>NC_051170.1:35843610-36443610 GCF_013339725.1 Rhipicephalus microplus
GCTTACTTTCTTGTTCTTTTCCCATTGACTAAGACGTTCATAAGCATTCGTCGAAGAAACAATGAATATACGGAGTAAATTATTCGACGGGGGAACTTGTGAGGATTCGTATGACCCAAGAGTTATCTACACGTACGAGGTTGGTGTTCTGCTGTTATCGGGTGTTTTGTTTGCCTAAGCGTGGATAGCCTCAATATTAAGGCACGTGTGGGTTTATCGCATGATAAACTGTCGATTATAGCGCTGGCGCCGTACCTTTGTATTGTACGTCATTGCGTTTGGGAAGGTACTTCTGGAGCGAAAGAGTAGGGCTGTGGTAGAGGAAAAGAACGTTGTTGCTTCCGCAGCCTCACACTATACCTAATCTGCGCCGTTGAGCCTTCTAAATGAACGTTTCCTGGAACTTCCTGCGTTGTAGCAGTATAAAGACGGATTTAACTATTTTGGTTTGGAGTGTCACTCGGGGGGAAGGGGGGGGGCTACGACTAGCCTGAAATCATTAATATTTTTATCAATTACCATTATCAATGGCGGAATCTGACAACACGGCTGAATTCGACAATGTCCAGAAAAGCCCCGCCGGCCGCGGCGGCTGAATTTACGTGGATGTAAATGAATAGAGGCCCGTGGGCTGAAGTTTTTTAGATGCCAGCTAAATGACCCTAGGCGTTCATATATTTTAGAAAACATCGCCATCTAACGAAGATAAGAGAGACCAAACAAGATCAGTGATTGTGCTTGATGGCGAAGAAAGCAGGCGGGCATTACACATGGCACGTACCAAGAGGGCAGGACAATCACAACGTCCGAAGAGGACAGAGGGCTCTCGGCGGAAAAGTCAGCATTAAAAACACACAAACTTGAGCGTGTTATTATACAAACATATCAGAAAACAGCGCAATACGATGAAGACTATAGACCAAACAAGACCAGCATTGGTCCTGTCTCGTGTTTCTTGTCTTCGTTTGTATTGCGATGTTTTTTTTTCCTGCGTTTATGTACCAACACGCTATAGAGGTCATTCGCTCCCATGTGGTTGGAAATTTCCGAGCTCTCCTCTACGGCGGCTCTTGTAATCATGTCGTGGTTTCAGAGCGTCATACTCGAGCAGTTATTATATTAATAAAGCACCAACACTGTCTGCTCAAAAACAGGCGGTCCCGCATGTATACTAATGGTATTTATTTAATACCGCGGCTCCTTTTTAAAGACATCGCGATTCGCGTGGCAATGTAATCGTTTGCTCGAAGCTCTCTGCTGGCCGTGCCGCGGCTGCACGTGGCGAGCGAAGCGGCCAGAATGCGACGCACGAGACCCACGGCTGGCGGAAAAATAAGCGCACGTGTTAGCTTCGGTCGAACTGGCGGGTTGCCACGTCGCTCTCCTTTCTGGCTTCAACCGCCGTCGATTGATCCTCTCCCCGCTCCTAGAGTCCCTGTGGCCGAGCCGACGTCGTACGCGCGTTTATTCTTCGCTCAGCGCAGGGCGCGAAGGAGACTTCGCGTCGCGGTCGACGGCGGTCCAAACAGTGGCATGCTGTGCGGGGCCGTGTTTACAAACACCTGCAGCTGGAACGGCAACACACGCGAACTCTGTGTTGACGCTGGTTGTTTTCGTTTTAGGTATACTAAGGCGAAGACTTCAGATACCCTAACAAACGCGAAAACGGGCCGTCGGCGTCGACACGAGTGGCTCGAAAATAATTGCGTGATGGCGTCGTCTTATCTAGGTCATTGTGACGTCACTGTGATGGCACGGTGTGTGACGTCACATGACGTCATGGCACGTTGTCGCTTGTTTAAGAGTGTGACCGATCACGGAGGCAGTGCAAGATCAGGTGAGATGCAGAAAGCTTGAACTGTCTGTGATCTTGGAAGCAATGCAAACGACGTCAGGTGGCTTTCGGAGAGAGGGCGGGGCGGGGTATACATCCTCTGAGAAGGGAGAGAAGATGACTTTCGCTTTCGAGTCGTCTTCGGCTAATGATGAGGGACATTGTGAGCGTTTAGTTAGTTACTCTGTTAGTTAGTTAGTGAGTTAGTTAGTTAGTATGTTAGTTAGTTTGTAAGTAAGTAAGTAAGTTAGTTAGTTAGACGTAACAAGCAGCACACTATATTGACTAACGATTTCATTATGGCGTATATTTTCGCAGCTTTTTCTTATTTGTTCACGGAACAACACGTGTATATAATAAATCTTCGTTTGAAAGATGTTTGCGATGAGCCTGCGTACGCAGCGCGACGTTATTTCGAAGATTCCGGGGTTTCTATTGATCGCCGGCCGGGCCGCGTAACCTGGTGGGCTGGACCGCATGCAATAAGAATCGCTTGAACTGCACGGTTTCGTTTCCTTTTTTTTATTACATATTACTGCGAAATTTGTGAGATCGAAACAAGGGTCATATTTTTTTAGGCGTCGTATATAGTTGTCCAGTGTCCGCCGCTGCCCGTAACCACAATTGCGCGAAATAAGAAAACACCAAATAAATAAAACTGGGGTGGAAGTGCAGCGCCGATTGCGCTATTCTTCGCCAATGAGACTTGCTTCGCCTAAACGGCAAGTTAGCGCGTGCGACGCCCAATTTAGCCGAGTCTTGTCATCGGTCGAGCAAAACGCGTCGGATACTCAAAGGACTATATATCCAACTATTCGAAGCATTGCTTATGTCCGCACTCATCATCATTCACTGCGTGGATATTCTGTTTTTTTTTTTTGTTGTTGTTAACTGGCATCTTTATCTTACTGGAAGTCCTCAACACGTACAATCACTATACACCTGATGAGGCGTCTGTCCGATACAGCGCGCTGCTGAAACATTTCATGCCATAGGGTGCATGTGTATATGTAATAACTGCTTTCATAAATATTATCTGCTCGGACGTTCTCTATTCGTGTGAGGCTGCAGCGGAGGCGTGTTCAACCCATGAGCCATAGTATATAACACTAACACCAAAAGTGGGCTACTCTCTTTGTACTGCCTGCCGTTTTGTGTACGCCCACTGACCTCCTCAAAGTACAGTATACGGAGAGGTATAGTGTGACCTTTACCGTGGTTGGTAATTATGCGCCCCCATTATATGCCTACGAGTATTGCCGTGTATCGCGTGTCCCGGGAAAATGTAACGGGACAATGCGCATCAACGCTCAAATAGCGCGCTATTGATAGTAGTTCGCCCTCTATAGTACATGGCTGCTGCTGAGCGGCGTTCATGCGTAACTGCTCCAAACGTCCCGCTTGTACACGTGCGTTTCTCGCGCTGCATTCTGTGCGATTATGACGATTTCTTCAGTTTTTTGTTGATTCGCAATGGCTGTTCCAAATATTTCATATACGAATCGAAGTCTTCGTTTTGAATTAAAGCTACCAATTAATTTTAAAACTTTCATATTCAGTTATGGCCGGCGATTAAATGGCTGTTATTGCTACCCTTGAAACTGGCCTCTCTCTCTCTCTTTTTTTTTTTTGCTTTCGAAGAAGCGAGTTGTTTGCTGCGTGCACTATATCGTAATGACTAAGACGCTTGAGTGGTCGTTATTAGCCAAACGGAAACATGCAGATTCTTTGGCGGACTGGAAAACATTTACAGCAAGAGGGTAACCCCGAAACTACGTACTTTTTTATGTTCCAGCTTTGCCTACGCCACATGGAGCTTACTTGACTCGTCGATAATCCGTCTACCCCATCTCTTCGTTCCTTTGTTTTCAATATACAGAAAAATTACGGCATATATACGGAGTGCATGATGATGAGTGGGGTGAAGCATCCGTCAGTCCGTCCGCGGTTCCGTTCATCCGTTCGTTCTTGCTTTCGTCCGTCCGTCTGCGTGATCGTCCGTCCGTGTGTCCGTCTATCCGTTCGGGCGTGCATCTGTCTGCCTCTCCGTCCGTGCGTCTGTCCATTTAGTGAACACTCCAAGTACCGCCATCTCGCATCTTTTATTCACGTATTCGTCAAGTACCGCCATCCAGCGGACATTCCAAGGACTAAGCGAGAGGTGGCACGGCCAGACTAGCGGAGCGGCACGCGCACTTTTAAAGACGATATTCTTTCTTGGGGACCTTCGACGCAAAAATTTTGGTTTGCAGTCTGTCTGTACATTTGTTTGTTTGTCCACCATTAACGGTACCCTAAACGGCACCAAAGTGACCAAATGATGCTCCAAACGGCCGACCACATCCGCAGCGCCCACCAATATTGCTCAAGTCTCAGCGTTCATTTATATACTTGTGCGAATGTCAATTAAAAAGCAATTATTCCGCATATCTGAGGCACCATAACAACACTTCAGTGTTACGTGGGTATATTTTTTTTTACTAGACAAGGCATACATTAGTATATTGTGAGGATTGTAGCCTTTATAACCCTGCGCTGGCCATGCAACGCTTGCACGAAACGGCAAGTGTTTCTAACGCTTTGCTAAAACTACACGGTGGTGGCACCTACCCGTCGCCTTGCGTTCTACACCTTATCACCTCAGAGACGGGCGCGCACGGCGCGCGCCCCGTTGTCCAGTATAACTGCCAGATAGCGCTCATGTCTCACGTGGGACGTGACTTGATGCGCTCGTTCGCCTCCGCTGCACGCTCGAGGCACTCTAACACAGCGCCTCCAGAATATCATTCACCGATTTTCTTGTGCAGCACATCAAATGAACGTTTTGTTCACTTTCTCCAGGCGCAAGACTATCGTCTTTCGACGACATTTGCGGTGTAACATGCAGATACGGTGTCAATTTTTTACGGCCTGCGCTTTGTGTCTAGCTCCCACCTTTCACCGCCTCTAATAGATGCCACTACGGCCCAACCCTCGCTAAACCTTGCTAAAAGCAAGGAGCTAGGTTACGCCCAGTGAGTTCAATGTGGATACCCTTTCTGGCG
This sequence comes from Rhipicephalus microplus, assembly GCF_013339725.1. NCBI lineage: Eukaryota > Metazoa > Arthropoda > Arachnida > Ixodida > Ixodidae > Rhipicephalus > Rhipicephalus microplus. Next base: position 35,848,489 of record NC_051170.1, read on the forward strand.
AGATAGCGCTCGAAGTGCTTCCTCCTGATACTAGTCTTGTTTAGTAAGCATCAAATTCAAGGCAAATTTTATTGAAGTATAAGTCACCGATACTAGCCTCTGTAGGTTATTTCATCAGAAACAACTATCTTTTTATTTATGATTAACGTGTGCGGGTTTCCCACTTAATTCAAAAGAGTGCGCGCGTGCCGCTCCTCTAGTCCGGCCGTGGAGGTGGCTACCCACTACTACGATGCACTACTACTATTACATTTATTTATTTACTGTGGGCATTCTAAGGCCTATACAGGGGAGGGCATACAAAGCGAATAAGACTTCATATTGCGGAGTTGAAAAGAAAGGGAAAATATTCAACACAATGTAGCCAAAAGAACGATATAACAGCATAAAGGCAATAACGAGCAATGCATGTGTTTCACTGGAAATTTAAAAAAAAAAACAAGTTAGAATGATAACATCAAACGGTAACATAATTTATACAGAGATGCAGGCCGTTAAGCACGTGTAGCAATGTGCGAGTACATGCGCGACCATGACATCATTTCTGCCGCTATTTTGCGCAGAGATACCGCAGAACCTATTGCAATGCCTCTAAGTAAATTTCCAACAGGGATGAAAATGATTCAAGTGATTGAGCACTGATGACATCTATCGGCAAGTCATTCCAGAGCTCTATAACGGCGGGGAAAAAAAAAAAGAATACTTCATCGCGTTGCAAGGTGACAGGAATGGGCGTGTGCACTTGTCGTTGTTCTACTGGAGTGACGATTCGGAGCTCTTGGGTAATCAATCTTATTTAAGTTTACCAGGTTGCTTGAAAAAAGAAAAAGAAACTTCAGACTAGTTAATTGTCGCCGGCTAGCAAGAGTTGCGACACGTGCTTGCAAATGCAGCGCGGAAGCACTCTTCTGCCTGGCATACTTGAAAAAAAAAATCTAAGAGCCCTGTTTCGATTTTTTCCAATGCATCAATAATGTTCTTTTGGTGCGGGTTCCAAACTATTGCTACATATTCGAGGACGGGTCTAATGAGCGTTTCAGTCTCACTTGAGGAGAAGCTGCAGTCAGTTTACGCCTTAAAAAACCTGGTAGTTTAAATGCACGTGTAGAAATTTGATTAATGTGAGCATCCCACTTTGAAGATGGTGTTATTGTGACCCCCAGGTATTTTACGGTGTTCACGTGCTTGATGTCTGCCCTAAAAAAGGTGTACTGAAAGTGAAGTGGTGTCTTTCTATGGGATAATGTAATGCACATGGTTTTGTATTTAGGGGTCGTTATTCTCTATACATCATGGACGCATGCCCCATGGCTTAAGGAGCTTCGCTCCCCAAAAAGTTCACCGTCCAAAGAATATCGTAAAAGAACAAACTTCATTAGAAAATCGGCGTGTACTTCGAATTGAAACATGAGTTTCCGCTTGACGCCCGATAGTCGCTCGTTAATTGCGATAATAAATCGCTGAACTTTTCTGACGACACGTGTGACAGTTTTACGCGCCGATTGTGACGCTTGTTTCGTGTCTACGAGCATTTCCGCACTTTTTTTTTCTTGCGTTTCTTTTCGTTCGGTCGTTCATTCTTGTTCTGCGCATCTTTCGCACACCGGCCGTTGAATCTCGCAGATAAGCAGGCAGGCGGGCAGACAGGTATGTCTGCTCTACGCTGAAGATTGATGCGACATTTCTGCACGCGCGTTTCGCTCGATGTGCGCGTCAGTGTTGGGGTGGCCGTCGGCAGTATCTGCCATTGTATATGCCGACTGAAAGCTGCTGTTCCCCCAAAGAGTGCGCGTCGCAGCTGGTTTTCCCGCTAGGAACAAAGCAGTGCACGACGATAATGCGAATGTCGTCTGAGTCAGCGTCGTCCTTCTATCGGGTCGGCACAGCTGTGTCTACTATTTCGTCGCTTTTACTTCGCGCACGAAGTATGGACGTGGTTTCGGAGACCACGCTTGCCGTCGCTCGTAGACCTACTTCGCTACGCCTGGGAGACCATGGCCTGTACCGAACTGTACGGTACGTATTGTTGTCTATAGACGGATCGAACGCGGGCGATATATGTGGTATGCCAGTCGATCGCATGCGGCGATGAGCGTACGTGGCACGGCTTGCACGGCGGTCACATAACGAGTATAGCGTTCTACAAATGGATGCCGTGACGTCATTTTGTACGTCTTGCAACACGCAGATGCATTGCCTTCGAGACTGCCTCCCATCACTCTTAGAGAACTGTCAAGCGCAGCTCGCATTGTTTGTTTGTTATGCCACTAATGGATGCTGTCCATGCAAGACGTGCCTTGGAATTCTTAGAATGCAGATGGGGATGTCGCTTACGTCGAACAGCCGCTTAGTCATCGCCTTGTCGCAAGCCATCGAGTTTAGTAAAGGGCTGTGCTTGTTTGCGTGGGGAAGCCGGGTAGAAAGATGAGGAGGAAAACGGGGGGAGGGCGATTTTTTCTTTGTTGTCGCAAAGCAATGATCTTCTGAATACACCCCGGAAGGCCGATGTTTCGTCTCTCGAAATGGGTCAGCATCTACGAAATCAGCACGTAAGACGCTGCATATGCAGTATTTATCATTTAAGAATTTGTTACTGAGCCTTATTATTAGTTCAGCAGTGAGTTCAGGCATGTAAACAGTGCCACATGGTCAGGTTGCTAAATTTAGAGGTACGGCCCTAGACTTGTGCCACAACAGTGTTCAGTCAATTCGTGTTGGCCTATTTGTATTTTACAAAACGTTATATTTGCGTTACGGGAGTGCTGAAACAGTTCATGGAGACATCATTTTAAAAAAGAAAAAATCGCAACATGTCCATGGAGTGAATGATGATGAGTAAGTTTAAGCGTCCGTCCGTCCGTTCATGCGTCCGATCGCATTCGAAAATGCAGATGGCGCGCGGGCAACACCGACGAGACGAAAGCCAAAGAAGCCCAGCGCAAACGTCTTCAACGCGCCCGCCGCTCTGCTTTGACCATGCCCCACCAACGGTCCGCCACGTACTGCCACTATCCGAGACTGAGAGAGGCACTCGTTCTCCGCGTATGCAGGCACAGCCCGTGCAGCTGCCAATCGGAGAATAGCGGTACAGCGCCATCTAGAATATCCTCACTCAACTGCAGTTTGCTTGTACTTCGAGGGACAGCGCCGTCTATTATACTGTTCGAGAGATACCGCCCGCTTTTAAATGTGAAGCATTTCTTAGCGAAATTCGGCGACTTTGAGCGTGTCTATCTATCTATCTATCTATCTATCTATCTATCTATCTATCTATCTATCTAGCCGCCTATGACTTTAAGCTCTCCTAGCCGTTTCAATAATGGTATGAATACCAAACTTGGTATGGCATAGCATGACTGTAGGAAGAACATATTTAACTAGTCATAACATGAAAATTATGATATGTATGTCATGAAAGTCATGATATACATTTCAAGGTCTTGCTGCTCTTGCGGTTGTTTCGTTCACATGACATGTTGAAAAACTGGTATAGTATAACATGATTGCACGGCGAACACAAGCGACAGACCCTAACATGTAAATCATGACATGCTTGTCATGTAACAACATGACTACATACCAAGATCATGATGCGCTCGCGGCTGTTTCGCTAGCGTCACATATACCAAATGTGGTATTGCGGCACGTGAATGGATGACGAAGGTATATGACTGGTGCAAACATGATAATCATGAGATGCGTGTCATGTAACAACATGACTACATGCCATGCTCATAATTCGCTAGCAGCCGTTTCCCTAGTTTCCAATGTACCAAGCTCGGTATTACGTCACGCGAACGGTCGACATAGGTACATTACACGTCCAAACATGATATCACAACATGCGTGTCATGTGACAACATGACTAAATGCCACACTGATGATGCGCTCGCGGCCGTTTCGCTAGCTTCACTTATGCGAATTTGATATGACGTGACGCCAATGGATGACGAAAGTATGTGACTGGTGCAAACATGATAATCATGAGATGCGTGTCATGTGAGAACATGACTACATGCCACTGTCAAGGCGCCAATACATTTCGACGTGACGCGGTTCGCGTGCTCGACGGCGTTCATTTCGTCGCGTCACGCCGTGTTGCCACGCCAGACGCCGGTCCTGCCATATACTCGCAGGCGCGCGCCGCGCTGCGTTGACGCATGCGTGTTTCAGCGCGTCTGGCGTCCCTCCGTCACGAAAAGAGGGAGAGGCAGTGTTGTCTGGGTAACGCATCGGCGCGAAATGCAGCATATCGCATTTCGCGGCGGTTGCCGTCGGGCCGCGCCGACGGACGCAGGTCGCGCCTGGCGCCAGACTAAAGAGGGCTCGCGCTTTTCTGACGTAGCGTCGCTGTGTCCAGCGTGCGCGCGCGTCAACGCTACATCGGAGTATAATTGGCCCTTCATGATGCGCTCGCGGCCGTTTTGCTAGCTCCACATATACCAAATTTGGTGTTACGTGACGTCACCGATTGACGAAATATGACTGGTGCAAACATGATAATCCTGACACACGTGTCATATGTGTCACACACGTGCTCACACGTGTCACACACGTGCTCGCGGCCGTTTGGCAAGCTCCACATATACTAAATTTGGTATCACGTGACGTGGAATGATGATTAAGGTAAACGGCACATCCAAACATGATAATCATGACACGGAAGTCGTGTACGGTATCATTTACCTCTACCTGGTAACGTTGTGCTGATTTTGAAGTGACATATCAACATTTCTTATTGATGCTTCGCGTATCACCGATTCCCATTTTACGTGGGATCTGCCATTTTTTTTCTTTCTTGTCTCTTCTCTCGGTTACACGTGACGCATGTCAAGGGTAGACTAAGAGAAGCTTCGCCCCTAAAACAGAAAGAAAACCTATACGGGTCCAGTCCGGCAGTAATATTCTAGGTCAAGTCATATGCAAGACGAGTCGCGCCTGTCATATTCCGGAATTCACTTGAGCTTCGTTGCATCCTCTATTGTTGTGCCAAGGTTCATTCTCTACAGGCAATATTTCGGGATAGTTTGTGGACGTATTTTAGCCAAAAATCAAAACGATTTGTATTCTTCAAGCACATTTGCCTCGAAAGAAACATGTAACATCGAGCTCGTGGAGTCATGTTTTCGCTTCAGTGAAGTATAGGGTCTTCTGTATTTGAAATGTACTCTAGTTACACGAAAAAAATGGCGGTGTATGGGCATGTTTCGCTGCAAATATCACCGAATCTTCCGCCGGCCGCACTACGTGGGTCCTGGTTTCATCCGCGTGAGATATGGACGTGACCTGGCGGTGGCATCGGGACACATGAGCTTGTGCAGAGCCGAGGACCACTTCCAGGTGGCAGCACCATGTCGTCGCCAGGGGGCTTTTTCGTGAATAGCGTCGCATTTTCAGTGCAGCCTGAGAAGCACTATATATAGGGTTTTATAATTACGTGTCATATAGTAAAAGAACACACCACCAAATAATTAAGTACTGATGGTATGCCTCAGATATGCGTAATGTTTGGTTTCGATCGACAATGTTCACAAGTATGAACGCAGCAAGCAGTTCATGATGGCTGGCCGTTCTGCAACTGCTTAAAATTTGGCCGGGTGTCTAAATCGCGCAAAACAGAGAGAGCAAGACAGACCAAAATTTCTGCGTTGAAGTATCCCAAGAAAGAATATCACCTTCGAAAAAAAAAAATTCCCGCATATCCACGAAGCGAATGGTGATGATGAAGGAGCTTTCTCCAGAAGTTGAATTTGGTAAACCGTGAATCACCTGTACATATGCTCAACCATCATCATGTAAAGACGTGACACGAGAGTTGTGGTTTGATCGTATCTGCACGTTATATACAATGTTTAATATTTGCATATCAATGTACTATATACAGATATTTACATACTGATGCAGCCCAGACGTGGTGGTCTAGTGGCTAAGGTACTCGGCTGCCGACCAGCAGGTCGCGGGATCGAATCCCGGCTGCGGCGGCTGCATTTTCGATAGATGCGAAGCTGCTGTAGGCCCATGTGCTCATGGGTGCTCGTTAAAGAACCCCAGGTGGTTGAAATTTCCGGATCTCTCCACTGCGGCGTCTCTCATATACATATGGTGGTTTTGGGACGTTAAACCACACATATCAAATCAATTACATACTATGCAGTATATACGTTTTGTTCAAAAGCTCATTTTCGGGTCACTTAAGCTCGGAGGAACGTTTCCCTTTTAGTACAACGGCTTCGTGATTCGTAAAGTACAAAGCCAGATGATCTTGAATTATAAGATGTAATGGAAAGTTCGAGAAGGGTCCTGACGGCGAGCTCGCGCTGCAGCCATATCGCGTGCCATTCACGCCGTCACCTCGCCTTCTGCGGTGGTCATAGTGTTCAGCGGTATCGACGCGCACTGAGTGATGTCCGGCGAAAGAGGATGGGAGCGAGCGATATATATAGGCGCGGCCGCCTAGCGGTCTCCTGCCAAACTAGAGCACGCGCCAAGAGGGGAGCGAGCGTCGCCTGAACGGCGGCTCGCCCTCTCATGAGCGCTCTTGAAACGAAGAGCACAGCTGCGCCTCTAGCGGGAGCAATGAGCATTAGCGTTCACTCAGGCGCAACGACGAGAGACAATCCCTCCAGCAAAAGGGGCAATCTCCTAGAAAGTAAGATGAAATTGTTTTGGTAGTGTCAAGAAACGCAGTTTAGCTTTCGCGTCTCAATGTAATTTGACCAAGAGAACATAAACGCAGAGTTCAGTCGGCTGCGCCAAAATTGATTAGCTTAGCGTTTCTATGTTGCAAGGCACCATCTCAGGTTTTATATGATATACAGTCGTTATGGTTTAATGTGCTTGGTGCGTCACTTGGTCGTAGCTCGATAGTCAGGTGCATTATAGATGCACCTTTTATATGTGTTTAATGAGAAGTAAACGGAAACAGCACAATGTCTTCCGGCGTCCCACGCACGGGCGGTGTCTAGGTATCTGCTTAATTCGCTGCATACGTACTTTAATCTTGTTGGGACGCCCGTAATCCTTAGGTAATCCTATTTGGGACCTCGATGTCGATTCGGCATGCATCCTCGAGTGGGTTGATCATAGTTTAGAGACCGTATCAATATTGATAGTTTACTAAACGCTAATTTACAATTCGTGCCGGCGGAAAAAAGTCGCATAAAAGAAAAGAAATTACACGCCTGTTAGTGTATGTGTTTTTGTGTGTGTGCGCGTGCGCGCCTTATATAGGCGCTCCATGAAATCCAACAGACTATGTTTACTCCTAATTTTCATCATTCCTCATCCGTCTATATTGACATCTGCGCGCCCTATAGCTTAACAGAAGATACCAAGAGAAAAGCGTTAATCACAATCATGATTCATAACGTGCCATAGAAGGTGCGTAAGCACAGACCATTATCAATACAATAGTTTGAAAGAGGGGAGGGGTCAATTTTCTACCGCATAATCTGAAGGCATCAGCTTCTTTATGCATTTCTTCGCCCTTGTTTCACCATACGTGAAATAATTCTTAGACTATATGCATATATTTGTGCATATATGCATACTTCTTTTGTTTTCTTGTGTTTTTTTACTGTTAGAACAGTCGAAAACTGGAAGTGAGTTATTGTGTCTGTACATTTCGTTACCCCGACGTCTTAATCATCTTAGGGCACATTCGACCTCCGATGCACCCTCGCTACATACGATGAACAACGTTTGTATGCTGTCCGCTGCCAGGGATGTACCATATATTTGTTTTGTAGATATGCCCACCCCTCATGTAAAACCCCTTCCTTTAGGGGCCTTTGAGGTATCATAAATAAATAAATAAATAAATAAATAAATAAATAAATAAATAAATAGTGTTCCTATTGGAATAAGCGCGTGAAAACTATAGGGGTCATAAAACAGCTGGGTGTACTTTATATGCGTACTCATAAGTGACTTCAGCTCGCAGCGCCCTCGCTGCGCGGGGTAACGTGTGATTTAGAGCGGTATTTTGAACATCTATAAACCCTGAGATGTCACGTATAGAGACGCATTACTCGCTGCCTAAAACGCATCATCTTTTTTTTTCTCATAATGTTTGCTATGAACAATCGCTCATGATAACCGCGTCATGTCTCTGGAAATATGTCCGTTAGGAATAATGTTGGTTCTGATGTGAGCGTTAGTATACTGCGTGGCCGTTTTCGTAGGCAATGACAAGGAATGCGATTATCTTCGTCTCGTGCGTCGTATACGAACGGTGCGTTTCAAAACGCATTGCGTCTGCTGCGCTTGTAACTGTTGTCGCATGTGAATGACTAATCAATTTTGGCGCAGCTCACTGAACTCTGCGTTTATGTTCTCTTGGTCAAATTACATTGAGACGCGAAAGCTGAACTGCGTTTCTTGGCACTACCAAAACAATTTCATCTTACTCTCTAGGAGCTTGCTCCTTTTGATTGATTTGTGGGGTTTAACGTCCCAAAACCACCATATGATTATGAGACACGCCGTAGTGGAGGGCTCCGAAAATTTCGACCACCTGGGGTTCTTTAACGTGCAACCAAATCTGAGCACACGGGCCTACAACTATTCCGCCTCTATCGGAAATGCAGCCGCCGCAGCCGGGAATCGAACCCGCGACCTGCGGGTCAGCAGCCGAGTACCTTAGCCACTAGACCACCGCGGCGGGGCATCTTGCTCCTTTTGCTGGAGGGGTTGTCTCTCATCGTTGCGCCGGTGTGAACGCTAATGCTCATTGCTCCCGCTAGAGGCGCAGCTGTGCTCTTCGTTTCGTGGATGCAACTTCATCGGGGCCGCAGAAATTTTTAGTCCTTGGGGATTCGCCTTTCTTGTTGCTGCGGGCCCTTGATAACAGCAACATCACGCGCTTCATCATTTGCACTCCACATGTTATACATTTTTTTTTTGTGCTCATTTCGCTGTCGAAACTCGCTTCACCGATGAGGCATCGGTATACATGAGGATCATATCAAGTTACGCGAGAGCCTCCGTCACCGTGATGCCAATGTCGCGATAGCGCATTATTGTTGTACAAGGTCTCTTCTATGGCTGCGACTTCCGGGAAAACATTCTACTCTTGCGTACGTTTGAATATGTTCAACAATTCGGATGACGTAATCAATGGTTGGTGCACAATATTGCGCCGTCACGCAAACATTGGCAGGCTCAGTGTGTACACGCGATATCGCTAAGTATACGCGGACGACTGCACCTGACAGTGCGCGCACTGCAAGGTGCGCACTTCGCCGGGCGAGTCGGTGCATTTGAGTGCGATCAGGGTGCAAAATGCGCGCGTGTCTGCTTAGATCCTGACCCAATTATGCTCGCGTAATGCTTTGTTACGGCACCTGGTGCTTTTTTTTTCCATTGTTGGATTCGGACAAAACGTCGTGACCGTGTTCTGACGGCGTGACTTTACGCTCTTCCGATAAATGTTTACTGTGTCTCCAGACACATTATTCGTTATTTGCAAATCACTGTTCAATGTGGGCTGACATCTAACATGTGTAAACAATGCGTCGACAACGGAATTATAGTGAGTGTAAGAGTTAAACATGCCGATGTCTGAGTTTCTTACGCAATACACTGCTGCTGATGTCATGCCTGACGATCGATCGTTCTCATCTTCCTTGGCCTGACTGTTTAATAAAATAGGGATAGCATATATCCACTGCTGGAAGGAATCGAAAGCTAAGCAGGAAGGGCAATACTTATTTATTTATTTATTTATTTATTTATTTATTTATTTATTTATTTATTTAACAATACTGTAGGCCTTTGTACAGGCCCATACAGGAAGTGGTTAGAAAAGTATAAATAAGCATGGGAATAACAAAACAAAAAAACGAAAGCAGATCACATAATGCCTCAATAGATAATGTTTCAGTAATTGATCAAGAACATCACACAAGAAAATACATTGCGTTTGCCCCCGTTCCGTGAACATCACCTAGGAAGTGGGGTGCAAAATCTGCCCATGCAGATTTTGCACCCCACTGCGACGAACCTTCGCCCCAATCCTGCCCCATGCACTGAGGCGGAACCCTGCGCATGCCCGTGCTCGTTCGGTCGTCTCTGATGGTTTTGTATGCTGTACCAAGCAATGGCTGAGCAGCACGCGACTCATCAAAGCCGCGTGCTACTGTTCCACATTTCTTGATAAGTAGCACTGCACGCTACTCGTGAAAATGTGTGAAGTAAGCGCTCACACACGACGAAAAGCACGACGATGCATTTCGTGTATGCGTTGTATGTTAGTTTTGACAAACATCCACACTTTTAGTGCCCTTTAAATATCGATTTTTTGGTATCCAGTGCGTCATTTCCCCCGTATCGACATTGCGCTACAGCGCTTCTGATTGATATGTAGGGTTTAACGTCCCAAAACCACCATATGATTATGAGAGACGCCGTAGTGGAGGGCTCCGGAAATTTCGACCACCTGGGGTTCTTTAACGTGCACCCAAATCTGAGCACACGGGCCTACAACATTTCCGCCTCCATCGGAAATGCAGCCGCCGCAGCCGGGATTCGAACCCGTGACCTGCGGGTCAGCAGCCGAGTACCTTAGCTACTAGACCACCCCGGCGGGGCCTACAGCGCTTCTGTCGTTCACGGTATTGTTGAGGACGTTCTTGGGGTTGCTATTGCAAGAGCGTGCGTATAGCATGTATTCGCCAGTGCGCAAGCGTCCCGGCGTCCTTTGGCAGCGATTAGGGGTGTGAGGTTCGTGCGCGACCGACTTTTTTAATAGATGCAAAGTACGCAGTGAATGGTATGCGTGCGCGATGACAGAAGCTGCAGGAAACCTTCGATTACGTGTTTGACACTTTCTCACGGCCATGTATCGAGCCATCATCGTACACATTGGTTTACATATGCTTGTATACGACATTGCACTTGAGATCCTCTGAAAAAAGGTATTGTTCTAAAACGTGAGGAGGTTAGTGAATTTGTATTCAGTGTTGATATGCCTATCGTATAACCAAGCTCTCCGTCTACCTCGTACTAGATGGCAGTTTTCTTTCTTGGAGCTACTTTATTACGATTCGCCGCGAGTCTGAAAGTTAAGGTTCCGATCCGTCAAAACATTTCGTGTATATGGACAAAGCGTGAACGTGGCGCCGGACAGTTGCCGCGTTACAGCAACGAGTAGTTTCTCCACGGACTTCACGGTACAGCTTCTTTATCTCTTCGCGAACTGAAAGCTTTCTGGGGAATCCGTGCCAATTTTCTCGTGTAGGCTTGTACTGTGCGAATGCGTGGATGACAGATTTTTTTTCATTTCTCTCGAATCTTACTTCACGCTACTTCCTTGTAACTCATTTGTCAGCTTGTTGAATCCAACCCCAAGGTGGTCCTTCCCTCAAACTTGCTCGACTTGAGTCCGGTTGACCTTGCGTCGAGTCGAACGCATGAATTCCGAAAACAACCCAGAGCTCGTCGCACCCACGTGAGTCAGTCTGCCAGTTGGAGCTCGAATCGGCCCCTCAATTTGGCGAGGTAACCATATAAATAGCGTGTTATGAAGTGCGGAAGGTGCGCTCAGACTGAGAAGATGTCGAAAGTTTAGCATATATACTTGCGTATACGTGTGAAAGAAAGAGTTTGTCCCGGGATCTGACGCACCCAGCGATGGTACGCGGCGTCACGGCAGGACCCTCCCTTTCTGCATCGTGCTGCGTTTAAGTGATAACAGCCTTTCTTGCATATAAGACGTTTACATATAGACTATCTTGGTTTCTGTTTTTCCGGCAATGTGGCTTCCGGACACGCACGTGCACTTCCAGGAATGTTCGGTCATGGAAGCCGCTCCCGGTAGGTTGCCTATTTTTCTCGAAAACCAGAGGAAGAGACAAGAACGCTTCACTGTGCCGCACAAATTGATTGCGATTGTTGTGATTGTGATTGTTGTGAATGCGATTGTGTGACAGAGCGATGTAAACGCCTAAAGGCGTATCAGGCATCTCAGGTTCATTACCAAGGTGGGTGGTTATCTATCATATCTAACATATCCATCGATTACCGACCTCGAGCAGCATCGCCGCTAATGCTAATTACTGTCGGCTATTTTGGGGGCTTATGCTCGACACAGGTATCAGAGATAGATGCTTTTTGCTTCGGACTGCCTTTACTTTAAATGACTGACTCTCCTCACTCTGCATACCATGAACTTCTTGATGTGCTCTGTAGAGCTCCTGGATTTCATATGAATCACGCCCCTTGGCTTCATAAACCATCCTTCCCACAGGTGCATACGGACGCCAATTCAACGTTCATCTATAGCTTTCGCGTATAAAGCCCGGGCTGCAGTCGCGCGCATATATATATATATATATATATATATATATATATATATATATATATATATATATATATATATATATATATATTTGTGTAATGACTGTAAACACTCACAGCTAAATCGCATCCTGAGCCATCTTCATCTTGGTGGTCTATTAGTAGAATCGGGTAAATATCGAATGCGAGCGATGATTTCTGTTAATTTTTCTGTTTTATTTTTTTCGCAACAGAACCCAGCCAGGTTAAGGGGACGATGAAAGCTATCCTCGTAAGAGTTTGCTTGTAGGTCCGTCATCACGAAACGAATACGAGGACATTGATACGTTTATCACCATCCCCAGATTGGTCGCAGATTGGTCCCGTTTGTTCGCAGTGAAGATATACTACGACTACTACTATATGCATTCCAGTTCTCATTCAAATTACTTTCCGGTGGAGGCGGAAATGTTGTAGGCCCGTGTACTCAGATTTGGGTGCACGTTAAAGAACCCCAGGTGGTCAAAATTTCCGGAGCCCTCCACTACGGCGTCTCTCATAATCAAATAGTGGTTTTGGGACTTTAAACCCTACAAATCAATCAATCAATCAATCATTCAAATTACGCGCTAGTCGTGCGTGATGTCACGTTGTGGGCTTGTGCGCACTGGAGCTCTATAAAAGCACGAATGTTAATCGATAGCGAGCATTTTTCGGCTTATCACAGAGTGGGCTCCTTGAGGGACAGCGCGTATGTCATAACGACGACGGATATTTGCCCTAACGTTATACGGTCTCTCACCAGACGATTGATTGGTAGAGTATTTTTGTGCATGAGACAAAAAGCGCGCGCTAGTGTGGTTAGCTGGCGTCGTCTTGGCGGGTTTGGCGCCTTCATCACTGGCGTCCTTGGACGCCTGTCGTCACAGTCGTCGGCGGATGCTTTTCTTTGCGTTTCGCTCGTCCATCCATCACACCCCACTGTGGTTCAGATTGACGGGCGTGTGCGGGGAGTGTATGGAGGGCGAGTCCGGAGCTTCGCCTGTACGACGATCTCCCTGTTCTGTTTCTTGCGCGTGCGGTGCACCTTATTGACAACCCCATTTTCTCCGTTAACTGTCGCCTGCTGCGAGTGTGCCTTCTCACTGCAGTCTCTCCTCTTCGAAGGAGGTTGTTTGGCTTGTACACGTGTTTGCTCAGCGTAACCTTGAGCGGAAGTTTTGGTCCCCGCTGAGATATTCATGACGTAAGCGCGCAAGTTTCCAAGACCCGTTTTTTTTTATTTAATACTATAAACGTTCTGTTAAGAACATAAGAACATGACTGCTTTCGCTGGGTCGCATTGTTCTGTTCAGCACGTTCTGGGAGGGCGAACTCCAGTATCGAGACTATGCCTTTATGTGCGCTGTGATAAACGACGCCATACGGACTGACGTGTTTCCAGTATCAGTTTTCCTGTGCAGTGACGGCTACCGCTTCCGGGAACGGCACAGTGCATGACTTCATTTCGATGATAGTCTTGTGAAATCACTGGACAGACGGTATATTTTCAAAGAACAGCTCTCTACTTCGTTTGTTCGTGCGATTTCCTCGCTTTCGTTCCATTCAGGTTCTGTTCTGCTCAGTATACAGCCTAGAGCGGCGATATAATGCGCGATTGCGCTGCATGTCCCGTCTAAGGACCCAGTTGAAGGTTTCTGTTCTGGGGAAGTGCCATCATTGCTCGGAACCTGCCACCGTAATTATGTGGGGTGCTTCTCTCAATGTATGTATGTATGTGTATGTAGTGTGTGATGTGTGTGTGTGTGTGTGTGTGTGTGTGTGTGTGTGTTGTGTGTGTGTGTGTGTGTGTGTGTGTGTGTGTGTGTGTGATGTAGTTGTGTGTGTGTGTGTGTTGGTGTGTGTGTGTGTGTGTGTGTGTGTGTGTGTATATACTCGCGTGTGATAAGAGATGGGTCCGTATATTGCTGCTATAGCAAAGTGACGAGAAAAGGAAACAGCGAAGGCCTGATTATGGGACTGTTGCGATTCTTGACCGCATGGACTTGGTTACAGACGTGCATGTTAGCTGCGCGTGTATATATGGAGCTGCACGTATACGGGTAGCCACAAATAACGGACGGCTAGCTTATGGGGCTGCCCACGCGCGCACTTGCGAGCGGTCCTTGGCCCCAACGCTTCCCATGAGTCACTTCCTCTCCCTCGTTGTCGCAGTAAATGACACGTGGCCTCAACGTGCTGTTTCACTGCGACCGCTCTCTCCGGACGTGGCTTGATCGCTGATCGCTTTTGCGCGCTCATGGGCAGGTTAAAGCGTGTTAGATTTCGAGCCAATGTAAAAGTAAGGTGAGTGTGAAGCGTCTACTTACCACATTTAAAATGGTTGATTTAGCTCTAGCCCGGCGTCGGTGTGAGAGATGTACGAGCGGACTAACCGCTTCAACACAGTGAAAAAAAGTGTCGGCCAGGAAGGCGAATTTCGGTGAAATTGGCGTGAGTACATCGCCTCAGTATAAGCTAAAGAAATACTTTATTCGTGGGATGTATGTACTTCTGGAGGGCGTAAGAACAGCTACTGCACATCAGCTATATTGTCACGGGGTTGTAACTTGGACGAAGGGACCAGTCTGCGTCTTGAAGGGGAAACTGTTTGTTTGGCCGCACTTGTGGTGCGTAAACGGAAAGTCAGATTACGCCAACACACTGGCTCTGATAGCGACGAACAGAACGTCGGCTGTCGATCAACTCATCATCGTTGGGACGCGCAGCCTATCATATTTTTTTATATCACGCGTCGAACTTTCCAGCCTTATTTATCACAGGCGGTCGCGCAAGTTCTGGTTCTGGAACAAGCTTCGGTGTTGCGTCGTGCGCGCAATACTAATAAAATGATCTACTACAGTCCTAAAGCTTTTCGAACACTGCAGGCGGGGTTTGCTCTGAGCATTACTTAGTATTTGTAGGTGAAAGTCGAATACAGCAGAAGTGAAATAACAAACACGCGGGGCAGTATTATCCAAACTGGCCCCGCGCTATTATATTTTGGATTTAGATGCACGTTAAATAGCCCCATGTGGTTGAATTTTACTGAGCCATCCACTACGGTGTGTTTTATGAACATACCTTGATTTCGGCTCATAAAACCTCACAAAATGTTATTATACTCATTTTTTGGAAGCGTGTTGGAATCGTGGCATTAATAAAGAGGTCCGTTTATGATTACCTTCCACGGCGCACCAGAAACATATGTTTGGCTAGTCAATTGAGAGCAGCCGCTATATGACATCTAAAGCGTACGCAGCCAACGTATGTATGCGAGTGAGGAAGATCGCAGTTAAGCCTGGTTTTCGAACTTATTATTATTATTATTATTATTATGAAAGTCTGGCGTGCACTACGCAAGCTTTATTGGAAACTATTTTAAGTGAAGCACTAACGCTATATATACCGCAGTTAAGCGATGGTGCTTGCTTTATTTTACGACTTGTCCGGTCACTTTTCATTTAATCCGTATGCTGGGAACGAGGATACGTCGAATGAAACCGAAAGGTCATCTACAGGAATTCATTATTCGTGAGAACGTGTGTAAGGTTGCCTTTATTTTTAATTTATATGCTCGTTTTACATGTGCGACTTTAATTTAATTGCCAAAGACTGTGAGTTCGCTCGAACGCTGCGCAAGCTAGTCGATTCAAACGTTGGCATAACAGCGAGATCGACTCGACAGCGTCGCGAGCTTCACACTAGCACTTTCACAAACCCTGCGTCGGGGAAAAAAAAACACGCCAGACCTGCGCAGCGCACAGTCACAGCGCGTTGTAAGCCCACTTGGGGCGACTACTACAAATACATTTCGAAGGTATACACACTCACTATCGTAAACTTGTTTACAGCGCTACACCAGAAACAAAGACACAGGGAAGGAGCAAAAGAGAAAGAAAATACCCTGTGTCTGCGTTTCTGGTGTTGCACTGTAAACAAGTTCATGATTAATCCCAACCAACTGGCCCAACTTACCGTTGTACTCACTACGCCGTGAATCGTCATAATCCTTTAGGGGTGTACGGTAGCTACTGTGTCCTTATTCATCATTCGGCGTGAAAGCGATATCTACTTGCGACACATATGTAAGGTATATTGTGGAAACATTGTTGATGCTGCGGCTGATGCCGATGAAGAATTACGGCTCAGCCCTCTCTACGAGGTTGCAAGCTCTTAACATACCCACTCGTCGCTGTATTGCTCTTCTGCCACGCTCTATTACACCTGCTAACTTTATTTCTTTATAGGGCCTGCTTGCGAATAAGTTTCAAGCACAGACGTAGCTTCGTTATAGAATACTTGACTACTAGGGGCCTGGGTTCAAATCCTGCTCGATACCAAATATTTTGTTTTCATTGTGTGCGACAGCGGTCACGGACACGGCGGCGGACAACTACGCCACCAAAATCGGCTGTTGTGATCTCATTGCAGCGTTTGCTGTAAAAAGTAGCTTGCGATCACTTCGCTGCGTTACTTCAACCCCAAGCAGATTGCGGTTGCAGTAACCCAGCGAGCTGCGGTTACTTTCTTCAGCGGTACACCCGGTACACCGATTCGGCTGCCCTGCTAACACATGCATGCGGCTCTAGCTGACTGTTACCCGTTGCCAGACGCGACCTTACGCTCCCGTCCAGCATTTAGCCATGGATTCAACAAGGTTTTTAGTTATGCAAAGTCCATCGAGTGGACGTTGAGTCTTGATAGCTGTGGTTCATGACAGTTCTCGCGAAATTGTCTGTGTGTTTACGATGCAATAATCTTCACTCTTCAAGTGATCTGGTATTTCGTTTTTTCATGATTGGTACACCACGTGCCCAGCAACCGCGTATGTGCTCGTTTGTGGTCTGCATGCTTCTGGCGACCCATCCTTTTTGCGGCCACTCGAAACCCTTCCGGTGCGAAGTGTTTACCGTTGTGACCGCGACAAAGGAGTTGCAAACATTGCCGTGCGCACTTCGCGTTATCGCTTCTTTTGCGGTCACCGTCGGGTGCCCCGTTCTCTACCTCCTCTTCCTCGTCAGCATCGCGCGAGCAGCATGTCACTTTTGCTCTCTGTATACGACTGCATGCGTTCTGCGTCTTGACCACTCCGAAGGCCAGGATATCCCCCTACTTGTAAGGAAAAGGCTGTCATCCACCCATAAGCGTACACACGCGAAGGGCTCAGGAAGGCGCCCCCCCCCCCTAGTCACCTTAATAGGGGGGATGCAAAGTCTGTCGCATAAATTGACCTACAAGAGAGGGGTGCTACTGCGACGAACCTCTGCCCCCCCCCCCCTCCGCCCTTGAAGAGGAACCCTGGGCATGTCTATGCATCTACCCACTTGTGGCGCGGAACTATGAAACGAAATCTTTTCAGGAAGCGTGCTGCTTGAACGATTTGTCGTCCTGGTGCAGGATCCGAACATGGGACCAACGTTCTTGCGGTGCTATCGATCGGAGCTCCACCAGAAGGCTATAGCCGATCATGGCTCGAATGCGAAGTAATCGACGCGCAATCGGCAACTTGCAAATATGGCTTACCAATTTTCCTCGGTTGCCAAGTTCATGAGAACGAAAGTTCCCCTTGTCTAAATTTTATCCAGTACGTTTAGTGCCTATCCGCCGCGTTGGTACAGTGGTCACGGTGCTCCGCTGCTGACCCGAAGGTCGAAGGTTCGTTGCCGGCCGTATATAGCAGTCGCATTTTGTTGGAGGCGAAATGCTATAGAGGCCCGCGGACCTATAATGGCCATGAATCGCTATCAAATCATATATCTGCGAACGCCCCAGCTATATTCTAGCCCTAACATCAGTTTTTGAGATCTTTTGAAACTCGAGCAGCTGCTCTGAATACACGAGTAGTTTACGGCATGTGCCTTATGGAAGTAGGATGCATGTCGACTTGTCAACATCGCTCTTTGCGGACGCGGTCGCCGTGAAAAAGGCGACATCCTGTGTTGTCAGTCGGTTAGCAGTTGCGCTTTTCTTGTGATCTTTTTTTTTTGTTCTGGTTCTTCGTTTGCTTTGTTTCCTTTCTGTTTCGATAGGCGAGCGACACGTGTCGTAGGGTACCTGCAGCATCAATTTTAAGTGCAGAGATTTATAGTTTGCTCGTATAAGCTCGAGCCATTTGCAGTTTTTAGATCACCTAGCTGTTTGCCGGGGCCGTGGAGGAGGGACACAAAACCAGGTATATATAGCCACGTCTGGTGGCTACCAGCTTAACTTCCCGGATCCTGCCGGTGGCAAGCTATCTTTTCGTCCACTTTTTTTTATTCGCGTTTACATCACAATTACTTCTAATAACATTACCTACACTTTCCCTGGCAATATTCTCAGTTCCTTCTCAATATTAACTAGACTAAACACATATATGTTGAGCGGTGACTTTTTTTTGGTGAAATTTGAAAAAAAAAAAATGGCGACTTTTGGCGACTTTCAGATCGTCGTTTGGCGAATTTCACTCGGAAGTAAATGGCAATCCTGGTCGAGCCATGTCCGCTGTCGTCCCGCGATGGTGATGACGATGATGATGATGAAGAGGTAGCGTGTTCCAGACGACACATTCTCTTTCGGCCATCACGGCACAGCACATGCAAGGTACCCATTACATACGTCATGACGACGACGATGAAGCAGCAACTAAGGCATTCATCATTCTGCTTGTGCAGCATATGACATCGCGATATGCTTTGAGATGCATTTCAGATGACTATATAAACAGCCAACAGCAACCTGGGGTACGTGTATAGACCTCGTCTTTGCGAACCCAAGCTTACATCCCATCCAAAAAACCTTGGCACTTCATTTTACTGATCATAACGCAGCCTCAACGAAGGGAAAACGAATTCCGCACCTCAATATTATATATGACCAATAAAGCAACATTTTATTTATACACGTGTTGTCATTCATTCGCATGTTCGGTTGGGCAATGTACGGGGGGATTCACAGTCATCCGAATGGTCCCTCGGAGCTTCGCCCACTCATAATAATTAAATTCGAGGATATACTGTGATTTTTTTCTTTCACTTTATATACGCCCATAAATAGACCCTGTCGGGCAAGATAAGCGTCTCAGCCGCTGTTAAGTGTTTCCACTCGCTCCACTCACTATACTCTAGAGATATGTGCTCGAGGAACAGCTATCATCTGTCGTTTCTTTCTTTTTTTCAACCTCTTGACCTGGCCAAGATTGCCATCATTTGGAACTATGTCTCAGAGAAGCGCCTTGTGTAATCTGAAAGGCCCGCAGTGACATTGGGCAGCATTCGACTCTCTATCGTTGTGCCGGACAATGCATGCACTGTGATTTCGAAGAAGTATCGGTTGAAAGGTGTCGAAACTTATACGCGGTACTGCACCTGAAGATATCCCACATTAGAATGCTTTGTCTCGAAAATAGAATTTTCTTATAAAGTGTTACGTATACGTGATAAGCTCCTCTGTTCCTCGATAAGCCGCGTTTGGATAAGTGACATTCGCAATCCACTCCATCCACTTTATGCGCGCTCGTGGCAGTTTATCTGGATTGGTGGGCTTTGATGTACACTTGTACATGCCTCGTTTAAGCAGTCTCTCTTAATCGGTGGCGAGCTTTGACTTCGTATTGTCCACTCATGTCTGCGCTTTTGCGCCCATTCCAGCCATGCACCTTCCGCGCCGGTCAACGAAGTGCTATTGTCCCCGTATTGACATTTATCTTCGTGGACGTTTGCGAAACAATCGCTTGACATGCGAGGCCGTATCGAGATGGAATATGTACACTTAAGAAGATTACCTATAAATAGCGTTTCGCAACAGAAAGTTGTCTAAGGGCGCGAACGTTGTTTAATGGCTGCGACGTCGGACGACATCTTCATACCTTGCGTTCATTGCCTCAACTAACGAATACTGACTCAGGTGGTTGTCGGACAGTAAAAATAAAGACGGAATAGTGGAGTTTCTAACAATACTTACTGGAGGCAACTGTAGCGCTGCGATTGTTCAGTCACTTTAGAATGAAATATAGCCGATGTATTTGGCTATTCTTCGTTCTTGAGGTTTCGAATGCATTTTTGGGGCCCGGTTGATTGTTGTGTTTTGGCTTTTGTTTCGCACAAAGAAAGGGCTCGTTACGAACCTCGGGAGCGGGTGTGAACTCCTAACCCCCGTATTCACAAACGCTCCTCGACTCGACTTCCACCCTTCACTTGACAGAGTTGAGCAATATGCGCCACCGCTCGGCTGAAAATGACGCTGCGCTACTCAAGAATCGCAGCAGATTATCGCTGATATGCAGCGACTTGCCGTGCCTACAGAAGGCGCTCCCATCGGCTTTCTCAACTGAAGGTGAAGCGTTGAGTGAAGGGACGTTCTGGAATACGGGGGTAAGAGGGTAAACGTGCATGAAGTGTCTGTGCTGAGCGAAAAAAATGGCTTCAAGGTCGTGTTCGCATGAGGCATAGAAGTTTGTCGCACCACACTGTTCGCGTTTAGTGTACCGCACGACACCGATATCCTAAGTTCGTCTTAAGAACACTTCGCCGTTGAAAACGAACGGTTTTTGTGTGAAGCGCATGCACTTTTCACGGCGCATGCTTAGAGCGCTGGCGTTCTATATGTCTTCAGCACATGTACTTCTTCAGCACTCGCGCACATGTACGGGTCGATCATTTTCTCTGGCCAGGAACAACCTTTGGTGGCGGTGTCTGCAGCTTATCATGCGCAACCAGTGTTTTCAGTGAAAACAGTGCCCGTTCTTGTGTACGTGCCGGTTGTGCCCAATGGCAATATTTGCACACACTTCTTTTGTAACTGCGATTCGGTTGCTGGCGTTTTCCTCGTGCATGGTGGGCGGGGGAGGCGTAGTTTGAGCTTTGAGGGGAGGGCATTTGAAAGTCGGGACAGAAGCTCTAGTTTTACGTGTCTGTGTGGGGCTTACTCTTTTTTTTCTTTCTTGTTGTCACGTGGTCGGGAAACGAAATTTGCGATGGCGGCAATTCATCCTGTGCCAGTGGAATTGCTCTGATGCTGAAAGACAAAAATGATATGCTCGATAATTGAGGCGCACTTCTGTTTCGGCAATTTAGTGGGACGTTGTGCAAGTCATACCCCCGGCAACCCTGACAAATTGGCGTCATTTAGAGCGAGTGTACTTACGCTAACAGAAGAACGCTCATGTGGCCCGCTGCTACACGAAAAAACAAGTGTACTTTGGCAATGCTGTGGCAATGGCGATTAGTAAGTTCGTAGCACAGCATGTGTTTGTCATTTAAGTAACATTTAACAAGTAATAACGTGTTGTAGTTGTAAACAGCTTTTCGAACACTTTGTAGGTACAAACTGGGTGACGAGGCCATTGCACGGACTGTGTTGTGGGCCGTTGTCGTGAATGCCTTGAAAGTGAAAATAGCAAGTTAGTTTGTAAAAGAAAACCGAGCGGAAATTTATTTTATGTCATACTAGCTTGTATAGTATGTCTACCACATAACCACACTCGTTATAATGAAAACAATGGTGTAAATGCGCTAGGGACTCGGCTTTCTCCATTATATTATTTATTTTCGAACCATTGCTGTTGACGCAACACACTTCGACATTGGAGTTTGGCGAGTGCACTCAACTGCAAGTGCATTTTGCAGCGGACTTCACTGAGCGTTCCCGTGTGGCAATGTGCGAATGATACTTGCGGCGAAGTGCGCTCACTCTATGACACTCAACTTTCCAGCGTGACAGGCGCATTATACAGCTAGTACAAAAGTTCTCGCTCGAAGATTGGCCGTGTAATTACGTGCGTCGTCTGCCTCCTTACGTGCGCAGTCAGTTCGACATTGTCTCGAAAAGTCGACGACCGCGACGTCTTGCGGATGTTTACGTTGTTCCTTATTAGTTCACATCCTATATACGGGAGTGGTTTTCCGGACGACAGCAATTTCCGCGTTCGGCTTTGAGGCGCCCTGTGAACTTTTCGCAGACACGTTTCTCTCAACTGCGAAAGGCAGTGGTCGTTTCGTTTCGCATTAACTTTTCAGTGCCATCAGTCGACTCATCCCGTGTGCTCAGATTTGGGTGCACGTTAAAGAACCCCAGGTGGTCAAAATTTCCGGAGCCCTCCACTACGGCGTCTCTCATAATCATATGGTGGTTTTGGGACGTTAAACCCCACATATCAATCAATCAATCAGTCGACTCATCTATTTCTTTTTCTTTTAGGCACATCCTTCCTAAAGTGGTTGGTGTTTCGACACTCTCCACGTGCTTGCGATTTCGAGTTAGTCTCGCAAAATCGACATATACTTCGCCAATGTTCTTGCGCTGTTTTCGTGGTCCTTCTTCCTGTGCTTTCGTTCTTTCGTGCACCGCCGTTCGATGTTTACGACCTTGCGGAAAACGCAAAAGTCACGTACATGGTGGCTGCCAGCTCTCCGTTCGCATTTTGTTTTAAGCGCGCGTTTGCAACGGGGATGTTATGGCAGCGTGTCATCAGCCCCGTTATTACATACCGCGCTATATGCCTATAAAAGTCATGGTCGTAGCTATCATTGAACTTCAGAGTGCTTTAGTCCTCTTACTGGATTGGCTGCAGTACAACCTAAGGAATAATAATAATAATAATAATAATAATATTATTATTATTATTATTATTATTATTATTATTATTATATTATTATTATTATTATTATTATTATTATTATTATTATTATTATTATTATTATTATTATTATTATTATTATTATTATTATTTCTCGTTCTTTAAGGCCCAAAGTACGTTACTGGAGTGGAACTAGAATACGAGCCCATTATGTCCCAACCTATATTTCAATGTACTACCCCCCAACATTTTTCGCACAAAAACAAAATACAAATTAAAGAAACTGCTACGGCGTATCTGTCTACAATTGTAATGCATGCCGTGTGTTATTTCATATGCACTCGTTCACTAACATGATGCTGCACAATCATCCAGTGGTACTTTGCTTAAGAAACGTTTGCTATAATTCTGTTCTTTTTTCCTTTATACCTTTTCACTTTCAATTGCTGTAACTATTGTATACAGCTTGTAACTACTGCTTGTATGCCCTGTTGTTTCTAATCTTATATGCACTGTGTTTTTGTCCTATCATCCCTCTTAGGCCATGAAATATAATCTTGTAACGCGTCCGGTTTGTTTTGCTGTCTGCCAGGCTCTGCCACTCAAGCCACCAATTGGCTTTGGCAGGCCTAGTCACATGTACTGTTTTATTTTAAGAAATAAAAGGTATTATTATTATTATTATTATTATTATTATTATTATTATTATTATTATTATTATTATTATTATTATTATTATTATTATTATTATTATTATTATTATTATTATTATTATAGATTGAAGTTAACACCTGTGCGCTGTCATTTAGTTCCACGCGGCCAAAAGTCAATTCGCAATCTTTCTCTAGGCGTTACCCGCCGCATAATCATATTGTTGCTATTGTTGGTAGCGTTATAATAAATATTTATCCAGTGGAGCTGTTGAGCATTTAGATGCCAAGCAGCTCTTTGACTAGTCTGTGTAACGCTATCCCTCCGTACGAACGCACCGCGCGCCGCATGCAGGTGTCAGCGCAGTGCCAAGTAGGTCACGCTAAAGCCCCTATACTATAGGAACTTTTTATACTATAGGGGCTTTAGGTCACGCCGCTGCTGCGCGTTGACGTCACGCTCCCCTTGCATTGCGCGCTGGCGTCTCTCTCTCTCTCTCTCTCTCTCTCTCTCTCTTGCCTGCCGTGCGCTCGCTCGCCGCAGCACCCGCAGCTGCCGCATCGTCCGTTCGCCCGCAACACCTGCCGCCGCCACCGCTCGCTGCACCGCCGACTCGCCGGTTCACGCGCAATAAACCTGACGCGCGCCTAGCGTATGCGTTGAAACATACCTGTACGTGTCACAAGACCTACGCCAGCCATCGCTTCAAAGGAATCTTCCAGCGTCCACCGCAGCACTCGCGCTAGCGCCGTTCAACCCGTGCGCAACGCTGCTGCTTCGCATCCCATTAGGGTCTTCGTCAGGGAGATGGACCATGTTTATTCCTGTGTGCCTTTAGTTGTCGACAGATGATTATCATCATCATAAACTGGCGCTCTCTCTTCTTCTCTCACAGAAAGCGCCCACCCATTTGTCCCGTGTGGGATTCAATAACTGAAGGGCGAGAGAATGAGTGCAGGGAGAAAAAAGAAAGGGAAAGAGGAATTTTCGCCGAAAAAAAATTTAGCGAGGCGAGATTCGAACCCGCGTGTCCATGATCTAAGGACGAACGTCGTAACCACGTCGCTATCAAGGCACTCTAGCAGACCATGGGCACGCTAGAGCCTTGTAGAGCACAGTATAGCGAGCTGGTGGGAAATGAGAGTGGTGGTGAGAATGGACGTGAGAGTGATGAAAGGGGTAAGGAGGTAGGGCAGGAGGGTTGGGGGTAAAACAGAAAGTGAAAGACAGAAGTACAGCGAGAAAGAAATGGTCAGAGAAAGGGGGAACCCCCCGCCCCTCCCCATGGATACATTGGTCTTAGTATGTCTGGAACCATGCGTATACTTTGAGGTAATTTTGATTTAATAAAGTCGATGCAGTTTGTCATAAAGTAGACTGGTGATACTGAAAGATGCACTTCAATTGTCGCCGCGTCACACGCAGCGTGTCCCTTTTGATGCGACTGTCGGCTTTGCGCGAAAATATATACATGTATCGTGTGATGGATCCGACGTGTTGGCATACTCACCGTGTATAAGTGCACTATCTGCTGCATTCCTGTCGTAGTCTTGCCATTACAAAATCATCGCTGAAGTGCAAGTGAAGTTAACTGATTTCTTCACTCTCTAAGCGAGCGGAAGGGTTGCCACAATGACAAACAACCCCTGTGCTGGTAACGGAGGAAAGAACTGTTGACGGGGGTTCCTTGTGAAATGACCCCGTAGGAAAATATTTAAACGCGGAATTTCTCTTGCGATAGGCACTCCTTTTCTACAAACACATAACGCAATCGGGCTTGCGTTGGTTGGCCCCTTTCGTCCGTCGTAATTTCATTGTGACGCTGCTGACTTACAACTCGTACCTTTGTAACCCGTTGCCTCAGCCAACCGCACGTATCGCTAAGTTTGGTAAACACGTCGGCCCCACGATCTCGTGCTTTCGAGCTGGTATACGAGCTGATGTGAACGCCGGTAATCTGTCGCGTCTATTTCTATCAAATACTTATTGTTAATCAGGTGCTCCTGTTATACATGCCAGAACTACAATGTGACTATGAGGTACGCCGCGGGTCACTTGTGAGCAGCTGAAATTCCTTAAGGTGCCTTTAAAGCTAAGTGTGCGCTGGCGTCTCCCTCTCTCTCATTTGTGCATTTCGTTTTTGTGCGAATAGGCCGCCATGACCATGCAGGAATCGAACGTACCTCCTCTTGTTGTGATTATCTGTTAATACCTGTATACCACCGCGGTTCCATCAAGTCCTTGAATTTTATGGAAATGTACGCGAGTTTTCTTTTGAGAGCACATAATAGGCAGTGCATGGATATCGGCCGCGGGACTTTTTTACTCACATTTTTACTTCGTTAATCGTTCTACGAAAGATACATCCACCGCCCGCCATGGTGGAACAGCTGCAAAGTTATGGGCTGCTGAGTTGAATGTCGTGAGTTTGATCCTGGCCGGGGGGGTTGCATTTCTGTGGAGGCGACACGCTATATGCCCACTATGCGAGTGCACGCTAAAAAAAAAAAAAAGAACGAGACGTTCGAAAGTTCCGCGACTTTCCACCAAGGCGTTCACCTTGATAATGCCGTGGTTTTGGCACGTAAACCAGCAGATATTTTAAAAACATATGCCTTCTCGTTTTAAGCTATGTGGATCTGTAATTGCATGGTTTCATCAACAGTTTTTCGTATAGCCAATGCCGCGTTTCAGCAGTGTACAAGCAACTCTCCATAGCCGCTTGCTGGTAGCGCTATTCTTGTTGCTTATGCGACAGCGACCCTGAGGGTGTATCGATACGCACGTGACTTGTACAGCTTTTTCGAGCCTACATATACATAAACTGATGGCCGTGCGCGCTTTTTTTCCCTCGACGTTTTCCTCAAACGTGCAACGCGCGCCTTTCGTTATACGACAAACCACTGTATGCGTTTTCCTGTTTCACGCCACTGTTCAAAAAGCGGCGTATAGGTATCACTCCATCGTGTGGAAGACTTTGAACGGCGGAATCGGTTGCGCTTTTTTTCTTCAGTATATATGCAAATTTGCGTGGTGACTTCGAAGAGAGAAACATATATGGTAATAAAAGCTATAGGGAGTGTTGGTTTGAGGAAACTCACTTTGTCGAAGCTAAGCACGTTTAACGATCGCGAACTAAGTGCGTTTTATAGTTAATTTTTTTATTTGCCTTTCCGGTGTCTTAAACGGCGCGCTCACTACAAGCCAGTGCAATTTCGAGAGTTCTTCGCTGTAGGAATGCGTGTATTGGCCCAGTGTTGTTCTGTATCTGATTGCGCACCTCTTGCAGCCGCGTATTCTGACGACTGTTTCTCGGAAACTATTTCAAAAGGTGTTTTAAGTATCGCTAACGCGCGCATACTTCACAAGGATCAAGTGCGCACGATCGGCCATGCCATCATGTATTCGCCAACACGTGATCGCGCGCACGTAGACCTTCGTCATTCGTGTGCGTAATAGCGAGGGTAGCCATGTTTACAGTCTTTTCGTTATTTCTATGGAAGCGCTTTGGAGGTGTCCCTTCGTTATATTGTTCTCTCTAAACTTCGCTATCATGTATCCCATATAGAGATTCCTAAAAAAGGTAGAGGGGATTCTGGCGCTGCGATCGTTCAGCGATCATGCAGATCATCCACGGGTCGTACTAACGGACCTCGAATCGAATTTGTGGTTTCGTTTATTGCTGCATTTTTCGGTTTTGGTTTGAATGAAAGAGCAAACTGCTTTTTAAACTTAGTGACCAGATCCAAAATGGTGAGCCTAATATGTTAAGGTGGTGAAGTGTAACGATAAACTATTGCTGATTGTTGTTTCGTGACAGAACAGCTCCAAGCCACGCTAAGCCAGAAGGAACGCAAAGTTTGAAAACTAGGAGAATTCCTGTACTACCCGTAATTCCCATGCTTGCTGAAGCGCTATGCGTTGCCGCTTCCGTAGACACTAGCGCCAGACAGTGTATAAATAGGAAACTCTATGATTGTATACCACACGTCCGCGGCCATTGTGCTTTAAAGTTAAGGCTGCTTCGGGGTGCCAAGCGCGAAGGAAGTACGGCGCTGGGCAGCCTTCTTCGTTTCTCTCTATCTTTCATCCTCTCTTTCTTTCTCTTTCTTTTTTACAATTTTCTTATTTTTATCTGTTTCTATTTCTCTCACTATTTGTCTCCCCTTTCGTTCTCGTTCTTACTACTGCTAGCTTGTTACCTCTTTTTTTTGTATTTTTGTACGTAGCTTCGCCTGCGTTACGCCAAGCGATGACAGCATACGACAGGCCGCGGGATCCAAAAGTGCTCCACACATGAAAAAATGTCGGCAGCCCGAACCATCGGTCGACTTTGGTGTCTGCTATATAGTGGCATCGAACCTTGGCTTTCGTGTGCACTGGTGTTTTCTCCTTGGGTTAACTTTTTGTGTTTCGTCACACTGCTGAAGTTGATCTCGGAGGCCACATATGGAGCTTGAGATGTGCTCCGCCAGCTGCCGCTTCGACATCGTATGTATCCAATATGCCTCTTTAACTGCAGCCGCCGCCGTGGTTACGGGGCTCGACTGCTGGCGCGAAGGTCGCGGTTTCGATCCCGGTTTTGGCATTTTGATTGAGGCGAAATGCGATAGGCCGTTTACTGTGATTGATGTCAGCGCAATGATGACGAAATTTCGAATAGTCGAAATTTTGCGAGCCCTTCATTGCGGTGTTTTTCATAATCATGTAATTTTAAGACCTAATGTTTCAATGATTATTGTTGTTAAATTTCAACCAAAACCATCGATCCCATACCAATTTTATTTTTACTGTGTTTATTTTCTGAATATCCGGGGAACAGGAAGTGAATGCGGGACCGGAAATGTTTGAAAGAAAAGCATGAGCCACTCATCGCTCCTGTCACTAGTAAGATAACATCATTTGTCTCATTGTTAACATCTTAGAGGCATCATGTGGATCGCATTAGACCGACACTGTCTGGCAGTTCGATACACGCCACACGGGAGATGCGCGCGATTTCCAATGCTGGGTGCGCGTATGTATGTACTTCGGTGTAACTGCCAGATCTCTTGTGATGCACACTAAGCATCGCGAGAACCCGTGTGTGGTGTGCGCCGTTGTGTCGCCCCCCATTTGACAGCGAGTGCCGCAGCGGGGCCTTTCAGGCTGCGCCGCAAATTTAAAGGGGTCGTGAAACGCTCGCTCTAAAGCGACAATGTGAAGCCACCGGCGTCCACATGCACTAACTAGGTGACGTCATCATAAGTAATTCTTCGCCTATCGAGGAACGCGGATCCTTTCGGTACTTGCGTGCGTGCAACTGGGACACTCGTCAGCGTCTTTGTCATACGCAATCAGCGAGTAACTTGAACTCTGACGTCATATTAGGCAGCGTCCTTGTGAGACGCGGATCGCGTATGGCAGACGCCGATGAACGCCTTTTCCGCGTTCCTCGATATGCCGTAGAGTTCCGCGTTCCTCGATAGGCAAAGTTTCTATGCAGCTCCACTCGGGCCGATGATACAGTTAGCGCATGTGGCTGCCGATGGTGCCGTATTGTCGTTGTAAAGCGACCGTTTCACGACTCCTTTAATCCCAGCGAAACTGCAGGGAGTGTGTGCGGCGGCAGGTATAGGAGCGACCGACGCGTGGGTAAACTTCCGTCCCTGGCTAATTGCCCCCGCGTTGTCGGACGGACCGTGGCGCCTCGTCGATAGCGCGACGTCGTCGTGCTTAGACAAAAGCCTTTTGTTTCCTTTTCGGCCGCGAGACTGCGCTCCCGAGTCGCGTGCGTTGCGCGTTCTACGGAGAGGAGCTCCCGATATGCGCGGCTGTTGTGCCGGAGACTGAGTAAACACGCCGGGGTTCGCTGCGGAAAGGTGACCCGCATGTCCCCCGTCCCTTGATAGGGCGCGCGCACACGTCCAACTGTCGCGCCACGCGGCCACACGAAGGGTTTCGCGCGTACACCGCCCCCACTTTCCTTTCTCCGGTGCCCTCTCTACTCGCCCGATTAAATCGCGTCCCACGTGACCACAACAAACGAAGCCATCGTCCAGCGCGCACAAGTTTTAGCGCGTTCAACCCGAGTGCAGAGAACGTAGAGCGAATGAGTGTGCTACAGCGGTGCACTGCAGTATGGTTGGGGTTCCTGTCAGCGCCATAGCACCGAGCATCCTAGAGTCCATCAAGCACAGATCCAAGGCACCTCCGGCGGAATACCGGTGAGCTCCGCGGAAGCTTTTTTTTTTTGTTGTTGTTGTTTTGTCGAAAGCCACTTCTGTTTTCTTTCCAGTGCGTCCTTTCTTTCTTGCGCACCGCCGCCTCTAGAATATTGTACTGAGTCATCACTCTTGGCTATTTCTTTCTTTGTTCCGTGTGTCACCCATACGCTACGGAAGGTGTAGTCGTATATAACAGCAAACCGTGCGGTTACGCAGTGTCTTCGATCCTTGGCTCGACGTTTGTGTTTGCGACGAAAGAAATGCATTCATTCCGACAGCGATCTTTCGATGCCAAACTTTATTAGTTTCGTGCGTCCACTGCATGCTGTCGGTTCTCCCTTCGACCCCGGCTTTCATTTTTTGCGACGCTGTGCTCTGATTCGGCTGGAGAGCTAAACATCTGTGATAGAAATAATCTACCAAGAGTACGAGTATACCTTTAGGGTATATGCACGTGATTCTTTCAATCATTGCAGGTGAGAAAAATTTCCCTTTGCCTCTTACTGGATGAATGCACTACGCATATTCGCATGCTTCGCTGAGAAGGCCGTTACATTTAGGGCAACCTTCATTGGCATGGTTCGAAATACCACGAAGGTATAAACGGCAAAACAATCCGAAGGCTGGAATGAATAATAATAATAATAATAATAATATAATAATAATAATAATAATAATAATAATTTTTTATTTCTTCAAATAAAACAGTACATGTGACTAGGCATGATTGCATGGCGAACACAAGCGACAGACCCTAACATGAAAATCATGACATGCGTGTCATGTAACAACATAACTACATGCCACGCTCATGATGTGCTCGCGGCCGTTTCGCTAGCGTCACATACACCAACTTTGGTATTACAGTACGTGAATGGATGACGAAGGTATGTGACTGGTGCAAACATGATAATCATGAGATGCGTGTCATGTAACATCATGACTACATGCTACGCTCATGATGCATGCGCGGCCGTTTCGCTTTCTTCACTTATACGGAATTTGGTATTACGGGACGTTAATGAATGACGAAGGTATGATACTGGTGCAAACATCATAAACTTCAGATGCGTGTCATGTAACAACATGACTACATGCTACGCTCATGATGCTCTCGTGGCCGTTTCTCTAGGTTCACGTGTACCAAATTTGGTATTACGTGACGTCAATGAATGACGAAGGTATGTGACTGGCGCAAACATGATAACCATGAGATAGATGCGTGTCATGTGAGAACATGACTACATGCCACAGTCAAGGCGCCAGTACATTTCGACGTGACGCGGTGCGCGTGCTCGCCGGCGTTCATTTCGTCGCTTCACGCCGGTGTTGCCACGCCAGGCGCCGGTCCTGCCATATACTCGCAGGCGCACGCCGGTCTGCGTTGCTTTGACGCATGCGCGTTTCAGCGCATCCGGCGTCCCTCCGTCACGAAAAGAGGGAGATGCAGTGTTGTCTGAGTAACGCATCGGCGCGAAATGCAGCATGCCGCATTTCGCGCCGGTTGCTGTCGGGCCGCGCCGACGAACGCTGGTGGCGCCGGTCGCGCCAGGCGTCGGACTATAGAGTGCTCGCGTTTTGCTAAAGTAGCGTCGCTGTGTCCAGTGTGCGCGCGCGTCAACGTTAAGTTGGAGTATATTGGGCCCTTCATGATGCACCCGAGGCCACTTGTACCAAATTTGGTGTTCCGTGACATCAATGGATGACGAAAGTATATGACTGCTGGTGCAAACATCATAATGCTGACAAGCGTGTCATTTAAGAAAATGACAACATACCACGCTCATAGCGTGGTTATGGCCGTTTCGCTAGCTCCACATATACTAAGTTTGGTATCACACGACGTGAATAAATGACGATGGTAAACAACACATCCAAACATGATAATCATGACACGGAAGTCATGTACGGCACCATTTACCTCCACCTCGTAACGATGTGCTGATTTTGAAGTGACATATCAATCTTTCTCATTCGTGCTTCGCATATCATCGATTCCCACTGTACGTGGGATCTGCCAATTTGTTGTTCCCAGGATTCTCCCGTACGTAGATCGTATATCGTCGGTGATTAACGTATTTTCGTTACCATTTTCACGAAGACGATCGTCGAATGCCGTGTGCTGTGATGCCTCTGAACCATAGATGTTCAGGCATTAGCATGGAGGTTTCCAACGTGTAGTTAAACTTACCTCTGAGCTTAAGGCGGCGCGTTCCTGTTCCGCCGATGGCGTTTGTTGTCCCTCGTGTGAACTCGCCCGTGTCTTGCTTTCGTGCTCGGCAGATTGTTTTCGCGTGGACTGTCGGAATTGTGCTAGACTGCTATTCCCTTCGCTGTAAGTACACTGTATGACACGCCTGCTCTTATTGTCATTTGCCTCTATCGCTTTGAGGGGTGTAATCGCGCGCTGCAGCTGCAGAGATGATCTTCGTTGGTGCCTCTGGGAATACTATGCTTCACTGAGCGCTTTCGTGTAGGATACAGTGCAGCTGTGCTCTAGCAGAGACATGCCGTTGTCAGATGGGAAGGAAACGCGGCGCCGAAGGCGCTTTGTCTCAGAGTCACAGATAACTCATCAACCCATCATCATCCATACGACTGTCTTGGCATGTTTTCCCAGTTTTTGTTTCGGGGAGAAGGCCGTACCCTAGCAAGGGGGCCGCCGCTCGGCGCCTTAACAGACACGGCCTGCCTCCTAGCGTACAAGCCCGGGAGACCCAACATAGGGGGCTACCCTTCGGTGCGGTAATTCGATCACGACACACAAAGCGGACGTACCCTGGCAAGGTGGGCTAACGCAGCGCGTGAGGTGCGCTGCCGTCACGGCCCGTCTCCTGACCGCGAGGGCCGAGCGAGACACAATCCGTCCCTTTGGGGCTACAGAACTGCTGTTTGCTGCAGAAGCGGATGCCGCTGCACGCAAACTCGACGTATACCTTCGTGAACCAGCACGGCTAAAAGCCGGCTTAACCCTTCACGAGGAAGGCAGCAGAGACATATCCCGTGGCGGTGGTATACAGCGGTGGCCTTCCCGCTACAGTGCATCGCGTGTCTTTGACGCTTGCGGCTTGCAGTTGAGATTCACGCACGCCAGTGACGTTCCACGACGAACAAAGAAAAAGAAGCGCACACACGTGTATTGCTGTGCAAAGACTGAGAGGGATGCGCGCTCTTTCCGGAGCAGTGCACACTTACTTTTCTGAGCGTGACCCTTCTTGTACACACCTCGCCGTGTATATGTCGGCTTGCGATGGTTTCTCTGGTATTGTTATGCGCTGCAAACGGCAAGTGTGGAAATGCGCCGAGAGCGAACATCTATAACGCATTACTGCAGGTTCAGAAGATAGTTTATCAGTCGCATTTAATTGCACAGCTTGCGTGGTAAATATTATGTATACCGCTCTGAGTTACGTCAGGGATGTCACTGTTGTTCGCCGTATCGTAAGAGTGAGGGCTTTTTTTTTTTTTTGTCTCTTCTTAGTGGCCAGCTTAAGTAATCGAATAATAGCAGTTCAGTACCTGAAAAATTGTCTTTAGAAGTGGCTCATCTTCAAGAGATTTGCGTATTTTGATGCTTCGCTTCATGCGCTTTGCGTTATAAATTTTAATCTTACTTCAGAATAGATAGCTAAAAGTTAGTGAACGAAGTCATTGGTTTACTAGCAATGCAAGAATTTGTTCACTTATGGCTTTGTTTATGAAAATTAGTTGTGATGGCACAAAAATTCTGAACAACGAAAAAGTTTGTACTACAGCTGAAAGGCTGCAGTGGCTCATCGCGTTGTATTGTGAACAGCTGCAAAACACTGTAGCAGCTGCGCTTTGCACCTGTCATGCTGCTTGCTCGTTAGTTACGTCTGTGCTATAGGTTAGGACTCTGGTTGTGCCTATGCTTTTGAGGATTTGCACCGGTTCTCTGCGGCTGAACAGTACAAATCCGTTATGCTAACCGCGTGGCAGTATATTTCGTTTACGAATGAGTTGAAGCGTGCATACGAGCATACCTCCAATTACCAAGTAAATGGAGACCCCAAATAAAGCATACTGCATTTGCGATTTCATAATACAGTCACTGTGGGTTTGTATCTTCCTACCGTTGGTTGACTAAAAAACTATATTGTATTCAGAAAAATTACTCACCAGGAACCGCGCTATTATGTTCTTGTTTCTTCGTCGATGCGTTGTCTAGGTGAGTGAAGTAATGAAGCTATAACCTTTCGTTCCTTTTTCTCGTCTGTATACGCATGCAGTGACCTCGAAGTTAGGGCTTCTGGCAGTCTCGTATACACGACAGCAGTTACGGCAAGGTAGGTTGCATATCTTCGATTTGGGCAGTATTCACGTTGCTTACCTATATTTGTCGATCTCACTTACAGGACGTCTCTCACTGGTTTCGCGCTACACTTTACCGATTAACGCTTTTCACTCTCATAAGTATATACGCCTGCACATTTTTTAGGTATGAGGTGGCATTGTTGATAGAACAAATGGCCCAGTGAGACATAGTTTGGTGCGCCACCAGACTCTCAATATCAGTGCGTACCGTTCATATGCGGCTCTTCTTATCCGTTCTCTGAAATAGTTGTCTTTTACAAAGCTTTTTTTTTTTGCAGATATAGAAGCGAGGATATTGCGTATCGCGCGCAAGTGAAATTCTAAGACCCGAAAGATTGTAGTTCTTCGATCAGATTCCGCAAGAGCCAGCCAGTATTCTGTGAAGTGTTCTATGAGTTCTACGAGGCAGTATTCAATCAAGAGTCTTGCGTCGTCTGACATCGACGAAAAGTGTTTACACCGACCGGAAAAAGGACTCTTAAATTTGATTAGCCGTAAGCGAATAGCTCGGAATCGCCACTCGTGCCGTTCTGCTGTACTCGAGTTGGCAGAGTGTGTCGGTTAATGGGATTTTCGGCTTTGGCGCACATCAAGAAGACGAGGGCGCTGAATGAATGAGGTTATGGCACGGGTGGCCCAGTAGCTCCCTGTTGCTTTGCACCGTTGCGCGCGGTCTCTGGTTCGACAAATGGTGCGAGTATAGCTCCGGGGCCTCTGGGGACTTCTCTCACTCTGCGTGTGCACAGTCATGTTCGTTCTGACGGTGATCGCATTCAGGAACAAGTTGTGCATCCGCAAACTGCCCCTTGTGTGACTGCCCACGTCATTGCACTTACTGCCTCTGTCCAGCGACACAGCTTCTATGGTTATGTACTTTCACGGTTGTGTGCAGCTAGATAGCTCGTTAAGCATGATCGTGCACAAAAGAAAAAGAAGGAAAAAAAATGTGTACGAAACCGAAAGAGAAGACCTGCAAAGTGTTCTATCTCGCCCGTGTCTTCTTTTTTTGTTGTTGTTGTTGCGCTGTCACACACAAGTAAGGCCAACTTGCCCAAAATCATATTGGCGTGCGCAAGATTCTCCATTGACATCTCCCCCTGCCTCTCACCCTGTCGAACGTGTCCGTAAAGAAAGCCAGCGGCGCGATGGATGCAAAGACTGATATCCAAATATAAGTAATGACGCACTTTTCACAGCAGCCTGCCATTCGTTCTCTGTTCTCGGGGAGTAAGAGGAAAAGGCAGTAAGCAGTTCTTTGGAGGCAGCATCAGCGATCCTTGGTCGCCGTTATCGTCAAAGAACGTGCGCACAGCCGTAAACCTGCACATTCGAAAATGACGTGAAAGTTTCGATGGAGTAAACGTCGAATCAGCCCTGCCCACCATTCGTTGGTTAGCAGGGGGACAGGCGGCCTTCCTATTCGTTTTTTTTAGTTTTCTCGCTGTATACACAGCCATTTCTTCGTTGAAGATTCATGACGTTTAATATCTGAAGCAATCCGCTAGATTCACGAGACTGTGAAATGGAGGAGGCTGTAGGTTAATTTGGCTCACCTGCCGTTCGCCAGCGTGCACCTGCATCTTAAACGGATGAGTGTTCTCGCTTTCCGCTGGATTATGGGTGTGGCCTCTGAGGAACGGTAATCGATCAGGGCTATATATTAGGTTCGTTTCTGCGTTATTATGGCCTCTTTTCTTCTGGCACAGCGTAGTAAGTACATGGACACGGAAAACTATACGCACGCTAATTCGCTAACGAGCCCCACTTCGAGTGACCTGCTATTCGCTGGCCATATGTGGTAAAAACTTTATTTGACCAAGGGATTCGGGCACGTATGGCCCAGGGTCCCCGCACGACCCCCTCTGCTCTATGCGTTCATGAGTTCGTGCAGTTGCATGACGTGGGCGGCCCGGTCAGTGGCGGTCTTCTGCTTGGCCGGGTCCGTCGAGCGCAGCAGGTGTGGATTTCCGAACCACGGCTGATCTGAAGTGTGCGCGTGCGTGTGTATGGAGAGGCGGTGGTCTTTGTTTTCCCATCTGTCTTTTTTCGTGCCGAAATTCGAGTATAA
The DNA here is from genome assembly GCF_013339725.1 of Rhipicephalus microplus. Lineage (NCBI taxonomy): Eukaryota > Metazoa > Arthropoda > Arachnida > Ixodida > Ixodidae > Rhipicephalus > Rhipicephalus microplus. The sequence continues at coordinate 35,884,622 of NC_051170.1, forward strand.
AGTGCAGGCGCTAGCTTCATCCTATTTACTGTGCCTACTTAGCAGACGAGAAGTACCTTTGTGTCGGGCTCGACCTCTTCGCCCTGGCATATGTGTTACCGTGCTTAGCGTTGTCCAAGTCGTTTTATTCTACTGCAAGCGCCCGCACTGTCCGTTGCGTTCCTCGGGCAACGTCGTGCTCGCGATCACTGCGGAGAAGCCCGCCGAACGGGATAGCCTGCGACGGTTTTGAATGACGAAGGCTCAAATACCAGCCGCTTTACCGCGCTTGTACTCGGGGACAAAGCACTAAAATGACGCGTCAAGTCGCGATTCGTGTAAGACACGTCACTTCTAGCAGCCGTGCGTCGTCTTTCCGCTCCAACTCCTCCCCTCACACCGCCCTATAAACTGGCGTGCACGTAACTTGCACTGTGCTCACGATTTAGCATAATCGAAATGAACTAGAATGGAGCTGTCAACACCGATTACCTTATTTGCTGAAACTACTTGCACGATTATGCCGCAGCCTGAAGCAGAGTGTTGATAAGGCGGGTAAGTTTTTTTTTCTCCGTTGTTGATGGTTTTAGTTTACTTTGTGAAGTGGGGGAAGGCCTCGTCAGGAGACATACGAGGCTCCTTTTGCCTTGCCTCGTGGACATATTTCATGTCATGTAACTATGTCCGAAATAAACTGAAACTGAACTGAACTTAATCATGTGTCGCGCCCCGCCGCGGTGGTCTAGTGGCTATAGGGTACTCGCCCGCTGACTCGCAGGTCGCGGGCTTGAATCCCGGCTGCGGCGACTGCATTTCCGATGGAGGCGGAAATGCTGTACGCCCGTGTGCTCAGATTTGGGTGCACGTTAAAAAAAAAACCCGGTTGGTCCAAATTTCCGGAGCCCTCCACTACGGCCTCTCTCATAATCATATGGTGGTTTTGGGACGTTAAACCCCACTTTTCAATCAATGAATCATGTGTTGTGACTGTGGTCGACCATGCCGTACTGCTTTCCGAGCAGACGTGCGGCGCGGTTCTAGCGCGCAAGGGCGCAATGACAACTGTGTTTATAGTCGCAGCCCCAAAACGTAATGGCGCTCTGCAGCTGTTTTCAATGCGTCGCTCGCGTACTTTTTCTTTTTTTTTTCAATCGTGGTAGTACCAGCAAAGGTCACGGTAAAGCATCTGCTCTGCCGAATCTATATGCTTGCAAAATATATAATTGCTTTGGCGTTCCGGTGCGTGTGCTGCATTTGAGACAATACCTAAAAGTGATTTTGTTTTCTTCTTCTCGCTTGCGAAAAGCTTGCGAGTCGAGTCAATCTCGTATAGATTCGTGCAATGTCGCCGAGGTCAGCTGCAGCGTCTGAATGTGTTGTTTCAGTCTGTGTTCCTACGCTGGAAAAGTAATCGAATTGAGTGAAAGCTTCCGGACATCACACATGCAAAAACCTTCCACTTGTTCTTTCGAAGTCTTCCTAAACTTGGAGGTTTTCCCGGAAATATATAAATTTAAATATTTCGGTGCCGCAGTGACGCATTTGGAAAGCTTGCGAAAGTCTCTTGCATGGTTGTTGGGCGTGCATTGTCCAGAGTGTGTGTATGGCTTCCGTTGCACTGCTCTCGGTTTTCTGAGATCGCGAAGATCGATGCGTCTGCCGCCTTCCATGATGGGGATGGGATTCGAGGGCTGGCCCGTTTATGACTAAACTTTGGAATGACTCACTACTTCGATCGCTATGCAGTTCCGTGCTTTAGCTAAATGGTAACGATTTCGCGGGCGCCACCACCACGTGGAGGCGACGACTTTAACCGTCGTCTGCAGAAGTCGCGCTTCGCCCGAAAGTCGTTCGAGCGACTGCGACCAATGAAGCTGCGGGTGTCGAAGCAATCCCTCGTGGCTCCCTTACCTCTTCTTTTGCGGCGGAGTACGTCGTCCCATGGACGCAGCATCAAAAGTCTAGCACGGCCATTCGGGTGAGTGAGTCGCGCGAATGAGTGATTGCCGCGGTGAGTGAGTGGCATAAGTGGGTGAGGGACAGGAGTAGGTGAATGAGTGACTGTGCGAAGTGATCGGAGTGAGTGGGTGAGCGAGTGCGTACGTGCGTTTGCGTTCGACTTTGTGTTCATCCTTAAAGCTAATTCAAAGTTCCGGGATGTACAAATCGTCTCTCCTATATATAGTCCGAGCATAGCACCTGCGAAGTGATTGTAATCGCTGGATTGCGGTTTTGGTGCAGGCAGGATTCGTGCTCCCTGCGTGCTATGCCGTAGCCTCTGCTCAGTGGTGTGATGAGCTATAGTGTAAACACTCCTCGGATGCTTTCGCGTAACGCATAATGTTGTCTTATCGGTCGCGGTTCGTCTACGTGTCCTTGTGCAAACCTTGAGTGCCGTCGGCAGTGTATCCCAAGTCGAATAAAGCTCTGGGCACTACCTATTGTTGTTTGCCATAGAGATTGCGGCAACTGAGAAGACGTTAGATGCCAGAAAACACTGCTTCATTCATACTCTATACAGAGGCCTTGCACTTTGGAGTGCACATTTTTTACGCACGTACGTATCAATAATATATATATATATATATTATATATATATATATATATATATATATATATATATATATATATATTCCGTTTGCGGCGTGCCACAGAGAGAGTGGAAGGGTGGTTAATTAAGCCGGAAATACTCTATGAGCAAGACAAAAAAATTGGTGCGCAGAGTGATCGGTGAAATCCGATATCAGTAGAGAATTTGAAAATGGTGCCTGGCACAGCTCACGGCACCCTCAACTATTTAATGAGGAACCTAATCTCATTTCGCGCCGATGTCTGGTTCCCCCGAACGTGTCACACTTCATGAGGGAACGCACATTTTCGTGTCCGGCCTCGGCGTACCGCGCGTTTCGGTGAAGGTGCAGCAACGCCCATTTGCAGAGGCTCTCGCATGTCTTGTAGAAACAGCTGACGCAATTAAGATATATGTTGTGGTGCTGTTTAATTCTTACGCATCTCGTACGTTCGTCAGCTTTAGTTATTGGGAAAGGAAGTATTTCTGTGCTTGAAATGAGCCCGTCGACAAATTTTCGACAAATAAGTCTTCTTAAAACCGATCACTATGCAGTATCTCGCCTACTTCATGATATTCACATTTGACCAGTGGTTGATTTATATGCTGGGTTTAACGTCCCAAAACCACCGTATGATAATGACGGACGCCGTAGTGCAGCGCTCCGGAAATTTGGACCACCTGCGGTTCTTTTACGAGCACCCAAATTTGAGCACACGGGCCTACAGTGTTTTTTTTTTTCTCCATCGAAAATGCAGCCGCCGCAGTCGGGATTCGATCCCGTGACCGGTGGGTCGGTGGCCGACTACCTTAGCCACTAGACCACCGCGGTGGGGCAATTCACATTTGATGTACTATACTTATTACGCACGTCATTTCGTCGACATCATTTTTTTGTTGTCTTTCTGATAAGGTTAATGTCGTTGTTCAGACTAAAGAACAAAAGTCGTGACGTCTTTCTCACATCAGTTTACGCATGCAGTTTGCGAGCATCAACCAACTACGTAAGCAGCTTGGTACTGGTCCAGGCCTCAGGCGTGCATGGAGCTGGCACTCGTGGCTTTCGTCACAACGTTTAGGGAGGGACCTTTGGCTCTGTTTGCTCATCTTTTACGTCATACAGGCAGAGCACACATTCCCTCGCTGTTCTGCACAGCCGCCATAATGTTTATCAGCGCGCCTCTTTTTGCTGTCGCTGTATAGGTCACCAGCGACGATCTCGCGTAGGCGGGTCACCGGACCAGCCTTGTGTTGCTGCTCTTACTCATTTGTTGCGTCGTTGTTGCCTTTAAAGATCCCCAACTTCGACGGGGACGGTGGCTCGCACTTACCGCCGCCCTTCATCTCTCTAATGCCACGAGCAAACAAATACGGTCAGATCCGTCTATCCAGTATTAGTGGGAAGCGCATTTGCCCGGCGTAATAAGTTTCGCCTGAGGAGAACGCCACGGGCAGGACCCAATTACGCTTGCAACTGCAAGGTTGTGCGGTCGTCTTGCCCCTCCACTCTCTTTTAAGGACGAGAGTCTTTCTTGGGCACCTTCGACGCCAAAATTTTGGTCTGTCTGTATGTCTTTCTGTCTGCACATTAGTCTGTTTGTCTGCGGTAACGGCCAACCCCATCTGCAGCGCCCGCCAATATTACTAAAGTTTCAGCGTTCGTGCTTGTGCGATTGTCAATTAGGAAGCAATTATTGCGGATATCTGAGGCACCATAATAACACGTAGATGTTTTGTATGTCTTGCCGTTATAGTAGGGAAGGCACACAGAAGTAATGCTAAGGACCGTGGCGTTTTTGACGGTGCGCTGACAGTGCAACGCGATGCTTAAAAAGGCAAGCGTTTCCAACGCTTTGCTAAGACAACACGGTGGTGGCACCTGCTCTTCGCTTTGCGTTCTGCACCTTATCGCGTAAGAGACAGGCGCGTATTTTTCTCCGTGGGGGCGCACGCCTTCCTTCGTTTTCGAAGATAACTGCCAGATGGCGCTCGTGTCTAACGTGCCTCGATGCACTCGTTCGCCTTCGCTGCACGGATCGAGACTCTCTAACGCAGTAATTTCAGAATACAATTCACCGATTTTCTCGCGCAGAACATCAAATAATCATTTTGTTCACTCTCTCCACACGCAAGACTACAGTCTTTTTGATCGTGCGACGACGACCATTGTTTTTCTCGCTTGTAAATGCTATCTTTGTTGTCTGCGTTTTTTTGTCCGCTATGCATGTATGTCAATGTGTGAGGCAAATTTGTTGTTCACGGCACGGAAAGAAACCGAGCGCGGGCGGCCGTCTCCCGAGGCAACGACCGTCGCTTTCCCCCTCTCTGTCGGCATCCCCAGTTCCCCCAATTTTTTCCCCTTCCTATGCGACATAAACGTTTGTCGATCGCTCACTGCAACTGAACTGCGCGGTGCCCTGCAGGGATGGCCTACGGAAACAGTCTCCGACGCCGTGTGAAAATTTCCCGCCGGAACGTCTGGTACTTGAATCTCTCGGCGCTCCCTTTATTCCCTATTTCCCCATAGTTTCTCTGTATTCGCGTGCAGTGTGTTAATGCGGATGGGTCTATTAACTGACAGAACTTTAATCAGATTAAAAAAGGCAATTTATAGGGTTTGTTTTTGTTGTTGCTTGATACTAGCCTAATGAAAATGAAAATGCTATAAGGCCAAAAAGGTATAGGATGACGTTTATAGTACTGCTTTAACTTTATTGCAGGTTATGTGATAAAAATGTAAAGAAAGTGTAATGGGCGAAAACTGAACTTGTCGCGTGCCGGAACCGAACCTGCAACTGAAGTGTACTGTCTTAAGTGTATTGTACGTTGTCTTCAGTGTATTGTAGTAATTAGGGAATAGTTATGATATGGATCATGGTTAGGCATCGAACCTGCAACGTTCAGTCGCAGGTACTTAAAGTGATACAAATCACGTCCTGTATTCGTCATTGAATTCCTGATCTGTTAGTTTTCATTTATTTTAAACTTTAGCGTTTCGTTCCCCGCATGATGTTCATTCAATTCTTGCTTCCCCATTTCGCAGCAACGGTGTCAGCCGGCGCTCCTCTCCTTCCGCGGCGCCGTCTCCCGATGGGGCCGCTGCGGTCGTCGTCGGCGATGGAGGCGCCCCTAACGGCGGCGAAAACGGCTGCGGCATCGCGGTCTCCGCCGACGCCGCGATGGCGGCTGCTGCCCCGCGCCGCATCGCTGCCTCCGCAGCCGATTTGCAGCAGCAGCAGCCTCCTCAGCCAACGTCAGCGGCAGCCACACCGACGGAAGAGCCGGCGCCCGTCTGGTGAGTGCGCTTTGCCGTTCGGCTCCCTTTTCGCGCCATGCGGGAAAAGCCTCTTTGTCGCGGGAAAAAAAGGGGGGAGGTCGGGAGACAGCGCTGGTCCCGCCTCCCGGATGAAAGCTGGGAAAGAAAGGGGGGATACGGAAGCCGCGTTTGTTCGAAAGTTTTGGGGAGAATAACGGTGCCTGCGTCCTCGAATGCGGGTGATAGTGTCGGTTTGGGAAGCCACGAAAAACGCGTTGACACACGAGCGCTGCGAACGGTGCCGAATAAAATAGCCCGAGCTCAGAGTCTCCGGGGGCCGAGCGCGGCGCGGGGTCAACATTCGCTGACCTAAAGCGGTGACGTGCGCGAGTGTTGCGTGGACCGCGTCGTCGTCACCCGGCCGGCTTCCCCTGGCTCGCGTGCCCGGCCAGTGTGGCACTACATGCGGCGGCGTATGCAGTTGCCGTGCCAGGCAACCATCGTCTCCCCAATCGAGCGCATCGCGCCTTGCGCCGTGTCGCGGGGTGCTTCGCTGCACCGCGCCTTTGCGCGCGCGTGCTCACAGTTGTCTCCACGCGCTGTTACGTACATGGAATTTGTGCGGAAGCGCGGCAGTTCGCTTTATCACTCGGGCGACGGGAGGGCGGCCACTCTGTATACTCGTGCGAACCTTGGCGAGCCGAGCGAATAACAAGCTTATATAGATATCTCTGTGACGTGCAATAAAAAAGAGCAGCGAGTGTTTGCGCGCGTTCTCGCCTCCCCAATCGAGTGGCGTGCGGCTCGCCACTGCCGTGTGTTTCGTGGCGCTGCCGTTCTTTCATTGAACGGGGCAGGAAGCTTGGTTCGGAGCGTTGATCGTGCAGAGCACGTTAAGGATGGCCCCGTTAACGGGATCGGACGACGGGTCGATCAACGTAGACGGTGTCTCGGCTCGATGCGTTCGGGACTTTATTTGGTCGATGTTCTCACCCGAAGCCGGCGTGCAAACCCACCGGTCACGTCAAAGTGCAAAAGCCGCGCAACGTTGGACTGCACATACCAGGCAGCGTCAGAGCAACTTGTGCGCCATCGTGTCATACAGGAAGCGGAAGTAACCAACCGGGCGCTCGATGTTATACGTGTTTTATCGCGGGTACCACTAATAGCGGTGCATTGCCATCACACTGCAGAAAACGAAACGACCGACCGGTTAAGCGGTCGATACGCTCCCACCTGCGGGGCCTTCCGGATGTCTCAACCCATTCACCGAATGCCCCTATGGAAAGTTCAGTGGGAGAAGGCGTGGCGCGTTTGTGTTCTTGAGGGCCACGTTTCACGTCGTCGCGCTGCCTTCGTATAGCGGTGAGAACGGTCTCTCCCCGCTTTCTGTTCCGGCCCCTTTCCCGGGGTAATGTTAGCCGGCGTCCTTGAGCACTGCCGAGGATCGAATGAGCGAAGCGCGGTAGTGACTTGTCGTCAATGAAGCGCCTACTATTGCCGGGCGCGCGTATCGTTAATAAAGAAGGAGAGAGCTCTTTGATCGGGATGATCTATGCGGCTGACACCGTTGTCCAAAAGTGGGCGTTGGGCGGCGTGGCTGTAGTGATTGTCAAAGCCGTAGGAAAGGGTGGTGGAGAGAGAGAAAGTAAAGAGGTAATGCTGAGCAGCGTCCCAAACGTCCTTATTGAACGCATCGCCATCTTGGCACCGATCCAGATACGACTGGCCGTGAAAACGCAGCGGCGTTTCTACTAGGGCTTCGGGGACTTCAATCAATTCGAGCGGCAATCTGGGTAAAGCATCTCCGGCGAGAATCCACACGTTCGCGGCTTATTCGGAAGCCGGAGATGCGGCGAGTTATTCGAGATGTATTTATTTTATCTCCGTATTTCCGATGTATAAAATATATAAAACTGGCACCGCACTGACTTTCCTATCAGTGCGTGTGTCTACAGTTTTACAATGTACCAGAGAAAAAAAAACGAAGATTGCGAATATGTGCTTGGAGATTTCACCATGGATCGGCAAGGTCACCGCATTGTAATCTTTTCCGTCTTTCTCTTTCTATATGTTTTATAATCTCACAGAGACAGTTTAGTACCTCGTGTTATTGTCTAATACATGATTTATGGCGCAGTAAAGAAACTGATTAAAGTTGCTCAGCAGTGTTTCTAAAAACTTATATAACTCGTACAAGTCAAATTTTACGAATTCTTTATAAAATTTGTTTTAAAGTAACATACTGGCACTCAATGAAGTGAAGGTGTTAAAAATTTGCAAGCACATAAAAAGAGAGAAACGAGAAAAATGAAGGCAGGGAGGTTAACCAAATGCTAGTAACCGGTATGCTACCCTACACTGTGGTTTAAGAATAGTGGGTTTAAAGAGAGAGAGTTGAAAAATAAATAAGAGAAAAACTCGGACAGACGCGCACACACAAAATCAGTCCACTCAAAGGCGTTCGGACAGGCAAGTAGTTCGCAAAAAGCACAGTAGCCTTGCGCTGCCTTCTTCTGTGATGATGAGTCATGACGATGGCGCGGTAACTTTCTTCTGACAGCGGCTGGTCATCTAACTTGTTTAGTGTATTATAAAGGTATTGTCTTTCTAGGTTTTATTCCGGGCAGTCACACAGGACATGTCGAATTGTCTCTTCGTCTCCGCAGTGTGCACAGGCGGCGGTGTCGGCCATACCTATGCGGAACGCGTACGCACGGGTAAACGCGACTCCCAACCATAGATAGGTAAGTTATAGGTTAAAAACCGTGCTTACGAGGGATTGAACGAGGTACCAGTTTTATGCAACATTGAAATACAGGAACACTACGACATGAGTTAGGGCGTAAAAGAGCGTAGCCGACATCAATATTTGACATTGAGAGGAATAATTAAGTTTGACTAAAGTTTACTGTTCGTAAGTGGGTTAGGCGGTAAACTGAACTAGATATATATGCAGGATAGAGGACTGCATCAGTTGTCGTCGAAATACGGAAACTTCTAGCTATAGAATAGTGGCGCCTTGAGCGAAAGAGAGGCTAATAAAAACAAATTTTATTCACAATATTCCTAAAAGCCCGCTTACGACATAGAGGCGGGTACATTCGAAAAAGTGGCAGTATAGAAAAAAAAACGAACAGCTCAATGCCAGAGCTTGAAGTATAACCGCAACCCGCCGTGGTGGTCTAGTGGCTAAGGTACTCGGCTGCTGACCTGCAGGTCGCGGGATTGAATCCCGGCTGCGGCGGCCGCATTTCCGATGGAGGCGGGAATGTTGTAGGCGCGTGTGCTCAGATTTGGGTGCACGTTAAAGAACTCCAGGTGGTCGAAAATTCCGGAGCACTCCCCTATACGGCGTCTCTCATGATCATATGGTGGTTTTGTGACGTTAAGCCCACAAATCAAGATGAGCACATGGTAGCAGTGGGTAGATGCTACATGACAATAAAGCCAAACTGATGCAGAATATGTTAATGCGCTCATAACAAAACAGGCAGTGATGTCAATGCAGTTTTCACGTAGAAATTATAGCGCGCGCTTTTTCTTCGAGGAAAACGATATGGCTATATGCCTCTGCACCGCTCTGTATGTGTGCGAAAATTCGTATGGAGGGCACTTTTTTTTGCCCCGTATATCAACCTCGAAAATGCGATCGTCGCTCGTCCACTCATGACTGTTCTTCGCGTGAGTATATACAGCACAATCGTGATCGAAACTTGCGTATCGCGTCCAGACCGATCACTCGTTCACCTATATAATGTCAGTATAACGTTCGCGGCAACGGGACAACTGCAAATAAATGGGAGAGGTGGCAATTGCCCCGACGCTGTATAGCCGGTTACGAATTCAGTGGCGGTATAGGCCTTATTTTGCGAAGTGAAATGGTTTCGTTAGAATGACTACGGTTCTACAGAATTGTTGCAGTCCAGCCGTGAAAGTAATTGTTCAGATCAGCCTAAAAGAAGCAAAACTATCAAGTATCAAGACAGTGCGACGGAAGGCATCTGTTCAAGTCTGTTGAACGCACTGCGCCGATGTCGTGTGCTTCATAATGCCGGCCTTCATCTGCATAGCCGACATTTGAGCTATTGCAACAGAAGCCTTTTAACGCGTGCACTTCGCGAAGCCATCTGAGCTTGCTGCAGTGCGGCATACATATATTGCTGAGTCGTCGTCCACGTATCCGCGAAAAGGTTTCCAGGAGACGAAAGATAATGGCGTGTATACCCTGCTCGTGCGATTGCTTACGTACGACATTTGCTGCAACAAAAATCTGTGGCCCTCGAAAAATCGGCTTTTGATTGATATGTGGAGTTTAACGTCCCACAACTACCATATGATCATGAGAGACGCCGTAGTGGAGGGCTCCGGAAATTTCGACCACCTGGGGTTCTTTAACGTGCACCCAAATCAGAGCGCACGGGCCTACAACGTTTCCGCTTCCATCAGAAACGCAGCCGCCGCATCTGGGATTCGATCCCGCGACCTGCGGGTCAGCAGCCGAGTACCTTAGCCACTAGACCACCGCGGTGGGGCGAAAATCGGCTTTTGGTACTTCGAGGGAGCGATCGCTAATTTGACAGCTGTTGTCTGCGACATTTTAATGCACGCATATTCTAATATTTCTGCGTATATTTAGCGTATGCTTCTATGCACTTCACCGGGCATATATTAGAGGTTTTCGATAAGGGGACCCGAAGCAGGGCGATGGCGTTACACCTTGCTTGCATAATTAAAATTTTCATGTCACTCTGTTTTGGAGAAAGCAAAAATTTAAGGGCTTGTTTTCATTTGTTGTACGTAACGTTCATTATAATTAACCGACAAGAAAGTCGGATCTCTGAGGCACATATTACGCACAAGAGACGTCGTACGAGGGGTATACGTTTCACGAAATAGCGCGAACGAAATGCTCGTCGTGAAGCTTGCTATGAGATAAATAAGTTGGTAACCGAGCCTCTCGTTGGCCACTCTGTATAAATGCTTCCATTTGTAGCTATTTGACGTCACCTGTATAAATTACTGGTCGCCATCCACATTCGTCCTCCCTGCATGCAAACGAGCCATGGTGGTTAATTGTTGTTGTGGTTCGACTGCTGACCCAAAGGTCGCGGGGTCGAATCCAGGCTGCCGCGATTGGACGGGGGCGGAAAGCTAAGGGCCCGCGAGCTTATATTAAGCTGCAGGCTAAGGAACACAAGTTGCTCGAAATTTCCGGAGCCCTCCAAAACTGCGTCCCTCAAAATCGTATACCGTGGTTGTGGTATACGTAAAACCCGAACAATTATTATTATCTTCTCGCACGTGGGCTTTCCGTGACTATTACCACGTATACACCCTTGCTTGGCCAAATTCGTACTGTTGACTTGCCTATGTGCACCACGCGATTTTGTCTGCTGCATATCAGCTAGCCTGAGTTATCGGCCAGACCGAGCCAGGTAATTTTCACTATGGCGTTTGCCGCACGTGCCATTATTGTTCACAATGCCTTCACGCCTCTTTCCATGCACAAAAATCTTCGCAACAAAGGTGCACGCCGATCGGCCCGTCTGCAGATCCCGCTGGGCCGATAGTCTGCATTCTTTTTTTTTTTTTTGTGCGAGAACAAGGAAGCAAAGATAGTTAGAGGGCGGAAACGTCGTCTTGTGGCAGGGCGTTCACCGAGAGACGATCAAGCGTTGAACCCTTGGCAACGATGAACCCTCGTCTCCCATGGCAACGGAGCGCGCGCTCAAGGGGTTATTAGGGTATACTTCGCTTTGATCCCACGGAAAATTAAAGCCGAGCGCCGCGTTTAGTGCGTGTTGGCATTGCAGCTTTCGCATCGGCTTCAAGTGGCAATGTAAGCGTGTTTAATTTTTGAATATGCGGGCTTCGTTGAAATTATTGTCCCGCGGTGGTCTAGTGGCTAAGGTGCTCGGCTGCTGACCTGCAGGTCGTGATCCCGGCTGCGACGGCTGCATTTCCGATGGAGGCGGAAATGTTGTAGGCCCGTGTGCTCAGATTCGGGCTCACGGTAAAGAACTCCAAGAGGTCGAAATTTCCAGAGCCCTCCACTACGGCGTCTCTCATAATCATATGGTGGTTTTGAGACGTGAAACCCCACAAATCAATCAGTCATAATTCTTGTCCCGTGGGTCTTTAACGAGCCTTGTGGCAACTTTATGGAAATGCGACCCACAAGCGAAAAGTATGAAAGTGCTTGCGGAAGAGACTACACCCTACTGAAACTTTTTCATGGTTTGATGCAGAGTTGATGTAAATATAATACGTATTTCATATAATTGTCATACTTTCCCATGAGAATCTTACGGAAACGTTGAATTACTGGAATAACATACAGAGATTTTTAATAATGACTGCATTATTTAACTGTGCATTAAATGGACGTGTCTGCAGGAAACACATAGGACCCGCGGAAATATAGATTTTGGGCTATGCGGGAAACTCATCTTGAACACAGCTTCGTGCGGTATAGTGTTTAGTTTAATGTACGGAGGGAAAACATCTCGTGTCTGTACGCTAGTATGGGTCATATTTTAGATTACACTACGCATATTTGTTAGGCTTTTACCATTGCCTATATAAGAGCTCGTTTCGCGAAAATAGCAGTGTCTGCGTCGTTGGCTGTGAGCGAGAAATCGTCTTTTTTCATGGCCGATAAATTGAGAAAGATGCAAATTAAAGAACAAAGGAAAAAAATCTGAGTGAGAATCTAATAGGCAGGTGTTCTACCGCAAAGCCACGCGATTGATTGAAACTGCTTCGAAAAAAAAAAACAAAAAAAAACCCACTGTGAATGTGATGTGGAAAAAGTCTCCTTAACGCATGTGCGCGTATACATGGCAGATGCGCACAATCACGCCAGGTGTCACTGCGTGCGAATTGCGCAACAAGTGGATGCTTTAAAGGCCCGCCCATTACAAATCGCTCAAGCTTATTTATGCTTCATCAGCTGCAAAAGGCGTCGACGAAAGAAGCAGCTTCGTGGGTTCGCTTGTTGCCTTATGAAAGCGTCGCAGGCACTTCGATATGCGCAAGAGGAACTATGATATAGTGGACACTTCAAAAGTGCACTTGTAGAAGGCATTTTATAAGACACCTTGAAACGCCCAATGTTTAGCGCACCGTCGTTCGTTTCCTCGGTGTGATTGAGGCAAGCGCCGACAACGGAAGCAAGGCTAGCAATTGAGAAGGCGATGTGCAGGGAGCCTATTACGCTATCGCATTCTGCCCTTGAAGGTGAAGCTCAAAGGGACTCCGAGTTTTTTTTTATTATTTTTTAGCGAAGACTTCGAAGTTGTTATCGCCGCTGATTATCAGCTCGCTGGTTCACTTGAAAAGTATATATACACCTCGGTGCCCCTCAACTGCCCCAGCTGCTGAACACTTCCAGGGAGCTTATATGGATCCCTGTTTTCGTTGCTGTGTACTACAGCCGTTAAAATCTCTCATTAGCGTCATAGCCACCACTTAAATCAGAACGAGGTCTTCTATATTGCAGGCAATGTATAATATGCTTAACCGTCGCCTCTGAACCCACGTGTGAAATTTCGTCACCCCATCCCTCTTCTGCTTTTAATTACGTTCTTTTCCCTTGGCACCTGCGCTCTGGTACTGGACTTCGGTCATATGTTTTGCGCGTAAAGTGAATTGCTTAACAGAATTTTTTTTAAAGACAGGGTATCTTCGGCTTTTGAGATAATTTACTATAATTGTATTGCGTTATCTGAAGGTCATCATTCTCGAAATTTTAGGAGTACTCGCTCGGAGCGTGCTAAATAGCTTATTACATTAATAACTGTACTCTAAACCAGTTGCTGTGCTACTTCCCAACGAGGTATACCTGCATGTGTCGTGACGTCATGCACAGATGGTCACGCGGGAGCAGGAGGTGGTTACGCGACACGTAAATATTTATCCCGTTTGACGTCATGAGCGGTACCTAAAAATTTTCGGTAGTCTCAATTGATGTCATGCGGCATATTGCAGTTGTATCGTATACTATTCTCGAAGAGTCTACCACCTCGTTCGAGTATATATCTCAAGTTTCATTCGCCTCGGGCTGAATAGTGTCGTCGCTCTGTCGGCGGCGACCGAATCGGCGGGTTTAGAGTTCGCTCAGCGGAGCTCAGAAACGCGGCATACTCGGGTCCAGACAATTGCTGAAAAAGTGGAAAAGCGTTTCTTCCCATGGAGCTCTCGCGCGCGTGATCGGCGGCAGTTTCTTGGCGATAAAAGTGGACACGTTTCGCCGAGAACGTGCCCCTTAAAGCGCCACTCGATATATTGAGAACGTGTGCAGGATTGATGCTCGGCTGACCCTTATCGGCTGGTATCTGCACAGAAGCTCTTCGCCGGCCTCCTGTGGGAGAGGGGCGTGTTGAAACGGCGTCTTTGTGCGCGCGGTTGATCTTAGGCCACTATATACCCGTTACGTTGATCGGTGAATGCGCTGCTGACACAGGAGCGGCGTGCATTTTTGCAAGGGAGACGCGGTGATTCGCGCCAACGGCGGCACTTTCTTTGTCCGCTCGTTCAACTGGCGAAGATGTGTTTGTGTGCGCGCCTAGTGAGGTGCCTGCGCTTGGAGCTGATTTCAGCGTCTTCCCGCGCCGTGGTGGTGTGACACCTTATAGGTGCTATAGTCTTCATCTTCCCTGGCGCCGACAGTTGTGTGCAGCTTTGTGTCTTCGTAATGGTGCGCCTCTATTGGAGCAGCAACACTCTCCAAACTGCTGACATATTATTCGTCAGGTAAGGGGCGAGCTTCGTCATCGGCCCTAGTGGCTTGGGAACGTATATATGTCGCCCTGCTGCTGAGTACCGCGTCTCCGATTCGATTCCTAGTGACGGTGGCACTTCAGTTCATAGTATTGAGTGCGAAATCCCCCCCCCCCCGAAAAAATTGAGAGTGCACGATGTGGAGGGTTAACTAAGCCGGACCACCTATCCTAGCCTGTGTACGATGCCCCTTATAATATATTTCTTTCGTTTCTTTCTTTCTTTCTTTCTTTCTTTCTTTCTGTTTTTTTTTCTTTCTTTGTCTTATGTAGCACACATCGCAAAGCGAAGGCTTCTCGAGCAGTAGTACTAAGGTGGTGGGGATTTCTGGCGTTAGTCAACTTAGTGAATGAACTCAACAGCTTCACCTTACTTCACTCACCTGTTGACATAAATGTGCAGGCATCTATCTACATGATCACGACGAAGAAGCTTTTCTTGCTTCCCTTTTTATTCGCATGTTTAGCGTGAAAACTTCGACATCAACGCCACAGTGTTGTCGTTACTGCTGTTACTGGACACTTCTGGCCAGAATCCCGTTATAGGTCTTCTCTGTAGTAAAGCCGCAATATGGGCTATACGCTATTGGCGAAGTGGCCGATACTCTTGACGCTGCGTGTTTACGGCCGTTAAATCGTTCTGATCATATATATATATATATATATATATATATATATATATATATATATATATATATATATATATATATATATATATATATATATATATAGGGAGAGAGAGAGAGCACTGGCCGGTTATTATGACGGTTATGAATGCTAACCGCAACCACTCGATATGAGAAGACAGAAACACAGAATGGAATTTCTTAAACTAGTTTACACGAACAATACACCCCTAGACTCATCATTATTTCTGTCGCCCCTATTAACCCGAATCACTCGTCACCGTATACAGACAAGATGCGTTAACACCCTACTTCGCGAGAACGAATACATTTAAAAATTCTTTTTTCCCTCGTACAATAACTGAATGGAATTGCGCAATCGAATCGACACCAAAATGTTGACTATTATTAATTCGCCAAACGTAAAGACTTTATTTCTGTGTTAGTGTTCTTGTTTCATTTAATCTTTTGTTTTCGACATGTTCACTGTTGTACCATTTTATTTGCCCTCCCTGCTTGGACTACGTGTCCGCAGGAGAATATATGTATAAACTATTTTGAGAACTTACGTTGGATGTGCTCAAGGTGATTTTGCAGGCGGCAAAGCCGAGTCTCGTGGGACAATACTGAAATGAACACACGTAATAATAATTGAAATCTTGTCTTGAACGTTATACCACTGCCAGGTCAGTGCTGCACAAACCAATGAAGGGAAAAGAGCGAGAGAATCAAATCTCATTGTCTAGACCGGGCTGTTTACGCCCGTAGGTAGGTGGCTCTGCCTGCAGTCCAAGTAGCCGCGAGCTTCAACGCTGACATCCTGTAGCCCTGTTCACCTGCTGTAGGTGGTCCTCGAGATTTGGGCTTGCCAACTGTGACTTCCATTGGTGGTTTCATGAATATGCGTTGTTTGGGGACTCTTGTTGTTACACTCGCAAGTCGTGTGGTAGAGTGCGTTCGGCAGCTTGCAAAACGTGCAGTTGGTTGGCTGGTTGCTAACAACTCTATTGGAAGTCCGGCAGAGCTTTCGCTGACCGGGCCTTGGGTCTTCCGCGTGGGGACGTCAAGACCTTGCCCGACCGCCGCCTCGCAGGCCTGCTGGACGGCCCAGAGTTGATCGCCGAGGCTGGGGCGGCACAGGGCGGTGGCCAACCGCGCAGTCTCTTCCATACTTTCCAGGATGCATCGCGTGCAGCAGAATGGCGGTCCAGACGAGTTTCTCGCAGGACATTTTGTCTGTAGTTGAAGAAAAGTTCGTCCTGCTCCGGGATTCGAGCCACTGCAACAGGGTTTTTGTTCTTTTTTTCGGGGGGGTCTCAGGTTAGCTCGCGTAGCGATTGTCCCGGAATGGTTTTGGTCCAGGGTTCGAACCCCAGCCCTTGGAGTTTCCGATAACCGTAGCGAAAACTTTCCTGACATACAAATCCGTTCGGTATTACTTTGTATCGTAGTGCTACGAATGAACGCAGATCGCAAACATTTTTCCTATTTCGTGTTCGTGGCCGATACCTATAGGCCGAGGCATCGAAACCAGCTTTGCTGGACTGTAAACAAAGTTGTTTCATTTACTCGCGAGAGTTCCTTGGTGGCAATTTATTGCGCGTGCACTGAACTGTGTAACTTCTGACAGACGTGTAGGTAATTTGTTTTTACGTTACGTCCCTACCTGAATACGTTCGCGGCGACCTGGATTCAAACGCGTAAAACTCGTGTCTCAGCCGCATGACAATGAAGCAATGTAGATACCTCGGTGGTGATAAGAAATGAATCGATATTGCAAAACTTTGGAAACTTGGAACTACAGCACGTGCGTACAATGCACGTGAGTGATACCGTCCTTATTAGCTTTGTGGAAAAGATAGGTAGGGTCTTTTCCTTCTTTTTTTTGCACTATTTTTTGTCGGTGTTTTTGTCTTTGCGTCGTGCGCTTTGAAAAGTCCCGTTGCCTTGACTGTGCTTAACTGGTTCTTATCTGTGGTGTTTGTCAAAGCATTTGCGATCTTGTCTGCGTGTCGTCTGTTGTTTAATGTACAGATTTTGTGTCTGCCGATTCTATAGCGTGGCATAACCAGCTCGTCATTGCTGATAATTTTTATCTATTAGGAAATATAATAAAAGGCAAGGTTTTGTTGCGCAAGCATACGTAGGAAAGACGTGGCAAGGTCAGAGGTATCAACGCTTGGTGGCATTCAAGTGATGTACTACAGGCGCTGAACTGACGATATATAGATGCGATGTAAAAGACTCGAGAACACTTTACCAGACTAGTAAAAAAAAGTAGGTAGGAGGAGTAAGTGAAGAAATGAAAGGCAAGCAGGTCAACCAGACGCGCTTCCGGTTTGCTACCATGCACTGGGGGAAGGTGTAAGGAAATTAAAAGAGAGGAGAGGTAGAAGAGCACCGTGTCGGTACATGTGCGCCTGGCGAAAGTAACCGTGACAGAGGCAGGGAGTGGAAATGGCAAGGTACAGAAACGTAGTACAGGGCAACTAACGGAAAGCAGATAGCGGGATGTTCTGCCAAGGTTCAGAAACGTTGGGTAGTGTAACTAGCGAAAGCAGATAGCGGGATGGTTAAGGCAAGCTACAGAAAAGTTGGACCAGGCAAGTAGCGGAAAGTAGGCTGGTTATGTCAAGGTAAAGAATTGTTAAGCAGGACAACCATAGTGGAAAGCAGGGAACGAGGCGCGGGCTGGGTATTGCGAAGTACATCAATGTTGGACAGAACTAGCAGAAAGCCAGGGAGCGGGCGCGTTTGGAGAAGGTACAGAAGCGTTGGACAGGGCAACTAGTGGAAAGCAAGGAACGGAGAGTCGGGAGCGGGCTGGTTATGGCATGGTACAGAAACGTTGATTCTAAATGCAAAACGTGGGGCACAGCATGGAACAATGACTAGAGAAGAGAACGATGACACTGGCATCCGGGTCGTCTGCCTCTTTTCTATAGTTCCTGTTCCGTATTGCGCTTCACTTTCTGCATTTAGAGTGAATCGTTTCCCTTGTAGCCCGAATGTCATGCTTTGCTACAGAAACGTTGAACTGGACAACTATAGCGGAAAGCAGGCCGCTGGCAGGTTACGGCAAGGTACAGAAATGTTGGACAGGGTAACAAGCGAAAGCAGAGGGCGAGTTTAATAGGGCAAGGTATAAAAACGTTGGACAGAACGACTAGCGCAAAGCAGGACGCGGAGAGCTGTCTTGTTATGGCAAAGTACAGAAATGTCTGAGAAGGCACTAGCGCGAAATGCGGGGAGCGTGCCTGTTGGGGCAAGATGCAAAAACGTTCGACAGGGCAACTGGCGGAGAACTGGGAGCGGGTTGGTTACGACAAGGTACAGAAACGTGACAGGGCAGCTAGTGGAGAGCAGGGTTTTTTTTGTTTGTTTGTTTTAAGAGCGAAGGACAGTGAAGTTAGACAGGGCAACTAGCCACACGTGCTGACATTAGGTTCGCGTGCTGCATCGTCGTAGCCCCGCACCGGTGGCCGAGGCGTCGGACCGGCTTCGCCCGAGGCCGGCAGCCTCGCCACCCGCCACGACACCAGCGGCCAACGCAATGGCAGCCACGGTGGTGACGTCGGCCGAGCCGGACGCCGCGTCCAACGCTGAACCGACCGGCCAGCGGACTCGCCGCCGCAAGAAGTGAGTTGGGTCTCGTCGCTAGACGGTGTCGCGAAGCCAACTGCTTGCCGAGATCACATCCTGGACAGCAATATACAAGAGCGTAGAAATCTCGCTGTTGTGCATGCAGAAAAACCGCAACTACACCCAATGCGCTTGCTCCTTGTAAATTTTTTTATTTGTCGTACTTGACAGTGCAATACCGTTTCTGCATATTGTCTGGACGCATCATTGCCATCCTGCACGACAAGTCGCAATGCTCAATGAGCTGTTTCAGCTTCGTTGGTCCACGTTTCACGATATCGTCAAGTTAAGTTCGCTTAGTATAAATCTTTCAATGTGAAAACGCGTCTCCAGGATGCGCCACCACATGTGTCTTCCTTTCCTGAACACTCGTGTTGCTCCGCATGCGACTTCGTGTGTAGAAAAATAGAAATATGTGTGGTTTTGCCATCAGAATGCTGCACTGCTTGTCGCACTGCGTTACACTGCTTGTTGTACGCGTTAAGTTTGTGTCACTTCTTTCTTCAGCATTATTAGTGCTGTGTACCTGTTGTGTGCATTGTTTCTTTCTCCTCTCTATTGAATCGCATTGTTCGTCATAATTCATGTTTGCACGTGTAGAACGCATTTTTTTTTCACAATTTCATTTTTTATGCATCTTTACAGTGCACATGCCGCAGTTCTTCTGCAAAGCCGGCTTTTAGATTCAGCGTGGAAATTTTTTATTATTATTAATATTATTATTGCAAATTTTCATTCGGCGTTTCTGAAACGCGTATAGTTCAGCCACCAGGCTTCTGAGCTTGGGGGGAAAGCCAGCTTCTCGGTGCCGTGGCGGACAGCGCGCATTCATGGGAGCAGTTCGTTCTGTAGGAAAAAAAAAAGAAAAAAAACTAATTGTTAACATACCAGGGACACAAAATTGAAGAAAAAAACATTCCGTCACTCAGAAGTATCCCACTTTCGAAACGTTTGCTGTCCCACTGGTGATTGGCCAGGTGCTATGATTTCGTCACCAAACGTCAGGGCGGTAAGGGCGAAATCATGGCGGCTGACGAATCGCGAGAAACCAAGCATACGTTTCGGAACGTAGATTCTATTTGCTAGCGCGTCCTCATGACCTCATCTGCAGAAACGCTAGTGCGTCCGTCCCATACGTGTCGGGCACTTCTGCAAAGTGCGTCAATACTAAGTAAAAACAAAAGGGGGAGGGGGGTACGCAATGGGCATCTGCACAAGCAGGCGTTTGGCGAGTGGCGTCATCGTGGACCCGAGCCAACCGAAGGATTGGGGGGGGTCCGACCTCCTCCCGCGCTTCGCCGTGCGTGGCTTAGTCGTGTCTGGGGAAAGCGGATCCTGGGGGTTGAGCCGACGCTGGCTGTACTGTCCATTAAGCCCCCCCCCCCCCCCCCCCGGCAGAGGCAACGCATCCCTTTGGCCCCGGCTTCACGTAGACGGCACCGCAGGGCTGACACACCCAGGAGAAATTGGCAGTCACCTTTTCCTATCTCTCTTTCTCCCTAGATCTTCGTATTTATCACCCACTTTTTATCTGTCCTGTCATTGTCTACTTCCGAATTTCCTAGCGGCTAGGGTTAACCCTGTGTAATTTCTCAAACTTGATAGTTATATATGGTTATAGCGGCGATGCATGATTGGCGTTTTCATGTGTCCTACCTTGCAGGGTCCCCTTGTTGACCTCGGTAGTGGGTGGCCACCATCGTCACCAAATATTATGTTTCCAATATGACGCATTTTTTCCCCAAACTCCCTGACCACCACCCGAAAAGGTGGCGCACCGAAGAAACCTTCGCATTGCAGAAACGAAAACAGTTTTTCCCCAAGTACCATATTGTGCACAACCAAAAATAAAACAAAACAGTCCAATCATTGTCGCCTTTTCTTGTCCTGAAAATGCTCACAGAAGCCATTGGCCCAGGCTGCGATGTAACCAAGTTGGGAAGCGGTGACCTCCCTTTGGAGGTACGCGACAAGCTCCAATATGATGACCTGTTTGAACTCGTAGCATTTGAGGACGTCACAGTTTCAGTAGGCTCACACAGGCCAATGAATACAGTGCACAGTGTGGTCTCTGATGATGACCTCCTTCAACTGCCTGAAAGTGAATTATTAGAAGGCTGGAAAGACCAGAATGTAGTCAAGGTCTAGAGAATAATTATACGAGACAATAGGGAAGTACTCACCAAACACATAATTGTCACCTTCGGTACCAGTTACTTACTACAATCAATCTAAACCAGCTACTGTAAGCTTTATGTCAGGCCCTATGTGCCAAATCCTTGTCAATGTTTCAAATGCCAGCGCTTTGGACATGGGTCGCAAAGCTGCAGAGGGTGCCCTACTTGCGCAAAATGTATATCCAATGAGCACTTATCAGAAAATTGCACTTCAACAGTCTGTTGTGCGAACTGGGAAGGAGACCACCCTGCGTACTCAAGATCGGGCCCAACCTGGAAAAGGGCAAAAGAAATCCTTGAGCTCAAAGTGAAATTCAATCTGTCCTTCCAAGAGAGACGTAAACGCTTTGCACTCCATCAGTCCAGTCCCTCGTTTGCCGATGTGATGCACCGGGGTGCCACGCTATATCTTTCTGCACCCGCGAAAGTCGCACAGAGTGTAACCGCATCTGCGCCACCAGCTTCACCCGGCAATACTCGGCACAGTTCACACCGCGTATTGCTCATTGCAGATCACGCCACAAGTTCAGCCATATAAACAGTTTCATTTTTAACAAGGTGCCTCCGTGACATTATATACATTGTTTCGAATGAATATTCCTGGCAGACTGCTTTGAGTATATGAAAGGATGCAACTGTTAAAAACATAACATTTATTCTGTGCTTTCAGTGCGGATTCAGCCTTCATAAAAGAGCCAGTCCCCAGGTGAAAGCTAAAAACTAATGTTATGGTTTTCCCTGCGACTTCAATGTGCACGTACGTGCGTGCGTGTTTGTGCGTGTGTGAGAGAGATTTTAACAGTTCAAGTTAACACGTTCAGTTCAGAGTGCCGTCAAGCGAGGGTCGCATTTGGATCATGAGGCATGTATATCCGCTATTACGACACTGCTTTACCACTCTGCTATTAAACTACTCTGCTATAATATCACCGTTTTGAAAAATTCTCACAGCTACGTGTTCATAGCAGACTTGTGTGCAAGTGCAACACCTCAATGAAATTTTGAACTTGTGGTGGTTTAGGAGCTTTTTAAGATTGCAAGTGAGCTTACTCACAAGCCCGTAATTTGGGAATTTTGTATGAAAAGAAGTATTCTCTCCAGCTGTGGTGCACTTGTGTGGATTTTGTACATTTATTCAACTATGGAACAGCTTATATCATGTGTGCAGTTTTAATTAGGCTATGGCTTCATTTTTTGTGAATTTCTGGCTGGGAAAACCTCAATGAATTTGCATGTTCCTGGTAGTTATTTTTTTAACTGTTAGTTGCACTTCCAAATAGCGATCCACTGTCTGAATAATGTACGAGTATGCATTGTGCAGGAGGAAACCTGAGGGCTCCCCAACTCTCCAAGTGTCGCTGCATAGCAATCGGCATGAAGCTGCCAGGTGGGTTTGCAACTGAGGCATGCCCGTGGGGGTGTAACCGCATTGTCTCCATTAATTCTGTGAAGTCTTAAGAATTGCTATATTTTGGCTTATTTACCTTCAATGTAAAAAAAGAAATCTTGCTTTGAAATATTATGCTCAGATCTGATGCAGCACATTGTATGGGTTATTTATTGCTGTAAATCATTAATTTCTCAGCACTGTTTAATATATTAAGGCTTCTATCTCAAACTAAAGAAGTGCTCTAGTTTATCTGTACTCTTACTACAGCATAGTCAATTTCTCTCATTAGCATTAGAGATGAGAGACAAGGCTCTACAGAAAGCCATTTTCCAAGACAAAGTAGGTGAACAAATTAAATGTGTCTTTTTTGCTACACATCGCTGGGTAGCATTATAAAGTGTTGAGTCAGCAACATACATAGTATAATGCCCTTCCGTTTATAGCATCAGAGAGTTACTGTAAGTTATCAGTCAGGTGTGTTCACAGCACTAAGTGTGTTTTTATTGTTCAGTATCATATAGCAAAACTACATTGCATAAGAGTCAGCAGGTAGGTGTTGCATCTGTAGCTGAGCCATTTTCTGCAGATGTTGCGTAAATATTCCTAATTGTTAGTGCCTCATTATTTATTGAGGGCAGTCAATTAGTGATAACAACTGTATGGCATAGTACACAGCATGAATAATAAGAGCTTACATAGTTCTGTGCTAAGCAGCTGTCATTTGGGACAGTTTTCTGTAGTAACACTTTCTGCACATGAAAGTTTGTGTGAACATGCTGCCCAAAAGTGCAGTTGAGGATCATCCTTGATGGGCCTATTTTTATTGTGCTTCGACATTCTATCAAGCGCCTTGGATTCATATGAATTCAGGAAAAACAGGAGCAAGGAGAGTGACGTGACTTGCAGTATCCTATACCTTACTCAAAGGAAAATGATCTCTGCAAACTACAATGCATATTCAGACCATCTGGAAATAACCAGCCGAATAGCTTCCAGTTAAAGTCACCTAAGGGATATTCCTCTTATTGCTGCAATGTGGATGCGTGGCCCTAGCACAATCACAGTATGTCCAAACCAACTGGAATGCATGGTTACAAATGCAAAATGCTGACTTGATTCTGGAAGCGCTGCGACTACATTTCTGAACAACAGAAGCACCCAGGGCATGTAAACTTCAACTGAAAAGCATCACTGTTCCTATCAATTGGTGTCAGCTGCCGCTTTACACTTCGCACTCGCGGACTGTATGGACTAATGTAATGTGCCATGACAATAACGTTGGTCAATGTCTTCACCATCACTCCGCACCGCAGGTGTCCATCGCCATCAAGCCCAAGTCAGAGTCCACAGTTGGGCGCTCGGTCCCCGTGTTTTGATGTGGAGCGCACAGCAACCTCTGTTGCTACTGTGCCATCACCCGATGCTTCTTCAGAGATTGCGACTGCTGTAGGCGACAGCCAAGGATCTCTGGATCGGGCGTCGGACTCGTCCCGGTCTTCGCAGGTAATTCGCTTACTTTCACCTCAAATGAGCAAGTGAATTGCATAATAATCCGCAAGTCTGAGGTTTGTTGGTTAAAGTGAAAAAATTTTGGCCCACGCTGCCTGCTAGCCTCCTTTTTCGACATGATCATCCGAAAATAAGCATCGACGCAATTTTATTTTTGAGAGGGAATGAATTCAAGAGGGACAGTACAATTAAAATTAATATACTGTAGACCCTTAGTAAACAAAAATTTGTTACATGGAACAACTGCTCAAATGGAACTATTGCCTTTGCAATGCTTGGTTTCGGGCATGTATTCTGCACCCATGTTCACCTCTCGGTAAACGGAACTCCTGTTAAATGGAACATATTTTCCCAGTCCATTCAGGTTCCGTTTACTGAGAGTCTACTGTAGGTTGTCTTCTTCTACAAGCATGTGCTGATATTGGAGGTAAACTGGCACAGAAGATGTGTTTCGTAGCAGCACCGTTGCTTTTGAGAAGTTCGAACAAGGTCAGCACTGACATGACCATCGACGGTAAGGGTGACCTTTCGCCCGCAATTGTAATCTTTTATTGAATTTGTATGCCAAGCGTAACATGTACACATTAGCAGTCATGGTATTTAGTGCACCATTTCTTCTTGCAGTCTGTCTGCTTCATCTCGGTGCTCACTCATATTGTCTTACTCTCTGCATGATGTGTGCCAGGTGACCTTGAGACTTCAGTTACAATTTACGGTCTATAAAACACATCTAACCTATTGCTGTGGTCCTAAGTCGGCATACCTCTCTCACTCGGCTCAAAGCAGTGCCTGCTGTATTTTCCTCGCTGGGCACTCTGGGGATTTAAAGACAGTATTATGGGCTAAATGCTGTGGGCCACCATTTTCTTGGTAGCTAGCAACGAATGTCAGAGTCAGACTGCATGACATGGGCACTGATGCGAAACTTGAGGGCCACTTCAGAAAGTCTGCACATTGGTATAGGAGTGCACTCATATTCTGTCATGAACAGACTGCAATATCAGCCAGTATAATTTCGCGGTCTACCTATTTCATGAGTGTTCGACATGATGCGAGTAGCACGTACAAATAACCTACTTGGTATGTGTGTTGTGCAGCCTCTACCACCACCCTCTCTCCTTGGCTGTCCTTATGAAATCGGGACGTCGCCACGGCCTAGTCCGGAAGGGACGCGTGATCCCTTATCTCGAAGCCTTGAAAAATCTACAGACAGTAAAGGAAGCAACAAGATGCTTGAAAAGAAAAAGAAGACTTCATCCTGGTATAATGTAAGTTCATCCTTTCTACATTTACAGCGAGTTTTATTAACATTTAAGACTTGCACTGTCATTGAATGAAAAAAAGAAGTGATTTGCTGCGTCATTCTATTGTGTAGAAGAATGAGAGGCAGCAGATCCTAGACAGTGAAACTGATGATTTTCCCGGTGGCGATAGTTGCATGAGATGCTCCAAAAAGACGCGCCCAAGTGAGCCCAGTTTTTTTTAATACTGCAGAGTTAAATCAGGTGTTCACAACTGCGAGAAAAGCTGCGCATGTTCTGTTCTCTGCTGAGAGAGAACTGAAGAATCTTGTTGGACAACAAGGCGAGCTTATTCGGAGTCCATTCTACTAAGTTTTACTGTTCTGTTCATGTAAACACTTTAGAATTACTGAATAGAACCATCAAATTCTCAACGAAAGTGTTATCTCATAGTACATTTAGTGCATAATAATCATGTTGTCACTAATAAAGTAGGTATTTGTATTGATGACTTTATCTGATGTAACTGGGAACAGTGCTACATTATCCTTATGATAAATACTCTTACAATGCTAAATTAACAAAGTCTTTATAATCGTTTCCAATGCACGCAGCAAGCCGTGTTTTTGTTCATCCAGTCGCCATGACACTAAAGCTGCTCATTTTTTGCCTATATTTTGTCATCGATCGCTTGATTGATCATGGTAGAGATTGTACAGGACATAAGTAAAATTAAACATTAATCAATGTTTAGCAGTGAGTTTTAATCATCTATCTTTTGGGTTTACTTTATAGATGCTGAATCCGACGTACAAGTCGCGCAGTGAAGACTTCAAACGGCTCTTCAAGGACTTGCCAGAGACGGAGCGACTCATTGTCGGTACGATTCTGTTTACCCATGCTGGAGTTCATGCTTCTCAACTAACTTTTCAGGAATGTAATCAAGCTCAAATAAGCTCTCAGCATAGTGTTCATCAGATTTCTTTCTTTACTGCAATGACCCCTGTGCAATTTGTCACTGATAGTATTCGAGTGGGATTAATGAAACATGTTGTGTACTGCGCAACTTGCTGCTTGGGGTAAAGAAACCTTCTAGTTTAATAACCTTTTTTGATAGAAATGTCAACATAAACCACCTGTGACCTGCCATTCACGTCAAGCATGATCTCATTTTTCTGTTCTTTTGCATTGAACAGCTTTATTTTGGTTTGCTATCGATGGCGACCGTGCTGTCATTGCTTTGGGGTTGTTTAGCTTTTTTTTAAATTGATATGTGAAAGAAGCTGTGTATTATACCACTGACCTCTGCAAAAGAATTAATGTAGCCAATGACGAGGGCCCGTTTTTTTCTACAGACTACTCATGCGCCCTGCAGAGGGACATCCTTGTGCATGGGCGACTGTATGTGACGCAGAACTTCATCTGCTTCTACGCCAACATATTCCGCTGGGAGACAAATGTGAGTCTTCGTTACGACACAATGCATTGACAAGCTATGTAGTTGGGGCTTGTCCATAGTAACCTTTGGCGCAACAAAACAACACAAAAGAAACGACAAGACACAGCACTGTCCTGTTGTCTGGTGTAGCTTTGGAGCTTTTCTCAGTGTGTCCACCTAGTGGTCATACTTACTTCGTCGGAATGCATGCTGTTACTTGAGAAAGCCGTGATGTCATCTCGATGGTCAACATGTCGACGCACCGAACCCCCTCAGCACAATGCCGGCATAATAAGTGAGGAAATGGCCGAAAGAATTCACGAGCAAAACAAGACCAAGATGGCAACGCTGGGTGGCGTGATTGTGAAATTGCAAACGCGCGAAGTTGGGGTATTTTCAGCGCTCGCTGGTCCCTCACCGGTTGCCGTAATATGTTATATAATTTATTTGATATACTTTCACGATGAATTAAACATTGATATTTACAGAACAGATAGTTTATAAGACATACCGTAATTACTCAAATCTAACGCGCACTTTTTTTCCGGTTAAGCAAGCTCATAAATCGCATGCGCGTTAGAATCGAGTACGAACAAAAAAATTACGATCAATCTACTGCCATCGGCAAATCCAAAATGGCCGCCCCCTACGTGCGTCGGCATGGCGCGTCGGCCATTTCTGCCTATGTGTTTCATATGTGCGGCACTTCGTACGTGTGCTGAGGAGTTCGTCATCTAGTAGTGCATTAGCATCGAGGGCGTAAAAGGGCCGACTCCAAATACTCGAGTGCACCACGATGCCGCTTTTAAAAGAAAAGTCATCGCGTGTGCAGAAACGGACAGAAATCGGGCCGCATCGCGGTCGTTCGGAGTTCCCGAAACGTGCATGCGGGACCGGCGGAAACAAAAGCAGAAGATTGTCGACAGCAAAGCTTCACGCAAAGGCTTCAGTGGACCACATCAGGGTCGGTTTCCGCAAATTAAAGAGCTGCTCGGCGAGTATGTGCTTGAGCAGCGAGCGGCACAGCGGCCCGTGACGACAGAACTGCTCCAAGTGCGGGCTATGCAATTAGTCTTAGAAAAAGGTCTAATGCGGAGCCAGTTTAAAGCGAGCAGGTGCTGGCTAACTAACTCTATCAAGAGGAAAGGCTTTTCCCTCCGAAGGGGAACATGCATATGCGAAAACTTTTGCGGAGGAGTACGATGAAAAGCTTCACAGTTTTCAGAGGTTCGTCCTAAACTTGCGGCGCAACAATGGCTACCTGCTTGGGCAAATCGGGAATGCCGATCAGACGCCTCTTTACTTCGACACGCCTGGCACCACAACCGTCGAGAAGAAGGAGGCGAAGCAAGTTCGCGTGCTGACATCGGTCCACGGTAAAACTACAGTGACGACAATGCTTTGTTACACGTCAGATGGGCACAAGCTTCGCCCGTACCTCATATTTAAATGGAAGATGCTCCCGAAAGGAGTCGTTTTTTCGAGTGATGTGATCGTGCGGGCCAGCGAGAAAAATGGGTGCGCGTTGTTGCAATCGATGTCTTACGGTTTTTTTTTTTTCGCGGTGGAAATCGGGTGCGCGTTACAATCGAGGGCGCGGTAGAATAGAGTAAATACGGTACTACCTGAATATGTTGTTTTCAAAAAATCAACTTCTTCGCGATTTTTCAGTTTTCAAAGGGCACGTCCCCCCTTAAACAAACTTGACTGGTCTGTCATTGGGTATGAATGTGTCCACAATGCTTTAAAATGACGCATCGAATGTGTGCCAACCTTCACCAGTGCATTAGGCAGGCAGCTGCATTATACATAGTTTGAGGGCTAATGCGATCAGCCTCTGAACTTCGCATGGCTAAACGCGAATCTCTGGAGACTGCATTTGTTGTGTAGAGGCAGATTCTGTCCGTCTCATTTGTGTCAAGACTTGTAAAAGCTTCAAGACGTTATAATGACATTGCAAAAGAAGAACCAGAAACAGGAGGCGTGAACTCCAGCTAACCAGCAACAGTCGAAATGGACAGTCCTTTAAATGAACATATCGAGAATAGCTTCCCTATTTTATAATATATTGCTTTCACTATGAATGCTCTGACTTTCAGGTGACTGGTACTTTTCTATCAAACACACTATCAATGTGACGTAACATTCGTGATAAGGAAGCAGTGAGCATGAGCTTTTCCAGAAAGCAAACACCAGGAAGCCTGATCAGTATTTTTGTGAGAAAAAAAAGGTGCCCCAAAATGTGCAGCTTTATTTAGGATGTGGACAACGGAATGCACAACACGGGCTGCAAGTGCTACTGCAGTTCACTGATGGAGCTCTCATGCACTACAGGTTGTGATCCGGTGCAAGGACGTCACCAGCATGACTAAGGAGAAGACTGCCCGAGTTATTCCCAATGCAGTTCAGGTATGCACAGACCACGAGAAGCACTTCTTCACATCATTTGGGGCACGGGACAAGACGTACCTTATGCTGTTCCGGATCTGGCAGAATGCGCTGATGGAACAGGTAAGCTGAACATGCACTAATTCCTGCACTCTGGTGTCAGCACCCTTGAGGACTGTGCCCCATTGGCATTTGCCAGTTCGCGGAGGTGTGGAAGTCGTTGAGCCAGTTCCATTGCATTGCGACGTGTTGGCTCACCAGCCATCCTATTCCATTGTGATGGCCTTCGCACTATGTGTTTTACACCTATAGGACTGCTGGACAAGGACTGCTGGACATTATCTCGAATTAGATCACTGAAAGGCAGAAGTTTGAAGGAAGATAGAAACTTAAAGAGGTAAAAAATTCCTGAACACAGGATGTTGCTAAAGCCAGCATTTTGACAAGCGCACTTGTTTTCTTCAAGGCTGCAACTGCAGCCTTGAATTTGCATTCTTGCAGAACACAAATCCCCTTGTTCAAATAATGGCTTCAGCAACACCCCATATTGAAGAATATTAGATCAATAGCTATGCCACGGCCTCCAACATTGCGCATCTACACCTTGACAGGCATCGAAACATGGACCTTGTTGAAAAAAAGCTTTAAGAGCAACTTTAATCACTACTATTAAAAACCTCTCTTCAGTCACTGGTAATAGTTTATTACTTTTAGTCCATTACTCCTATTTCACAACACACTTTTGCTTAGCATAGACGTTATGGTACAGCTAGAGCTTCTTCATTCTTTAGCAGAACTGACCTAGCGACTTCCACTACCATAGCTATATGTGTGGCCAGGGGACAGACTTTGCGGGGACTGAGATCGGAATGCAGCTCGGGCAATTACTTGCGTCCACCAGAGTAGCCCTGCTGACTGTGGCTTTGCTCCGGGCAGCCCATGTCAACACAGGAACTGTGGCAGTGGGTCCACTACAGTTACGGAGATGAGCTGGGGCTGACGAGTGACGATGACGACTACGTCGCACCGCCATATCTGGAGGACGAAGCACGCCGAGGACGGCTTGCCGCTGCCCTCAAGGCAGGTCCTCAGCCACCTAGCCCCTTTGTGAGTAACGGTGTTGGTAGCTTTTCATCCGGACAAATTCGCCAGGCCGTGGCTTAAAATGCTCAACATAAATTGGTGCATAACGACACTCCAAAATTTTTCGTTCTATGTTCTGTGCTGCTATATTAACTGTAATGTGAAACCCAATTAAGAAGACTTCAAGGCAACCACAAAAACTGTTGTATGATACGCGCATGATATTATTGAAAAATTGTAGATTCAGAGCTTAATGAAGCGCTGATTCTGCTGTGCTAGCGTGAATTCTGAATTTAATGTAGCACTATTGTAGTTCTGGGTATAGGTCTTGGTGTAGTTCTAAACATAGTTTCCTGAAATTAACTACCGTAGAGGGGACACTGGCGCAGCAATCGTTCAGCCACCACGAGAATGATAGGTAGTATACACAAATTTGTCTTGTCTTTGTGCTTGCAGGCTTCGCATGCACGTGCGGCTTTTTTTATTGTTGTGTTTTAGTTTTGTTTCAAATAAAAGAACGAACCGTTGTGAACTTTGCGAACAGATTTAAATTGGTGATCCTAAAAGGTGACCGTGGTGAAGCGTAACTACTGAACATTTGCCGATTGTTGTTTCGTGACAAGGCAGCTTTAAGTCAGTGCGACGCCAACTGGAGCCGAAAGTGCGGAAGGTTAGGCAAATTTGTGTACTACACATCATTTCCATGCCAACTGAAGCGCCGTGCATTGCAGCTCCCATAAACACTAGCGCCAGAGTTCCCTCAGGTGTATTTATAGAAAACTCTATGGTTCTAAACCTTGCTCTAAGTCCTGGGCTAAAGCCGTTCTTGTGTTGGCCCTGGTGTAGTAATAAATCCTGAGCTTAATGCAGATGCACTATAGTGATACCTGGAAAAGTGGGTAGCACGAGCAATGCGGCGATTCCCGTAGTAATCGCGCACTGGCGGAGGTGGTGGCGACCTCTCTTAGTCGGCACACGTACTAGCCGTATGTTTCAGACGCGTTTCTTCTGATGTAGGTAAATTATTGCGATTAATTCCTGATTATCTCTGTATGTTATTTTTGACCAAAAAATAACGGTAGTAGTGATGTTGTCTTGCCCAAGAAGCGGGTAGAAACCATCTGTATGAACTTGCGGCACGAACCAGCACTTTTCGAGAATACTGTATTAATTTATTTTGAAAATGACAGCGAAAAATTGATGAATACGTGAATTATTCTTTTTGTTTGATGAAACGCGCATTTTCTTTCCAATGAACACTGTACGTTCAAGTCGAAAACGGAAACCGAAACCGCGTTGGCACTAGCCTCCTGTCAGAGGGGTTAAATACAGCGCCATTGCTATCATAAAATGGCCGCTTATCGCATATTTTCGCGAGTTCGTGTGTGATTAGTTGGTGCATGTTTCGTTAGTTTCGTGCACGACTGACCGCTTTTGTTGTGAAAGCTGCCAAAGAGGAATAGGGAAAGTTATTTTTCACGTTGAAGATAGCTGCGCCGCGTCGTGTCTGCGTGCTGGAGGCCTGTGATTGTGAGTAGCACGAAACAAAGGGAGGGGGTGTAAACAGGAAAGTTTCCGGACCTCAAAAACTAGCTTGCTGACAACGTCAGTCAATTCCGTGTAGATCAAGCTTATCTTGCTAACGGCTACTTGAATTGAATGCACACGCAATCTATGCGTATCAGAAGGAAACTTATTGGGAAAACTAGGTCACCGCATCAATTAACCTGAGTGAACAGTTAGACCCGTATTTTCTTTACTTTTCTCCCACGGCACCACTGAGGTGTCGTGCACAGCACAATCGGCGTAAATTTGCGTCGTATAATCGAGGTTATTAAAAAAAAGACGTAATCTTTTCGTTTTGCGAAGACTTGACCGATTCGTCTTAAAATATGGGCGAGTCGCGTAAGTATGATAAAGCAATCTAACCGCCGATTTTTATACTGTATCAAATTTCAACATTTTTTTCTCCCCAGAGAAGCGATTTGGAGCGCCGGAATGACTTACTCGTAATAGCGCCCAGGTGTCATATTAGTAAATCCTCCTGTGAAGATAAAGTTGGAGCGAAACATTTAACCTTTTCCTTGACCATTTAGAAACTTTACCTGGGACGTTTACTAGTTGCGTAATCAAAAAGGCGTTCACACTGAGATATAGTTTGTCCTCAGGGTGACGGAATCACGCTGAATTTAGCGCCACTTTTGCTAAGTTACCAACACTGCTAAGTAAAATGGAGAAATGACAGATGGTTATTCATTATTGTAAATCACTTTCCTAATAAAATTTAGCGTTGCCTGCAGCATAGTTAGTTTGGGTCTTCTACATAGTGCTACATTAAGTTTTTCTCATGTGGGTGCTTTGCATATGGGAAGCCAATTTGCCTGGGTTCTAAATTTGCTCGGAACTCTAGATTTCACATTTCATAGATGGGCTCAAGTTGCTGCGTCCCTGCTTTTTTATGTTTTCTGCCCCACGCGGGCACACTCGGTGTTCGAAGACTCTCCTCTGGCTGCTATTTGTCTTCTCTTGTTTTGTCCACTGTAATGGCTCATTGAAATGTCATACCCAACACTTGGGCCTTTGAAACTGCTCGTCTGACTTTTGTGGGACAACTGAGTTACTCATTATAGTGGAGAAATCGCACTGCCCAACTACGTTTAACTTGGCGGTGTTGTTAAAAAACACATCACACTTCACGATTACGGACGACAGGTTAAATTCTTTTGCATCACAAATAATATGGAAACTGCTTACATTTTTGGAAATGTAGTGTGTTGACTGAATATGGGAAGTTTAAAATTAAATTGAGTACTCTGATGCGCAATAGACACCACAAGGCACTAGTCCCTTCTGTCTCTCCTCACTTGGTGCTGTCTATTTCGCTTCACAGTACTCAGTTATGCATCACCAACAACCACAAAATTGAATCACTCTTAAAAAATGAGTTTTGGACAAAGTTTTCTGATAAAGGTCATTACCTAGTCACTTCATTAAGTTAGAGCACCTTGTGCAAACAAGTACGAACTGTGCGAATATGACGACACATAGAAACATGCGTATGCACGTCTGCTCTTTTTGTGTGTGTGGTTGCTGTGTTCTTTCTTGCTGTCCCCTGTGCGTGTTTTAAACTTGTTTGGCTGAAGTTGTGAACCAGCTAAGCCCGAACGACACGCCATCTGTGGTGTCGATTTCTTTCTGGTGTCAGTAGTTTGCATGCTCTGTCTCTTTGAATGAACACTTGTCAACTAGCTGAGCACTCTGTTGACAT
Source organism: Rhipicephalus microplus (assembly GCF_013339725.1). Taxonomy (NCBI): domain Eukaryota; kingdom Metazoa; phylum Arthropoda; class Arachnida; order Ixodida; family Ixodidae; genus Rhipicephalus; species Rhipicephalus microplus. The sequence continues at coordinate 35,917,971 of NC_051170.1, forward strand.
GCCATACTTGGACCAGCTGACACCTCTGAATGACCATGTACCAGGAGGAACTTCCCAATGAGGAAGAGGATGAAGACGAAGCCTCAGGACCTGAAATGTTTGCTAGTGCTCGAGAAGCTCAGCACTCGGAGATGCCAACGGACGTGAGCGACTCTAGCGACACGGCCGAGCCACCCGAGTGCCCGTCAACGCACGAAGGCAGGCAGATTCTAAACCTGACCCTGCCAATGTCTGTGGACCAGCTGTTTACACTTCTGTTCACGGGGTCGCGCTTCTTCCACGACCTGCTGACTTCGCGCAAGACGTACGATGTCACCGAGAGCAACTGGCAGCCCTGCCCCGAGACGGGAAACCAGCTTCGCCAGCTCACCTACACGGTCACCCTCAACCATGCCATGGCCAAGGCTGCCCAGACAACTGAGACGCAGGTGACTGAGGCTTTGTAAACGTTATTTGTAGGTACCAAGCTCTGGAGTGAGAATGTGTTATTTTATCATTATTATTATTATTGAAATGGAAAGGAGACGGGAGCTATACCACAAATCTTGCAGGTACACTTATGTAAAGAGATTGGAAAATGCATGAGCATGTAACTTGAGTTGCCCGAGCTCACTTTGAAGAAAATTCGACAAACGACTGAAAGTTCTCGTGCGCATTTTAATGCATAGTACTCTGCTTATTCAAGTGTAATGATCAGCCCACGTGGTGATTGGCATTTGTTTTGTTGCATTATAGCACACACATACAGTGAAGGTGAGGGTATTTGTGGCATTTTAATCTGGCAACATGGCCGGAAAGTTGAGGGCTAGTGTTGCTATAATATCTGCTTAAGAGCCAGAAAGAAAGTTTTAAAATATGATCGCTGTGTAAGAAACTTGGACTTCACGTAGCTGACATGCAAAAGGATATTTGCTGTAAGACGCTATCGTTATAAAGCCGAGGCTTGGCAAAGGGAGAGGCAGCTTTGTAAGCTTTTTGTCTGCTAACTTGGCTGCACTGCAAAAAAAAGAAGCGATAGGAAAGATCTTTTTTTCTGCCAAGAGAGTTGTTTCATGACGTAGACGTTTTAGTTAATTGCAAACGTACTGCTGCAGTTGCATTTAATGCAACTTCTAGTCACTGCTTTTGCCAATCTCTTAGCTTTGCTTATGGAATAATAAAGTATGAAACTGTGTAGGATAACTAACTTCAATAAAATAGTCAAAACTTAATGTGTTTGAGTTCACAGACCATGCACCAGAAACAAATACTTATTTTTTATTACCTGTATATTACTGCTATTGTCTGCAACATTTTTCTTCATGTTTCACATGTACAACCAGCTTGTGTGCATCATTTCTTTCCCACATCAGATCCTGCACAAGGCAAGCCGTCCGGGCCATGTTTATGCCATTGACTGCGACGTGCAAAGCACAGGCGTGCCATACTGTGATGCCTTCTGCGTCAAATCCCACTACTGCCTGGCTCGGCTGTCCGACAACCGTTCTCGCCTGTGCATATACGGTTGTGTTCGCTACAAGAAGTCCGTCTGGGGACTTGTCAAAGGTGATGCATTTCCGCAGTGTGTTCACAGTGGCTTTGCGGAACATGCATGTTCAACAATTTCATGTAACTTGTTCTATAGTCCGCACTGTTTCCTTTAATGGCTGTTGAACAGAGCCCAGCTTCACGCCTTCAGTTGGATTTTGCAAAAGTAACTAGAGTTCATATACGAAAAAAAGCACGAATTTTACAAATCGATAACTGTGCAATAAAAACGTGTGCAGCAGATCGGTAACCTGCCTCTGTTCAGGCATGTAAAGGGGGTAAATGTGATGTAGAAGTTCATAGCTTGTCTGAAATAGCATGTGCTGGGTTTCTGTGAAAAATAACTGTATAGAGAAGTGTGTTACACATCGGTTTTGTCTGTCTTGTATGTATTAGCTGTAGTTTACATTGTTGTATCTGTCCTCATTGAGATTTTGTAATCTTCAGTCGTTAGATTTTTATAAGAAATTCTAAGAATATCTTCTTATATATCTTCAGTCGTTAGATATTATAAGAATTGATATACTGAATCGAAAGTACAATTTTTTATTCATAAACAGTGTGCAATGCTGTGCCGGCTGTAGCTGTGTTGACAACTACGGATATATTGGCATTTTAACCAGCATATAGGTAATCAAAATTGCTTTTTCTTCAAGCTGAATTAAAGGTGGAGGTGATTCGGCACATCAAGAATCAAACTATGTTATGCTGATTGCTCATTTTTCTTGAACATTATTCATTTTGTTGTTTTTTATTTGCAACTCATTACTGCATTCCACATTCAAATGCGCATGCGTAGCTCACATGTGTATTTGTCACCATGAAAGCTGATAATTAAGTACTCAATATAAATTCTTCTTACCAAACTTGTGTAGCTTCCACATTACTGTGTTGAACTAAGTATCTGGTAGTAAACTACGTAAACTTTTGCTTAATTGCTGCCAGCTTCATAAAGATGAATGCAGCAAATGCCCCATGCACTTTCTGTATTCGCTTGTACCATATTTCCCAGTGTATAAGTCACACCTTAGTATATACTAGTTTTTACTACATGAGCGGAAAAACAACAGATTTAAAACGCACCTTTGTACATTGTCGTGTATTTTCAACACCATCGACATGCTAAAACGCAACCCACGCACAGTACATTCATTGTAAAATATGTAGTCACGCACGGTGTTAAATGTCTCTAAGTAGCAGTATAAAACTTGTCAATAAGACTGCTTTGAATTACAGTAAACCAATATTTATTCTACAGGATTCGAAGCCATATCCTCAGGTGCACTGTCAAAAGCTTTTCGCCTCGGTTGGCACTGCGAGGTTGTCGTTGCCGGCCTCCATTGCCTAACTTCTTTAGCGGCATTGAAAGCACCTTGGAGCACATCATTGACATTGTCTCTGCAGCATTGAGACTTGGTACGAACACACAAAAAATCATTTTGCCTCATGTTCGATGCCTACATACACACATTCATAAAGTAAATAGCGACCAGAGGCCGGAAGCTGAGAATACTGCAAAACTAGTGATGCCTCAAGTGAAAACTGATGATGATGATAAAGAATTGGTACTTCGTTACTGTTACGAGCATTGTGGACACTACAACATTACAATGAAACATTGTACTACCCTTCTTTATTCATTTGCTCAGGTCCGTAAGTTTAATGATTTTTTAAAAACAAACAATTCGAACAATACAATAGTTCGCATGAAGATGTGGCTGTTATTGTGGCCGTTGACTTCGTGGTAACCGCAATGCTTGAATAGCAATTAGCTGACATCTAATGGGAAATTTCATGGGGCGTCCTGGAGTGGCCACTGAAAACCTGGAGCGAGCAGCCGAATTGATCTAAACCAAATCTGCCAGTGGGACACGTAAATGCTATACGCGAGATCGCTGCAGTGGTTGTTTCTCCATACGTCATGGAAACCTTTCCTGCTACGGCTCGATGGGTTTCCATGGGTCGCCGCAGATCACCGCTTCAAAGCGCGCATTTCAACTACCTGGTGGCGTAAAGGGGGTGTGTCGGTCGTACCGCTTGAGCCGTTTTCTTTTGTAGCGCTGATAAAATAGGAAAAAGTGCATTGAAATAACTTTTTTGATGTAGTCAATGATCTGCCGGAGTGTGCACTGCATCGAGTCATTCTTGAAACATCATTTCATAGAGCGCCTACGGTTTGGTGTCGTCGCTGCTGCTACTGCTATCGAAACTTGTGCTTTCACTAATGCCAAGAGCCAGAAGCAAACCAGCAGCTCGTCTACAGAGTCCAACAAGGCCATTTTAGAAATGTAAACAAGTGCACAGGATGATTAGACACTCCCTAAGAAAAGAAAAAAATGCTGAAGATAGCCGAGCAGCTCGACTGTACCGGAAATGACAATACCGTGTTGCTGGAGGTCTGGCTAAATTCACCTCAACAAGACGGATCAAAGCGGAATGCATCGTCGCACAGTGGGTTGCTCCAGATCTGCCTGTGCAAAACGTGAGCCTGATTTCGGATCGACCACTGGGATGCAGATTCTTGCCCCAGCTCAACCAGTGGAATTCGCCATAAGACAGCACCCTCTTCGTTGTTGTAACAAGATTGGATATCTTTTTAGGAATGCTGTCGTGCTCAGTTTTTATTGCAATCTCAAATGAAATGCGTACCAGCGAAAAATATTGCAATCTCGAACGAAAGGCGTTCCAGCGAAAATATCAGAAAGAAAGTGCACCTTATACACTGAAAAATACAGTGCTTAGGTACAAGATACTTATGTGGCAGCGAAGGCCACAGGATAGCTCTACGTTTTCTGCATGTTACACTCCTTAGCACTGATTTTCAAGCCTATCACTTGACCTGGCAGTACGCCCTGCCATCATGCAGTTAAAGCCTATTAATGAGCTCAATCCAGACTCTGTCGTTACGTCATAACATTTTTGGAAATTACTGTCACCAGGTGGTCCCATTTTCCAGAATTGCATGACTTTTTGCCTAGATAAGACGCACCAGTGAAAATATCAGAAAGTGCATCTTATACACTGAAAATACGGTACTTAGGTACAAGATGCTGACTTAAGTTTTTGCTTATGTGGCAGTACAGCTCTGTGCTGTCTGCAATGTGCACTCCTTTGCACTGTTTTTCAAGGCTATCACTTCACCTGGCAGTATGAACTGCAATCAAGCAGTTAAAGCCTACTAATGAGCTCAACCAGAGAGTTGTTACGTCATGACACTTTTTGAAATTATTGTCATCGGGTGGTCCCATTTGCACCACCAGCAAAATAAGCTTATCAGATTGAATCAGTCTCTTTGAAGTAACTGTTGTTTCAATGTGGGAAACCAGTGGCAAGATGTATGACAGTGACAAGCTGTAGAGAAGGAAAGTACTTTTATACACCGAACACCGTAGTTTTAAAGTTGTTCTCTCTTCAACTGTTTTAGTCTTGAACGGCTACAGCTATATTTATATAGAGCCCGAAGTTTCGAGACTGATTCGGTCATTTCCTGAGGGGGTGGAGGACTCGATGTAATTGACTGGAGCCATTTCAACTTACTAAATCTTTTACCCAGCTAGACAGATTGCTGTCGAAATGTTTAAGGTAATTGTTCGTCTTTTGTAATTACACTCTGTGCGTGGTGTGTGAATGGTCTCTTTTTGGGGAACAGTGTTAAGAAAAGCAAAATGGTAATTAAATGATAGTCATGAGAAATGCCAACCGAATACAATTTGGCTTAGTCATTTTGGTCCCTTTTATTTTATTTTTTCTCATACTGAGTCATTCCTTTGCAGCTGTGATAGAGAAGAATACCCTTCAGGGTCTGGAAGGCTTCTGCAATGATCTCGGTGAGTTGAGCATGCAGAAACACATCAGATTGCGTGCGACTACTATTGCGCATTTTCTTGTAGCTTGTGTGCATATTTCTAGACACTGTCTACTTAAAGCTGTGCACCAACAGTTCGTTTGAATTAGTGTAAGCATTTATAGGATTGGTTTTGCCAGTTAACATGCATCAGTATGTAGCATGCAAGACTGTCGATCAACAGTAGTGTTTTCTCTCTTTTTTTTTATTATATGAAAGCTATTCTCACACTCTTGTTACACAGGCAAGTTAGCCACGGTTAACTGCATTTAACTGTGGTTAGCGCCACCACGGTTCACCAATGTGCGCAGCACAAAAGTGTCCTCTGTTAAGGTGGCTGACGCCACATTGCATTCAACAAACTGACAACTAATCAGCAGAGCGATGTTCTCCATACAAATATGTCTGTTATTTTACATAATGTTCTGAAAACGTACATTTGTGTGAATATATGAATATATTATGCCAGAACTACATTGTTTGAGGCAGTTCTGTTTTTCGTGCCTGTATATGTACAGGCACTTTGGAGCAATGCTCTGGTATGGTCCTACAACATCGCTCTTGTTTGGCCAGCCATGACCAGTGTTGCTTCTTATTAGCAGGCGCGGGAATTTTTACGCTCTCTCGTCAGTGTGCGTTGATCCTCCATGTGCCCTGACCTTTCCGCGATTAACCGTCAAACCGAGATTGCCAAACGCTGTTTCCTACAGCTGCCGTTAGCACCATAATCTGCGGTTTTGTGTACATTGTAACATCAGGGAACCGCAGTAATGTTAACCTTAGTTTAGGCTGCCTGTATAACAAGAGTATTCATCATTTCATGCATCCCTTAAAAGCTGCAAGGTTGAAGTTTGATTATTGTTCTGGTTGCGTGTGAGGGACTGCTTGGTTAAGTACTTGTATATGTATGTATCCCTGCCAGCAAAGGTACAGATCGATAGCTACCCCGGTGTAGGTCTGCACTTTTTGACTAGCACCTGCCATGTCTGCAGAGTCGGCGCTGCTGCGGGAAGCTGAACGACTTCAGCCGTCTGGCAGTAAACTAAAACAGCGGCGGCGGCGTCTTCAGTGTAACAACCGTAGCAACAGCAACCGTGATCGTTCCAGCAGCTCCCAGGCTGGATTTGGTTCCTCCTTCGGTAAGGGCTGCTGAATAGGCACTGTTAGACATGCTGTATGCAATGACAGTGTCAGACGTCCTCTCTCTACAATCGACTGTGTTAAGTTTCGCCAGCTGTGCAGAGAGTAGCTAGGTTGTTCCATTTGATAGTAGGGTGAGGGGAAACAAAGGGCCATCCCACAAAAAATTGACGAGCACGAAAACAAAAAAATAGTGGAAGAAAGCATGTAATACCAAGCGGTAGTTTATACCATCACTTATCTAGGGGTGGAAGTGCTGTGCCAATTGCGTCATTTTGTGCATATAAGTGCATATAAACACCTATTGCTCTTATAATTTTCAATTGGAAGTGTGAACTGCCAAGTCTAGCTGAATATTATCGTTGACTGAGCTACACAGTCTTGGCTACACAAAGAATGCAATCGCATCCATATCCAGTGTAGTTCGGTGACGTAATTCGTAGGGATTGTAAGTGCTTGTCTCAGCACAATTATCGCCGTGATTCCGCCCAAAAAATGGTGGCACCAACATGAGCAACTAGCAATACAGTGAAAGCTTGATAGTTTGTACTTTCTCTGAATGCGGCACGATGATGCACTAAACAGCAGTGCAGATTTACCGCCAAATACAAATGTGCATCCCCTGATGTGTACAGTCGCCACCAATCAAAATACACACTACCACAGCAGATGTTGCCTTCAGCCCCCACCAGAAAGCTTTTCCTTCCTTTTTGCCAAGGAGCGGAAAAGATACCGCGCTGGCTACCTCGCACAATCGTCTGATGGTGCACAGTTGCGATGCGAAAGAGAATTTTGAAGTTACGTATTACAGGGTCTGGGATGCGCAGGGACTGAGGTAGCAATTATACCGACACTATTGGCTATCTACAGCGCATGCAAACTTGCCGTGTGAATAGATCCTCCCCACACATCCGTGTGAATAGATCCTCCCCCCAAGCACAGATGAGCAGAGCAGCTTGTTTAATTAGCGTGGGCTTAACAAACTTCCTGAAAGGAATTGCATCACGATTTTGTAGTGGCCATGAAAAAGATACATAAGCATCGCTTGTTTCCTCCAAGTTATTTCTCTGTCAGTTGTGGTGTTTAATAGCTCGCTAGTACTGAATGTTTAGTGGAAACTACTGGAATTTTTTTTTTTTCGTTTACGAGAAATAAATTATTTCTATTAACAGGCATGTTTGACTCTAGAAAGCTAAGCTGCTCAGAACTAACTTGCATTGCTCCAAAACTGTCGTTTTAGCACTCCGAAGTTGCTCCAAGACACTGTCGTGTCACGAAATAGTTCGACATAAAAAATAACTCAATTTGCAAGAGTCTCACAGAGACACGTTTGGCTGTACAATCGCTTACTGGACAAGGTTTGACATGTGCTGCGGTGTTCTTGCTTGCAGGACTTGCCAGGGTCTCTGAAGGTCGTCGTCTGGCAACTAGCACGGCTGTCAAGCTCCTGCTCGTGCTGTAAGTGGCATAAATTGAGCAAAGTGCACTTGCATGACTAATAGTATTGCAAGAATAAAAAACGCTAAGCAGGGTCAAGTTTTTCTGAACAACCCACTGATGTCATGACTGTTAATCTGCTAGCTACTTGTTGAAAATAAACTCTCTTTATTTCAAGAGATTCGAATGACAAACACAGTTTGCAACAAACGGGGCAGTTTTCCACTGTGTCTTGCTATAATTCATTCTTTTTTCATAATTTTGTGTACGTACTTTTCCTGAATCCTCTCCTTGCTTAGCTTATTCCTTGCTTTCACAAGCACTTTCAATTATATGCCGAAAGGTATTATGTCTTTCCTTTCTTCCCTCAATTTTTCCACTGCTGTTTATATGTGAACTTGTTGCTGAAGTGTTTGTCCACCCTTGTGGAGTATGCAGCTGAAATGTACGCTCTGGTGACGTCTATCAACAGGGTGAGCTTGGTACTGCTGATGAACGTAGCGTTACTCTACTGGTTGTGGACGTCAGCTGCTACATCTGATAAACCGCCCGCACTCGACGTCTGGATGCTCGAGTGAGTGCGCCTATGTTACGGATATAGATTGGTTTCCATGTAGATGTATTTTACAGGTACGTTACTAAGCAGAGCAGCATCAGAATTTGATTGGCCTTTTTCACGATGCCCTGGCAGACGCATCCTTTGCCTAGTAGAATAGTTGCGAGACGTATTTTCGTGTTGGAGGCCTCGCTTTTGGCAATACCGGTTGTCCCAGCTCCTACCAAAGCTTGACCAAAGCAGCACATGGTAGCACAGCAAAGGGAAAGAGGTGGATTACAGAGCTACAACTTAGTTACCATGCAACGTAGCATCACAGCATGTTGCATCAACGATTGGTCGTTTTGCTCGTGAAATTTTGCATTTTAGGTTTGCAAAAGTGCATTGCATCGGGTTACGCTGTTTCCTTTTCATTGAATGTTACATTAAAATCAGTGATCTAGAATTGCTGCCTAGTGGCAAAACTTGGTTGTGCAAAGCAACAATCTAGTTTTGCTTAGCAAACTGTTCATAGCATGAAGAGACAATAAAGAGACAATTCTTTAAATCAGCTTGGAGTGGTACATTATTCTTTGAAAACTAAGTTTTTCTTAATTTTGCAATTGAACTTTTATTATTGACAGAGAAAAAGAGACTCAGTTACGTATGTTTTTTTTTTTTTAATCTTTCAACGAATTTCTAACACTGGTACATCCTTGAGATGTCACGGATTCCAAAGCACACTCTTATATTTAAGCCACACTGTCCTAGTATAAATTTTTATACATGTAATGGTAAGTCCCTAGTTCCTTTAGAACTTGATGAAGTCTGTTCTTACTTGTTAGAAAACTGTGGAGGATCTTGCAAATGTTTTTTAATTTGATGTTATGGTGAGCCAGTGCACAAGGTTCAAAGTGTCGTTAAAACTCATGTTTTTACCTTATTTTTCCTCTCTGATTGCTTATCAAGCGCCTTTTTGCACGCAGCAAGTTTTTTTTGTATTGTAGAATGGGAACTTACCAAAACGAATGAACTTCTTTTTTCTCTTTAGTGTAACCCTAAGAAATCTTAAGCTGAAAGAAAGCATTACTGGCCTCCTACTTATTTTCCTCCCGTCACAGGCCACCTCCGCAGAATGCTCAAGACTGGGTGCGCCTCATGTCTCAGAGAGAGGCATTCCATCGACAGCGTCATGACCTGTGGCAACGTGCCCTGCATGACCTGAGGCACCAGCTGCACACGGTGAGACTCCTCACTGCATACCAGATGTCTCATCACTGCAGCAGCTCCGTACATTCGCAGTATTGCTTAGTCACACCATGGACAGAAAAGCGTGCAAAACATGGACACCAAAAGAATGAGGACAGTGTGAATGTTTTTGGGGGCGATGCTCCTTAGGGTTGTAGGTCTGTAGATCCTATGGGGCTTGTTGGCATATACCCGCTCTAATACCCGCTCTAGAGCGGGTATGTGCCACAGGGGGTGGGAAATGGCGGTACTTGGAGTGTTCACTAGATAGACGCACGGTGGACAGACAGACAGACTAGCAGACTGATAGACACAGCGATGCTGAACGAGTTTGAACGTCTAGGGCCGACATCGACTACCGACATTGACGCAGCGGTATCAAAGATCCCTGCGAGAAGACGTTGACTCTTCCTACGTGTTCACCATTGCCCTCCTCAACGTTCGTTCTCTCAATGCACATGTGGACGATGTAGAACGGGACCCCATACTAACCGCAGTCAACGTGTTCTGCCTTACCGAGACATGGAACGCCAAACAACCGTACATCAAAGGATACGTTCCCGTCGTGTGTACCGATGGATCAGAACGTCTTGCAGGTGGTGTTGCCATTTACGTGAGGCAAACAAAATCGGCTGAAGATCTCAAACTACCACTGACAAGTCAGTTACAACAGAGAACATGCAGCCATCAAAGTCCTTGATTCTGGAACCATATTAATAGCCATGTATCTAGCTCCTAACCTGTCGGTCAGAAATGTCAAGGCATACATAGACGCGGAACTACTCACCCTTCATTTCACGGACCATAAAGCCGTCATAATGAAGGGACATCGCAAGCCATCCATTGTCTCCAAGAACAAAAAAGTTGATTTCTATATATACACCCACAGTGTTTCTCATAATGTCTTTAGATCATGATCGACTGGGCGAATTACACACGGAAGATTCACAGTTTTACCGACGATTCTCTCCGGAGCTTCACCCACTCGTCGTCATTCACCCCGTGGATATGCTGTGATTTTTTTTCGTCAACTTTTTTTTGTCTGATTTTATACCACCCGGTGGTAGAAAATCAGACTAAAAAAACATACCCAATGCTTGAAGCCTGGCATATTTTTTAGTGGCAACGTGTGCTTAAAAAATCTGGTAAAGCCCCCCAAAAAATTGTCATGGGCATCCATCTTTCACGATTACCCATGCACGTCCTTCTGTATGCACAGATAGGTATCAGATCTGCTTTTTTCGGCACCACTGTTTGACTCTTTCAAAGTTGGCATTTGCATTCTTTTTCCAGTTTCTGTTGAATAGCTTCGTTTTATGGCACAAGGCCAGCTTTGACCAAACAGGCAAGAATTTTGTACGTAACATATCTGCAGAAGAGCTTCAAAGTGGTCACTGTGGAAGTGCAAGTTTGGAATAAAAAGTATGTACAGCCGATCCCAGATATGTCGAACTGGATGGGGGTCGTGAAATAGTTCGATGTATTCATAATTCAAAATACTACAAAATATTTGTATCGTAAGACATAAATGAAGACATTGCAAAGCTCAAAACAGTTTCAGAAATCGTAACAACTGCTAACATGACGATTTACTTGCAGTATGCTGTAAAACAAAGTGACAACTTCGAGGTTATCAAGTCACGGCAACATCACTGCACAGTTGAAAACTCAAGAAAATTTCTCAGCTATTTAATATAGCCAATAATTCGATATACACTTCTACCTTGATATAACGAACATGGATATAACGAAATATAAGTTACAACAGTATAAATAAAGAATATTCTTGCAATAGATGCAGTGTTAAAATTACCTTTACAACAAATTTTCGAATATAATGTACTTATTTTCGTGTAGGATGTAACTTTGTTATACTGAGGTTTGAGTGTATCAGAGTTTGATATGTCTCCAAAATCGACTGTGAATCTCAAATAGGGTTGTAGCGATGCGACAGTATCTGATGTAGACATGCTGTCGTTACTAGTGTAATGAGAGAATGAAGACATTTGGCAAAATCCCCTGTCTGTCTTTATTTCCTCACTATTTCATTGTTTCTTATTCTGATCTGTTCTGTGCTTCGCTTCTACCTTCTTCAGAAGGCACGCACATTAAAGAAACATGTCTATGTTGCATATCCGTCATTTCAACATTAGTGTGCTGGCCACTAGGATTTATTACAATTGAACGCCGCTTCAATGAAATTTCCACTTCAAAGAAAAATTCATGGTTCCCCGTGAGAGGTCTATAGGAGTCAACGCATATATATGTTGCCACAACGAACACTTTTTTCTTCTGCTGTCCTGCTTCAACAAAATTTCACGATGCAATTCCAGGCTCAGAAATTTATTGCCAATCTTTAACACTTTGATGCATTTTGAAAAAATGAAAAATACGTCGACGAAGTCTAAAACACGCGTTGGCACCACGAGAAACCACCGCTGTTCAGCAAGCATGGGCGCCGGCATTGCTCGATAGCGATGGCAATGAAACAGCCCTGCTCATGGAAGATCGCCTTGCTTTTGCTACTGACTTGTTTCCGAGCCGCAGATGATACGAAGCTGAAGCTCAGTCGCTCAGTTCATGGTTTCCTTCATGCATTTCCTGATTTCAATACTTATTATTTTATTCATGCTTGGCCAGTGTGGTACCAAATCAGAGCGGCTGTTCTCCGCATTATCACCAAACCAGCCAGTAGTAAGATTTGGATGATAATAACGACATAGAATAAGGCAAAAGTCACCGCTCCACGATATTATGCCTCCATCTCGGCGTTGTCGGGTACACTTTGACGGCAGACGGCTGCTGGTGTTAACATGTTAATGCAACTGTTTGGTACATTTACGAATGCAATTGTAGGTGTTATTTTAGCAGTTTTAACCATGGCCATGCATGACTGTGAATTGCGTTGTGACGCTGCTGGGAAAAAATAGGAAGCAGCGGACACTTTTTTAATTTTAAGAACAAATGTTCCTTTGTTTAGCTAGCTCAGTTCAGCTATATTTTTTTCGATTTCACTACAACGAAATTCTTGCTTCAACGATATATTTTCCGCGCCCCGTGAGTTTCGTTGTAGCGGGGTTAGAGTGTATGGGCCAAATTACTAGGCGATGCTTAAAAATGTACTGAAAATCTCCTCATTTCTCAAGTTTGCATTGCTAAGAAGTAACTGTCTTCACAGTCAGTCGTAAGATAACAAAAGGATGAAAAGAGAAAGTGCCAGCTAAGTTATTGCAATGCATGCACTAGGTACAGCTTAGTTTTCTAGACAGCTTATGCTAAATGGCAGGATGAAAAGCATAAACAACTTTGCTATTAATATTTAAGTTTTATGAGTGATGCTGATGCTTCATCCAGGCCTTTATGCCTATGCTTTTTCAGAGGTTTGAATTTCCATACCGTGCAGCCCAACTTCCCTCTCCTTTTGATTTCATTTGCGACAGCCATGAACCTAAGTGCAACATTGTGTCCATGCAGATGGAGTCTTCGTTGCAGCAGCTGCAGGATACCCTGCGGGTAGTCCCGGTTACAAACAGCAGTGTTCCGTCGCCCACTGCACCTTCTACTTCTTCGTCCGGCGACTTATGACGCATCATCTAGTCCATGAAGGTAGAGGGGAGGTGTCTCTTGTCCTCTTCATCACCGTCCCTCCTCCTCTCCTGCCTTCGAAGCAGCAGCTTGCCTGCACCAGAGAATGTATGTGTGTGTGTGCGTGCACGGCCACGTGTGATAGAGAGCAGGGGGACACTCCCTGCTGTGCAGGGTCGCACCCCCGACTAGGTTGTGCCCTCCTAGTCTCTCTCTGCTGGCACCAACCTGTCCTGCCCGGAAGCTGTGTTGAGGTGCAGACTGTGCCGCAGAAACGTCTACGACAGCAGGCAGCACAAAATTTGCAGGGCTATTTTTGAAATGGACAGGCACGCAAGCATCCGAACTAGTAGCTGAGCGTATTGTAGTATAAGGGAAATGGGCATCATATATCTTTTGAATGGAGGCACACACTTGACGAATGTACGATAGCGAAGCAGCCACATGATGCCCGTACAAGCTAAAAGCTAAGGTATACACTCAAAAGTGCACCAGTGGCAGTGATCTTTCAGTTGTTTATCAAGAACAGAATGCATTCTTTCTTTTTTTGTGTGTGTGTAGGTCAGGATCGTTATCGTATTGTGGCAAAATGGGATCCAGTTACTAGACGTGACTCGTGTGTCTGCTCCTGATAGTCCTGTTTTGTGCTGTTCTCTTTGTCGAGACATCTGCATGTACTAGCGTGCCAGTCCCACCACAAACGCAGCTTTGGCCTCCTGGGCAGTCGTCCTCGTCAGCAGAGTTAGCAGCGGCAGTGGCCATGCCCCTTGCGGGCCAACGTGCCTGGCAGCCGGTCTGACGGGCACCGTTCCCTATTATGGAATGAGGGAGTGGCCTCTCCTTCCTCAACCCCCACCAATCGACCTCAACAAGTCATGCCCGATTTGTGTACGACGTGTCGAGACGCTACAGAGTATTTTGTTGTTTCGCTCTTGTTGCTTAAATTTATGAGGTGTAGTTTTGACGTTGTTGGTTGAATTTTGCATGTTTCAAAGTATGTCTACCTGGCATAGCTTACCAAGCCAAAGCCTGTCGTGTCACTTTCTCCCCAATACACATGATCATAGACCTGTAATTTAAGGGCAATAAAATATTTTTCTTGTATTCTTCTCTGTTGTGCATTAATTTCATTCTGAATACACCCACAAAATAAAATTAACTGATTGAAGCATGCATTTGTCTTTTTGAAGTGTGTTTTCTGAATGGGCACATAGCATCATATAATAAAATCTCGCCGATTTAACCCTCGTTGGTTCAGGAAATCTGCTCATTCTGGTGTATTCTGCGGTCCCACCAAAAACACGTATTGCTTAATGGCATCAAACCTTTGTTAATTTGCCATATTTTGTTGCAGTGCAGTAAATTTGGACGATCCTAGGAGCGTACAGAGCGTGAAGCACTGCAAATGTGTAATGCAAGGGAGCTAAACTGTATTTGAAAAAAAAACCTCAATGGTTGTTGGCCTTCAGGGAAGGTTGGATCCACACACAATCTTGCTACAACCGCATTGGTGGCCCTGAAGGCTTCAGCAGTTGCAGCAAACTTTTCTCACTTTTGTTTTTACTCTGCAAACTTGAATTGCGTTGGCATTATGTATGATTGGGTCGATGGAGATCGGGGTCAAAGCTACAACAAGCAGTAGTTTTGTATTTGTTGCGTGCCTTTAACTGCGTAGACTCCATCCATAACTGTCATAGTGAGCCAAGTTTCTTGAGCAGCACAGTGCGGTGCTCGGCAGCTTTGTTTCTTTAGCAGCATGCCTTCACAAATTCATGGACTATTGATCGTGTCATTCACCATAGTTTCGTTCAAAGTGGACGTTGCTCACAGAAGCTTCCTTTTGTCTTCAGGTTACGAGCTTGCAGTGCCACCAAACTCAACCTTGATAGAAGCTGTTGGAAGAGCTTCAGATGTTGTCTACATGCCGGCTTAAAACGAGCTTCTTACGATGTGATGGACGAACAGCCGTTTGCCAGCCATATTTCTGGCAAAGCAAAGTGCGTGGATCGCACTACTAGCGCAAGCCTGGCACAACTAATGGAGCTTGTGTTCGACTTAACTAAGTTTTTGATAGTAATCCTCAGGCCTTAGCTAGTCGAACTAAGTATAGACTTGGCTAGACATTTCACATGACAACCTGTTTCATGGTGTGGTTTTAGTCACGTGACCAGCTGTTACATGGTTTTTGGCAGGAAAATGACTGAACGTTGGGTTATTTTTAGTGGCACGATTAAACATTGTGCAATATTTAGTTATTGGGGTAGTTAGATTTTTAGCCACATGACCAATTGTTATGGCAATATAGCATGTTTAGTTAAGCCGCTAGTTATATGATGTTACGTGCTTTTTAGTTGTACGACGTCATGGTTCGGTAGTCTAGTGGCTAAGGTACCCAGCTGCTGACCCAAAGGTCGCGGCATGAATCCCAGCTGCGGCGGCTGCATTTTCAATGGAAGCGAAAATGCTGTGGGCCCGTGCGCTCGGATTTAAGTGCACGTTGAAGAACCCCAGGTGATCCAAATTTCCGGAGCCCTCCACTACAGTGTCTCTCATAAACGTATGGTGGTTTCGGGGCGTTATACCCCACTTATCAATCAGTTACGTGATGGTTCGCAGTTTCATACTCGTCACTATTTGTGATGATATTTTTGATACACATAGACTCATCGATCATAGTTTTTGTACTCCATGCCAGACAAATCGGCACATGTGTTGTGGGAGTGGAGAAGCTGAAGGAGGGCATAGCAAGCAAATTCCGGTTCATGATAATGAGCATTTCTGTTTGCGCTACCCGGTGCAATGAAAAGCTTGAAGAGCTCTGCTCAGTCTCATGCACATGGTGGTGCTCGAAGTAAGTAATAAGGGATGGGTTCCAAACAAGCTTCATCCTGAGACATGGGAGTTTTAAACCATAGTCGCAATATGGTCGAAGTGGCAAAGGGCAAAAAAGGCAGCTTTTGCCATCCTTTCCCCTAGGTACTGGATTTACATATTAACCTAGAAAATTGGCAATGCATTGATAGCCCATTATTTTTTTAATGCTTTTAATAATTTGGCATTCACTTTTAAAGCTGTGCAAGAAGGCAAACTTTTCCGCAAACATATCATTGATATGTTCACTACCGAAAATTGCTATGTAACATTGCTTGTTCAAAGAATTCTTTGAGCACTTCAAGTAATGCTCTCAGTCTTGTATTATATTCTCGCACATGGATCGCTACAAAATATTTTCAGATCCAAGTACGAGCACAGCTACAGACACCTATTGCATACTCTAAATGTTTTCCTTCTGTTGCTTCAAGTGAAGTGGAAGCTAAACAGGGAGGGATCACAAGGCATGAAAAAGCTACGTCACATACGCATCATTAAATGCGACTGCAACGTCTTGCCAATATTATGGCGCGCACTGGTGTTGCTACAGTCCTGCTACTGCTAATCCTGTGCAGCAATTTGAAAAGTCATTCAATAGGCAATGCGTTAGCTGTGACAGCAGTGCACGACTTGTGGAGTATCTTTTCAATTCTCTATGCCTTACTTTGCACTTTACCTCTACCCATTGTGTACTGAAAATGTACTATAATATATAGATACTGTACTGGGCCAGCTGATAATTCACTGTACAAAGAAAGCAGTACTACAAAAAGGCAAGCACTGAGAAAGACGACGAAGGTGCTGTGTCGTGTCTTTCTGGGTCCTTGTATTTTTGTTCATGCTGTTCTTGCAAAGAGCTGGAGGTAGTCACATCATTTGTGACAGGTTATGCAATGTTCAGCCAATATCCAATCACTTCTCCACTTTGCGAGTTTTCTACATTAAGGCTATTTTGTAATTAATATGGGCAAGCATGCGGCTGATACGGTTGATCAAGTGCTAGCCACTTGTCACAGTAAGCAGGAGCATGTTTACTGTGTATTCAATAGATTTTGAAAAAGTCATTCCACTAATATCTCCATGATGACAAACAACCGCTCACAGCACAGTGTTCGTGAGGAAAAGCACAACTGCCACAAGCTGCAGTGCGTGCAATCTTGGTAGATGTTCCAGGCGGCACTGTGGCTAATGGAAGTTGAAGGCACTGGAGCTAAGAAATGCTATGCAACTGGCATAGGGGCTCTTCTAAACGCACCGAATGCAGCACCTTGATGTGCAATGTTGCACATCAAGGTTGATTGATGATTGACAGGTTGTCCTTCTGAAGAAGGTACACTTATACCAATGTGGGCAAGTTAAGTGAATTTATGGGGAGTACGCTTTGGAATACTAAATAGGAAAGCATTGCACTTGTAGCAAAGCAATGGCAACAGTCTGTAAGTGCAATTTATTGAGGATGTAGATAAAGAATTAATAGTCTGTAATGTTATTGTTTTACATCAAATAATAGGTAAAAAGAAAGGTATGTTGTTGGTGTTTATTTTCCAGCCAATAAACACAGCTGTCTTTTACACAAACATAGACAGCCAATACCCGTCATTACACGAGAAGACTGGTTCATGGAATGTACTCGGGCCGGAGTACAACCTTCTGCAAGTGACACTCCAGTCGCGTCGCGCACTTTAATTAAGTGCGCGACACACTTAATTAAAGTGTAATGGGCATTACACTTAATTTAAGTGTAATGCCCATAGGTAGACGTAACGTCGGTAGATTGACACGGATATTAGGTGTGTTCTTCAGTAGGCTACCCTGTGGACTGCATAGCACAACGACGCCGTTAGTGTTCGCAATTTTCACCACCAAGTGCGCTAGGACGCAGGCCGGGTCTGCTTCTTGTCCGCTGCTTTGGCAGGCTTCACGTCTGCAGTCTCGGGCTTGGGTGGCTCGGGTGGGAACTTGGCCGCCAGCTCAGCCAAGAGCATATCGACGCGACGCCGTTGGAACAGGCTAGCGCCGGTGTTGCCCGCTGCATTGCTGCTGGTAGCTGAGGGTGTCGTCGTAGCAGTGGTAGCAGCAGGTGTGTCCTTGAAATTCCACCAGTATCCGCGCGAAGGGTGGTACCTTGAGTAGCCCAGGGCTTCGTGGAGCGCGCCCTGTAGCGAGTGAGCAGCGCCCAGAAGTCTTGAGTTGATCACTGAGCCAAGGTCTGGTGCCTGGTAGACAACGCCTGCTAGCACGTAGTAGTCTGCCAGTGGGGTCACCTGTATGATGTAGGCACAAAAAAAGAAAACAAATAAAAGTGCTGAAAAATATTGGACAAGTCAAACCGGTAAATAATACAGGTAAGCGAGATTAAACAAGATGCAATAATCAGTAGAGAAGCACCAACCACGCTTGAACAATGCAAACGAAGCTTGCATAATGGGAAAAGTAATTAAAAAAAATGCCGTGTATACCCGTGAGTATAAACAATGGGAATTTATTCAAGTTATTAGCTCGGGCACGTTTAGTTTACAGAACAACCACGGCGTGTAGAAAGCGTTGGGAGAGAACCACGCACAGCTGAACAGTGCCAACGTTTATAGAAACGGTTCTATAAACGTTGGACAGCACCGCGTGCGTGTGTGCGCGCGTCATTTTCTCTTGGCGTTTCTTTCACGCTGCAAAATCAGAGCGCGAAAAAAAAATGCAATACTGATTGCTGAAATACACAAGTTAAGTTTACCAAGCGCTAAATATTTCGATTGAAGGATTCAACGCTAGGCTCCATGCTTCGTTTGAATACGTCTAAATGGTCTGTACGCTCTTCCGCTCGACACATTGATGCAGTTACTCACCTGGGTAGGCGAGTGGCGATGCTGTTTTCGCACCACGTACAGGATGGGTTCTTGCGCGTGCAGCAGCACATACTCGAGTCCCGTCATGTGGTTCAACTGGTCGGGGCTCAAGCGCTGCATCTTGACGATCTCGTTGTTACACGTGCGGTCGTAGAACGGATTGCTGCGTTCCGAGAAGTAGTCCATCACATTGGTCGGGTCCAGCGCGGGCAGCCAGGCCGTGTCGTGCCACGAAAGCACCAGAGGGTTTTCTTTTCCAGGCTCCATCCTGCAGCGTCGATCGAGAAACTACCACACAGAAGCCGGCGACCGCTGCGGTGAAGCGCGCTAGACGCACCTAGCTCACGATACCCTGATAAATATTATATATATATATATATATATATATATATCCTACAGCTTCCTTCGCGAGGTACAGGACTCAATAAAACTTCAAGCGCACAAAGAAGCAATACACAGTAACGACCGTGTGACAACCGATCGCTGCGTGCGCTGCTATATAAACACATTCAGACGCTTCTACAGGGTTGCCAGTTTGAAATATGCGAAGCAGTCAAAATATCCGAAAAGTCTTAATTTATTACAGACATGAAACACCACCAAGTCGTCTTAACAAGTAACTAAACAAAAAGTTGTTGCTTGAATTTTTTGTTAAAATGTTTTTTCTAAGTCACCATTCATTGTAAACAAATGTGTCCAACGAAGGACGCGGGAATACGAGAAGGTTTTGAACAGCACTTTACGATTGCCTCTATATAAGGGTCAGAAACAATGGTAGAAAATTCACTAAGTTTGTGAGTTTGTGTGTTCTCTTTGGGGGCGTTCTGCGTTATGTGCGAATCCCAATCATATGTCTCCGAAGTGCTCCGAAGTCAACCGTGATGTGACGTTCGTCAACTGGGAGCGATCTCCCAACCGGCCACTCCAGTTACGAAAACGTTAGTGATCATTTCTTTTATTATTCTTTCGATATTCCTTCTAAGTCAAGAACGCAGCCAGAAATATTGCCACGTTCCACAATATTTTCGGAGGGAGGGGGAGGGGTTCTGCTACCCACCCTCTTTTCGGGGGAAAGGGGTGAAATCACCCCACTGGTTACACCACTGCTCGTAAGTCGAGATTTCGTCTGACTTGTGCATCACCATCCAGTGAATGACATTAGTTCGCCTTGTGTAAGGTTGATGTTATGAATTTGCTATTAACTTTGTACAGCTGTCTATACGGGATACGTCTACGCTTGCACGCGCTTACCTGCAGCTAGTGCGCGTCTGTTCACGCACGTGAAAATCACTTCGGCCTCATACGCGAGTTTTCAGAGAGTGTGCATAAAAGAGAGCTACCGCCTTCATAGTTTAATCATTATCATTTCAGCCTATATTCTTGTCCTCTGCATGACGACGCCTTTTCATCGGTAATGATATCCAGCCCCTCCCCTCTCCCTTCTCACCAGATGTCCGAAGGGGGGGGGGGGGGAGGGTATGCGAATTCGGCCCCATAGTTTTACTCCCTCAAACGTGCAAGGTGTTAATGTGCTTATAAATATATGTGGATAATGTAATCCAAACGAAAATTTCAGAGCTAAATAATTCCGCAGATCCCACGTACCTTCGAAATCGACGTAATGTGAAGCACGTGGAGGGATGGTGACCGTATTGTAATTTTTTATTGAGGGACACATTGTGAAATGATCGTAAATTTATGCGCAAATATTGCACGTACAGACAGAGGTTAAACAGTTTCAAATGTTTAAATAACCAGTTGCTGGCGTTTGCGCAACGATGCCAACGGAAACATGAGTATTAGCAACACCAGAAGCGATAAGCTGATATGAAGAATTGCTCGCGAGAATGGTAGCCTTGGACACTGCTACAGAAATCAACTCGAACTGCTCGTGAGGATGGTAGCGCTGGACTCTGCTACATAAATCAACTTCATCGGATGGCACATAACCGCAATTGACGTTAACCCGATGTATCATAGGAGTATATAGTATGTAATGTTTATAAATTTGGCTAGCCAGCACTGCAACCACGATTGATGTTTCATGAACATTAGCGTCTGTTTGAAAAGTAGTTGCGAGACCTGGCGTGGCTATGGGGTAGAACACTTGATTGTCACGCAGAATGCTGAGGTTCGATTCCTGCTGGCAGCCTGATATTTATTCCTTGCATTCGTCGGGTGAACGCTGCTGATGTCAGCTTGTTATCAACACCCACGCGTTAGAATTACTTATGTGTGTGCCCGCCATGCCTGGGTAGACGCTAAGCGTCAGTCTATACTGTGGCACATACCCGCATACCAGTGGCCCATACCCGCCCGTGGGTATGTGCTACTTTCTGACTTTCTGGCGGGATGTGTTTGACTATATACGTACGCGACGGGATGGTGACATTGTGTTCACCAGCGCGTCATATTTGTTGAACCACCCCGTGCTAATCCCGTACTAATTTTGGTTCACCCGAAGTTAACGGAGGGATTACGAGAGCACAAAGACATAAGTGGCTAGATAGATAGATAGATAGATCAGATAGATAGATAGATAGATAGATAGATAGATAGATAGATAGATAGATAGATAGATAGATAGATAGATAGATAGATAGATAGATAGATAGATAGATAGATAGATGCCAAAAGTGCTTGCATTACGCAAAGAAATGCATTCAATACAGTGGATGGGAACCCCGGTGACCGCCATGGCGTATGTGACGTCACGTGCTGCGTGGAGCAGAGCCATCATCTTATCTCAGTTTGAGCCGTTGAAAATAGTTCAATTTCAATGCCAAGCGGAACAAATCTCAGCCGTCTTGGCTTCACGAGCAGCTGAGGACGGAACAAAATTGTTCGTCGGAATGCGCATGCTCACTCCAAGCCACGGAGGAAGGAAAAAATCCTTCTTCCATGCTCCAAGCAGCTTGTTGCATCACGGTACAGTAATCAACGGCTCGAGAGGGTGTCATTGCTGCCCGACCCTCGGGCCGCTCTCGTGTTGATAAAAAAGGTTCAGTTATAATTGAAGTGCCTGACCAAATGTGCGGAAATTTCGCCAGCTGGTTTGTGAACGCACATGAATTACTCACATAAATGACATTCTACAATCGAAAATTGGCTTTCAGCATGTGTCTTTTAGACTCCACCAGAAGGGGGTTCGGGGGACACTGAGATGAAACTCTCTTCTCTCACTGGGCAGTTGAAAAAAGTTTGAGCGACCAAACATCGTCCCTGATTAGGAAAGCTGCTTACGCTTATGACCGTGTATCTTGCGCTAGCTGATTCCATTTTGCGTCCGAGAAGTTGCTAACCATATTTTGGTAGCGATGTAACGTCAGTATCTTGCTTGAGTTCGTTTTCGCTCAATGCAAAGCCAACCTTGTCTTGTGCGCTTTATTGCTTTGCCTACGCGCTCTGACGTGGCAATCACATGTTGTGTGGATACTATGCTTTGACTTCAATCATGTTGCGATATTCTTTCTTCCGTGTAGCGAGCGTATACACATGCATAGAAGCCCGCAGACAGCGCTTCGTAGAATGTGGGATGGGCTTTTCGCTCAGCTGGGGTGAAGTTGTTATACTAGCCTGGTTCCTTCACACCTGTGATTATCCGTCCTAAATGCAACATCGCAAGCGGCTGCAACGGCCTATAGTAAAGTTGTGGGACAACTAGAACGCTCCCACAGGAGTGGAAGATTGAGAGTGAATTAAGCATGAAGATGAATGACGTTCACGCTCGTGAAACCACAGAGTGCACAGTAATGCCTGAGGAGACCCTTGCTGCCAACCGCAATTGATGTGCACGTCGTGTATATATCACTGAGTCTACGGTGTGAGAAAAATCGTGCCTGAGACCTAGCATTCTTACGCAGGCAGGCAGTAATAAGTAAACAACTTTATTACTTTTTTAAAAAAACAACCTTCTTAAGGCAGGCAGTAATATTTCTCAGAAAGACCTCACGTGTGTAGCATTGTAAAAGAAAGAAGTGATCTCGAGACATTGAGAGAAGACGAAGTGCTCGTGCGCTCTCAAAAGGACGGCTTCCACGTCGGCTCTTCTCGCAAAGCTCAGCTATGACTGAACAGCCAAAACAGGGCGACCGTGGACGCGGAACAACTCTTACCCCGAGCGATGTTCCACAAGATGCGCAACCAGCCGCGGCTGTGCCGTCTCAGAACGCGCAGTCCCACGTTGACGACCGAAGAGTGTCCGATGCCTCGGTCGCTGGTGGTAGGAACGGTGCCAGGCGCCATTCGCGACGTCGAAGCAGGTCAGCGTCCATCCCTCGGTCGTTCTCGGAAGTCCACATTACCATCCCGGAGCCGCTGACGTGCGTGCCTGGCCATACCCAGACTGGCCCGGCTACCGAAAGTGACCGATCGTCCAATGAAGCGTCGACGGCTGCCGAATCCGAAGAGGACGTGCCGACGACTATCTTCCGGACTGCCAGCGGCGCTGTACGTTTTCAGAAACGCGGTCGCTCTCACGTTGATCGCAACAGGCGTGAAAGCAGAACGTCTCTCAGTGAACACTTCGGGTATCAGACGTTACCGGCGACGCAGGAACGGGCACTCCGTAACGCAAGTCGTCGAGACAGTAGCCAGCTACGCAGGCGACGCAAGACGGCCAATGCATCTCGGTTAGGTAAGTGCGCGACCTATACGCTTCCGGTGTGACCTGTGCCCCGTCAGTGACTACCTCGCGAAGTTTTCTTCGCAATAAGTTATAGCCATTGACACATAACACGCTTAGTGCAATGCCACGTTTCTTTTATAATTACGGATGCTTTCATTATAAACACCGCAAACTTCATAGTAGGCCCTTTGAGTTACTTTGTGTTGTCATGTTGGTGGATGCATATAGGTGGTTGCATCATCAAACAATTGGAACAGCCTTGCATATATAACTTTGATGAGTGGCAGCTTGTACTGCCTCTTTCGCCAAGCTTCCTAACTGTGGGGTTTTGTGCAATTAAAATGATTGGTGTAATCGACCCGGAACCCCCTCAGGCGCCATTTAGTGTCGGCCGCCATCACTGCCTTTCAGATTGCGTGATGGACGTATAGATATACGGCGTGCAGGAAATGAAGAATTCCCGAGTGTTCTTTTCTTTTTCTTTTTTTTTTTGGTTCGAGGTGCAAGTCATTGTTGCACGCTCCTTTTTTTTTATGTAATAGGGGGCACATATAGCACATCGAATCCCAAATCGTAAAGATCGGGTATCTATAGGCCGAAGCAATGCACATCAGTGTAGGCTCGACGAGAACAAAACGAGACCCGGCAAGCCAAACGGCTCTTCGTATTCTGACGCGTTCTTTCGGTTAATGTAAGAGTCCCTCGGAATTTTTCGTTTCTCATAGTGTCCGTCATAGACGTACGCATTCCGCTTCTTTTGTAATTGATTCTGTGCACCACAGGGCGACTGCTGACACCGCGACGAAGCGCGGACCTTAGCCAGACTCGTGAGAGCTTCGTGGATCATCCAGATACATCCGAACCTCCTGTAAAGGCGGCAGTGGCACACACGAAGAGCTCCCTCAGTGCAGCCGACGCCGGAAGCTACCTGAGTGGTGCCGACACTTTAGGTGGCGCGGCTCACTTGACTCAGACTCAGGTCATGCAGTCGTCGCTCCACGATTTGGTCAGTATGTAACAGAGACTTGAGAATTGCACTTGTATTATGCGTATAGAGATATAAACCTACATAAATAAAGCTTAGGCAACACCCAGCGTTGAACGTGAAACTGAAAAGTTGCACGTAATACCAAAACACCAAGCGATGGCTGACATTGTTATTGACATCACATAAAGACAGCTCCAGCGTCAGCTTATCTTGAGACTATACTGTATAGCTTGTTCGTTCGGGTATGTGTGGTCATGTTGGGGGATGTTTTCGATGTTTTCGTACCCGTTATATTGTTCCGTTTTGGCTTTCTCTCGTGTACCTCTGCTTCCTGTGGCGGAAGTTCGTTTATAAAGCCGTGTGCAAGCAGATTCTGCAGTGGTTGGGCCGATTTCCGACGTGTGAGTGCATTCGCGGTCTGGGAGATCGTTGACGGGAAACGGGGACTCGCTGTCTGCTTAAGAACTGCAACAGCAGGTATACGCTTTTCCCAAATCATCCTTTCCCGCTTCATCTTTTTACAATCTTGATCAACGTTTCCATATAGTTGAAGCCACGACGACATTTCTGGGTTCTTTGTTCTTATGCCGTAACAATTCTTGGAAGCCGCACCCATGCACAGAAAGCTGCATGAGTTCGCGGTGATGCTTGCGGCCTGCCTTTGATCTGTATTTGTTTATGAAAAGAGAGAACGCATTTGATTTCTGTTATTTACACATAATGAAAGTTATTGCTTTTGACACTTGGCAATAAACTACTACTATATGATAAAAAATTTGTTCTTTTGCATTTTGTTTTTCAAAATTTCGGGGGGAATTGTGAATAAAGTTTTTTTTTTTCGATTGCTGAAAATTTCCGAGCGTTTTGCATATCAATAGATATAGGAATGCGTGACAAGCAAAGGTATTGGGCTGTTATGGCGCCCCCTTCAGATGATCAAGGGGTGGGGCGGAGGCGGTATTTGGGGTACGTTTATGCTTTCGCTATACTTCACATGTCAGGGATTACGTGTCGTGAACTTTAGATTGCTCTAATACCGATGCATCACTTCCACCACAGATGATTCTAACACTGTTCGCGTCCGCAAGCAACCTGTGTGACACCCATGAAAGAAAGATGCATGTTCGTCATAAGTTATATAGTGAACAATTAAGCTTTGAACATTTTGCGCAGCCGTGCCTTCGCCGCCTTTCTCCTTTTGCCGGGGAACACGATGCAGCGAATAGCTTGTCATATAAATACCACGCTATCGTGGAGAGGCAACGATAATTTCAAAATGCACGGCTACAAGCTCGCAGACGCAAAACGGTTAACAGACCGCATTTGAACCGTCGTAGTGGTTTTGGGTATAAATCATGAAGGGCAAAAAAATCTTCATTAACATTTATTTAAGGTTTGGATAGCGTATGCATGTTTCCCAGGGGCAAAATGCACTTAAAACCCGACTTGACGAACGAATTCGCGTTTGCCCCACAGTTGTCCATACGTTAAATGATTTTATGAACTCGAAACAACAAATCAAGCTTCGCGGCAAATCGCGATTCAATGAAGCATTCTAGAAAAAAAAAAGATGTATGGAATAGAGGTTCGCCCATATAATGCCTGGCAGTGTGCTGGCAGCGTATAGAAGTGGTACAATCGACGCAGCGAATGCATATTTGTTTTGGTTCTTACGAAACAACAAACTGAAACTGCGTGGAATGATAGACGACGCATTTCTTTCTAGGCTTTGAGTCGGTTACACCTTCAGATGGTGAAATCGCACACTAACTCTCAACTGCGTGATTAAAAATCACGCTGGTGCGAGTTATGGCAAGTACACTGACGCGCTAACTTTTGTGAGTCTGCGATACAATTTAAAATTTTTGAAGGATGGCAAAATCCAGCTT
Organism: Rhipicephalus microplus; assembly: GCF_013339725.1. NCBI lineage: Eukaryota > Metazoa > Arthropoda > Arachnida > Ixodida > Ixodidae > Rhipicephalus > Rhipicephalus microplus. The sequence continues at coordinate 35,944,502 of NC_051170.1, forward strand.
ACGAAGTTTCCGATTTAACGAAATAATGTGCGGGTGCAGTGACTTCGTTAGGTCGAGGTTCAGTATACGTTCTACAAGTATACGTTATGAAACAGCGGCTACGCAACTAAGAGCGTTTTTGCTTCTAGTACTGAACGTAAAACCCTCGGTATGACAATTGTCCAAGACGCAGCTTCTGAAGCATTTTGACAACAGCGGTAATGAGCGACTAATGTCGAAATTAGCTGTTTTGTACAGGACAGGTTGCGCGGCGAAGTGTGCTAATGAGGTGATAGGGTAACGCGAGGCTCGAATTACTCTTCGCAGCAAAAGCCTGAAATGGAGAACACGTCACTCTGGCAAGGCTTGCGGGCACTCATCGCGGATACAATTCGGGAGCATCGCCTCAAGTCCGTCTCGCTGCTGGTATTTTCTACAGCTGCCGTGGTTGTGCTATTATGCCTGGTCGCAATTGGCGTCATCGGAATATTTTACGATCACGAATCGCGCAGTGTGTGCGGAAACGTCGATTGCCTTCACCATGTTATCGCCCTCCACTTGCCGCACAGTGACAACGCCACCACTGCTTGCTCGAACTTCGCCTCGTTCGTGTGTTCCGGGGTTCGCAACAGGTACGGCGCCCTGGCAGGAAATGTCATTGTGCACAGAATCATGGACAATAGGTTGTCCAGCACCATGCAGTCGGCGGGAGTTCCCCTCTTCAGTAGACCAATAGAACTGACCCGGAAATGCATTAACGGAGACGCTGTGTCCGACGCCGAGCTGAGCGCCTTTTTTGAGTTCTTGCAGGACAAGAGCTTTGCATGGCCGACGCCGAACGACACGTTCGTGAACGCCACCTCCAAGAACTTCACGCAGCCCCTCAACATCCTACTTGACCTAGCAGTCACGTGGCAAATGCCGATTTGGTTCCGGTGTCATCTATTCCGGCAACAGAGGGGCCGTCGTCGCGTCATCAGACTGAGTACATCTCCAGTGGGATACCTATCGCAAAGACTCCAGAATATGTTCCTGGGTTCCAGTAGCTATTACACCTACGTTTCACTCATAGAGAGCCTCATTTTCTCGCGACGAGAACCGACCTCCGAGTTTTCTGTCATTTGTTCGGAGCAGCCGGAAGATTCAAGAGGACATCTTCGGCAAGTTCGCGGACGTCTACTCGGATACTCTTTTCGAACCGAAAAAAGTTACACTAGCACAAATGCCTTTACTCGTGCCCCGGTTCACGGTGGACGACTGGCTGACGCCGCTGCAAAAAGTGTTTGAGGCTGATCCACGCATTGACCGCAGTGACGTAGTGCTGGCGACGAACAGCCGGCTTCTAGTTACCATGAACGACCTCTTGGAAGCTTACACGCCGCAAGAAATTGCGTTTCACTCCATATGGTGGTTCGCACAGTACGCCTGCACCGTGACGAGTCGCGTCCTCTTCAACGCCGTCTCGAATGCCCAGTTCGGAATGGCGATGCAGAGAGCATACTGCGCTTCTCTCAGCATGGAACTATATCATGTACATTGGGCAGCTGCGTACAAGGCCATTACTTCTATGAAAGATCAGGTTAAGATAAACAGCTGCTTGGAAAATATCAAGACTGTTGCCGTTGACAAACTGGCGTCTACGACAAGGGCCGATGGTGTAACGAGACAATCATTGGTAAACGTGCTCATGAATATAGAACCCATTATATGGCCAAGCGGCAGTCTTGCAACTCTTGAAGGCTTGGAGAGTATGTACGGTCCATCGTATAATGGTTCCGGTGGAGTGCTTGGGGAAGGCTTGGAGCTCGTGCGTCACTTGCGGCGATTAAAGGGAACGGAACAGGACGACCTCGTTGCTACGGTGTTTGTTCCATCTGATACTAAGCGCCTGACATCCTACGATCCAGTCACCAATACCATCGCGATGGCAACGGATGCAATCGGGCCGCCCATGTACTACTCCAGTGGGACCAGCGCTATGACATACGGCGGTCTCGGCTTCGTTTACTCAATGGAAGTTGCGACGGCGTTGAACAGCATCAGCTACCTGATCCGCGACGAGGCCTCTAAGGTGCCGGCTCTGTCGCCAAACGCGAGCCTTCCCTTTGCACTATCGTGCGCGAATGGCATGCATGCACCTTTTCCGGAGCTACCAGCGCTGGACTTGGCCTACGAGGCGTACCTCCGCTTCCGTGACGCTCACACGGATCTGCCCCTCAAAGGTCTTGGCTACAGCCCGGAGCAAATATTCTTCATTTCTTTCTGTCACAGCACGTGCTTGTTTTACCCGGACGGTACCAGTTTTTCTCCTCGCTGTAATGACGCGGTCAAGAACTTCGCGCCATTTGCGAAAGCGTTTTCCTGCCCAAAGGGGTCACAAATGAACCCTTCGACGAAATGCCATTATTTTTAATTGCTTATTGATCAGCGCTGCTTGCGCAGTAAACCGCATATGTCGTAATTAATAAACCCTGGCTTCATTTCGAGAAGTGTGCCTTGGTTTGAAGCATGCGTCGCGGGTCGTGCTTAATTAATAAATATGTCTGATCTATGCAGTTTATTTATGCTGCATGGTGTACCACTGCTGATGTGATCACTTTGTTTTTGTACAAATTCGGCCTGCGTTCTACTCAAGCTGAAAACTTAATGTAGGAATACAGGGGAAAGGGTTATAGTTAAAGATGGAGTGGCTTCAATAGTTTTGGGACACGTCGACGATGTAAAAGTACTGCTTAAACCGGCCATTGTCGACATTGTCGACAAATTTTGAGAAAAAGCATTTTTATAGTACCTGAACAATGGTACGAACGACATTTGGAGGAATCCTTGGAGAATTTTTTTACGTGAAATGATATTCGGAGATGTCATACACAAGTGCACGCACTTGTACTATGGCTCAACTAATCGTCAAAAGAACCTGTTAAAATTTTAAGTAACTTATTAAGGCACCCAGTTGAATATAGCTGTGTGTCATATTACGTAAGTATTAACACTATAACCTCAAAGAGCTCATTTCGCGGAAATGCTAGGGTCGGCCTCAGTGTCGTTGGTTCTGAGCGAAAAATCGAGAAAGATGCAAATAAAGCAAAATGTTTTGCATTCAAAAATTGGGCAGATATCCCACGTACCACGGGAATCGATGTCATGCGAAGTACGAGGAAGGATGGTTACTATGGTGTAACATTTTTGTTGTTGTTATTGAGCGATAAATGGTAAGGAATGGCGCTTAAGATATGTACACATCTTATGCTGAGACATGTTTGTTGAACAGTCGCCTATGTTTTATATAAACAGTTGCTTACAGTTGAGGAACGATGCCGAGACCTACATGGGTATTGCCAACACTATATAGGGCTGATGGCTGGATTGTGCTTGCGTAGATAGTAGCCCTGGATAGTGCAACGTGACTCCTGTATCATTGTAGCACGTATCCAATGATAGAATTACATGTACCGCACTGCAACCACAATTGGCGTTTCACACTAACATCGCGCCTGCATATACACTTTAAGAAAGAAATAAAGCGTTAGGGAGGTTGGACCTTATCGGCGATCAGCTGAATTGCTGCAAATATTCGCCCTTTGGGGACTAACTGCAAGATGATAAACAGTTGGTCCTTTAAGGATTAACTGCAAGAAGGCTAAGGGTTGCTCCTGAAAGGACCTATGGTTACTTCTGTATGGACTAACACTTTTTCGGAAATGGTCCCTAACAGAGCAAATGTGACTCGCAAGGACTAACTGTTGATCCTGAGAAAACATCCCTGGGAGAGTGGTTACTCCTTCGGGATAAACTGTTAATTCATTTGAACAGTTTTTTTTTCAGGGACTAGTGATTAATCCACTATTCATTCACCTGGCCATCTTCCCCAGACAACATGATATAGCTAACGTCAGCTGCGCCTTTCAGAACTACATTCGTGAATGTGTGTTGGGACGAAAAACTGCAGAGAACAATCCAAAGCTAGAAACATTTATTTTCCACAAACAGTGTGTCATGCGCGCCAGCGGTGTTCGCCGTCCGCTGCTGTACCTTTTTACCCGCGAGAAATAGAACGAAAAATTCTTATAAAAATAAACTATAGCTAGCAGACCACGAGTTATTAATTACCTAAGCCCCAATAATTTCACAGTCGCAACATCCTACAACATGCCAAAGCATGCCACGCACAGTGCTTTTTCAGCTTTCACACGATTTATTATGCAATCTGCTAAGGGCGCCCCGCCGCGCTGGTCTAGTACTCGCCTGCTGACCCGCAGGTCGCGGGACCGAATCCAGGCTGCGGCGGCTGCATTTCCAATGGAGGCGCAAATGTTGTAGGCCCGTGTACTCAGATTTGGGTGCACGTTAAAGAACCCCAGGGGGTCGAAATTTCCGGAGCCCTCCACTACGGCGTCTCTCATAATCATATGACGTTAAACCCCACATATCAATCAATCAATGTACTAATGTGACGAAAATTAACAACTTACCTTGAAAATTAACAGACGCACGTGATTTACAGATCCAGTTAATCGAGAAAATGATGATCACACTTCAAGATGACCATTCTTGAAGCTTTGCAGAAAAGAAGCCACAAAGGAGCTCTGCATGCATGTAAGCTGGGGTGTCCATTTCTTCGCTAGAAAGTTGCGGTTCTCAGTACATTGAAGAGCCGTTCCACAGACACACAAACACACGCACGTCCACAATTCCAGCACATGCGATGAAGTATGTTTTTCACAGCTACGTTGATAGCCTGTGAAGCGGCACTTGCCTTCCACGGAACCAGTATATATATATATATATATATATATATTGTAATAGTACACAGTACTAGGCTGGGGTGTCAGCCATCCTCTTTATTTCTAACCTCTTCTTCCTCCTCGTCTCCCTCCAACCCTGCCTCACGTCCACGTACACTCCTCCTCTTTGATTTGAAGACTAATCCCTCCTGGGTTGATACTTGAAAACGTTTCCAATGGTCGCAAACTCCAGCACACCATCATCGTTGGTGTAACCGACCCTTTTGAGAACGCCATGTTGCACTGCGATCTGCACCACGCGATAAGGTCCCATGTACAACTGCTTTGTGCCGGAAAGGCCTTTTCTGACAAGCACCAGATCGTTCAGTTGTATCTGAGGTATCCGCGTGTTGTGGCGACGGTCAAAGTTCCTCTTCATACTTTCCCGGTATCGCTGGTAGGCTTCCGAAGGTTTTCGTTTTTCGCACAATTGCAGGCGGTCTGCAATGCAAAGTTCTTGATCAGCAGGAAGCACTGGTACCTTTCCGAAAGCTGCAAAATATGGACTACAGCCGATGCTCGCAGTGTGCGACCGATTGTGATGAGCGACAGCTGCCTCCAAGCAGCACTTCCATCCACCCTGAAAACCTGGATACATTGAAATGAACTGCTTCAAATCCCGAATGATTCTTTCAGCCATGTTATTTCCTGCAGGATGGTACGGAGCGCAGCGTCGCAATACAACTCCTCGTTCCTTCGCCCAATCTTGCAAACGCTGACTGAGAAACGCTGACTGAGAAACGCTGGCCCATTGTCTGATATTACTATTTTCGTATTCTTGAACATCTCCCGACTCAAAAGAGCGATCACACTATTTGCGTCTTCCATTCCCGGCCGTGCAGCCACTATTCTTGTGCACTGGTCTATTGCCACTAGGAAAGACTGCGCTCTTCTTACTCCTGCAGCCTTCTTCTTGAGCTCTGCGAAATCCAGATGAATGACTTCAAATGGTACGTCGGAATGTTGAGGCAAAACCATCTCGTCTGTTCTCTGAAGGTACTTGGTTTTGTGAACTTGACATTGATGACAAGACTGAGCATACCTTTGAACGTCCTCTTTCATGTGTTTCCACTGGAAACGCTGACGAATCTTGTGATATGTCCTCCAAAAGCCATCATGTCCACCTGAGTGCGGGGAGTTGTGATAGAGCTCCAAAATTCGAGGCACCATTGTTTCTGGGACTGTGAACTTTCCGTTATTGAAGTTAAGTTCTTCAGTTCCCTCCCACAACAATGTTGCGTTGACATTTTTATGATCAGGAATTACCGCAAGTCTTTAAAGCGCATCTGCGTCCTTGAGGTTTTCTCCAGGCCTGTGGTGGACCATGAAAGGAAACTGCTGGAGTTCACTCACCCACCTAGCAATTTTTCCTCGAGGCTCGGCGAGGTTAAGTATATACGTTAAGGCTTGGTGATCCGTAAAGAGCTTGAAGCTCTTGCCATCCAGGTAAGGTGTAAAATAGCGCACGGCCATTACGACTGCCAAGGCTTCCTTCTCTGTAGTCGTGTAGTTCAGTTGAGTTTTCGAAAATGTGTACGAATAGTACCCGACGACCCTCTGTTGACGGCTTCGTGGAGAGTCGGTGTCTCTCTGGTAAAGCACTGCGCCTGTGCCATAATAAGAAGCATTGGTGTTCAGTTCAAAGGGCAACTTGAAGTCTGGAAGAGTCAGGACCAAATCCGATGAAATAATGGTCACAAGGCTGTGATAAACAGATTCACACTCTGCTGTCCACTGAAATGGCACATTCTTCTTAGTCATTTCTGTAAGGCATTTGGTTTTGGTCGCATAATCTCTAATGAATGGCCGGAAATGCCCTGCAAGACCCAGAAATACCCGCAAAGAGTGCAAGTCATATGGCTTCTGCATTTTTGCGATTCGTTCGACTGATTCTTGTTTTGTTGTCTTGGTTTGGCCGTCAAATACTCTTCCAAGAAACACCACTTTACTTTGGAAAAACTCACTCTTCTTGTCATTAATTTTGAGCTCGGCGTCACAAAGTGCTTGAAGTACACTAGCCAGATGGTTTGAGTGTTCTTCCTTGTTGCGGGAGTATACTATTATATCGTCTATGTAGACGTTACAAAACTTCCCGATAAACGGTCGCAAGACGTTGTTCATCATTTTCTGGAACCAAGCGGGTGAGTTCTTCCATCCAAATGGAAGTCGGTTATACTCATAGATGTCAAAGGGCGTGATGAAGGCAGAATATTTCTTGCCCTTTTCAGAAATCGGAACTTGCCAAAATCCTTTACATAGGTCAATGCGCGAGAAAACTCTGCAGCCACCCGTGTCATCTATGATAGTCTACACGTGTCATAGGAAACGGAAAAAGCTCAGTCTGCTTATTAATTTGTCTGTAGTCCGTGCAGAGTCGAAGACTTCCATCTTCCTTTGGTGCAATGGTGATGGGTGAAGCGAACGTAGACGTGGATGGGCGGATAATCTGCGCATCCAACATCTTTTGAATCTCGTTCTGAAGCCACACTTTCTTCTCTCGTGACATAATATAGGGCTTTTTTCTCACCACCGTCGTATCACTGAGCTCGAATGGAACCTCAAACTTCGTAGTTGCTGTAGGATATCCTTTCAGGCACAGCAATTCCGGGTAAAGCGCCCTAACATCTTCACCTGACGATGGTTTCCGCGGAGTTCTTGAAGGCGAAACTGCAGCGTTGATAGCGCGGCGCTTTTCTTCTGTGGTAATTTCGCCTGTCCAGTAGATATTAAGGCGAAGTGCACTGATGACTGGACGTGAAAGCAGTAGTTCATACGGAACTCCGTCGAGTACCAGTGCTTGCGCAGTGACAGTGTTGCCGAGACACGATATGGTTATACAAGTCCATTTATCGTGGACATCTCGTCTTCCATCGTATCCGTGTACTTCTACTGGTCTTCCCTCTTTTACTTTCGCCCTCTCAACAATATTCGCGTTAATAACCATGACGCTTGCTCCACTGTCAACTAACGCACTCCGTTCCTTTCCATCCACAAAAACAGATATGTACAATAGACTTGTATGAGACAAATAAACAGCTTCTCTTGATGTCGTCGGGTGGAAGCCGAGACCCTCTCTATTTAGTTTTTTTGTTACGTCATCTAGCTCTTCGCCATGGTCTGAGCCTCCCTGGGTGGTCAAAAAGGATACGGGTGTTGTAGTAGGTCTCCAGCTTGCAAGCGGGCGTCGTTCCTCAGCTCGTGTGGCCCCGGTATTCTTTGCAGCAGGTGTCATGGGTTGACGCTGGGTTCCTAGGTCCGGGAGGTAGAGGTCTCGCATTCTCTGCAGAAGTTCTTCGACCGTCTTGGGTCCGCGCATTTGTATTTGCTTCTGGAGGTCCGGACTTAAACCATGAATGATAAGCGGAACCACAGACGTCTCAGGCAAAGATGAGTCCGCCAGCTGTAGCAAGCGCCTTTTCTCATAAAAATAGCTGAGTGCAGATCCAGGCCTCTATTTGAACGTGATTGCTTTGTCCCATAGCAACACCTTGTTCTCACTGAAGGAGCTCAGAAAGCTTGCTTTCCACTCTATCCATAGTTTGTTGCTGTGAGCGTTGAGACGCCATTCGTACCAACTCTTTGCTATGCCCGATAGGAATAGTCGCATGTTTTTCACTTTATCTTCGTCGCTGTGCCAGTAGTTTTCATCGCATGCATACTCGTAAAACGTGAGCCAGGACTCGGGACTACTAGACTCTCCGTAAAACATGTCTGGCTTCACGTGTTCGCGACTCGGTCTGCTTAATCTTTCCGTCGCGTTTACAAGCAAGCACATTAAATCATTTTGCTGCCTATTCTGTTCTTGGTGCAGTTCAATAAACTTATTGATCAGCTCGACGGAACTGTTAGGCGAAGCAGCGGTAGCAGGCTTCGCGTCGTTTCTTACTGGAGTCAGCACGAAATTCTCATAATCCTGAAGTTTCATGTTGATCCTCACCGTTCTTTTAGCTAGTAAATGGTCTGGAGCTATCTTCATTTTAGTGCTTATATAGGAAACAAATGCGTCAGTGCTCACTGCTTCCGGAAGAGCTAGTTCCTCTTCATCTTGAGGCGTTGCGGTCAAGATCCGGATGCCACCGCGCTGATTTGCTCCAATGGTGAAGTCCACCTTGAATGTCCGCACAGAAAGTATACGCGGCTGCGCCAATTTGTAATAGTACACAGTACTAGGCTGGGGTGTCAGCCATCTTCTTTATTTCTAACCTCTTCTTCCTCCTCTTCTCCCTCCAACCCTGCCTCACGTACACACACACACACACACACACACACACACACACACACACACACACACTATATATATATATATATATATATATATATATATATATATATATATATATATATATATATATATATATATATATATATATATATATATATATATATATATATATATATATATATATATATATATATTGTACCGAAGCATAGTGGCGCCAGCTCTGTGCCAGCGTGAAAGAAGACGTTGACGACCGTGTGTGGCTCGTGCTTGCCGGGTTCCTGCCTGTACCAGCTTGTTGCGGCTAACGTTTCTGGAATAATAACCTGTGTTTTTACGCAACCTTGCTCGTTGCATTTGGTGGAGGTGCTGGGTAGAGGACCATAAATATCAATTCCGACGCGGTCGAATGGTCTCGCTGGGCAGGTTAAGGGTTGCAAAGGGCCAGCAGTGCTGTGAGAAGGCGTCTTGCGTCGTTGACACGTGGTACATGACCGAACGTACTGGCGAACGTGCCGATACATGCCGCGCCAGTAGTATCTTAGACGAAGGCGAGAGTAAGTCTTAAATACTCCAGCGTGGCCACACTGGGGGTCATCGTGAAAGGCAGCGCAGATGTCCGAACGCAAATGACGAGGGATGACAAGGAGCCACCTACGGCCATCCGTCACGTAATTGCGGCGATACAACAAGCCTTCACGGACAGCAAAGTGTCTTGCTTGACGAGAGAGGGAGCGTGAAGTCGTTTCTGACGAACTGTGAGAGAGGACGTCGAGCAAAGAATTGATCCAGGGATCCTTGCGCTGTTCGGATGGCATGTCAGTGATGCTCAACGATGACGAATCGCAAATGGCAGTTGATAAGCAGGCAAGGTCAGGAGGCAGTGGAGAACGGGATAGTGCATCGGCGTCTGAATGTCTGCGTCCTGAGCGATAAACAACACGGATATCGTATTCCTGAAGGCGTAAAGCCCAACGAGCGAGGCGGCCAGTAGGATCTTTCATGGACGCTAACCAGCATAAGGCATGGTGATCAGTGACAACATCAAACTGGCGTCCGTAAAGGTAGGTGCGAAATTTTCCTATAGCCCAAATGATAGCCAAGCACTCCTTTTCCGTGACGGAATAGTTGGACTCTGCCTTCGTTAGTGTACGGCTGGCATAGGCGACAACGTACTCGTCGCAGCCATCCTTGCGTTGAGCGAGAATGGCACCGAGGCCGACACCACTTGCATCCGTGTGAATTTCAGTGGGTGCATTGGGATCGAAGTGGCGGAGAACTGGCGGAGAGATGAGTAGCCGGCGTAGCGCCGTGAATGCCTCATCGCAGTGGGAATTCCAGCCAGAGAGGTCCGTGCTACGGGAAAGAAGCTGAGTCAGAGGGGCAATTATGGAGGCAAAATTGCGAATGAAACGCCGAAAATAGGAACACAAGCCTATGAAACTACGAAGCTCCTTTAGGGTAGTAGGTTTGGGGTACTCGGCAACGGCACGCAGTTTGGCAGGATCTGGCGATATTCCTTCTTTTGAAACGACGTGGCCGAGAATTGTGAGTTTGCGGGCGCCAAAACGACATTTCTTGAAGTTAAGTTGCAACCCGGCTGCCGTAAGGCACTGGAGAACTTGTTCCAGACGGGAAAGATGAGTTTCGAAATTCGCCGAGAATACAACTATGTCGTCTAAATAGCAAAGACAGATGTGCCATTTAAGTCCCCTGAGGACACTGTCCATCATTCTTTCAAAGTCGCAGGCGCATTGCAAAGACCGAAGGGCATTACATTAAATTCATATAAGCCGTCAGGGGTCACAAACGCCGTTTTTGGACGGTATGGTTCAGCCATTGGTACTTGCCAATATCCAGAGCGCAGATCCAGTGAAGAGAAAAACTCCGCACCTTGAAGGCAATCCAAGGCGTCATCAATGCGTGGCAGGGGATAAACATCCTTGCGTGTGATGTTGTTTAGTCGACGATAATCCACGCAAAACCTGATGGAGCCATCCTTATTTCGCACGAGGACCACTGGCGAAGCCCAAGGACTGTGTGAGTGCTGAATAACACCACGTTGCAGCATCTCGTCGACGTGTTGAGTGATGACGTCACGCTCGGCCTGCGAGACGCGGTAGGGGCGCTGACGAAGTGGAGTATGATGACCGGTGTCGATATGGTGAGCGACAACTGACGTGCGTCCCAAGGGAGGTTGTCCGTGGTCGAAGGAGGCGCGGAAACGGTCAAGTAGTTGAATGAGCTGATTGCGCTGGTCTTGCGTAAGGCCGGTGTCTACGCTGCGCACAGAACGTCTTCGTCAGGTAGTGAGGGCGCGGTGCCAGCTGTGACAGCATCCACGGACATCGGTGTCGTATCAGAACGGGCATCGAAAGGAAAGATGTCATCATAAGTGTCAAGACTCCCAATGCATTCGCCATGCAATAAGGTAGCGGGACAAGGGAACGGATTGCACACGTACACGGCACTGGAGCCATCGGCAAGTGTTATGACGGCAAACGGGACGACAAGGTTCCGGCGACGAGCGCATTCTTGTGACGGCATAAATAGGGCAGTTGAATCGGAAACGGAGTTGCACAAAAGAGATACCGCGGTGACCGAAAAAGCAGAAATGACGACGTCAGCGGCGACGATCACCTTTTGGGTGAGCGACGGAGAGATCTATGAATGTCGTGCTGAATGGAAACAAAACGAGTTGAGCACGAGCGCAGTCGACAACCGCATGATTAGCGGAAAGAAAGTTCCATCCCAGGATGATTTCATGAGACGCATGCGGAAGGACGACAAATTCTACGATGTAAAGCACTCCTTGAATCACAACACGAGCAGTGCATGTGGCAGAAGGTTGGACGTGTTGCGAACTCGCCGTGCGTAAAGAAATTTCAACCAGTGGAGTCGTCACTTTGTTCAGTTTGCGGCATAACACTTCACTAATTATACAAATAGCGGCACCTGTGTCGACAAGAGCAGTTGTGGCGAAACCGTCCACAAACACGGCAATCTCGTTAGGGGGCGATAGATGAGGCCTTGGAAATTTCGTCGGTGGCGCAGCTCTTGCCTCAGGAACTGCGACTGTTAGTTTTCCTCCTGGGCGTGGTTGGAACGGCGAAGCATGGGGGAAGGAGACCGAAGACGGGGTGAAGGAGATCGACGTCGGCTGAAGTCTGGTCGACGTGAGCGGGGGTCATGCGAATCAGGTGTCACATGCGATTCTGATGGCCGAGGTATGTTGCCGGAATGCTGCACATCATTAAAATAGAATCCACGGCGACGACAGTAGCGCGCGACATGTCCTGGAATACCACAGTTGTAGCAGATGGGCCGGTTATCCGGAGTACGCCAAGAGTTGACAGGTGCTCGAGGTGGTGGAATGGGCCGATTTACCGGATAAACTGAAACTGGTGACCTGTAGTAGTTGGTGGCTGGACTGTATGAAGGGAGCGCCGGTTGGGCAGAAGGTCGGCGGACGGCTTCTGCATAAGTCAGCGGTGCAGCCACTGATATTGGGGATGTGGGCGAAGGGAGAGCCTCGGCAACTTGCGTCTGAATAGCACGGTGAAGTGAGTGGTCCAGTGTGTGGGGGTCTCGTTGATGGTGGCGACAAGAGAGAGCTGTCGAGCAACTTCCTCCCGGATGTACTGTTGAATTTGAGGCATTAACACGCTGTAGTCGGGGCCACTGCTTTTGCACTCCAAGGCCGAAATATCAGCTGTCTGCGTATTAGCGCGACGTGTAGAAACTCGTTGCTTGCGCAGCTCATCGAAACTTTGACATAACTGAATCAAGGCCGCGACGGTCTGTGGGTCTTTGGCCACAAGCATATGAAAAGCGTCGTCATCAATGCCTTTCATTATGTTCTTTATTCTGTCAGCCTCCGTCATCCTGGCATCAACTCGCCTACAGAGGCTGATCACATCCTCAATGTAGCTTGTGAAGCTCTCACCATTTCGCTGAAATCGTCCCCGCAGTCCCATTTCAGCGCGAAGCTTACGCATGGCTGGACGACCGAAAAACGAGGTGACGGCCTCTTTGAAAACCGACCAGGTGGGGATGTCGGCTTGGTGGTTGGTGAACCATAGGTTGGCCAAATCCGTCAAGTAGAAGATGACGTGAATCAGCTTCGCAGGGTCATCCCACTTGTTAATCGCGCTGGCATGCTCGTACTCTGCCAGCCAGTCCTCGACATCTTGATCTTCAGTGCCGTTGTATACTGGTGGGTCACGCAGACGAAGTACACCAGAACACATGACGGGTGGCAGCGTGGAAGAGCCTTGTGGGGGATTGACGCGCTCGGTCATCGTGGACTGAGATGGTAGCTTATGGCTGCGGAGCTCCAGGACGTTACCCAGCCCGTTTCCACCAAATGCAATATATATATATATATATATATATATATATATATATATATATATATATATATATATATATATATATATATATATATATATGTCAGAGCTTGGCTGGATACTCAGCCAGGCTCTGGCCCTTCTGTGCAGATGCATGCATCAGAACAGCTTAACTCGTTAGTTACACAGAAAGACAAACATTTCCGACTGAAATCTGACCAAACTACGCCTGCTGCGGTGTCATCATCCAGTGCACGGACACCTGGGAGTCTTAACAACACAGGAGGCTCGGAAGCATTAAAATCGCACATGTTGCCGAGAGCCAGAAGCGTCCATTAGGAACAGTGTCACAAGAGCCTCCGAAGAGTCTCCAGTAAATTCGAGCGCACAACCTTCATTACCCGAAATGCAGCATAACAGTCCACTGACTACCATCTGCCTACTGGACACCATATCAAGTTGCCCAGAAAATCGGTGCCATGGTCAAAAACGGCTGCCACCTCAGCTCCTTCCACATGAACACCATCAATGCCAGCAGAAGCAAGCCCAAGAACAACAGAATCTTTATGGGCTACAACAGCAAGGACGACTATGAACGGAAAAATCCTTGGAAGAACACTCGAGGATTAAACAAAGGCGTCCACAAGCGGGTCAAGTGAAGCGACGACAAATTAAATATGTCTTGCTTAAGACAAACAAGTCTTCTAATTCAAGACATTTTCGCAAAAAGGAACATCGCACAAGTTTTCTCCAGAACTTCGGAGATCAAGATTCAGTCTACAATCAAAGCTGTTCAAACAACAGGACACAAAGCGACGAAGAAGGCGCAAAACCACACCCTGTATCATGGAAAGACGCAGAAATCATCGCATCAGTCTTGGTCAACAAACACACAGACGGGTGGCACTGCATGTGAACCAATCAAGGCAAAGAGCACGATGCCTGCACAAATCATGCTGCTGGTTCTCCAAAGCCTTCACACCACGTTCATTCTTTGCAGTTTCCATGTTCAAAGTGTACTTGTGTTTTCCAGTACGCAACAATCAGCCTCGCCCACCATAACTCCAGCACTTACCGGACTGCTCCACTCTCCTGTGAAGCTAAAGTGTGTTTACGGAAACTTCCTGGGACATGTAACGACCTTCCCTTTTTTGACAGTGTTCACTTTTAAGCCGTGCATGTTCAGTTTTCAATTTCTGTTCGTCGGGGGAAGGGGGAATCCTGTGACGTAAGAAGGCAGAGATGGTTAGGAGAAGTAGATGAGGAAGAAGCGAGAAAGGGATAAACATGGGGTATGAGCCAGGCCACGTCACCCATTCGTCGTAGCGTCACACACACACACACACACACACACACACACACACCACACACACACACACACACACACACACACACACACACACACACACCACACACACACACACACACACACACACACACACACACACACACACACACACACACATATATATATATATATATATATATATATATATTTATATATATATATATTTATATATATATTTATATAAATATATATATATATATATATATATATATATATATATATATATTATATATATTTATATATATATATATATATATATATATATATATATATATATATATATATATATATATATATATATATTATAATATATTGCAAGTGACGAACACGAGCCGCACTCTTGCCTACAGTGACTGTGAGCGATTTCGAAGAAGTACGGTGAATATGGATACACAATATACGCCCTCAGATGTCCGTGAGACTTGCATAATTGTCACCGCTAGTAAATATTGGGAAGTTTGTCGAACTACGTTTCAAATTATAATGGTCGGCACAGTATTCTTCCCCGACAAATTATTCTTTTCTCGCGTTATTTTCTTCTTCGTAACTGTGAGTGGGCTGAGGAGCCTTGTCGTCAGTTCACTGAGCCCCTGAACATGCATTTGCCACATTCTTCACCTCTCACTCCTTCGCCTCGCGCTACCTCCCCCCTGACAAAGTAGAAGGGTGAGTTTCAGAAAAATGGGGCGCACCTGACCGAGCCAGATCATTGAAAGGCTGCTGAACCCGCCCACACAACAAGGGCTGTACAAAAAGCATCTTTTCATCCCTTCAGCCCCTACCCGAGATAGTATGTGAGCCGTTCGTCCTCTCGTTAGTCCTCCAAATTTGCGCACGACACGCTCTTTGGTCTTTTGGTGGACTAACAACACGATTTGACGATTTGAGATTTAAAGTTGACGTTACTCCCCCATTGAGCTTGATTTTTTCTTAGAGTGTGGGGCCTTTTTTCAAAAAAAAAAAAAAACTTGCTAGGCACAGCGTGTCTCTGTGGTAGGATACTTGGTTTCTACGCACAATCCTTGAGTTCGGTTTCTGCTGGGACCATAACGTATGTCGTGCGTATGTGCCAGTGGCGAGGACAAAGAAGCAGCGCGAGAAAACTTGTTCAGGACAAGGACGAAGAATACGTGGCCGCCTCTTCGCAGAATCTCATAAAGCTTATTTGTCTGTCGTCCTCCATTGAGTCTTCGCCGATCCCGCGTCGTCACATCATTATTTGTATTCGTCAACGCTGCTGAAGTTGGTTTTTAACATTCTCACATTTAAGTTACTAACCTGTTGTTACGAGATCACTCAGAAGTACGCGTGCGGACGGACAGACAGACAGACAGACAGACAGACAGACGATAGATAGATAGATAGATAGATAGATAGATAGATAGATAGATAGATAGATAGATAGATAGATAGATAGATAGATAGATAGATAGATAGATAGTGATAGATAGATAGATAGATAGATAGACACGCTCAAAGTGCCTCCAGGTCGCTGAAAGTTCGGCTTGTTGAATGGGTGCGTTTGTAATGGGGGAACGCGTGGTATGCAGAAATTAGAGACGCTACTGCGGGGGCTCTGCACATCGGTGGTGAATAGGGAGCCTACATGACCGGCCGTTTCATGGTGATGTCAGCTTTTGACCCTCTACATGCCGTGCACCACTTGTGTGTGTGCGCCTCGCCTCCGGAGGTGCGCACGTCAAGACTTCGTGTCGCCAACGCACCACCGCCCGCCAAAACACAACGTTGCCAGACAATGGCGCCACGCTATTGTGACATCTTGGTGCCCGCAAGGTGTCTCCGTCGACGCGAGCGCACGCTGGAGGAGGAGGAGAAAAACTTTATTGATCCCAAGAGGGAAAGGTGCGGTGGTGGAGTGTCAGAGGAGCCTACCCAGCGTAGGTCTCCGCTACCCTCTTGGCCCAATCCAAGATCTGGTCCTGGACCTCGGGCGCCGAGTTGCACATAGCAGCCTCCCACTGCTCCTTACTATTAATGTGTAGATAATTGGGTGGTGGGTTTCGAGTACACCCCCACATGATATGGTCTAGGTTAGCTCTTTGTTGACAGAAAATGCACAAAGGGGAGGGGTATATTGCAGGGTGTATAAGATGGCGAAAAGATGGGGTAGGAAACGTACGCGTCTGTAACTGGCGCCATAGTATTTCATGGTAGCGCGAAGCTCCATGATGTAAGGGGGGGGGTATATAGTGCGCTGTAGGTGGTAGTGATTTGTTATATCGTGGAAGGTCAAAAGACGATATCTCGCGCTGAAAAAGGCCGCGTGGTCTAAGACGCCATCAGAGGCCTGCGCTCGGCCGGTCATTCCTCGAGCACAGGTATGAGCCACCTCATTGCCACTCAACCCCGCATGCGCGGGCGTCCATATGAGAGCAACGTCTTGCGTGGGAGGATGTTTCTTAAGAATTGAAAGGGCAGTTGATGAGATGCGACCTGCGTTGAAGTTGCGTATGGCAGTTTTGGAGTAACTTACAATCATAGTGATATTGGGGATGGATAGACCTAAAGCGATGGCAGCCTCCTCTGCCTCCTCCGAAGAGTTGAGAGTGATGGATGCCGTTGTGAGCGCCTTGCCGTTATAGTCCACAGCAGAGAGGGCATAGAATTAGGAGGATGAGTATTCTGCCGCATCGACATAGAGCACGTCATTGGCTCCATGCAATTTTTTCTGAAGAGCTTTTGTTCTTTGAATTCTACGCTTAGTGTGATATGTTGGATGCATGTTTTTAGGAAGGGGCGGTATGAGTAATTGTTTGTGTATGTTTTTGGCAATGTTGTATTTAGCATTGGTGATTGAGGTGAAGTTAATTTGGGTAGACGATAAAATGTGGCGACCTGCGCTAGTGGTCGCGAGCCTTGCGTATTGAGCTGTTAAATGGACTTCACGGATTTCACATAGGGTATTTATGACTCCTGTCTGGTGGAGTAGCGCGTTATAGGTATTGATCGCAATGCCTAGCGCGTATTTGTAAATTCTGCGGAGAAGGGTGTTGACCGATTCCTCTTCTGCTAATTTAAGGTGAAATAAGGGAGGGTATATGTAATTTTACTAATCACAAAAGCTTGTATTATACGAAGTAGCTCTGACTCTCGGAGCCCTCCATTTTCCCCTGAGATTCTTCCTATCATTCTTAGGGTGTTTTCAACGGTAATGCGTAAAGCTTCGAGTGTGTGCGTATTAAGTCGGTTGTTTTGGATAAATAAACCTAGCACACGAATGCGTGATACTCTAGGAATGAGGCACCCATTTATGTGAACTTCGATCATTGGAACGTGTTTTTTCCGACGATGAGTTGGTAGAAGGAGTAACTCTGATTTACTCGGGGTACAATAAAGATTCATCTGAGATGTTAGTGCTGTTATTATATCTACAGCTGTTTGTAGGGTGTCTTGAATGTGTCCACCTGAGCCTCCTTTCACCCATAAGGTGATATCATCGGCATAGACGGAGAAGTTCAAGTCAGGGATACGTTGAAGAGCGTTGGGTATCGGTAATATAGCCAGGTTAAAAAGGATTGGAAAGAGCACTGACCCTTGAGGTGTTCCGAAGCTGCCTAGTGTATAGGGCGAGGAATGTTCTGGTCCTAATGTTAATGTAGCTGGGCGGTCTGTGAGGAAGCTTTTGATGTAAGAGTACATTTTAGCGCCACAAGAAATGCAGTTGAAGCCAGCATATATAGCTGAGTGGGCTACGTTATTGAATGCTCCATGTATGTCCAGACCAAGGATTGCCTGAGTATCCTGGTTAGGAGTTATGATGTCGTGTTGAAGGCGAAGCATCGCATCTTGCGCTGAAAGTGAGGCCCTAAAACCAGTCATTTCTGGAGGCAGTAGTCCATTTTCCTCCACGTGTCTCTGGAGGCGTGCAAGCACAACATGCTCCATAGTCTTTCCGAGACACGATGATAAGGAAATGGGACTCAGATTTTCTACCAAGAGAGCTTTGTTCGGTTTAGGTATAAATATGACTCTGGCATCTTTCCACGATGGTGGAAGGGTGCCCGTGTCAAAACAGTCGTTAAAGTACTCAGTCAAAGCTTTAATAGAAATAGGGTCAAGATTTCTAAGTAATTTGTTGTTAAAGCGGTCTGGGCCTGAAGCCGACGTGGTACGTAGTGTTGCGAGGGCGTGCCTAACTTCCGCTTCCGTTATCGGCGCCTCTAATGACTCATTAGGTTTCCCTGTGTAATATGGTATGGAATCCTTACATAATTGAGGTAAATGCAACGTGCGGAGGTTATCGAAGAGCTGTCCTAAATGGTCTCTGTGCTCGTGTAACAGTTTAGTGATAGCGCGAGAGTGTCGTGCGCGAGAAGTGCTGGGGTCTAGCAGATGTATGAGAAGTTGCCACGTTCGTTTATTACTGAGGTGGTCATGCATTCTTTCACAAAGCTAACCCCATTAATGTGCCGCCAATTGAGTCGTGTATCGCTCGATTTGTTGGTCTATCTTCGCTATCCTAATGCGGAGTGGGGCTGTTGTGGGGCTGGTGTTTCCACCGTCGCAGAAGTGACTGTTTTGCTTCCCACATATGGAGAAGCTTGGAGTCGAGAGTAGTTATCGGGGTGTCGGGGGGTAGAGTTCTCCTGTGAATTTCAACATCTTTTTGAAGCTGTTCAGTCCACTAGGTAAGGTTTGCAATATGTGAGGGAGCGGTGCTGTTGCGGGTCTCTCTAAATTTGTCCCAATCGGTGAGCATCAGTGGTTTAAGTGCAATGGGTCTGTGTTTTAGTGGTAAGGTAATGCTAATAATGTAATGATCAGTGCCAAGATTAGTTTGGGTGTTAGTCCAAACCACTGTGGTTGGCACTGTGAGTGAGGGTAAGATCGGGGATGTATCTTTGTTCACACTGTTCCCCAAACGAGTAGGCTCCTCCGGGTCGTTGTGTAGTGTAAAACGATGTGCCTGAATATGGGACCAGAGGGCTCTACCTTTCGGTGTAGATGCGGTGTAACCCTACGCTGGGTGGGAGGTGTTGAAATCTCCCATTATGAGGAGGGTGTGTTTGCCTGCCGAAGATGTAGCTCGGGCAAATAGGGAATCGAAGCGGTGCCTTTGCTCTTCTGGTCTACTATATACGTTAAGAATGTATAAGAATGGCGAGTTAAGTTTATCAGGTAGTATTTAGAGAAAGTCGTGCTCAATGTCGATGTCAGCAAATTTTGAATAGGTAACTGTGAGGTGCTCCTGAGTTAAGACAGCAGTGTTCGGTTTGGCATCAGCTGGGTTTTGATGCGTTCTATAACCTGGCAGCTGCACTACACCATTTGTTTCTTGTAACGCAATGATTGGGGGAGGGGTAGTTTGTGATTTGATGTACTGCAGGAAGTTTGCTTTTTTTCGGCGAAACCTCCTGCAGTTCCATTGCCATACACAAAGTTCAGTGCAGTTACGAGGAGCCATTTTCGCTAAGTTGATTTGGCTTAGGTTGGGCAAGCTCTGGGTGGTTAGCGTGGACCGTGGCGATCCACTGCGTGACTCTAGGGTTTGTTGCATCGGTAACATGGCTTGTTGTATCGAGGCCACGGATCCATGTAGCTTCTGCAAGGAAACTGTGGAGAAGGTAATAAAATTGTCTAGTTTTTGCTCAAGTTTGGTTACTTTTTCTTTCTCTTTGTCAACCTTCTCTAGTTTCGCTTCGACTTGGTCTACTCGCTCATCGAATGACAATGTGGGAGTCGAGACTTTTCGTTTTTTCGCAGGTGGTTGAGCGGGGTGCCTAGCTATAGGGGTGGTTGAGAGAGGAGTTGGTGCTGGTGAGATAGGCGTAGGGGTGAAAGATGAGGCGGGGAGGTGTGGGAAGGTAGATGGTTGTTTGAAGGACTGAAGCTCTAGGCGTAGTTTTGCATTTTATGCTCTTAATTTAGCGATCTCATCCTGCAATAGTTTGAGCTGCTTTTGAATGGAGCTTTCAGGGGAGGCTACATCAGCCCAGCTCACCTCGTGTCCAGGACCAGTGCGAGGGCTGGGGTCTTGATGAATGCTTTTGTTGCGGCTTCGGCTGTGGCTTTTTCGGCTTTGCTGTCTTGTGATACTGGGTGAGCGTCCCCTAGGAGCGTTCTTGAAAGATGGGCTTGGGTCGAGGAAGGGAGCTGCATCTTGCTGGAAAGTTGAGGGTGCGTGCTTTAGTTTGGGCTTGTAGAGCTGTGGGCACTGGGGCGAGCCGGTAGGGTGGTCACTGTTGCACACCACACAATTCGTGATCAAGGAGTGGGTTCGGAATGCCACACATTAGACATAAAGGCTGAGGGGTGCCTGGGCATACGTCTGGTCTGTGGCTAAGTTTGTGGCAGAGATTACAGGTTTACGTCTTATGACGATAGGGTACGCATCTGGTGATGCCACCCTGATAACTTATGTAGAAAGGCACGCGCGTACCTCTGAAGGTGACCAGGATGGACGTTGTGGAACCCATGCGACGTCCGTTCAGGATGAGGCCTAGTCTGTCATAGTCCAACAGACTTGACAAGATGGTTTCAGATGTGTGTTCTATAGGAATATTACGGATGACCCCTCGGCAGGTATTCAATGAATCGGTAATGTGGGGGACCACTTCAAAGCTGCGCTCGTTCATCTTGATGGGTTTGATACGGTGGTATGCTTCGGTGCGTGCCCAGTCCGGTGTGCTTATGAGCAGAATGTTGCTTACAGAGTTGATGCGGTATTGGTCATGTAGGGAGCTTGTGAGCGCTGCCGCTTTTAGGATGAAATGGATGAGCTTTGGAAGTGGAGTGTCAGCACAGCTGAGGCCTCCACGTATTCGCAGAACTATTTTGTAGTCGTCCGATGGAAGTGGAGGGTGTCTGGGGGCAGTGCGACGAGTCGACGGGAGAGCTTTCTGTGACTCTTCTTGCGAAGTGTTGATGTCAGGCGTCGATTTCTTCGGGGTTGAAGCGGGCTTTCTGGCCCTGGCATACACTTGACGCCAGCTGCCTTCATCATCGTCGAGAGCTTCGGCGGAGGGAAGCTCCTCTCCCTCTGTTTCGTGGATGACCATGTTGGTAGGCCTAGCCGGTAGGCCTAGCCGGTAGGCCTAGCCGGCAGGCCCACCGAGGTAGTCGAACGCTGCCAAAAAGTCGATCTTCGTGGATGCGAACTGCAAAGCACTCACTTGAAATCACTTCAGATGATGCGGTCGATTCCGTAGAAAGCTTCACATTTGTTCAAGTTGCCATTGAATGACTTAAACAGCCAGAAACAGGAGTTTTGCCGGAGAGCTTGCGAAACGCGGCCGCTCCCGGTGGCGTCTATGGCGCGTCCCGCACGCTGGGCACAGCGAGGCTACCCTATCTAAACGCGACCAACATCCGTAAGCGCGTCCCGGCTGCAACCGGCGCGAAAAGTGACACATGCATGCGTATCGCGCCGGCGACATTATCCAGCTGCGTCTCTTCGTGTTGGAGGGACGCCGGTCGTGCTCAAACGCGCATGCGTGAAGGCAACGCGTAGCGCGTGGCTTCACGTGCCACGTGACGCTGGTGACGTGACGAAACGAATGCTGGCGCGCGCGCGCGTTGTGAACGTCGGAGTATATCAGGGCATAGCCTCCTATATAGAGGAGGCTATGATCAGGGCCTATTCCTCGAGAATATGGCGCCGAACTTTGCGGTGGCGTGTTAAGCACGCTACCGCAAACGAACAAACAAAAAATGCTTGGGTGCTGCGTACTGCTGCGCACTAACCGCAACAGAAAGGGCGTGCGAATGCTCCACTCCGCAGCGTCCCTGATTGATTGATATGTGGAGTTTAGCGTCCCAAAACCACCATATGATTAGGAGAGACGCCGTAGTGGAGGGCTCCGGAAATTTAGACCACCTGGGGTTCTTTAACGTGCACCCAAATCTGAGCACACGGGCCTACAACATTTTCGCCTCCATCGGAAATGCAGCCGCCGCAGCCGGGATTCGAACCCGCGCCCTGCAGGTCAGCAGCCGAGTACCTTAGCCACTAGACCACCGCGGCGGGGCTCGCAGCGTCCCTGCGCGCCGACGACGATTCTGGCTGGCTCTAGTGAAGTGAGATGGCCGGTAGCCCACCAGTTCATCTGGTATTTTCTCTGTGAGTACTGCGTATTTCTTTCACTCGTATTTACTACGGGACACGCCATGTGTATTTCACAGTGCTCGAGAATGCATAGATCACCGAATTTAATTGTCATTGCTGCGTTCACGCATTGCTAGTAGAAAGCCTACATACAGGACGCGTCCGAGAGGCGCTCGCTAGCCGTGAGGTGCTGCCTTCCTTGCGTCAGCTCGTGTGTCGCTCAGCGTTATGCCGCAAGAATTTGTGACTGGGCAGCGACATTGAATACATGGCAAGTTACTGGCAACCGTACATATCACGAGTAAGTCCAGCCATTTACCTTTTGAAACGTCTCCCTATAACGGCTGGTCACGTAGGTTCCCTACTAGTAAATATAGGGAGCCTATCTAGGTAGTAACCCGCATAAGCGAACGCTCGGGGAATTGGCTCAGACGAGCGCAATCAAACGCTCTTGCTGGAAAGGAGCAGCCGTACGCTTGTTTACGAAGTAGATAAAGTGTGATCTTTCGTTTCGTCAGATCTGTCAGTGAGTGCTTAGTGCGGTCGGATATTTCACGATAACCGCAACGACCAAGTCGAGTTGTGTGCCACGGTCAAGATCAATAATTGCGAAGGAGTTGAATATTAACTTGCTTCACTGAAAGCAGGATGACTTCAAGGTACATAGAGTGCAAGGTGCTGCGACCGGCAGCCGTGCCGATCATATTTGTATCTTATCCGGCGTACAAGCTAACTGCCCTGTCGCTGAAAGGTGTAGACCCTTTGTTCGTGTTTGGCCTGCTCCTGCCATATCGAACAGCGAACAAGATTAGCAATATGGGTGAAAAACCCAGCGGAGATGTCAAATTTGATGTCGGGAGTAGAAATTATCATCACCATCAACCGACACGCACGCTGTCTTTGTTTTTTTTTTCTTCTGTCCGTGTCGTTCTCTTTTGCACCCGCGTGCGCCGATTTTTGTGTCGTGGAATGCAATAACTCTGAAGGCTGATAGAACGAGTACATAGAGAGAGAGAAAAAAAAAGAGAGGTAGAGAAATAAATTTGGGCGAAAAAGGACTTCACATAGTTGGATTCAAACCCGCGTATCCACGGTTCCAAGGTGAGCCTCGTAACCACTCGGATCAGGCATGCTACGCTAGCAAAACAGCGCATATAGCACAACCTCGTATAGTACAGTATAGCAAGGAGATGGGAAAGGACAGTAAAAGTGAGGAGGAGCGATGTGAAGGTGGCGAGGAGGGAAAGAAGTGAGAAAGGGTAAGCAGAGAGCGAGAGTGAGCATTTCTTTTGAGGCAGAGAGGTCCGCTTGAGCTATTGCGCTTTAGCCTACTACTCTACACAGTGGAGAAGGGAAAAGAGAAAAAGAGCGATGAAGGGTGACGATGGGGACAGGAAGAAGTGGTGCGCGTGTATACAATAGCCACTCAGCGCAGCGTTTATCCTGCGTTGCATTGTCTTGGAGTTCTGAAGCGTTATGGAGTTTGCGGTATATATCTGTCTATCTAACGAATGGACACCCGTTTTTATATGAACGGAGCAGTTTCTTCTGTGCAAACTGATAAATACGGCGCTCCCTAAGGCATCGTATTGGGACCGCTTTTATTTATCGTATTTGTAAATGATTCTGTACATGTGGACCCTTCAGCCCAATACAAAATACATGCAGATGACACAAGCCTATTCTTTTGACGTACAAAAATTAATCATCTCATGAATTCAGCTAAGTGAACATTACAAAAAAATACCACGTATCTTCGGAATCGGTGTTATGCCATAAGGATGGAAGTTGACTGTGTTGTAATGTTTCATTGAGCAAAACGTTACGAAGTGGTGCTAAAGACGTGTATAAATGCTCGCATAGACACTTCTAGCAGCCGCATATGTATTATATAACCATTTGTTTACAATTGCATAACGATGGCGACAGCAACACGGATATTCAACACCAGAAGCGGTGAGCTGATATGAAGCTTTTGTGCTCGCGAGGACGGTAGGCCTGTACACTGCTACATAAATCAACTTGAGCGATGGCGCTTAATTACAATTTACTTCAACCCGACGTTTCGGCTGTGTCATAGGAGTACATATGTAATGTTTATAAAATTTGCACTGCAACCGCAATGGACGTGTTATGAACTATAGGGCCCATTTAAAAAGTAGTTCCAAGGCTTGACGTAGCTCTGGGGTAGAATACTTGATTGCCACGCAGAATGCTGGAGCTCGATTTTGGTTTGTTTGTTTTTTTTCATCAAGCACTCACGACACCTGCAACCCATGCAAAATGTTGGTTGGTTTCTTGAACCCACTCAATGTGGTCCCTTTGACTCTCGCAACGTCTATTCTTTCTGCTTTGACTTGATTTAGACTGTCAATCACCTGTGGTGCATACCCGCATAATATGGGCCTTGCATATGCGGTTATGCGCCAGCCTGCGGGAAACGGTTTCATGACGTGCGCGACAGGTATGACATGCTATCCATGAGAAAACCTGTGAGTCGTGTTCGTCGTACAATATTGTTCTGTGCCAACTTTGGTGTATACTAAGACATGCATCATATGTCACCTAGTTCATGATTCGGTACGCCATTACTTTCGCAAAATTTGGACCATTTATTTTTATTTACTTCAAGGACACGCGCCTGCCTTTCTCCCCACTCCCACTGCTTACCTCATTGTCATTTCAATTTTCGTTATAATGTACAGTGTGGCCAATCTCTCTTGTGGGTGTATGAGCCAAGATCTTTGAGGCGAAAACACAAGACTTACCCCTTTGGCCAACACCAAAGTTGGGGTAGAATAGTCGCAAAAGAAGAAGAAGCAGCCTCCAGGCTCGCGATAGGCGGTGCTCGAGGGATCTAATCCTTGCGCCGGCTGCGTCGGTGATCACATCAAATTTGTTTATACGCGGCATGGCTAAAAGGCTGCTCCAGCTGTGAGGATGGATGACAGGCGCCGTCCGCCATCGCAAGGGCGCTACATCCCGTCCATCCTGGGCGGCCGCATGCGATCGCGAGCAAGCAAGGTCTCTACCACCGACGAGAAGGAAGCCACGACCGAGCCGGCTTCACCGCGCGCTAGTGCCGACTCGTCAAAGAAGTCGCAGAAGAAAGTTAAGCAAGTCTTCCATTACTACTTCACGCGCAAGAGCCGGCGAAAGTCGGCCGGTTCCCCGTCTCGGTGCTCGGTCGTCTCTGGTATCTCGGCCGTGTCAGCCATGGCGCCGACGGTGACAGTCCCTCCCTTGGTTACTCTGGAAGGTTACCCGAAGGACTTGGTTATTCGAAACCCATCTCGGAAGGCGAACGTTCGAGCAACAGCGAGCGCTTCGGCTGCAAGGCACGAAACCGGAATAGAGTCCTTGGACTTGGAGAAGGGCCTCGGCGACCTGGCGACCTCCTCGTGCGAAGAAAGTGCAACAGAGCCGACCAAAGAGTCCTCTGAATGCAAGGGCCGTACCAGCTCGAGGTCACTTAAGCGAAGCACAGAACGGGATGCTGGAGCAAAAGGGTTGTCCGACTCGAGACTAACACCTAGGAAGGCGACCAGCGTCATAGTGGAGGAAGACGACGCCAATATGCGGGCGTCCGACGCAGTCACTGCCGTGCGGTCTGCTGCAGCAGATAAAATGGGAGCACGAGAAAAACGTGAACCGGACAAGCTTTCACATCAGGGCCCATCGAGCGCAAGTTGTAGCAACAGCAGCAGCAACAACGGCACCAATAGCTGCAGCGACAGCAGTCGAAATAGCTGCAGTACAGTGTACTCTGGCGACAGCCAGCCTAGCCATATTGCCGTCGATGGTGACAATGTTTCCGTAAGAAAACGTCATCGTGTTGAAAGTGGAGCAGTGGATGGGGCAATGCATCGTTCAATCAGCATTCACGAAACGGAAAAAGACGCAACATGTAGCACTCCAGCTTCTGGCGCTATGAACGCTGCACCGCTGGATTTGTCGAAGATGCTATTCCCAAGTCCCGTTTCCGCTGTACCACAAATACCAGTAGACGACGGCAACCGAACAACCCAAGCGTGGGAATCATTCTGGACTCCAAAAACGCCAGGTCAGTTCCCGCTGCCAGCCATTGATATTTGGCAAACGGTGCCGGATCACTTGGGTGGAACACACCATCCGAGAGAGCCGCCATCTGCTGACACTGCTGACAACGCAACCATTGACCACACGAGCAGGGCCAGAAAAAATCCACTTTCAACTTTCAACGCCGATGAAACTTATCAGACTAAACCGATGGCCGCACAGCCTGAGCGCATCTCTGGGACGGCCGATGAAGCGCACCTGTCAGCAACAGCAGCTCGCCACTTCCCGAGTCATGACCCGTTTATCTCCTCAACTCCAGTGGACGTTTTCCTCAAACCACAGGCCGGTAAAGAAGCACCTTGGCCTAACTTTTCTGTCGATGCGGCAACGCACACGACCATGAACAAACCAGACATATTCAGCAAGTTTAGCCCAAATGAAGATGTCGTGGAATCAGCTCGGGAAGGCCTGCTTTCCCTTTCGCCGCACACTCTCTCTGGTCTTCGTCAGATAGACACTTTGACTGCAAAGTGCAGTGACATTCGTCCAGTAAACGAAGAACCACTCCTCACGGAGCCCATACGAAGCTGCATAACCGCTGACTTGAATAGCATTAAGAATAGCGCAGGCGTTCTTTCTGCCATTCCCCGCAGCGAAATGTTAACAGCTCGGAAAGATGGCGCTGATGAGCAGGCGTCAACGGCCACACACAAGTCTTTGGACAGCAACGCAAGTGCCAGAGAAAAGCCACCCACGGCCATCCTTGAATCTTCGGCTGAAAATGTGGTCGCCAAACAAGAGCCATCCGCATTCCTTCGGGAATCTTCGGAAGGAAGTGCTGCTAGAGTGAGCAGTCCAAAGCACGGCAAAGGAAACGGCGTCACGCTGGACGGCGAGGCTAGGCCCGCATCGACCAGCGATTTCATCGCTGGTATGCCAGCTCAAGGAACCACTTTGAAAGAGTACCAGCCTCCTGACACAGGGTATACAGATGAACTCAATGAAAAATCTCAAAATGTGCATAGCTTCTCAATTTTCTCCAAGACATTTCAACGTGAACATGCGGACCAGGTGCTGATGGGCATCAGCGAGGAGTCTAAGCTGAGGTCCAAAGTGACAAACACACTGCGACCAAGCATATTTCAGGACACGTGCACCACAGCGCTACCCATTGATATTCTTCACGGAAGACCTAGTGGCTTCGCACGTCTTCGCAAACGTCTGGATGATGGGCGGCCACCATCGACCCAAGCCAGGCCACACGTGCCTGGGATGAAATGGAAGCAGAAAGGGTATGAAGATTTCAGGCCCTCCCCAGAGAAACAAGACCGCGCAGACGTACCCAAGTACGCTTTTGAAAGCAACCGGGAGACGGGTGCAGTGCCGGAAAAGCGGGACTCTTCCACGCAAGCCGGTGGAAACTTCGACGAAACCGGACCAAGTGTGTCGACGCAAACTGTGCATGTATCGCCACCATCGCACATGGAATTCTCCGCTCGTGAATCGCAGCAAGCCGAACTGTACCGAAAAGACAATGACCATCAACTGTCCCAAAAGAAGGTGATACCGCCATGGGTGATCATTACGTGCGCTGCTTTTCTCATGGCCATTGCGCACTACTTTGGTGTCAAGGTCGGACATGGAAAACTTTGCAACTGAAATAAGCTATCACTAGGTTTGAGTGATGCAGGAGACCGGGCACAGAGCAACGGAATTCGTGCTTTAAGTGCACCTCGGCTCTTG
Organism: Rhipicephalus microplus; assembly: GCF_013339725.1. Lineage (NCBI taxonomy): Eukaryota > Metazoa > Arthropoda > Arachnida > Ixodida > Ixodidae > Rhipicephalus > Rhipicephalus microplus. Next base: position 35,973,027 of record NC_051170.1, read on the forward strand.
TGCATTTCTTTGAGAGCTGTGTCTGAAGCTTTTGTGTGTGTGTGTGTGTGAGGCTGTTAGCTTCTCCTTTTTCAGTGGTAAATGGCGAAGTGGCACTTTTTTTTTTTCACCGGTAGCGTTGAATATACTGCTGTCTTCCAGAACACGCGTGTTGTTCTTGCGATTCCATAACGCTGTCGCACTCATAGTGCTCATGAATGGGCTTGTTAACACATAGGTATCCGTCGCAGCACAGACAACATAGCAGAAGACGTTCAAGAATCCCAACAAATATCGAAAGGCAAGGCGCTTAGCACTGTAACCTGTCCGGCATTCGAGGCGCGTCTTCTCAATGCTGTCGTTTGGCTCCTAAAAAAAAGTTTGGTTTCCAGCTAGAGTCTGCAAAACGAGACTCGTACGTTTATTCTCTTTCCCTCTCCAGTTAGATGTTGCACATGCATGTCCGAGAGCCTGTATAGGAACCTTCAACCACTGGCTTCTAGAGCTAGTTCTTATGGCAAGGGCATGCCCACCATCCGACGGCAGAAGCGTATGCGCCACAGAAATCGGGAGCACCCCGCTGTCACCACTGGCCCGCTAAAAATGGAAACAAAACCCACGAACGGCAAACACAAATTAGGTCGTGCGCGAAACGCTGAGCACGTGCGGCAAGCCAGGCAAGAAGACGCATGTCGCGGCAAAATCACGAATGATTCTCAAATAAAAAAATAACGATTGAAAGAGCATACCGTAATTTCAAGATTTACTTTCTGGACTCGTTTCGGATTTAGTTGCACAGTGAGTGATGGCCTGAGGTTCGAAATTTTGTGTCGCGTCATCACGTCAGTGTCGTGCGCTAAACATCTTCGTTGGTCATACAACTTCACAGTTTTGGAATGGCTGTCCAACTTTTATTGGCTATCACCATGGCAGGATTGCTTCAGAAATGCTTCTTAACTACATGCGTCACCGTTCTCTCGCTTTTTAAAGCGTGCTTTTTCACTGAAGCGTCTTTATTGAGGAGAAGCCAACTTCAAAAACTTGTTTTCTACAATATTTTCTTTTTCTCTACCCTTTCGCTGACTGTTGGACGAGTCAGCGTCTCGTAACATATGTGAAAATGAAAAGATGGTTGGCGCGCTGCTTACACTGGCACGTGTTTGGTCATTGGCTTTCCGAGAGTGGTAAAAGTTGAAAATGTTCCGGGAATGCAACATGATTTGACCAAGGCCACCAATATCGTCTCGACTGTGCATGGCCGTATACCTTCACATTATAATATGACTGTACGAGACTGAGTCAACATACAAGGATCTCTTAGCACCCCCGTTAGATAGTTAGGAGTCTCTTCACCAAGGGACAGACAACTCACACACATACTGTGCTAACAATTATCTGCGTGTTTGTTTTCGCTGAGAGTGTTATACACAGAACTAGGACAGTGTATGTTAATGCCGCCTCAGTCATCTGCGCACTTTAGTTGTACTTCAAGTTGTCGCATCTTTATCATTTATTGTCCTATTACAATACATGATCTATGTCGTCATGTTGGCTCATTAACGCTTTGACGCGTAACACGACTGTACTGGGGCGAATTAGACCTAATATGACACTAAAGGGGAAAATTATTTCATTTGTATTGGTATACGGTTGAATCCACTTATAACGCGAAAGTCACATTGTTATAACCGGTAATTGTTATGAATGGGTTGCTTGAAAGATACCAAAATAGGTGGACCGCAGGCTCTTGCGGGAAAATTGTAAGTAATAAGACAGTGGCAGATTTTCCGGTCATTCTTAAAAGTTCCAACGCTCTCCCGGCAAGCTCTGTGCTGTCAATGTATAAAGACATCTAAAACTTTGGTCGGTGGAACTCTTTTTAACCCGAGAGTTATTAATGCCGGGGTTTGCCACGGCTCCGCTTACGTATTACCGTTACGGATATGACACTGTGAAACATATACTAACAGCTTGCAAAAAAAAAAAGGAAAATCACAGAATATCCGCGAAGTCAATGATGATGAGTGGGGCGAGCGTCCGTCTGTCCCTGCATCAGCCCGTTCATCCGCGCATCTGTCCGTCCGTATGTATATCTGTTTGCATGACACTGCTGATTACGCCTGACGCAGTACAAGGCTTGATTGATATGTGGGGGTCAACGTCCCACAACCACCATATGATTATGAGAGACGCCGTAGTGGAGGGCTCCGGAAATTTCGACCACCTGGAGTTTTTTAACGTGCACCTAAATCTGAGCACACGGGCCAACAATATTTCCGCTTCCATCGGAAATGCAGCCGCCGCAGCCGGGATTTGATCCCGCTATTTGCGGGTCAGTTGCACCTTAGCCACTAGACCACCGCTGCGGGGCGACGCAGGACAAGGTTAAAGCAAGAGAAGCTCCGCCCGTAAAAGTTCCGTCACCGGCCGTCGAACCTACAACCTCTCGCTCCGCAGCGTGAAACCTCTCGGCCACAGAACGCACGTTCTCCAGCTGACTAACAGCGAGCTATTTGTATATACCGTTGGCGGCCCTCGGAGTTCAGCAACTTCAGCGCGTTTTGATCATTAGTAGCCAGATGGCGTGAAGGGCGTCCTCTAAAGGTTGTCGCCCCACGTGTTGCGATGCGCTCACGCCTCCTCTAGGTGTGGTCGCTCGTGCGCACGCGCTTATATCGCGATTCAGGCGCTTCGTACGTCTTGTGCTTCCACCGCAAGTTTGCTTTTAAGTTAAAGTGGTTAAAAAGTGCGCAAAGGTGACCTCACTCGCTGCTCACACACAAAGTAAGAATTGTGACAGTTATTTGCTCTCGTCCTGTGTATACTTGTGCGTTTGTTTCGTCCGTCTTTGCGTTTGAGCAGCACTCTTGAAGTGTCAAGCTGTGACAGTTGTTAGTCCACGCTCGTATTGCGTTTGGTCATTTCGCGCGTACTTCCCGCCTGAGGTGCTCGCTGCAAATTTTGAGGTGCTGGCCGTTTTTCGCGCGACATTAGAATTCTTTACTGTAGCATTCACTCCTTCGCTCTTACGGCGAGGCTATGCTCAATAAACGCCCAAATGCATTTGAAAAGACGTGTTCCACTTTTGTGTTATACCGATTCCTAGACATAGGGATCAGCTATGTTTTTTACAGACTTTTTGCTCGAATTGCACACCCGAAACTGCAACAAGCGAAGCAAGCACCACTTCCGCATCGATCTCTCGCAAGTTCGAACCAGCGCTGTCGATCCGTTTGCGGGCACAGCGATTTTAAGTTAGCTTGGCCGCAATGCCGAAATGCTATGCGGTAAAAAATAGCGTGAATTATAAGGTGGCACCTTAACAATGTGGGTCAGCACCAGCTCGGCATGGCGCGTAGTAGCCTATTCCTGTTCGGAGAGGTGAAAGCGCGACGGGCGACACTGTAAAAAACTACGACGCAGGTCCTATCGTATGAGCGTGGTTGGAGTTGCACGAGCTTGAATTTGTCAGTTCTTTCTTTGAAGAGATTTCACGTTCTATTGCCAGCACATACGCAGTATCCGGAATTCATTGTTATAACCCAGTAAGCCGCGGTGGTGCAGTGGTCATGGTGCTCAGCTGCTGATCCGAAAGTCGACGGTTCGGTACAGGCCACGGCGGGTGCACTTCTATCGAGGCCAAATGCAGCAGGCCCATGAGCTGTGTGACGCCAGTGCACGTTAAAGAACACAGGATGGTCAAAATTTCCGGAGTCCTTCACTATGGCGTCCCTCATATAACGATTTTGGGACCTTAAATCTCGGGTATTATTATTCATCGTTATAACCGGGTATGGGGCCTGGAGGCATTGTTGCAGCAGGTTGCTACCCCATCACAAATACAGGAAATTTTACGGTGCAGCAGCTTTTCTTTGTTGTGACCAATGTTTCGCTAAACCGGCATGACTATAGGTGCGTTCGACTGTACTAACAAAAGTAGGGTGACCATGCAGGATTGCGCTAGTCTAAATTGATTCATTTTCGTTACTTCAGTGCACTTTTGAGGAAACCGACCAGTATGCAATGCACATCAGACCTGCCACCCAGGATTTGAAAAGCTCCTGGTGTGGTGAAGTAAGATAGGCCTGCACAATAACAGCTTTAACTTAAAGGGACACTAAAGGCAACTAATAAGTCGACGTTGATTGTTGAAATGGCAGTCCAGAAACCTCGTAGTGTTACTTTTGTGCCAAGAGAGGGCCTATTTTGAAATAAAATCGCGTTTCAGCGGTCCGAATCGGGTTAGCGCACTTCAAATTACCCACCTCTAGAAGCGGACCAACCGGACCGTCTCACGTCACTGTTGCCATGCACAGCGTTGTCTCACTTCACTGTGCTAGTAGCAGCAGCAATGACGGCCATTGATTATTTTCCCGCTATTGGCTTCGAGATAGCAGGCGTTTTTGTTTCGACTGCGCTCCGCTAGATAGCACAACCTATTCCGTGTAACCACGTGAAAATAGAATTTTTTAACCACTCGCGTCATTTCCCATAGTAACATTCCGGCGATTCTTTTTTTCATGAATCAAACAGAAATGAACAAGCAGCATTTTATTGCATCTCTTCATGCACGGAGGGGTCTTTAGTGCAATTTGATCGATTACTAGTGATTAATTGTAGGTGGTCTGTCTGATGCCATCGGGATCATTTCAAAAATGTCCTACTGTAGTTCTTGAGCATTTACCTTAATTTCTCGGTAAGTAGGGCACTGTTTATAATATTGTCATTTTAGATGTTGTCAGACATTGAGCTTTCACTCTGACGCAAATTGTTATTTGACTTTAGTGTCCCTTTAAGTGTGACTGCAGCTACGTCTCTAGTCTGGTACAGTGAAGGCAGGAGATGTCCCAGCCAGGTGACCAGAGTGACAGCTGATTTCCTCTGAAACTGAAAAAATTGTCCCACTCATGCTCTCGGAAAAGTTCTCTGTGAGCAGGATTACTGACCGTCTGACTCATGATATCAGTCTTTGGTGTACCCTCAATGGTGCAGTCTTGTGTGCATCTCCTTTAAAGGTAGAAATGCTGCTGCCTTCTGATGTTGTACCAGACTGCGATGTGCCAGTGTGGCCGGACATGTCCTTTTCTTGGGGTGGAGTTGGGGCAATTTTCTGGATAATATTTTTTTCTTTTGTTTACCAACTCACCCAGCTTGCTGTTTCTGGTTTTATAGCATATAAATGGTCTCTAACAAACAGATAGATTTGATAGATGTGCTATGATATATTCATGGAACATCTCAACTCTTTTACATCACACAAAAAAGTATTGCACCAATATTTAAAAACACTAGAAAAACTGGTGTCTATAATGTGTGAGGCTCTGTTAAGTACAGCAGGTTAGTTTATAAAACAAATAGTCAAGGCAATCTAGTGCAGTGACCGCTGGCCTCTATATAGTGTGAGGTTCTGTCAAGTAGAACAGGATGGTTTATACAACAAATATTTTAAGGTAATTTATTCAGTGCAGTGACTTCCCAAAATCACATAGGCTTTGTAACCCAACTATAGAGTGTATGTTGTAAGCATCTAGGTGTCAAGTAATGAATCTGAATTGCAATCCCCAAGTTTGCTAGAGTGTTTGGTACAGGAAACTGCGGGCACGAGTGTGTGGTCGTTTGCAGCGACGCTCCCACTGAGTAAATGAAACAAACACGCAATGTTCACAGGTATCCACAATTAATTTGGTCTTTAATTACATGTGCAAGATGGCTGAATGTACAGTTGCTAGAGATGGGTGTCATCACCGCCTTCCCTTGTTGATTCGATGCCGAGGCTCTCGTTTGTCAGGAAACTGCACTCTTTTATTTCCAGTATCCCACGGTACGTGTCCTCGAGAGTCACTACTGATGGTATCCTGTGTATGCGTGAAGCAGTCATTAGACACTGCACTACAACTTCTTCAGGAGCACTCCTAAAGTGGCAACTGACCATTTTCTCACTGGCATAACAAGTACATCTGGCTTTTATAGTTTAAAAGTGTATGTATGGAACGAATTATGTCGAAGTAAACCAAGTAATATTACAGCTGACATCACTGCCATGAAAAAAAAAAAGAACAAGAATAATTAGTTCAATGCCCAATTCCTACTCTCTTTTTTTTTTTTTTCTAGTAAAGCTGCTGCAAGCAGATATTTTCTATCACTGTTACATGGGTGCAGCTATAATTACAAATAAAGATAAGCTGTAAATGGCCAGCGTGAAAATACCAAGATTAGGCCTTGATGCTTTTCAATACCATTTTCCTGATGTAAAGTGATGACTTCATTATTGGAATTAAATGAGAAGTTTATAAATATATTTGCTCACTTTGGTTGGCATCTGAATGTGTCTTGCACAGATAGAATGTGATGGCATTTGACTAGATTTTTGGCAAGCCTTTAGTAAATAGAAGTGCATTTAATAACTTCGGGCTCACAAGTGAAAAGCTCTAGGAGTGTCGCAATCAGCTGTGACTGCTGGATGGATTATAACAAATACCACAAAACACAGCTTCAATTCATAAAGAACACAGGTCTTACCGCTTACACACGATGCATATTTTACACACCAAAAGCTATGCCATAAGGGAAAGTCTTTGTCACAAGGACGAACAAACATTAATTCTGTCCCAGTCACTCGGGCAAACGTACTCACCTTTCATCAGAAGCCCTCTTGAATGCCATGTTGAGGGCACTCCTCATCAACTGCGTCGCAAAGTTTTTACAAGCCTGCAAGTGATAAGTTATTCATACAAAAATTCAAACCAATGAGCAAGCACTTCTATACTAAGCCATCTGTATTTTACCATGAAATACAGAGTTGAGATGATAAAAATGCCTAACTTCGTCTATATTATTGCATATGAGTCTACATTGAAAAACACAACAAAATTACCCTAATGTCTAACATTATGGTCACGAACAAGCCAATACGAATAAATGTGTGTTTTTTTTTAGTGTAGACTTACAGGTGTACTAATAAAGATACCAGAAACATTTAATACAGCAGGATCTATGCATTTATCTGTGCCTGATGAGTCCTGCATGTCAAGCACTCTATTTTTTTCCTGACAAGGTGATCAATGCATCCCCAGTGGTATTAACGGTAGCTTTACATAATATTTTTAACCAGTCAAATGTTTCTAATAAGTTCAGAGCTAACAAAAACATAAGAGAGTGAGGCACCTCAGTTTTATGAGAATGTGTTGTATACACACAATAATGAATGCAAGAAAATAAAAATTACACCAGTGAGCACTGATAACACCACCACCACCACCACAAGGCTATTCATAAAGTCCATAAAGTTTGACCACCCAAAAAACCAGCCAAAAAGTATTGGACACACTTACGGAGACAATCATTTCCTCCACAACCGGGACATCGATTCGAGGCTCTAATTCACAGCTGCTGAGGTGGACACCGACCTGTTGGAAATAAGGCACACGCTCAGATTTCACAATAAAGACAGCAAAGAAAAGAATGGCGGCAGTTTCATTGTTACACTTTTCTGAGCCTATATTGGTGCATGCATACATACAAAAGCCCACCCTGTGTCTCAAGGGGCACCTCACAGGGAGTCTTAAAGGGATATTCAGGTGTTGGGGATGCAAGTGCACAATTAGAAGAATGCTACTTCCATCTCTATTTTCTATTATTTTTGTGAGCATATTACCACTAACATAATCACAATAGAATAATTTATCAGCCTGAACTGAAATGATGTTTCACTGAAGTGTCTTTCTGAGCCAGGAGTCTCAAACATGTGGACCGTGGACATTTCATAAGCGGCTCAGCCACGCGTCTTTTCTTCTCCCCGTCCAGTCACCATGTGTTGAAACAAAACCGTGGAACCAAAACTTCAATTTTGGAGATCGGTGTCGATACGGTTCTTGAATACAGACACCGAATCGCTTTTTCAAAGGACTTAAAGTGTGAGGTACGAAAGAGGCCTCGTTTAAAATAGCAATGTTAGCTAGCTACCCTCCCAGCACCTGTTGCAATAAATTTCGTAATTGCAGAACACTACCTGAAGTGGGCATGAGACTCCTGGTTTAAGGTTTTATCAATTATTTTTGAATGGTGCTACCATTTGAATACGACCACATTCACTGCCCAGCTGTTTCGCCACAGCTTAATTTCGAACAGAATGCATTTCCCCTTTAAATGCAGTTTACAGGTTCAACACAGCAGTATATATACGCTAAATAATATTCAGCATAAAATTTCAATATTCAAGAATTTCAATATTTAGTGAATACTGAAAAGTGTCCTTTTGCTATAGGCAAAAATATTCTCATGCTGAACATTTAAGTGCACATCAAAGCATCACCGGGATCAAAATAAATCTGAATTTCACCAACAAGATGCGCTTTATGATTAAATTGCAGTTAGGACTCTGCAAAACCCAAGAATTATTATGCAGGTGGGTACCTCTGAGGCAGCATCTCGGACAAAGGCAGCTTTCGGAGACAGCGGTAAGTGAACTTTTGCCTTGCGTGGTAGGAATTTTTCCGGTGAAGAATCACTCAGCAATGTGGTATTCTGTTTCTGCAAAGATGCTTCGGCTTCTCTTGACCCGAAGGCACTGTCAAGTTTGTCAGGTCCACTGAGTCCCACCACATCTAACTCTTCGTCAACATCACCTGTATCCTCGTAGGCACCTTCTGCAGCACTGGCAAGTTGGGAGAGCAGCTCACTTGGCTCAGAGTAGCTGTCATGAGCACCAGAATCCACAGCTGTGAGGGAAAAAAATAGTGCAGGTGTTGGGTTGATAGCCAATTCATCGTAATGGCATAGTTAATAGGGTCACGGCACTAGGCACGAGTTAATGTTCGAGCATTCTGAACGGACACAGTGAAATCTCGGTATTACAAATCTCAAAGGACCCCTCAAAATCATTCGTTATTTTGAAAAGTCGAAGTAGTGAAATTATCGAAAATTTGCGCAAAAATCGTAAACACAACCATGTGAGTCACCTATTGATGCTGCGTTATGCTCTATTAAGCGTGAAGAACCAAACAAACACAAAATAATACGTAACCAATACACGTTTATTCGAGGAAGAGCACAACCTATCCCAATGGGTGCAGCTCGACTGCTGAAAGACAAACTCTTAATCGCGCGCGTCCTTCTTATGCACTGTGAAGCATCAGCGTTAGATACAGATACTTCGCATTGCTTCGTGCCCGCTGTTTAACATTGTCTTCACTCTCTGAGCTAAGCTGACTTCCATGCTTTGTCATCAAACTGTGTGCAATGTTCGAACATTATTGAAGCGTGCATGAGTAATCACTGGCGACTGCATCCCGCTCGTCACTCGCATGGCATTTTTCACTGTCGTAGCATTCCTTTCGTGCTGCTTCCAAAGCAAAATTTGGACGTTCAACCACCAACCAAAAAGTTTTGTAAGTGCGAGAGACACGTACGCAAAACGAACGAAGTACACAAGCTAGGCAACCCAAAGGCTAGAAAACAGCCATGTAGCGACTGCTTAGGTGAAGCTGCCTGGCGAAAGCAAGGGAAAGGGCACGAAGCCTGCCAAGAAAAACAAATACCAGGTGATGGTGATAGAGCTATCACACAGTTGAATAGCACAGATGCATAGAGAAAGACGCTGGCGTTCTGATGATGCTGATAGTGGCAAGTACTGAGCTGGGCATTATTTTCACAGCTGCGAGTAATTTTTCAAATCGCTATTTGTTATTTCGAAGTGTTGTAGAGATATAAGGGCAATGAAATTCGATATGCTATTCTGAAACATTCAGTATTCTGGAATTCGTAATAGTGAAATATTTTGACATTAAACCAATGAATATTTGAAGGGGGTTTTAAAAAAGTCGTAGATCTGAGGTTTCCTGTAATGAGATTTCACTGTAATGTAGGATTTGAATATGCTTCATCCAGACTTCCTAAATTCTGTAATTTCAAAGCATTCGATTATTTGCTGCATGTAAACCAATAAAATAGTGGCTTCAGTACATCGTGCTGCCGTTGCACCGTCAAACCAGCTATTCAAGAGAAATCTCGAACTGTCTCATTCAATTGAAGGTGAAATGTGCATAACATGCAACAGATTAATATTCTTTTTTGAAACTTTAAAGTGTGCTATATGACCTTATATGTGTTGAATATAGCAAGTATATGCAATGTACTTAAGTGCTTAGAACTTCCTCCTACTATATAAGCTGCTTACACTTTCAAAAAAAGTAAGACATATGAAACCGACGTGATCTAATTCATAAATATACCGTGAGAGTTTGGTGGGATAAAACAGAAATGCTAATTTCTCTTTGAAATATGTGATATGTACTGTTCAAACTATTTAATTAGAAGTTATCTGACCAAATCACAATTTGTTCCAATTTGCTTTGAACCTCAACTTCACTATTCCCCCATTCCTACATTACACCTATGTTTTGAGCTCGACTCCTGCGTTCTATATGAACTCATCATGCTGTTGGATATCACAGTGTCAGAAGCAATACGTCTAGCTTAGCATTGCACTGTTTCAGAACTGACGAAATGGCAGCCACACCTGCATGTGCCAATTGACGTCATGAAACAAGGTGACACAGCTCATGCCCACACTTAGGCCACTGTTCGAAAGAGAAGTTTAGAGGGAGTGCTTTAGAATTAAAATTTCAGGTCACAATGCGCAATAATGGCCAAGATCTTTTTTTTTTTTTGTGGGGCTGACCGTACTGGATCACCTACTCAAGAGGACAATCATGAATCGAAATTAGTAGAACGACCGTCTCATAGTCCCTCTAACTACACAGTGTTTCGTCCTGGGGGCAAGAACCTCCTTCGAATATGTTGGTTAATCCACGCAACTGATACATCGAAGATACCATGGCTGTAAAGGAGTTCTATATATTAGAGGCCTGTTTGCTAGCAGTTCGTGCCATTCCTTCAGCACCAACATCCTTGTCATACCCATTATTCGTAAGCGAATGGCATTTCAGTGGCTGCTGGCACATCCCACTTCTTCAAAGAAGAGCAAGGCGAAAAAACTTAATCATCAATAAATTAAATTGAATTGGAACTGCCCTGACTTTAGTTCATTGTACTCGTTCCATCGCACACCCTCACGCTCCCCCCCCCCCCCTTGTTTCTTGATCCAGCGTGAAACGCGCATTAAAACATTGCGAGGCTCCCATGCAGGCTATGTTTCTGTCCCCACCAACAAACGCCACTGCTGCAACATTGTAATCCCCTAGACAACCTTGATGGAAAGAAAAAAGAAATTGTGATTTGCCGACTGAAAACTCTCCGCAATGAAGTTGTTGGGCATTAAGTTATGCTTACCTCCAATGTCCGCTTCTTCACTTTCACCACCAATGTCTGCAAAAAAAAAAAAAAATTGCAAAGCCTGTAAGTCGCATTTGATACTCGCATTTACAAGGCTGTGATAACTCCTTCTATACAAATAAAAAAGCAGTAATGCAAAGCGAGCGACAGTTGGAGAAATACTTTTGTTCCTAAAGTAATGCGAGTCCCAGAGTAGGATGTCCTTGACAGTTATTATTAAATGCTTTGTACAATGTTTGTGCAAGAATGAGACAATGAAATGCTTTGTACAATGTTTTTGCAACAGTGAGACAAACAGACGAGGTGAAAAACATCTGTTGAGAGATGCCTCATTTCTTTGAAACTGAAAACTGCATCATACAATTTTCGCTAAGCTGAATATGACATCTCAAAATTTCGATTCAAGCAGGGGATTAGCTGTGAAACCTATAGTAGCATTCTCAATATGCTGAAGCAAGCTTCCAGCAGCTTATAGTTTGGTAGACCACTCAGTGACTCTTTATGACACACAGCTAATTTTGGGTAAACGATTATTTTAATGTGTACGAATGTCCTCTCCGTAGAGGGAAAATGGTGGTTAGGCAAGCTGTCTTATTTCCTTTGACATGAAATGAGTTCAAGCATCGTTGTTCAATGTCATTTTGATTGCTCACAAATATAACACGGAAAAACAACAAGGGATTAAGTGTCCAGGGAGCCTCTTTCTCGAGCGCCAGACAATGTGGGTGTAATAATACACCACCAGAACAGAAGCTTGAGTGCGTTGGCAGGGATTCATATTTATTAATACGTGTGCTTCACAATGTTTGGGCAATAAAGCACGAATATAAATGTGAACCAGGCCATTCATTCAGAAATTTCACGTTCCTGTGTCGGCTTGCTCCTTACCAGCGTGCAGGGGTGTGAAGCCAAAACGACGACAGAGTAGGACGATGGCTCGCCGAGATGGGAGACAAGATGAAGACCAGGATGGCTGCTGGCGTTCCACCAGCAGCTGGAGAGTCCGTCGCACATCACAAGCCCGCATCCACTTCCCGGTAAGATCCACAGTGGAGAGAGTTGTGCAGTCGAAAAGTCAACAACAACAGGTTTAGCATGAAGTATGCGATGCGTCGAAAAAAAATTTGAGGCCCATACTCGCAAACCAAGCTTACCCTTATCACTCAGTGCACTTGTCGTTTCTGCTACCTTAATATGCTCCATAAGCAAACATGAAGGCTGTTGTCAGAAACCAACCTCAGTTGTTTATTGCACGGCTTACTATTTTCAAGCACTCAGTGCAAAGTCATAAGAACAACAAAGAAATTGAGAGATAAGGATCAAGTTGGTTTGTAAAAACAGGCATAAAGAGCCCATGGTGACAAAGTTAGCGTAACTGTGGGATGAAACGGCCAGAAAAATATGTTGCGCTTCTGCACAACCACTGGCAGATGGCAAGGTGATTGCAATGCAATGAGAATGAGCGTACTTAAAAGGGTATGGTCTTTCTTTTCATTGCGATATCTTTCACATTTATTTTTTTTGCATGCATAACAGTTGTGCAAGATCTTGTCGTACAAATACTTCGGGTGTTAACTAGGCATATGCAAATATTCATATCCTTCTAATATTCGAACCAATATTGCAGTACTTGAATTCACTTTGAGGCGATTTAAGTTGTTCGAATTTTTCAAGTATTCGAAATGGATGATTAGGCATATACAAACTGCATGTGATTCCCTGTAAAGATGGTTTCACTGCAGCAAAGGTGTGCCATATTGTTAATATTTTTATTCAGAAAAATTCCACACTGCTGCTAAGCCCTGCTCTAAGGTTAAATGAACATACTACCATAACATAGATTCTTCTCTTTAAGTTTAAAAGCTCGTTATATCGACTTATATGCTCTAAGTACAGTAAATTTTAAAATGTATCGTAATTTACAAGTTATAAATTTCATTCCGCTAAAAGTTAAACCCTGCTTCTATACTCAAAGTTGCTTACATTTGCCTTTGAACTAAGAAAGAATTATATCTGTACATGCCTTATTTTGTTTTCAAAAATATTGTGCAGGCTAGTTGGATAATGTCAAATACACTCATTTTTCTTTATTATATGAGATATATACTATTTAAACGCAATTCAAAATAATTTGACTAAATCACTATTTGCTTCAATGCTTGGAACCTAAAATTTACTATTCGCACATGCCCTAGTATCAATACACTATATGGAAAGGCTAAAATGTACGAACAAAATGCTCTGGGATCATGGCATTAAATATTGTTGTGACTTGAAAAATGAACCTGTTGCAGTAATTCCTGTTGGTTTGTAAGAGCTAAAATATTGCAAGAAAGTTTTCGCAAACAGTGGATTACCCTTACCTCTGAAGCCCGCCGCTTGGGCAGAGGCCACGAAAAATATGTTGTGGCATCAATGGCAGCGTATGGAAAGCAGCTAAGCTCTGAAAACAGAGAAGGTAGTGCAATCACGTCAAGATATTCAAAATAGATTCACTTAATTAAGCGTGACTTTCCCTAGTACACCAGTGCTCCAACCTAGAAAGTTTTTCGTGGTCTTTAGTAATACCAGATAATGTATACAGCAATGACGGGATAGTTTTTATATTCGATATTACAATGACGTAACCTGATAAATGTGGCAATGTTTTAATGAAATAAAAAAGACCATGAGAGCCATACCATTTGGATCAGTTCAACTCGCATAGTTGAAAATGGTCGCTGTACTAATTAAAAGAAATATTAAGTTGCCCAATTAACTGATTGTACACAGTTAACGAGCCAAGTGCAAAAATATATATCCATGTTTACTATATTTCACTGATGTACCAGTCTTGGCACAAAATCTATGATATGAAGGCATGACATTCAGTTTTTCTTCTAGTAGCAAATTTCTTGCAAAATTAATTAAAATAACTCAGAAAGAGTAATGTTGGTTCACGATTCATCCACAAAGGTCACTCTTCGAGGAGTTGCAGCCAAGTTGATCACGAATGTTTTGCTGCACAGCAACCAATCAGGAATTGTCACATATGGTCCACTGGACAAAAAGCTAATGTTTTGGTTCATTACTTGATATCATAGTCATGTGACATCAAAACAAGCAGAGAGTGGCTGATTTAAGACAGTCGCTTTTCGACCATCAGTGACCATTCGTGACTACGAGAGACTCGATGCTTTGCAGTATGAGTGCGTAGGAACGTTTGTCACTAGACCCGAAAGGTGTCAAAGTGAACGAGTTCCTAGTACCGTTCTTTAGAGCTCCCTTTAGGTGACAGATTGCAACAGCCATGAAGCCACCATGCATGCAGTGCACTTTGGTTCAGAATCTGTCAGCAAAGACATGAGTGAAGCAGGAAAATTATAACAATCAAGATTTAGACATTGGCCACTTACTCTCAAACTCCGTGACACCGACCAGGGGAAAATGAGCAACCACTGCAAACAGAGCCTCTCTCATATCCTTGAAGTTACAAAGCCTGCAGACAAAAAATGTAGATTTAAAATCCACACTATGCTCTGCAGCCTGGTTATGAAATCATAACAAACATTACGAAAAGGAAAGAAGGCAGCCAACTGTTCGCAGCACGAAGCCACAAGGAAAACAAGGAAAAGCTTCTTAGTTGTCGAAAAATTCGCCCTTGTCCAGGGTTCAAAACCGGGACCAACACCTCTCTGGGGCGGTCGCTCTACCAATTGAGCAAACCAGGAAGTTAGCGATCGACAGTGTGGGGGCGAATTCATCAACAACTCGAAGCACATGGGCACAAGTTTTGAGCACAGATTTCCTTGTGGCTTGTGCTACAAATTGGTGGTTGTCTTTGGTCCTTTTGTTAACCCTTCCTCCCCATTGCGGGTTCCCGCAGAACTCATTTGCACGACAAGAATCTCCCACAACTGAGGTCGAATGTGCTATTTGTGCAAGGAACAAGTGGTTGAAGAGAGTTCATAAAAAATTGAGGCAAAGTACTCGAATTATCTGTCGCCGGTGTTGTATATGCCCAATAAATCGGGGACATAAAAGCAGATTTCAATACTTAAGGTTTATTAAACCATATTAAATTTGCACTCAGCATTACACATATTAAATCACTTTATCAAGATTATTTTGTTTTTAAAGTGTGCAAACATGATACGAAAAATACCAGCCTTAAAAAATTTATATCTCATATGTTAGCAACCTAATCCATGTCCTCTTTATAAGGTGTGCCTAAAAGGGGACACTGAATTAATCTTGACCACTAATTGACTGATTGATATTGATATGTGGGATTTCACATCCCAAAACCACCACAAGATTATGAGAGACGCCGTAGTGGAGGGCTCCTGAAATTTTGACGGAAATTTTAACGTGCACCCAAATCTGAGCACACAGGCCTACAGCTTTTTCACCTCCAACGAAAATGCAGCCACCGCAGCCAGGAAATTTCAACCACTAAGGGTTGTTTAACGTGTTCCTAAGTCTAAGCACATGGGTGTTCTTGTATTTATACACCTGTTAATTTGCAACCAGTATAACTAGTTAGCAATGCAACACCTCAGTCACTAAATATCACAATAAAAGACATGATCTCTTCACGGCCTTCCAAGAGAGAAAGGGACCTGAAGCAATATCTCTAACCTAATAGCATCCAGCTTGTCCCGCAACTTCTTCACCGGATCCACTTTTTCAGGCTGGGCCAGCAAAGAGGCAGCAGGATACACAATCTTGTGCACATTTTGGTTCCCTGGTGAAGCAGATGGTTGAGTTGATTGCTTCTCTTGGTGAACTACTGGAGTTGAGACTGTCGGTGTGACAGATGCTGTTGGGAGCAACACAAACTGGCCTTGGCTACCACCAGCACCGGGTAGCATGACTAATGTATAAGTCGATGTGCTCGGTGCAGATTTTACCTTGGTAGTAGACGGCATCACTGACTGTGCTGCCTTCGGCATCACCACTGTAGTTCTTTCAGACGCAGGTTTGCTGTAAGCGACATTTCCTGCTGTGGTAGCAATGGTCGCGAGCTGCTTTGAGGCACCTTGCACGACAGGGGCCGATACACTCGCACTAGTGACAGCTGGTTTATTGCAGACAACACTGAGCAAATTTGTTCTGTTTGCCACTGTCGACACCATTCCACCCTTGATGCTCGGGAGCACTGGTGCTGCTGCCCGCTGCACTGGAAGGAGTATTAAGAAGCACTGCACCACTTGTACCTCTATGGCAGGTGGAAAGGCAGCACGAAGGGTGCCGGCAGGCATGGCTGTTCTATTCACACCTGCAGCAGGTGACGTCAGGGTGGCTCTAATCACTCTTACCGGAGAAACAACCTTCTTCACACTAGCACTGCCAACAGCACAAGGTGCAGCCGGGAGGCCGCTTTTGGGCGGTGGAAGAGTCGCAACGTTCGAGAGAACATTCGTGGCTGTTGCACCTACCACCTTGGGCATACTGGATGAACGGCGGTGACTGTGGCAGCTTTCACCGGTGTTATGGACAAAAACGGAGCCATTGTCTCTGGAGTCACTCCAATGGCAGTGCTTCCTTTGAGTGGGGAAGTACCTGATGTAGCCGCAACTGTGGCGATGTTCACAGCTGATGCACCTGAAGTACAAATACTGGGACTTGCCAGCACCAAGCTCAAAGGTTTCGGAACAGCCGCAGAAACTGCAGTACTAACAGAAACGTTTGTGCCACCGAGTGCTGTTCTTACACTAGAAGCACTATTGGGCCGTAGAAGTGATGGCTGCTGTGACACCGTTGCCTGTTGTACAAGGGAACTGGAAGCCGAGAGGAGTGATGTTGCTGGGATGAGCAGCACCCTACCGAGGGCATCGGTGCATTTCACGAATGTTGGTGAGACGACACCATTTGGACTAACTGCCACAGAGGCCTTTGACAGTACTGGCTTAGGTGCAATGTCGACAGGCGATGAAGCTGTTCCGGTCAATACTGTTGCTGCTGATGGCATTTGTATGACTGTACTAGCAGTTGCTTTGCTAACGCTCTCCTTTGCTTCTCGCAACTGTGAGATACCGACTTCCATTAGCTGTGTTGTACAAGAATCAGTGACCGCATTGTCGGTGCTGACTCCTCGCTCAGTTTCCATCTGTTCAGCCAATTCACAGGGCGGTTCAGTTGGCAGGACTGACGACACAGCATGCGCAAATTCTGTCGTGCTGGAAGTTTCTGCGTGTTGCGATGCTGGATCATCTGGTGAAATATTTTTGGAGTCAACCATGTTAATTTTAGACTCATTTTCGACTTTGTCAGCAACAGTGGTTTCATTGCTTGGTGCTGAAGTTGACTGCATCACTTTTTTGTCTGGCCCTGCACTTCTGTTATTCACGCCTCCATTAGAAATGCTGAGTTCATTAGCAGCAGTGGATGAGTTCTCAGATCTTGTTGCTGAGGCAGGCAACCAGAGGTCGACAACCTGCAGTACATGAAAAATGCAAGAATTTCCCATGGTATTGTATGTTGTTCAGTATGAGCACAAAACTCTACCTGATTAAGGGGTTACTAAAGTGAAGCAATGAATTGGTTTAGACTGATAAATTGTACATTCAGAACTAATGGCACTATTTTAACCATTATATGTCGATTAATAGATGAGAAAACTACACTCAAACTTTCATTTTTAAATTACATGCCAGAATCTCGACACGTGACACCACAGATTTCAAAGTGTATTTATCCTTTTGGCTGGCAATGACATGAACATTATTTTATGAAACTTGGTGTCGACTAATAGATGAGAAAACTACACTCTAAACTTTCATTTTTAAATTACATGCCAGAATCTCGACACGTGACACCACAGATTTCAAAGTGTATTTATCCTTTTGACCGGCAATGACTGAACATTATTTTCTGAAACTTGGTATGTTCAATCTGTAGCTTCCTCAGAGGAACAATGCACTTCATTTTTACTGATTAGGAATGGCATATGCTTCTGTAGATGCTGTCTACATGTATGGCATCACAATGATTTGTGCAGCAATTTCAAGATGGCATCACCATCTGCATTCTCTTTGCATGTTTTCTCACTCACCAAGCATGCCAAGCATGGTAATTTTGGTACTGTGAAAGCGTAATTGACTAATGCAAGAAAAATCACTTTTTTCTCCCTTTAAATGCAAATGCCATTGCGGTTTCAATCTTGCAGTGAAGCATGCGAACAATAAAAGACGACTGTCTTCATTAATACTTCTGAAACGTTCGCGCGTTTATTGGAGCTTAGTTCAATGGGCAGAGGAGGCTGATGCGACCGTAAAAACCAGTAACTATGATAACTTGTAAAGCTCACAGACTACGAGTTACAATTTCACGAGGCATGTGGGATTACATAGCAAGAGGTGTCACATTTTAAAGCTGCTTCTTGGCAACTGTGGCTAGCACTGAACTTGAGATTAAAACATGGTTGCTCGAGAAGTTAGTTCTGAATGTGTGGAACCTCACTGATTGTTTGCTAGATTACTTAATTGGTACAAAGAGCAGCTGCACAAAGGAGGCATCTAATCGGCCCATATAACTAAATTTGCAGACATGTTGACTCACAGATTGAAAAAGAATGATTTGAAGCTAACTAACACACATACTTTCATTTCAGCCATATTTAGTTTGGGTCATACCGACGTAATTTTAATTCAGACATGTAGATCAGAGCCAACACTGTCTTTAAAGCCCAGACACGTCAAAATATCTTGTCGTTATCATGAATAACTAGGCTTACCAGTTGTTATAGCACGGGATTTGATTTCTCGTTTGAATCTGTAAATACTGTACACACTTTTCCACTGTTAAAGGAAATTCACCATTTCCGTTCTATTATCAATTATTGCTCAGAAAGACTGCAATAAACAAGAAACAAAATTTTAATGCAAAAACATATGACTAATGAACTGTATAAAGGAACCTTCGTCAATAGGAGTATGAGTAGCATTAGGCTATGTTGCTTTTGTTAATGTATGAGTGTTCCCTTGAACAGGGACCAAGGTTACATGCGCAGAGTTTGATGGTAGTTACATGCAGCATGAAGAAACATAAGAGTGCTTACTGAACATCTAGCTTTATTTCATTGAAGAGGTGTTTCAACCACACTATGTACCCTGTGTGCTCTTAGTGTACCTTATCATGTTTGCACAAGCTCACCGTTTCTGCTCCGAGTGTTTGCAGACCTGTGTAAGTCTTGTCCAGCTATAAAATAATAGAAAAAAAAAGGAATATAAGGGCAATGCATACATGTCATAGGAACAATCAGTTTATTTTAATTTTTTGCCCTTTCCTTAATAGTGATTTAGATTTGCCGTTACTGCACCCTACTTTTCTAGTTGGAAAAATCAGGTAAACTATGGTGAAAGACTGCAAATTACTAAACTCCTCCATCCAGATGTGGTTGCTGCAGCTGATATCCAATCCATGACCACAACATCAGCGGTGAAACGTCGTAGTGACTAAGCTGCTGTGATTTGTAAAGAAAGAGAAACAGTGAAAGGTCAACAACCTTGAGCTGGTGTATGATGTCGACATGCTTCGTCCAGCGGTCATGAAAATGCAGCTGCACTCGAAGCGGGAACTCGCCCCAGCCCTTGCGCTGAACTTGGAACGGCGGCTCCCTGGAATACACCCAGATACGACCGTCATTAACAGGGGATTTCAATGGCGAACTGGAAGAGATGTACTTGGCGCATTGTAAGAGTTCTCCGACGCGTCTAACAAAGACATGTTCTGCACAGAAGTGCAGATGAAATAATGCATATTCACTCTCATGATGTGCCATACCTGTCACACTGTTATGACAGCTGTTACGTTCACTATTCCAAAAGCTAGTCAAGCCTTTTGTAAAATGCACACTGCAGAGTGTAATCCAAAGGAGAACCATAACCAAGAAGCCACATTGAAAACCAAAACAAACAAATAAACGGGCATGTTGAATTTCTATTAGTTATGAACTAAACTTGGTTGAATACAATTCTGACCGATTGATTGATATGTGTGGTTTAACGTCCCAAAACCACCATATGATTATGAGAGACGCCGTAGTGGAGGGCTCCGGAAATTTCGACCACCTGGTGTTCTTTAACGTGCACTCAAATCTGAGCACACGGGCCTACAACATTTCCGCCTCCATCGGAAATGCAGCCGCCACAGCCAGGATTCGATCACGCGACCTGCGGGTCAGCAGCCGAGTACCTTGGTCACTAGACCACCATGGCGGGGCACAATTCTGACCGATGCTGCTACTTTCTTCTAGCCAGTATGGAATGACTATCTCACATATTGATCCACAGTGTGGCACTACACTGTCCTCCTGTCTCAGCACATGCCTGGCTTGTTGAGGGTGGGACCAAATTGCCGACCAACCACAACACCCACCGTAGGCCCCTAATGGGGTCTGGCTGCTCCACAACAGTCTCGACTAAGTTGTCCATCCAGTAGCATATCTAGCAGCTCATGCTAGGTAAGCATGTTTAATATATCCACTAACATATCCAGTAAGAAAACAGTCAAGGTCCTGCTGCGGTGGTCTAGTGACTAAGGTACTCGGCTGCTGACCTGCAGGTTACGGGATGAAATCCCGCCTGCGGCGGCTGCATTTTCGATGGAGGCGAAAATGCTGTAGGCCCGTGTGCTCAGATTTGGGTGCACATTAAAGAACCGGAGGTGGTCAAAACTTCTGGAGCCCTCCACTATGGCGCCTCTCATAATATTATGGTGGTTTTGAGATGTTAAACCTCCCATATCAATTAAATCGGAGAACAGTCAAGGGTGTAAAACCCCAGGGAAGAAACAAGGAAAGCTACACAATGTGAACCTGTTTCAGATCAGAGAAATCATTGCCAAGACATGCACACTTCGGGAGACCAGGATAAATGAGGCAACACTCACGTGATCTCAACCAGGTCGTGCGGCCGGTAGCTGGGGTGCAGGAAGAAGCGTACACGTTGCACCAGATCACTGATGGTACAGCGCTCCTCCGGTGCTGTCCGCACGTAGGCTAGCCACTTGTGCGTCGCCTGATCTCCACCACCGTCATCTCGCCTGTCAAGTGGAATGTACCTGTGCGTGCAAGAAGCACTTGCTTGTTAGATTATGACGTACGCTAACTGCCTTTGCGTGTGGATGTTCGAAAACCTCAGGAGCCCGGAGTTAATCTGAACATGCCTACTATGGTGTGTTAGGTAATCACTTCTTGGTCTCGGCATGTAAAATACCATAAGATATTCACAAGGAAATAACAATGCTGATAAATGGTTTGCAACACGGCACCAAATAAGAAAGACGAGGAGAGAACTACATGAACGCAGGACTTTTCTTGTCCTTGTGCGCACTGTGAGGCAAACTATGGAATGCCAACATGCCCGATCTTCGGCACTCCAATGTAGCACATAGTTGTAAACAACGCAAGAGAGCAAAAAAATGTTCACTTGCAAAAAAAAAAGGACTCTAGGTAGATACCGCTAGGACAGGGACCAGGGAAGAGACTACTAGTATGATAACCTGTTCATGACAGCAAAACTTACTTGGAGACGTTGCCAACGATAACTCGTACTTTGTCCTTGCATCGAGGTCCTCTGCTGATTCTTGAAGTGGTCGTATTTTTTCCTGCTTCCGCTTCTTTCTCGGAGAGCTGCGCTGTATTCTGGGAGAAGGAAGGGACTAATTTTGTGATGCACGATAATACTATTTTGTTCAGATTTCTGACTTCTTTTCTGCTACACTATTATGAAACGGCTTAGCACTAAACAGGTTCAATCGTAGAAGAAGCGTAATATGTAGACTGCAGCATCATCAAACACAGCACTAAATATTAAACATCTTTATCACCAAGCAGAAATAAGCTACGCCCACACATGCCTGGTCAACATTGCTGAATGATATTAACAACACTGTATTGCATGGCCTCAAGTGATACCGTGTTTATCGATTGTAATGCCACAAAGATTGTAGTGCGAAGGACGACTTTTCATTGCGCTCAGAAGAAAAAATGAAACAAAAGTAAAAAGAACTGCGTTGAATTTCGGTATTCAACTGAAATGTGAGGGCCGACTTCACTGTCGTTAAAATCTGAAAAAAATAAATAAACAAAAGCCCACTTTAATTTCAAGTAAGCACAGTAACCTTACAGTTTTTTATAAAATTACAGTAATAGTGAATCACTGCTTCCTACAAACGTAAACGAGAGGTATGGTACCTCTTTACTTACAGGTCTATATTTTTCTTGGCCAGGTCGAGCATTCTAGGGAGCTGACAATATAGTTACAAGTGAATGTTAAATAACGAAATACCATGAAAAAGTAAAATGAAGGGAGAACAAGAGAAGTTGCTTTTAATAGAAATCCGGTATGTCTTTGTATGTAATCTCCCCTATTATCTATTACATCATTAATGAACGCCTAAAATCCACCTCAACTCTTCCTGTCCACCAAATACCCTTGCCTTAGTCTTTTCCATCACCCATGTTCACTTCCTTACCGTTTCAAAGTGAGCCTGCCAACTCGTCGCTGTAATCGCCGCACTATCAACACCAATTTTTTTTTTTGTCTAGAACCACCGCTCAACGAAACCACCTTTTTGCCTCTGTTGCCAACATCACTGACACTAGAAATTTCCGGATCATCTAGCAACATATTTAATAACACTTGACCATTGTATACTTCTGCTCAACAAACTGTCACTCCTTTCTGCACTGCCTTAGGACCTTGAATGTGTGTTTCGCTCACGCACTGAATCAATCAAACAATGAATCAATCCACATTAATTTTAGCCAGCATAGCTCCCATTTAGTACGCACAAAGTGACAGACAACGAATGTGCGTCCAATGTTATGTTGAACAAACAAGACTTGCCTTCACTGCGAGCCTGGAAGCAGTCCCTTCCTTGGAGTCCTCTGTGACCAAAGTGAGTGAGGATCTCGATTCCGCATGGTTCTGGTGATGACCTTCGTCAGTTTGCAAGTGGGCAGGTGGCGCCTTTCCCAGGAACTTGCGAACAGTCGGATGTACACTGGCCAGGGCTTGCTGGCTATCCTCCCAGCCACCACGGGTCGACGTTCCACACTAAGTGAGGCACGCATTTACAGGTGATAAGCATGAAAAGGCACACTCTACTAAATGACAAGCAACTCGAAAGAAGAAAAGAGCTATGGCTAAAGAATAATTTCCCAAGATGAAGGCCAGCTTCGGTAGCAAGTTTGCGGTCAGCGGGCTTCCCTGCCTTGCATAACCGCCGAGAAGCTTTCCAAAAGGCCCACAGAAACTAGTAGGCCGAGGACACGTAGAAGCCTGATGTCATAACACAGATAAATAAAATCCCATATAACGTCACACTGTGCCTGTTAATTTTCTTGCCCAGTTTTTGTGCAGTCCGGGCTCAGCTGAGCACCACTTTGTGCTGTGTGTGCACTCTACTTGATTCATACATTTCACGAATTACGTCAGACATCATGATGCTTCGCTTTGCCAGCTGCCAGTACCCTCTGCAATTCAAGAGTCATGCAGGAAGTGCCATGCCGGATTTTTAGGTACTGCAAACACCGCAAATGCAGTCAAACAAACAAGTAACGATGTTTGAACTTTTACACTTTAAAGCACATCGTACTTAACGCACACTGAGCATACATGGAAATTTTTACGAGCAATCGTGTGACAGGACACAAAACTGTACAAGTGGACCATATGACATGGGCACAGTTTGAAGAAGTATGGATAAAGAGCACGTACACTTTCCACTGCAGCCTGTCCACCAGTGGCATAGTACTTGGTAATGATGCCTACGCGCAGGCGATCAAGCATCAACTGGGCCTGGTAGATTCTCTGAAATACCACCATGAACACACACACTGCCTTTTGTATTCTTTTGCATTGCTCCACTGCCAGCAAAAGGCGTCGTTTTATTCCCACAAACAATGTTAGGCGAGATAATTTGACACCAACCATGGAAGCAGACTACACAAACTGCCTAGATGTGGACCCATAGTATGGACCTAACTGTGCAAAGAGATGAAGTGTGAGCAAGCTCTACATGGTATTCTAGACTCGATGAATTTTTTATAAAACTGACGGGCATGAACACAAGAAGACTAAAACAATAAAATTAATTCACACACAGACAAACAATGCTGTTTTTCTGTAAACACTTCATCGCCATCAGGAAAACTGTCTCTCTCAGTGTTATATATGTCGCTATGCATAAACAGCTCCCTAAAACCACCCTCTGCATTTCTGCAGAGTGGTGGTGGCAGAGCAGCAGAATTCCTTTCACAACTCTGCGATTTGGGTTCTGATTACACACATGAACGAAATCTTCTGTATGTTGCTATGATATGCTCTGGTTTGCAGTTGATCCGATTTCAACGACTCTCAGTTTCCAAACAGGGTATGTGTAGCACCATCCGAACAACTGGCTGCTTTATAGAAAAGTGAAAGGACAAGCAAATGAGTGCCACGATTTAGGTATGTTGGTATTGCATTTTGAACGGTCTAGTTGTAGTCTGAACAATGCACATGGACAAGAGGAAGCACTACTACAAACCATAGCAGACGAAAAGGCCCGAAGCAAAAGCTGATAAAGGCATTCAATGAATAACCTGATAATCTAAACAGTACACAAGATCCAAGAATATCATTAGCGAAACAGTCACTATCAGCAGCTGTAAGCCATAAAAATCAAACCTTGTTAATGAGATCCAATTCAGCCTCTCGGGCTGAGATTTCATTGCAGAACTGGTTTCGCACGATCTGCTCAATTTTCTTGACAGCGGCCTCCTTGGCTGAGGAAGTAGAAAAACAACAACAACAGATAATTGACCTGGATGCATGCCGGTCAGGGTGACAATAGAAGGGGTCTGCATATTACGCAAGATGATACACATTTTAGGCAAGGTTGAATAAATAAAAACTGCGTTTACCACGTGCACAGTTGACGCTGCCCATATATTATTACCAACTAACATTACATTTTATGCGTGTAAGAACTGGCGCTCGCAGGTGGGCTACCGCATGAACACACGATCGTTCACGACAAGGAAAAACTTAGCGACAAAGCTCACAGTAGCCGCGATACGAATGTGAAACTTCAATAGCAGGCATTTTCTCCGTAGTTAACACCCCGATGCGACGCTGTTACGCGCGTTGTCTTATTCTGACGACGTTCATGCCGTTATAGTATCGTATTCACACCGAATATTGTGTTTCTTGATCACTAAACACTAGCACAACATGCCAGCTTCATGATAATTACCACAACACATTCAAGTAGAGCAACGACGGCGTACTTCAGCAGCAAGATATGTGCCGCTTAAGCCGATGTCGAACCGAAATAAATCAAGTGTAACAACTATATCGCACGAGTGTTGTTTATTTGGCGTACCGCATCGAGGTAGCTGATGAACTCACCATCTTGTTCGTGCAACTTAAGTCTCTTCTGCTGCGCCTGCAGAGGAATCGACTCGTAGTCTGGATCCTGGTCGATGGCTCTCTTCTGCCCCTGTGACATGCTGCGATGACAGGAGGCGAGAAGGAGGGGAGTAAAACATGAAAACAAACGTGATAGTGGTCCCTGTGTCAGAGATCAAGAGCGGGGTGGGGGTGCCTTTCGACTACGTTCCCTCGATGAAAGAACATTTACAAACGTTTTGTCAGCTCACTCGATGTATATTAAAGACACATTTTATCTGTTCACATGACTTAAGAGTAGTTTATCGCGCAGAGTACCAATAAAAAGCCACTTCTAAAGCTGCACTTTGCAATGTTCATTGAAAAAGTTGACATTATATCATGGGCGCCGCCATGCTTAAAACGCACGACTAGGGCGCCATGTGCGATGCTATAACGCAACTAACACAAACAAAAGGTTTGACGTGCTTTTAAATAAAATAATAAAAATAAAAAGCTTTAAAAACAATGGAAATAGGTAACATTGGACGTTACGTAGAAATTGTGCTCGGATTAAACGCGAGCTTTAAGTCGTTAGGGCCGTTAACTCGTAGCTGCCCATAGTTGCTCGCGATAATTGCTCGAGCCCTCGAGCAGCTCGCGAGGTGTAGGTGGCGCGGCGGGCGCTACGGGCAGAAAATTTGCCACCGCGCCGACCATTGCTCGTGTGCAGGTGCTTGTGGGCTGGTTTATGTTGTCCGGGTTTTGTTGTCTTCCCCCAATGATGTCCAGTTTAGCCTGAAACAACGCTGTTTTATATCTACGTTCTAGCACCGAGCCCTTTCCGCGGCAGCCCTCTGGCATGAGCCGCTGTGACCCTTAGCAAGTTACGCCACCGTCGCCAAATCTCCCAACCCCCCTGCCCCCATCCCCATTTTTTTTTTCTCTCCGTTCGACGACCCATCATCGGTGCGATCCCACATCAAATCATGTCCGGCAGTGGAATCGTGAGCGCGCAGGGTACCGTGGTTTTCACTTTGCCTTCCGCGCCAGCCGCAGCAGACCCGCTGCAGCCCGTGGCGCAGAGGTCTACGTTATCTCCCGACGCGTCACCCTTCGTGCCCAAGAACTTCGCTGTGTCCGTGGTGGCAGCGGGAACTCCACAAGCGCCCTTCGCTGCTGCCTCGACATCCCCAGCCGCAGTTGCTGTGGCTGATGGCGACGTGACGTACCCACCGCCGCTGCCTCCTCCGAATGTTCAAACCTTCTACATCACGTAAGCGCCTTTTCACAATTTCCGAACCTCGCACTAGTCCTTTGCCGAGGCGACCTTTCCCCGAATTGCCCCTTCTCCTTTGAACCCACCCGCTCAAACTAGCCCGCTTTTTTTTGTGGCCGATTGAATCTTGTGTAGAGAGCCGAGCGAGTTCGCGCTAAAACTCTAGCGTAACTGAGGGCAACGGCACGCGAAGAGCGCCCGCCGTTTTGCGGGTCGTTGTGCTGCGCTTGATGACGAATTCCTGTCTTTTTGGTGTTTGTTTCTTTGCGGCGGACCTCCACTGCGTATCAAGTAAATTCTCTCTCGCTTAACCTGCTAGCGTGGGACCACTTGCTCTGGTATCCGTTCACGTGTGCGACGTGGCGTTTTCATACATGGCGTCTTTTCGAAACGCAGTGGATGGTCAAAGCGTAGTAACAAGCATGTCGATTCATTCCGCATATCGTTTACCGTCACCCGCCTCGCCGCGTTGTTCCGGTGCATGGCGCGGCAAAAGATGCTTGGAATGGCAGCCGCTGGTGCCAAAACGTTTTATCCCGAAAAAAGAAAAAATATCAAAGCCAGGAAGCGTGCGCATTGTCACCACTTGTCTCCGACGGCGACAAAGGCCTCACGTGCGCGTCTTGTGTCGTAACTACAGCTGATAAGGAAGCGAGGTTTTGCTGAAACCTTGGAAGGTCGTGTCGCGACTCGCTCCGATTTCTGGCGGCGTTGTGTTTTGCGTCCGCGTGTAATCGGAGCAACAACAACACACGTTGCGAAACAATTCTTGTAAGTAAAAGCTAAGCCCGCGCCATGGTCGCGCGTGAACTGTACTACAGGGTAACACGCAACTAGCGTTGCAATACAAAAGAGCGAATGGTTCGCGGTGTCCTTCGCCCGTCATCGGGTCCGATAGGAATCGTGTTTCTTGATTAGATGCGTAAGAATCGAAAAGGAGCCAACCGCCGTCGAGAATTTCGATCGCGATCAACGGCCCGTGTGACGCATTTGTTCTGCCTTTTCCCTCTTCACAAAAAAATTGCAGGCTTTGAAACGTTTGTTCCGTGCACTGTATCGAAGCTATGCAGTCCAAGATTGAGAAAGATTAGTTGGAGCATGCTTTCTTTAGCAAGCTTGGTCAGTATGAAAAGGTGCGAGTTCGAGGGATTGTAGTACTCGTGCACGAAACTAGTTTGACCCTATCATAACAATATCAATTATGTAATAGAGATAAACTTATGAGAGTGCATGTGTTGAGGTAGGAGTAACTAGTCTCCTTTATGCCTGCAGACAGTAAAAATTGCCCCCCCCCCCCCCCCCGTAATCCAGCCACAAACATTATAGCAAATCTCTTAATTTTTTTAAGCACATGGCATTTTTCATTTATAATTTTTTCTGTTCTCTATTACGTTCAATAGTGTCTAACTAATTATCCTTAATTTCAGTGACTATGGGACAATCTGAGGGCATTTGAAAGCCGATCACTGTTCAATTAGTTACTGGTGATCAAATATTGTCACCTCTGTGTCTGTGGCTTTCATTCATTGTCAAAAACTTGGTCAGTTTAATAACTTTGATAGAGTACTGTGGTCATAAAAGGTGACAGTAAGCCGGTCTAATCAAAGTAACAAGTTACAGTAACTGTTTACCTGAAATGCCACTAGTTACTGGTGATCAAATTATCAATATTTTCGTACTTCCCAATAGTGCATGGCACTGTAAAAACTGCTTAACGAGTTACAGTAACTCGCTTGAACATGGTAGTTTGCAGGAAGTAGTTTCTGTGCAAGAGTGTGCGACAGATATTTGCATTGTGAGCCTGAAAATGTCACTACTTACTTTTGATGAATTTATCAATAATTAAAAAGAGCATACTTGTTGGCTAGCCTAATAATGAGAAACTAGTTAATTGTGGCACTACATTGACTCTGATGAAAATTAGGAAAACAGTGTTGAGAAATGGCACTGTCATTCTCGCCCTTTGTTGCCATGTCATTTTTAACTTCCAAATAAATGTAATAGTCGTGGTTTGTTGTATTGAACATGGTAGTTTACAGGAAGTAGTTTCTGTGCAACAGTGTGTGACAGATATTTGCATTATGAGCCGATTTCTACGTTGGATTTATTTCGGGATAATGGCATTTAAATATGCACTCAAGAGGCAGTTTTGAAGTTCACTGCTGCCAGTGCCCCCGAAAAGGACAATGCAGTGCTGTGTAGAAGTGTGCTGGCCTTACAAAATGTAAGGCGCTGTCTCAAATGTATTCTGCAATGTGCATGAGATCGCAGGTTTGATTGCTTGGCCGTGCAATCATGTCTCGGGGGGGTTGAAGCTTTGCGCCCATCCTTATATGTGTGTGAACACACCTCGTGAAGTAAATCCGCAGCTAGAGTATTCCATCCCATCTGCTGCTTTGACCCATGCTATCCCATATTTCTAACATAAGGAAGAACCGTGAGTCACGGTTTTGTTGTTTTGAACCACGCGCTCCTAGAGGCCCCAAAATGTCGGCATTCGCCTCATTTTTAACATATTTCAACGAGTGTGTTTTCTCCAGATTTAGTATGCATCTTTCTCACCAGACAGTATTATGTTGTGGAAATGAAAGGCCCTAAGACTGTGCTATCATTGAAACTGTGCCCGTTTCCTCTGACAGTTCGGATGAGCGATTTTTAAAAAAAAATCAGTTGCAGTGCCGGCACAAGTTTGTCATGTTTGAATTGTCAAACTGTTTGGTTTTTTCCTCTTGCATAGCTCGGACAGTGACCACTTCTTTGTGTAAACACGCAGGGGTCTGCCTGGATACTATGCTCCGTACGTGCCGACACCAACAGTACCTCTCTACGCCATGCAGTATCTGTACCCACCCACACCACCCATGGGTGTCTGCTGCCCTATGGAGGAGAGCATGCCAGCGGTGGCTGATGAACCACCTATCACCTCCGTGGTGACTCCTGCCACCGCAGCTACTTCTGTGGTGAGCTCTTCAATGGGCCCGGAGGAGGCAGAAAGTTTTAAATGAAGTACTGACACGGACAAGACAAAAGTGTTTTGGGAACCGTTTATTTTTTTTGCTGCCAACATTGATAAATTTCGCATCTTCACGTCCTCGCAGGACACCCTGCCTCAACTTAGCCGCTAAGGCATTGTAATGCCAAGCACAAGAGCATGGGCTTGATTCCCAGCCACTGCAGCCAAATTTTTATGGAGGTAATCTGCTAGTAGGCTTGTGGACCTATTAAACAATCTGTTATACAATTGCATGGTTTGCACACTCGCCCTATTGTGCCGTTCATGAGCGTCTGTCTACCAGTGCTCGCTGGAATGCCACCGACAACCTGACTTCAGAGCATGCGAGTGTCAAAGATGTTCTGCGCTATTATATATTGTAATTAAAAGGAATGCGCATTGCCTTTTCCTGACTTCTGTTTCGAAGCTGCTTCTGCCATAAAAAAAAAAAAAATACATGGTTCATTGCTTCAGAATAGTTGTACATCAGATTTATGAAAGCATGCCAATTGCTCTAGCTCAGTACGATATAAAATTAAACATCCACATTTCTTTTTCGCGAGATCAGGGTCCTGAATTATTGACTGTTCAGAATAATTAATTCACATAAGGGTGCAGCTTTTATTTTCTTGTGCATATTGAGCATCTCTGAGGTTAAAAACTGGTCAAGATTAGTTGTATAGTACTGTGCACACACATCAGTGTCTCCTGCAATGCCTAAAGACTGCCGCCAGCCCCGCCGCGGTGCTCTAGTGGCTAAGGTGCTCTGCTGCTGACCCGCAGGTCGCGGGATCGAATGCCGGCTGCAGCGGCTGCATTTCCGATGGAGGCGGAAATGTTGTAGGCCCGTGTGCTCAGATTTGGGTGCACGTTAAAGGCCAACTCCGGCGATTTTTTCACCATGTCAAGGTTATAGTGTTTCTAGGTTCCTGAGACACTCTTGTCAGGAGCCCAATAGCTGAAATGCTCAAAATATTAAAAATATTTTTTAATAAGCAAAAATGTGCAATACCGAAACCAATCAAGCTCCCTGTCTGCTTATGACGTGCTATCGTACTGTTTGGTTGAGCCGGAGGCCGTATACTGGTTCCGCCGGCGCGGAGTATGAAAACTGTGAAAGCCAGTCCAGCGAAGCACCGACCAAACACCACATAGAAAAGAACAAAGCGTTCCCGTGCTATACCCGTGCCCAACACTGCCGCCGTCGCATAGTGGAAAGCACAATGAACGCTGCAGCGGCCGCCAAAGTAGCGATTCCATCGGCTGCTTCACTTCCGTTCGCATGCCAAACATGACGTCACACATAGTGTTGCCAATAATTCTGGCAAGTGAGGTGAGCTTTTCGAGGCAATCTTTAAAATTCATTTGCAAACAGTCAGTGCATCACTCAAACTTGTGATTTGGCATAAAGAACTAAAATGTGCAAAGGAACATACCCAGCGAATTTCATTTAGAATCATTGACCTTGAAGAATCGCCGGAGTTCGCCTTTAGAAAACCACAGGTGGTCAAAGTTTCCGGAGCCCTCTACTACGGCGTCTCTCATAATCATATGGTGGTGTTGGGACGTTAAATGCCACATATCAATCAAATCGATTAAAGACTGCCATTTTCTAAGTACTAGTAGTGAGCAAAGCATATGTTTGAGCCATTGATGCTTCTTACACGAAATTTAAAATTGAGATATCTTGCCAGTGGTGTGCTCGACCTTGTGATGGTGACGGGTTTACATTGTTCGTAGCCGCATTCCTTTGCTATCATCTTTTGCCTCTCTTGCAGCTCGGAACTATCGGCTTTCAGTGTGTCCGCTTGTAACGGCTTAAAATACTTGTAATGTTTCCTTTCCACTGGATTCTTATTTCCTCATCTCTTCATTTCAGCAGCAGGCAGCAGCTACAGCAGCCCATGATGCAAAATGCCAGAAGGAACAAAAAGAAAAGCAGAAGCGGACGCCGGAGAGAAAGCACATCACAAAGAGATTCTAGTATGTGGGCTTTTCATTGTTTGTGTGTAAGAATGTGTCTACGCTTCTCATAATAATGTGTTCACAGATCAAAGCGTGAATGATGCTGCAATTCGACATTTGGAAAAAAAGTTCTGTGTTTACGGAGACAACTTTTAACACTGTATACTCTCAAAATTTATACACTCCAATAGATTTGTCTTGACGTCCAAGTATAACATTCCTCTTTATCGTTTCAGTTCTTTTCTTTACCCATCGAGGCGGCCTAGTTATCTGGTGCTTGAGTGCTAGTCTTTTGTTTGTGGGATTGAATCCTGTTGGGGATTTAACGTTCCAAAACCATCATATGACTATGAGAGACGTCGTAGTGGAGGGCTCCAGAAATTTAAGCCTCCTGGGACTCTGTAATGTCCACCTAACAGAAGCACGCAGGCCTCAAGCATTTTCTGCTCCATCAAAAATGCGACCGCCGTGGCCAGAATTTGATCTCGTGGTCTGCGGGTCAGCAGCCGAGTGCCTTAGCCACTAGACTGCTGTGGCGAGTCATTTCTTTGTAATGAAGTGAAATGTTGCAGTCCCATGGGCTTACAACCCACCGCGGTAGTCTAGTGGCTAAGGTTGCTGACCCGCAGGTTGCGGGACCGAATTCCAATTGCGGTGGCTGCATTTTCGATAGAATCGAAGATGCTGTAGGCCGTGTGCTCAGATTTAGGTGCACGTTAAAGAGCCCCAGGTGGTCAAAATTTACGGAGCCTTTCACTATGACATCTAATAATCATATGGTGATTTTGGAACATTAAACCCCACTTATCTATCATCATGTGCTTAGATTTAGGTGCTCAAGAATCTCAGATGGTCAAAATTTTCATAGCCCTCCACTACGCTGTCTCTCATGACCATGTTGTGGTTTTGGGCCGTAATACCACAATTCATTATATTAGTTCTCTTGTTCAGCATAATGCTCCTTTTGTTTTCTTGTATGAAAGGCCATATTATGCGGGCATGTGTGCTGCGTTTCACATATTGTAGGAACAAGGGAATGAGTGGCAGCTGTGGGCATGTGTGCTGAGTTTCACATCTTGTAGGAACAAGGGAATGAGTGGCAGCTGTGCTGCCTTTGTGAAGTGGTGCGAAAGTGATTCAGCGTGCACGTGCACTGTAGGTATCGCAGCGCTAATTCACGTTCTCTGCTATGGAGCTCTGTTAGCACTTGTCGCATCATCATTCCTTGACGGGCACACTCGCTTGGAAACATTGTGCAAACAAGTTCCTTGCTTGGAAGCCTTCTTCCTGCCCTTCTGATTTCGGGTGGATGCTAACGCCATCAACACTGTAGCAGTTTCATGTTCACTTGCATTGCGCAGGCGATTTCCTGGTCTGTTTTATTAAAAGAACAAACTTGGAAAGCACTTGAGCTTCACCTTAGGAGCAGAACGTGATAGCAGTGGTATTGGGCCGTGTTTGCATTACATTCTCATTCGCGTGCAGTGTTTTGCTTCTCAGTCGACACCTCTACCATGTTACGAGGGGACGAATGTCTGTGCATGCGACACTGGTCACAAACCCTCCTTAGAGGGACTGCTGCAAGTATACTTGCAAACTACCTGCTGCACATCTCCAAAGAAATGCATGCGCTTCCATAGCTGCACACCTAATGATGTGGCTGATGACAATAATGGATTATGGCTGAGCCCATTGCAATAAGTGTGGGCAGCTTTAAAATTTTTGCTTGTTACACAATTCGCATACATGCTGCGAATGCACACATGCTGGCACATGCTGCGATTACACACTTTTGCCGTGCAGTAGATCTCAATGCCATTCCTCACCTGACACAGCGCCTGCGTAGGGTGTTTTAACAAAGGAGTTTCCAGCATTGGCATCGCGTTCTTGTAGTAGGTTTGACTGAAGGTTTAATTCTGGCTTGAACTCTGATCTTTTTTTCTTGTTTTTTTTTTTTTTGCATCCAATATGATTTATTGCTTACTGGTAATGCTGCTGATGCAGTCACATTTTGTGCTGTCACGTTAAAAGTCGACGTTAAATTCAAGTTCGTGTGGTAAGTCCTTCTTAATATCAAACAAGAAAATACAGTGGACTCCCATTAAACGAAACTCAGTTAAATGGAGAAGCTGCATAAACGAAACTATCTAGGCAGACTTGGATGTCTCATATATGTTTAATGGTAAAAAGTTTCGGGTAATCATAAAATTTTTTCTCCCTTACATCGATTAAATGAAACTAAAACGGGCAAAATCTATGAACGGTGAAAGTGGCCATGGCAGTCTAGCAACCTTGAAACAAATGCCAAAGCTAGCCAAGCCAATCCAGCGATTTCTCATGTCCTCGCACGCCGAGCAGCAATCGAGGTCTCGTTGTGAACTTGAGGACAGACTTGAGGAACCTCTGGCTAAAGTTCAAGATGAGGACTCCTGCTCAAGTGGCGACGAGATGGTGTGTGATCCCGAGCCTATTTCAGTGGCTGACAGTGCAGCAAAAGATGCTGTCATCCTGTTTCAGTGCTACTTTGAAAATGATGGTGGCACAGAGTTCCTGTCCAGCCTTTCAGCAATGGACTCCTACTATGTGAGAAAGTGCTTGAAAAAGGCCAAGCAAATTATCACCTCCTTTTTTCCGAGTCAGCAATATTAGCAACATTTTTATTTCTAATCAACTATAGTAGTATTGTGTACTTCAAGATATTATTGTCCAGTCAGCCACAGTTGGTGCTTTTGAAATAGTCATATTTCATTCATTTTGTGGGCTTTGCTTTAATGAAACTTCTCATGAATAGAACAAATTTTCTTGACCTCTGTGGGGATCTGAGGCGCGCCCGCGACCATTTCGCGTGCATTCCGCCACACGGCCACACCCTTTTGCTTTTCTGCTCTGTTAACACCACGTGGCAATAGATGGCGCCACGTGTGGGCGGGGCACGCGCCGAGGGAGCGCTCTCTTCTCCGTGGTCGGCGCCGGGTAAGCAGGTGTTTTCCTTCGTCCACGTCCCCTTTGGGAATCGCCGGACTGTAGCTTGCCTGGGGTGGCCTTGGGCACCTCGGCAGGCGTGTTTACTCGAGTGCTAGCTTCGGTAGCGTACGCTAAGCCCACAGCGGTGCCTAGTGCTTGAAGTGGTCGTACCTAAATGAGCCGCACTTGCCGTAGGCCTACTCGTACGAGGTTTGCCCTAACACTCGCGACCAGGCCCATTGGCCATCGTGAGAGTGCACAGCATAGCCGCGAGGGACCTTTTCCCGACCGGCGTGTCAAAGCTCGCTATTGCCAGCTGCGACGTGCTCGCGGTTTTCCCCTTATTGTGAACGTCCGCGTGCGGGTGCCTTTGCTACCCACGTCCTGGGAGCGGACGTTGTACTGTTGTTCGGGGTGCCGCCAGAGGCAATAAAGTGTTGTGTATTTTTGCATTAGAACACTGTCTGTTTGCCGCGCGGAGCGGTGCGCTACACTCGAGTAAACGGAGTAGCGGCCCTGTGGCTCGCTAAGCATGAACCCGCGGTGATTGTCCGCTGCAGTTAGTAGTGGGGTCACCATACCCCTCAAGTTTCGTTTAAGAGAAGTCCACTGTAAATGTTTATGAATCTTTTATTGTGTTATATGACATGTAATCTCAGTGGTGCTTCATTGTTTTTGTATGCCTCAACCTAAGGGCTGCCTGTACCATCTACTCAGAATTGTGATCTTGTTACTTGTCGATTCCAGTGGAATTACAGTCTAAATCACTGCGCTGGCTGTGGGGCTATGACTTGATGCTGCTAAGCACTAGGATGTGTTTTTTTTCCTGGCCATGATGGCTGCATTTCGATGAGGAGGAAATTCGAAAAATACGAAGAAATTTGGGCGTACACAAAGAGCCCAAGATAGTCAGAATCGATTCGGAATCTCCCACTAAAGCATGCCTCATAATCATGTGGTTGTGGCACAAAATGCCCCATGATTTAATTTTTTTTATTTACTCTTATCTTTTCTGTGTGTGCATTCACAGTGGCTGATGGAAACGCCAGCATCACGCCTGACTTTGGGCAAGCTTCGGGGAGGAACGGCGGTGCTAGTGCGGCGAGGGTTACCGCCGTCGACCAGGACGAGTGGCAGGGAGGGCCTGCCAGCCCGGACTTTTCCAGCAGCTCCGAGTTCCCCTCGCTGCCTGTGCAGGACTTTCCGCAGCGGCAGTCGCCCTCGGGCATCAGCTACTCCACAGCACTGCAGCAGCAGAAAGCACCCCGAACACCTGCAGCTCCCTCTGGGGTTACGACAAACAGGGAAATAGAGGAGCTAGCATCACCGTCTGCGGCAGGTGTGAACACGCGAAGCAGCATGCAGCAGCAAGGACGTCGCGGTGGGGGCAACAACGGCGGCAACAGCCCACATGATGTGAATAACAAGCATCACAAAAGAAGCAACTGGTCACGCAAGCACCGGCGTGGTGGCGGTGGGGGTGGCACGAGTGATGGGGTCAGGCGTGCGGAAGATGCAGAACCGTCAACGAGGCTGCAGCATCACCAGCAAGAGAAGAGGGGCTCAAGGAGAAGCGGAGGAGGAAAGGCAAATGCACCGACCATTGACGGAGGTGCCGAGAAACATCAGTTTGAGGCCCCCGAAAAGGACAAATCGCAGCTGCGGCATGACACAGAGGCCATTGGAGCGAATGTAACTCGGTGAGCACGCCTAGAAGGCACTTTTTAATTTTGACTGTTTTGTGTGAAGCGTAACTGGTCAAAGTAGGCCCACCTACTACAGTGGAACTCCGCCGCAACGAACCCCGCTTCACCGAAATAACCGCTATAACGAAAAATTCACGATTTCCTGTCAGCAATCCACAGGAGTCAATGCATAAATATTGTCGCCACAGCAACCACTTTTTCTTCGCTCGTCCCGCTTCAATAAAATTTTACGATTTTAAGGCATGTCGAATGACAAAACCGGATGTCACCAAGGGCCTGTGTTTGTAAGCAGCAAAAGCGCCGCTGTTCAGCAAGCATGGGGTGGCGCCTTTGCTCGATAGTGATTGCAATGAGACTGCCTTGCTTTTGTTCTGCCACTGGCTTGCTTTTGAGCCACAGACAATCCAAAGCTAAAGCTCAGTCGCTCAGTTCATGGTTTCCTTCTCGCAGCTGCTAGGTGCAACCGCGGAACGGTGCCTTTTCCGGTTTCGATTCTTATCACTATGTTTGCGCTTGGCCAGTATGGTAACTAATCAGAGCAGCTGTTCATCCGCATTATCAACAAAATTAGCTAGCCGCGAGTGTTAGGTGATAAGAATGGCATAGAATAATGCAAAAGTCGCCGCTCCACGATACCCTGCCTTCATCTCGGCATTGTTGGATACTTTTGATGGTGGACAGCTGCTGGTGTTAACGTGTTAATTCAACTGTTTGGTTTGTTCACGAAAGCTGTTTTAGGCGTTGTTTCAACGTGCTTTTCACCACGGCCTCGCTATGCATGGGTGAGAATTGGGTCGTGATGCTGCTGTGTAAGAATAGGAACAGCAGACATTTTTTGAATTTTGAGAATAAACGTTCCTTTGTTTTGCTAGCTCAGATCAACAATATTTTTTTCAATTTGCACTACTACGAAATTTTCGCTTCAACGAAATTTTGTTCGCGCCCTATCAGTTTCGTTGTAGCATGGGTTCGACTGTATTTCACATCCTTTGGAGCTGGGCCGGTGGCTTTTATAATGGTGACTGTGGATAAATTTGAAGCACCAGCAGCATATAACGCTGCATGTCATTTGATAAATCATCATGTACATGAACGTTCTGGGACTGAGTAGTCAACAGAGAAGGGCTGATGCGCTTACACGACTACAGGTTCGATTCCTTGCTATGGCAGGTATGTTTGTGGTGCAAATACACTCATACCTCGTTATAACGAAGTTGAAGGGGAGCCACATTTATTCGTTATATCCATCACTTCATTATATCGATCATAACAGTTTGTCGCAATGTATGCTCAGATGGGCTCACACCTATAAACATGCAAAGAAGGAAACCGCCTTGCAGCCCGATGTACCGCTACGTGACCACGCGTG
The DNA here is from genome assembly GCF_013339725.1 of Rhipicephalus microplus. Lineage (NCBI taxonomy): Eukaryota > Metazoa > Arthropoda > Arachnida > Ixodida > Ixodidae > Rhipicephalus > Rhipicephalus microplus. The sequence goes on from NC_051170.1 coordinate 36,010,933, forward strand.
CAACAGAAAATAAACGCAGTCAAATCTCACTAATTCGAACGCACTTATTTCGAACTTCCGTTTAATCCGAACATCACACTGTGGTCCCGTCTCAGCTCTGTGTTTTCCAATGAGCGAAAACGCCCTGTAATTCGAACGCGCAAGCACTTGGGATGGTTGATTCGAACATACCACGCTTTGAAAATGCTCTCAGCACCATGCCCTATCCCGCGGCGGCACCTCTCAACGCTGCGCAAGAAGGAGAAAAGGAAAAGGAAATAAAAGACAGTGGCACATTGTTTGCTCTCTCTGAAATGCTGATCTGTGGCGTCCCTTTGCCACGCTTCTCCCTCTTCCGTCTCTGTGCGTCGAGACTCTTCTCTTTCAAGGCCGTGTGCGAGAGGAAAAAAAAAAAAAAGCTGTTTCGGAGAATCTTCTTTTTGCAATGCAGAGGGTAGCAGCGGAGACACAGTCGTTGCCGTCGTCGTTGCTCTGGACTTAGGCGCGCGCTACTATGCTTTGCAAGCTACGTGCAAAATTGATTGACTCGCTGCAAGGCAAACGTGTGCAGACGACCATCACTAATTACTTCAATTAATGACGTATGTCCTCTGATTTATGAATAAATGTAAGTCTTCTGAAGCTTCCCCATCGTGTGTTTTTAAGTGAGAGGGAAATCGCTTTGCACCGCGGCGCCGCTTCTTGGTCATGTGACCCGCTGAGCACTTCCTCAATCCTCTCCACTGGCTGTGTGAGGAGGAGGGCTCTCCCGGATGTGCGTGGCGTGGCTGTAAGGTCTGCGCGGGAGTTTTCAAAGAGCCGCGCCGAACGAGTGTCAAACTCCGTAGAAAACGATATACTTAACAGAATACGGTCCGTTTTTTTAGACTGATAGAATAATTTAGTTCATTATATCCATTTACCGGTCAATTTTACTTTGTTAAAGTGAGGTTTAAAATGCATGGTTCTCAATGAAGGTTTCAAGGGGAATTTCATTTACTTTGTTATATTCATTATTTTGTTATATCCTGTTACGTTATAACGAGGTTTGAGTGTAAATAAAATTTGGTGCAAATTAAAGACCCCCATATGGTCATGTTTAATTCTTGTTTTTCTGCTACACCATGCCTCAAATAATGTTTTGGCAGGCTTCGAGGACTGGATTATTATTACAATTTTGTCGTGTTTAGCACAAAGTGGTTCCAAGCTCTTTCATTACTTCAGTTGTTCTTTTCCCAGCACCTCTATGTGAGCATGCGTGCATTTTGAATTGACTTTCTTTGCTGTTGGACATTTGGGCAGCTTGACAGCAAATTGAATTTCTTGAGTTGGATACTAAATAATCATACAATGATTCTTGCATTTCCCTTGATGCAAAAGCGGGAAATTGAAATACATAAGTCAAATTTAACATAGTGCATCTTGTGTAGTGTTGCTTTGTAAACATCTCCTCTTTGGGTAACATTGAGGAACCTTCTCGAATTTCTTAGCTTTTCCTTCACTGGCATAACATGTCTGCTAGAATAGCAATAAGAGTTTATGTTTACTTTTCTGCTTTTGTCAATATATTTTCTTTTTTATGGGGTAGCACAGCCTTGCTTGTTGCCACTTGATTATTTCGGTGAGAACCAGTGTTGGTGGTAATGCATTACAAGTAATGCCATTACTGGTAATGCATGACTTCTTTTAGTGATTTAGTTATGTACTTGTTACCATTTCAAAAATATAATGGGTAATGTAAATACATTAATGTTTTTCAGTAACATGAGGTGTCAACTTACTCGTTAGCTATCATTTCCAACTATTGTGGCAATCCTAGGAAATGTTTCTTGATCTCGTGGGCGTCACATGCCTAAAGCTATCCTGATGTCAAAGTGGCGGACAGCTGTCGGCCTGTAAAGTGTCGTCAGTTGAAGTATAATCAAAGCGTCTATCTACCGTAGCTGTGAACGCATTCACTAAGAAGCAAGGCATGTCGACGACTCAAAAGTAAAGCTATTGCTTAAATTCTACAAGGTCAAGTTGTCAGCAAGAGTTCCCTGCAGCACCATAGCACTGTTCGTCAGTCCTGTTTTGAAATAAAATATGCTTCTACGGTGTACTCCTCTTAAACTGAACTCGAAAGGGCAAGAAAATTTGTTCCATTTATGAGAAGTTTCATTTAAGCAAAGCCCACAAAATGAATGAAATATGACTTTATTTCAAAAGCACCAACTGTGGCTAACTGAACAAAAACATTTTTAAGCATACAATACTACTATAGTATTAAAAAGAAAAATGTTTATACAGTATTAATACTCACTCGGAAAAAAGTTGGTGACAACAATTTGCTTGGCCTTTTTCAAGCACTTTCTCACATAGTAGGAGTCTATGGCTGAAAGGCTGGACAGGAACTCTGTGCCATCATCATTTTCAAAGTAGCACTGCAACAGGATGACAGCATCTTTTGCTGCACTGTCAGCCACTGAAATAGGCTTGGGATCACACACCATCTCGTCGCCACTTGCGCAGGAGTCCTCATCTTGAACTTCAGCTATAGGTTCCTCAAGGCTGTCCTTAAGTTCACGACGAAACGTCGATTGCTGCTCGGCGTGCGAGGACGTGCTATCACTGGATTCGCTTGGCTAGGCTAACTTTGGCATTTGTTTCATGGTTGTTAGACTGCCGTGGCCACTTCTGCCATTCATGGACTTTGCCCATTTTAGTTTCATTTAACCGACGTAAGCGATAAAAAATTTTACGATTACCCAAAAATTTTTACTGTTAAACATATACGAGACCATCCAGATGTGCCTAGATAGGTTCATTAATGTGGCTTTCCCATTTAACCGAGTTGCGTTTAATGGGTGTCCACTGTATCTCCTTCTCTATCTGCGTGTGTTTAGAATTTTGGTTGAATTCCTGAGCAAGCGAGGCTGACCTTGAATGCTTTCGCTTGAACGCTTGCAATTGTTACGGCCATTATGGAGGTTGAAGGGGCTGAAAATGACCTACCCTTCAAATATTTCGTTCGGGACTGTGAAATTTAAGGATTTTTTTATTTCTATAGGATTTGCACATACATTTTGTATGCTAATAGAAGCAGGTTGTCATATTTCTCATAAATTTGTTGAGAGATCATTCATGTTTCTTTTGCTGATATGATAGTGTTGTTAATGAAATCTCAATTTTCGTTTAAAATGGCTTTAGCAATTTCCACTAAATAATAAGCCATCACATGTAATTTTGCAGCATTAGGCCACTGTAATATTGCTAAAGTCTGGTGCACTTATGGGCAGTTCTCTAGTTCCATCAGTAAGTCATTCAAAATCATTGTTTTATTTGCAATATAAACATGCTGTTTATTGAATTTTTGTTTTGGTTCTTACAGTGAGGATGTAATGATTTCAAATTTCTGACCCTGGTGTAATGGCATAATTAACTTGCACTACTTTTATGGGGTAACTGTAAGCCATTGCCTATTTTAAAGGTAACGTGGCGTGTTCACACATTCTTCTTCTGTTAGTGTAACAAGTAATATATTTACCTACATTTTTTTGGTAATGCATAAAGAAGTCCTTCATTTTTATGTAACAAATATTCTCAGAGTGCTAGTGAGTGATGACTGCATAGCACATTTGGGGGGGAATTGTATATGCATACCAGCTTATGCTTGCAAACATTTGTGCAGTGTCTGGCATCTTGCAGACCAATAACGTAGACAGGTCTGCACAATAGCCGTTGGTAAAGCTGAAAGGCCCGTTTATTTTTATTTAAGTAGAAAATAAACGATGGAGTTTTAGTCATCGTCACTTGGCCACGGCTACCCCTGTCCACTTGATTGTTAGAAATAAAGAAAAAGAAAAAAGCATTATATATATATATATATATATATATATATATATATATATATATATATATATATATATATATATATATATATATATATATATATATATATATATATATATATATATATGGGAAAGAAGTGTTATCTAAGGGCTCGTTTTTCCTTGTTTTGACACAATATTAATGAGATCTAACAAACAATAATGCCAAGGAATGTATAGGGGAAATTATTAGAACCAATGTAATGTAAATAAGAAGAAAGAAAAGTGGGTGAAAAAATAACTTGCCGTGAGCAGGAATCAAATGCGTTCGATGCTCTACCACTGAGCTATCACGGCGGCTATTCCCCCAGCCACTTTATTGGGTTTGTATGTGAATTTAAACGTGGGAATGTCAGTCAGCGCCACCTGTAGCCATGGCGGCGAGTGTGGTACACTCTTTTTATGAACCTGTATGGCGTCACTTATTACGAGCTGGCAGCTGACCAATAGTCCCTCGTATACAACCTAACGGCACCAAGTCTGCCAGTACAAGACCCTCGTTAATGTATAAGGGAAAGAAGTGTATACCTAAGGGCTCGTTTTTCCATGTTTTGACACAATGTTAATGAGATCTAACTGATAATAATGAAGTGGAAGTTATTATAACTAACTTAATGTAAATAAGAAGATAGAAAAGTGGGTGAAAGAAATATGTATATATATATATATATACACACACACACACACACAGTCCTATATGGGTGAGAGCAAAAGTTCTCCTTTGGGGAGAACAAACACGTAGTCGCCACGCTCACTTTCAACTTTTGTCCTCTCAGTAGTGGTCACAAAAGTTGTGGAGTGTGACTCGTCAAATTATGCCTATTTCCGACTTGATTTGACACATGATTTGGAATTTGGCTAGTTGCTTCTACGATCTGGACTGCGTGTAAATCTGTAGCACCAGCAGCGTGTAACGCAGCATGCGGTGGAATATTTAACTTGGATGCTCCCGGCTGCACCACCTATAGTGTGTTTGAAAAACATAGCGGTGTTCTTGTGGGTGTGGTAGTCAAGTTTATTAGCATATAACCGGGTTTATTGCCAAATCACAATATCCGGGTGCACTGGGTTAACGCACGGCTAGAAACAGGTTAGCTAGGCTTGGTCTATGTGAAATAGGAGAGGGGAAGCTGTCGTGATGGTGCAATGGTTATGGTGCTTGTCTGTTGACCAGAAGGCTGAGAGTTCGATCCCTGACGTGGTGTTCTCCTTTTCAGTGAAAGTGAAATACTACAGGTCCGTGTACTTGGATTTAGGTCCACGTCAAAAACTCCAGGTTGTCAAAATTTTCCGAGTCCTTCACTACAGCGTGCCTCATAGTCATGTCATAGTTTTGACATGTGGAACTCAGAATATTATTATTAATAAGGGCAGAGGTGGAAAAAATGATCTAGGGCTTGCTCGATTCAGTTAGTTGATTAGGGCTTGTAGATGCAAGCACTGAACTCCTGCTTTGTGCGATGTAGGGAATGGTTTGGCAGTGGCCGTATGCCTCGTCAAAACGGCGTGCGAGTGAACGCTGCACGAGGACGACGAGAGACGCGCCACTCGTCAGTGTTTCGTGGAGTGCTGAAAGGAGATGGGAGCAGGCAGCACCACCAACAAGGCGGACGTGGGGGAGGAAGCCGCAAGGGATCAGACTCTGATCGCCACTTGCCAGTATTGGAGGACGGCCAGCGCGAAGTCGACAAGCCAGCACTGAGGAGAAGCTGGAACTCTGGAAGCCCTGCCAGGCAGAAGCACTCGGTTGACGAGTATCCGCCGCTGGGCAGCAGAGGCACTGGAGACTCGGAGCGTTCACCAGACGCACGGATGACGAAAGCAGACACTAAGGTATGTTGCGTTTGTTGTTGATGTGCATTTTTCCTTGACCTAGATTGTCTAGTTTTATTAGCTAGACTTAGTGTAATCTTTAGGCTGTAGACTTGCCGAAGGGGCCTTGAAAAGCTTTTCCAAGTAATCGTCGAATCGCTTTAACAAGGTGCTTGAAGACAATTTTGCGGCTCAGGTAATCTTCTACATCCGTGGTTCAAATAAGAAGCAACGTTCATTTGTCAGTGTGCATCATGACCATGGAGCACTTAGTTTTTTTCCTTGAAACACGCCGCTTACATTATGGGCACCTAGCGGGATACTGGGTTGGCCATGGTAACTAAGCAGCCCACAATGCTCAAGTCAGCCAATGGCCGTGGACTTCGGGATTTTGGCACGGTCATTTGGCATTATGGCGTCATTTGCTGTGAGAAGAGCAAGTGATTCCTAGCTATTAGAAATTGGTGTAAGTGCCAGGCCGCGTGCTGCACTGTAGTATTTGGCCCACATGTTCTCGGGAGCCTTGACTGCCAATTGGCAGCGTTTTTTTCCGGCCATGCTGAAGAATGTTTTGCGAAGGGGCGCACGTTAAAGAACCCCAGGTGGTCGAAATTTCCGGAGCCCTCCACTACGGCGTCTCTCATAATCATATGGTGGTTTTGGGATGTTAAACCCCACATATCAATCAATGTTTTGCAGGGCCCTTTTAGAATTACCCTCCCGATTTAGAGCTACAAAAATGCTCATCCTTCCAGTGACACCTTTAATGCTTCTCCACCTAGTTGCAGAGGTCAGTTATAAAGGTTCACTGGGATTTCTGAGTGGCTGTGCGATTGCGCTGCTAAGCACAAGGCGGGAATTAACCAGCCATGACATCTATGCTTTAATAGAGGCAAAATGCCAAGTTTGCTGTGCACCTTAATGTCAGTGCTCATCGGAAAATGCCAGGTGGTCAAAATTTATCTGCATATCTTCACTGTGCATATGCCGTAATCATATCATAGTTTCGCTACATAAAAGTGCAGAATTTTGCTATTTTTATTATATGCTAAGAAAGCTATCTTGTACAAGCGATCATCAATTGTCACTGACAGGAGAAGAGGACTGGTGACAGATAACTGGCTGGGCAGCTCCTGCGATTGTAAAGAATGCACTTAAAACAACCTTTGTGGAGCTGGTTTGACTGTGTCATGTGCAAACTGCCTCGAAGGAAAGTGGGACACAATAAAATGAGTTATGCACAGTTGACCTTGTGGGGTCTAGATTTGGCGAGCGAGCGCCACGCCACGCTTTTGGAGTGAACGGACACAGAAGACGCGTTCGGGGCAAACAAACAAACACATACATATATTTAACTAATTTACAACTACGATATTGTCCACCGAATCAATACATCAATCGTTATCAACGCTAAACAACCTAACACAATACTCCAAAACATGACAAACAGAATAACATGACAAACACACAATAACATGGCAAATACAATAACACACCCAAGGCGGCGTCGCCAACGCTTGACTTACCACGAGGGCCCCCGGCGCGCGGGCCGCGGTACCACGCGCCGAGGACCCATGCTAGAGACAACCGTTCGCGGCAACCGCCACGCGCAGAAGTGGCTCGCTCAACTCTCGCCTGCCACCAAGGCTTGATTCCGCAAGGGGTCGCCGCCGGCGCTACCACTACCAACCATGATGACGATAGTGGGGCTCAACGCGAATACGCCACCTACCGTCCGGTGGTTGGACTCCAAAATGCGGCTTTTGGGCGACACACGTGCGCCACGCAGTGCAAAAAGCTTTCCAGGTGGTGTCAGCACCCCCACAATCTTTCACAGCAATAATTTTTTTGACTGATTTGGCCTCAGTTAATGGGGATTGTATCCTGTAACGATGGCCATCTCATTTGCTAATGAGGTAATTTTGATGAAATTCTTGCAGTCAATTTATGTGAAAGCAACATTCTCTCTACTTAGGGTAGTTTTCGTATTTCTTACACAAAAGACATTTTGAGAGTGTTTGCCCATGAAATATTTGACCAAAACGTTGTGTTGCACTTCTTTTCTACCACGTCAGGATGCCATGGTTAAACAGGGAGACAACATTCCAAAGCAACAGCCACAGACACCTTTCAGGGAAAAAGGTAAGAGCTAACCCTTGATGAAGTACGAGGATGGATCCCTAAAGATATGCAAAAAATCTTTGGTACAAATATAGTGGGCCTATAATAAAGAGAACCTGGAGGGACTAGGAAATTATGTTCTGTTTGACATGAGTTCTGTATCTGATGCAGTTTTACCTTTAAATACAGCAATACCATTTGCTGAGGGTCTATTGTAGTTGGTCACTCATGATCTTCAACAGCATTTGGCACATTTTTTCATCTGTGTGCACACACTACATTGTTTCGCTGCTGAGTGGCAGTTATTGGCTGGAGAGGCTCCTGTTCCATAAAGTGTATTAAAGAAAAGAAAAAGCGTGCTAAAATATTTAGGTAGTGGGAGTCTCAGCCTTGCTGTTTGTCAGTCTCTGTGTTGCTTCGTCAACACAAAAGAGATTTATTCCAGCGTCCGCATGGACAACAGTTCCGTATCTCCGTGACTAGTGGCGTCAAAAAATGCACACCATCAGACGGCAGAGAAAAAATTGGCCCCGTATCTGCACGTCACACTGCAAATGTCGTCAAAAGACGATAGTCTTGCATCTGGAGGGAGTGAAGAAAATGTTTATTTGATGTTCTGCACAAGGAAAATCGGTGAATGGTATTCTGGAGGCGCTGCGTTAGAGTGCCTCGAGCGAGCACTGGAGGCGAACGAGCGCATCAAGTCAGGTCACACGTTAGACAATGGCGCTATCTGTCAGTTATCTTGGGAAAATGAAGCGCGCGGCATTCGCGCCAGTCTCTGAGGCTATAAGGAGTAGAATGCAAAGCGATGGTTAGGTGCCACCACCGTGTCGTCTTAGCAAAGCGTTGGAAACACTTGCCTTTTCGTGCAAGCGTTACATTCTCAGCGCAGCGTGATAAACGCTACAGTCCTTAGAATCACTGATGTAGGCCTTCTCTAGTATAAAGACACACATACACAATATTAACGTGTTGTTATGGTGCCTCAGATATTCGCAATAATTGCTTTTTAATTGACAATCGCACTAGTATGAACGCTGAATCTTGAGCAATATTGGTTGGCTCTGCGGATGGGGTCGGCCATTTGGAGTACTGTGGTGCCTTTTGGGGTATCGTTATAGGCGGATAAAGAGACAAATGTAAAGACAGCTAGACAGACCAAAATTTTTGTGTCGAAGGTCCCCAAGAAAGACTATCATCTTTAAAAAAGTTCTGTCAGTCTGCGACAACAGATGCGGAACAGGGCACACTATCAACCGTGCCATGGTTGCACACTCCAGAGGCTTTAAGAACGTGCCTTTTATATCTACCTCTTTCCTCTCATAGCGCGCGTGGTCTAAGAGCGCAGTACGTCATCAGAGTTGTCTTTAGGCCAAACTCTGCTGATGACGAGACTGCGGGCAAGAACGACGTGCTTCTTTTGCAAGCAACGAAGCTGTAAGTGCATTCATGGTCAGATTACTACGAGCGCGCCGCGTCATCGGTGTTGTCTTTAGGCTTGACTGTTTACGGCGAGGCGAACTTTCCGGGCAAGAACGCCGCACAAGAGCACTCATGGCAGCGTACTTATTCGCAAGCAATGAAGCACATCACTCGCTAGCTTCTCGGAACCGTGGACGGGCATTTTAAGCATAGGCAGTGGACCCCACTGTCAAGCTCGTCAACCCCCCCTCCTCCTCCACTGCCAAGGATTGCTCGGGACAGTGGCTGGCAGTTTCTCGTGTCAGCATTGGAAAATGCTATAACTAGCGCAGTGCACGCCAGTTTTTTGTCATCGTAGGTACACATTTCGTACACCATCACCGAACGCAGCTGGCAGGTGCATCACGCGTCGGCTGCACTATCCACGCGGCCACGCACTTCACGGTCATATGGAGGGCTGTCAATAAGCTTTTGTGATGCAATTTAGACGTGTTTGGAGCCTTGCTTGGTATCGCCACGAGCGTCTATGAATGTTCTGAGACAATGAAAGCTCGTAGATTAGTGTTTTCGCGACCGACCGTATGACGAGTTTCACGGCTAGAGTGGCAAAGAGCATGTATGAAGCAGGGGCAGGAGTTTTTATATGCCCGACTCGCGTCATTAAGTAAACTGCTAAAAAATTTCTGTGCCACCAGTTTTCTTCGGAAAGAAGGCATAGGCTGTCATGGTGTGAGCCTTTTTTTCATGCAATAACCTTCTCTCTATAAAAAAAAAAGTTCAGGTTATTTGTAATCCAGAAGTACCTAATTATGCTGACAGCTTGAGCACAAAAAAAAGTCTAATCATTTCAGTATATGGCCTTATTCAATTACAATCTATGCTGTCATGCCTACTATCACACCACTCCTTCATACAGAGAACTTGGTTTGAAATCCATACTTGCTCTTTGTAGATAAAAAAAAAAGGTTATAGAAAAAATATATAGGCCAGAAAGGCACATTGGGCATTAGGCCAGATGCCTGAGAAGTCAAATATCACAAGACAAACCTAAGCTCACAATTTTTAGTTGTTGTAGAGACGTGAAGGGAAGATGAAACTTCAAACGCAGTTTTCTCGATACTGTTTCTTTGGCATTATGCTCAGCTCGCAGAGAAGATATCTCTGCAACCGACTGCACAAATTTTGATTCTATTTGTTTTGTAACACTCCTTGAACTGCGATCTTAGTTTTTCATTTTACTTCCTAAAGAATTTTCGTGGGGTTTCCTGTTTGTAGTGCAAGTGTACTCATTGCAGTGTCGCTGGAGAAAAGGTTAACTAGAAAATGAAGTGTTGCAAATAGATTATCTTGAAAATGCAGCTCTCCTTCAGCATACATTTGGCTGTGCATTCAGTAATTTCCAATTATTTTTCTCATTTTATATACCTGCCAGCCCTCTATGAGGTTTAATGAAGAAATAATTTTCATCTCATTAAGTTTTTGTGTTATTGCCTCGAAATTTTTATGGAAGCACTTTGAGGCCATGTTTAGTGTCTGTGCAAATTTTGATCAACAAAGGCACGTCCCCTTAAAGGGGGACTGCGGCCCTTGAAAACCGAAAAATCAGTGAAAATGTATTTTTTGAAAAACCATGTTGTTGGGTTGTATGTCACATAAACTACCTATTCTGTAAATATCAACGCCTAGCCCCGCCGCTGTGGTCTAGTGGCTAAGGTACTCGGCTGCAAACCCGCAGGTCGTGGGATCGAATCCCGGCTGCGGCGGCTGCAATTTCGATGGAGGCGGAAATGTTGTAGGCCCGTGTGCTCTGATTTGGGTTCACGTTAAAGAACCCCGAATTGTCGAAATTTCCAGAGCCCTCCACTACGGCGCCTCTCATAATCATATGGTGGTTTTAGGATGTTAAACCCCACATATCAATCAATCAATATTGATCAACGCCTAATTCAACCCCAAAGTGCAAAAGTATGCTATTTTCAAGGCCACCGCACCACTCAAAACACGCTCAAAAGCCGAAATCAAACCTAACTCGCACGCGCGCCATCCTGAGACCATGCGGCTATCCCGCGCCATCTTGGTCTTGTTTTAACCGTGAATTATTTCTCTTAATTGCCGTGTTTCAAAATTACGTCAGCGGTGCAGTTGAGATGCTATCGGCGTTTCCACAAGATGGGCTGCGGAGCGCTGATTGGCTAGAGCAGCTCATTCATATCTCGCGGGCAAAAGCGCACGTGCGGCGCGCTCGTCTCGCTGTTGCTCTCTGCTCCGTCCGCCTTGACAAACGTCTGCTTACGAGCCGCTTTTTGCCTTGAGCTGTATTTTTCATCAGTTTCTTTTCTTTTCTTTTCTGCACTAGTTCTGTGTCGTTTATCTTTGTTACTGTGCGTGATGCCGGCAACGAAGCCGAAGACTGCACAAGTTCGGAGTGCGGAAACGCATTATGCGGCTACGAGAATCGAAATTCCGCTTTTCTGCTGCAAGTGCCCAGTGTGCCATTGCTTGCGGTGGCGGCGAAACTGTGTTGTCGGCTGCCACCAGTCCGGAACTTGACACACCGTGTGTACCTGGAGCCGCGAACACATCAAGCGTGTCCGATATTGCTGGATCCAGCACAAATCTTAGCATGTCCTGGGATTACTTCCAGCCCTTCCTCAGGCACACAAGGGACCCACCCAGTTAGACTTCAGTAACCCTAGAATGCTTGAAAACAATTTCATGAAAGTTGGCAGTTTCTTTATTTCAATGTAGTGAACCTACCCTGGAAGTTTCATGAAGATAGCTTAAAAAAATAAAGTTTGTTGTCCTGGGTAGCCTCCCTACTTTTAAAACACGCAGGTGGTGACTTCAGCCCAAGCCTCAATCTCGCTGATAGCATTCATTCATATTAAAAAAAGCTAGACACGAGTCTTCTTCAGCTGGCTTTAACACCGGCTTCCTAACTTAGGCGTTCCCCGAGAAAAGTCATGACCAGGCTACAGGGAACACGCAATGCACATAACCGCTCAACAGGTCGCGGGATGGCAGCCGTAGCCCTAGTTCTGCCTCTGGTGGCTCTTGTGGTGGTCACACTGCTTTCTCTGATTACACAGTTACTGTTAGGGGGAGATGCTACTCGAAGGCACTTTTTTCTTAATATTCACCCTAGAGCAACGAAACTTGAGCTGCTTATGTAACTTTTTATGCTGATTTCAAATATACTAATTAGTTTTCTTGCAAGTTGCATATTTTTAGCTCTGCAACATGACAAAGTGAAAACCCTAGCCCTACCCCCCTCTATTCATCCCTGAACTTCTGTAATTTTTCACCATTCATGGTTCATAATGTTTGAAATAAAGTGTAGAATGCAAATAAATAATTAGGAAGCACATACAAAATATGTAATAGGCGTGAAAAATAATAAACGTAAAACGTCCATATTTCACCTACCCTAGGAAAGGTTTCCATACAATTTTTTTATTATACAATAAAATATAGAAACTTAAACTAGATAATTGCATTTGTCATATTTAAAAAAAAAATTGGGCAAAATGTCATGCAAATCCGAGCACTAGAAGTGCCCGAAAGAGAAGGGGCACATTGAAAAAAATGGCAAAATTTGTGTTTTGAGAAAAACGAGCTTCAAAATTAAAATTCAGTTTTTATTTATGAAAAATATTATTAAATCTGATGAAATTTGACAATCAACAAGAACAATCCTCCTTGTAGTGGCCACTGCCACTAAAATACGCCAGCACCATAAGTTTGTCCCTCTTGGCTTTTTTGAGCCGAATCCTCACAGACAAGGCCATGAAACATTTGCCAAACTTCCGCTCCATCTGGCAGAGCCATGTGCCAACTGCAAGCTAGGAAGAAATTCGACAGGACTGTGATATCTAAACTAGTTTAAGTCCAGTATCATGCCATTTTGCGGCCATGTTTGTGCCACATACCGTCGTACATAATGGCAATGTCGTCCCTGCCAAATTCCCTCACTGCGAGCTCTTTCGACTTCGCAAGATTGGCGCTGACGTCATCCATTGCCGCATCACGAACTTTCCGGCTGAGGGGTGGGAATGACTTTTGATGCATTGGCTTTTGCAAGCCAACAACTGCCGCAAATCGGACCAGCTGCTCGTAGCCTATTCCTACAGAGCGCGCCGCACAACGGCTTTCACTTGCGAGCAATGGCTTTTTTTCATTCATTACAGAGGTAATTACTCAAGAAAAGCATTGTTCAGCTGCGCTGCTCGACAAGACCTGGACCCCGCAAATAGAACTGCCGCAAATCGGACCAGCTGCTCGTAGCCTATTCCTACAGAGTGCGCCGCACAACGGCTTTCACTTGCGAGCAATGGCTTTTTTTCATTCATAACAGAGATAATTACACAAGAAAAGCATTGTTCAGCTGCGCTGCTCGACAAGACATGGACCCCGCAAATGGGCGTCACAGCACATACAGGCGCGCAGCGGCCAATGGTGGTCCCCCAATTTGTACCACGTGATAAGCCAATCGCGGCGCACAAAAAACACGCAGAAGCGTGCTTCTTTTTATTATTTCTGGCGCTGCATCAGCGAGGGAAACTGTTGTTATTTGAAGAGTGACGCTCGACTCTTCGGCTCATGGGATCAACAATGGCGAGCAGGGGCACATAATCGGCGGCAAGGTGCTTGAAGACTGCACACTTTGGACTTTTAATAGGCACCTTGTGCTCTTTAGATGCAATTTCTAGTTAGTACTTATTTTTTTTTTTTCATAACAGTATAGGTACTAATCTTATCAAACAGGCAAAAATAAAATCTGTCTTTAAAAAAACTTGTTTTTCGCCGCATCGCCCTTTAACTAGCTAGCTCACAAGTGTTCAGTCTTTTGATCTGGTCCTACTCGCGATAAAGTGCCCTAAAAAGGTGATACATATATACACCTTATTAAGGTGTCTTTACATTTATATGCAGTGTACAGGCTCGGCCCACCAAAGTACCAGCAGTTCACACATTGTGTTAGAGATAGGGTGACATATTTAGCAACAACAGTGGTACTAATTTTGCCTCGGAAATATGTCTATACAAACATGCTTGAAGCAAATACCTTTAGCCTATATGCATTTTTTAAAGTAAAAAAGTGATGCTGTGGCTCGTACATAAAAATAAATGAGCACATTTTAGAAATCAGCCTCTGAAAAATATACACTGTGTTTCAGTAGTTAGATGAAATAGCAGAGTAAATACAAAGTCTACAATAATGAATGATCAAGTGCCAAAATAAGAAATCTTGTGGCAGTCCATTCACTAGCATGTGAGCAGAAAGCCTAACGGTTTGATAACAAGAAGGACCAGACGGTAATCGTACTGGAATGTCTTCCCCATGACTCAGAGAGGACTGCTGCGAATGGCGGGACAACTCGTCGCAGACGTCCACCTCGAACTCCTGCTTCTGCGTGGTGCGCACGACGGCCGCCCTCTCCAGTGCCGCATCCCTGGCGATGACACTGGAACTGTGGCCCTGGTAGCACCGGCTCACCACCACCCAATCCGAGGTGTAAGTGTGCAGGCATTGCCTCATGTGAAAGTCCAGATCCTCCCTACAGCATAATTGACAGCACAGTTTTTAAAAACACTTCTGATGCCTGGAAATAAAGCAGTGGAGACTCAAATTATCCGTATAAAAAGTGGAAAACGTTTTGCATTAGACATGTTTTCTTTTAACTGTGGAGCTGTTAAGGCATGGCAACACTCCGGGATTGTTCCGCACAAAACTGAGCGAGTGTGCACCGCTCAGGGTAGCAGCGCTTAGTATTCTAGCAAAAAGGTGGGAAAGAGAAGTGAGGGCGAGGACCGAAAGAGGAAGGTAGAGGGTAAAGCAAACAGCAGGGCCATGTATAGTATAGCAAGCGAGTGGGATAGAGGGGGATAGCACTGTCTTGGTAGGCAAAAGACGCTCTGCCTACCACAGTTTCTGCTCGGTTTTCAATGGTGAATGTGGTGTTCTCAGTCAAGCAGCAAAGAGAGGAAAAAAAAGGGGATGCCGACGAGCTGCGTCGTGGTAGGATGTCAGTCGCATCTCACAACTTAGTTTTGTTTGTTGGCGCACATCGCAGCCTTCAGCGCTTATGGCTTTCACAACGCTTATGACGTCTCACAACGTCGTTTTGTTGGCGCACATTACAGCCCTCAGTGCTTATGGTGGAAGTTACGTGCGGACGTCGCTATAATTTTACGCATAATGTCGACGTCGGCCTACCTGTGTTTACAAACATGGAATAGGTCTATATGATACTCACTCACTGCCCATACAGTGGATTCCTATTAAACGGAACGTGAAGGGGCAAGAAAATTTGTTTCATATATGAAAAGCTTCATTTAAGCAAAGCCTACAAAATGAATGAAATATGACTTTATTGCAAAAGCAGCAACTGTGACTGACTGAACAAAAACATTTTGAAGTATAGAATACTACTATAGTTGATTAGAAAGAAATATGTTGCTAATATTGCTAACTTCGAAAAAAAGGAGTCGATAACAATTTGCTTGGACTTGTTCAAGCACTTTCTCACATAGTAGGAGTGCATTGCTGAAAGGCTGGGCAGGAACTCTGTGCCACTATCGTGTTCAAAGTAGCGCTGCAACAGGATGACAGCATCTCTTGCTGCACTGTCAGCCACCGAAATGATCTCGGGATCGTGCACCATCTCATTACCACTTTAGCACAGGTCCTCATCTTGAACTTCGGGTATAGGTTCCACAAGGCTGACTCCTCAAGTTTACGAGGAGACGTTGATTGCTTCTCAGCATGCGCGGACATGTGCAATCGCTGGATTGGCTTGGCTAGGCTAGCTTTGGCAATTGTTTCATGGTTGCTAGACTGCTGTGGCCACTTCCACCGTTCATGGATTTTGCCCATTTTAGATTCATTTAACTAATGTAAGCTAAAAACAATGTTCCCATTACACGAAATTTTTTATTGTTAAATATATAGGAGACCAACCAAACATGCCTAGATAGTTTCATTTATGCGGCTTTTCCGTTTAACCAAGTTTCGTTTAATGGGAGTCCACTGTACTTGCGGCCACGCAGGGAGCAAGCCTGTGAAGCCCCTGGCCTCAACCAATGGGGGCAGTGCTGGGCCCAAGCACAAGGCGGCCATAAGCATGGCCATTGCTGATATCATGGTGCCCAAACAGGTATGTGTGCAGTTGCTTTTCCTGCAGGCATGTTGATGGAATTTTGAATGATACCAATGTAATCAAGTCAGATTTTTTTGTTCAATATGTCATACGTTGCTCTATTAGTGCCTAGATTTGGGGTGAATTCACGTGTGATGCTACCACCTATGCATCTTTAATGGTGTGTCTGTTTGTGTGTGCTGTGGTGAAATAAGGGGGAACGTTATAGTTAGGTCATTGGAGCTGCAAAGCCCTCAAGCACCTTTGTTTAGTTAAAAAAAATGCCTTTTGATGAGTGTGATGTTTCCAAATATATACACTATAACCTCATTACAGTAGGCCTCCGTAGTGTAGATCTCGGTCTGTTGTAAAAGGAGTACGTAAAATCCAAGTACAGTCAAGCCCATTGCATTGCTGAGTAACTCAGGGGACGAATTGCAACTCATGATTAAGGAGTTAGACAAGGAGAGCAGAAAGGTGGGTCTTAAAATTAATCTTCAGAAAACGAAAGTAATCTACAACAACCTCGGAAAGGAACAGCGCTTCGAGATAGGTAATAGTGCACTTGAAGTTGTAAAAGACTATGCCTACTTAGGGCAGGTAATAACCGCAGAGCCGAACCACGAGATTGAAGTAACTAGAAGAATAAGAATGGGGTGGAGCACATTCGGCAAGCACTCCCAAATTATGACAGGTAGATTGCCACTATCCCTCAAGAGGAAGGTATATAACAGCTGTATCTTGCCGGTACTTAGCTACGAAGCAGAAACCTGGAGACTTACAAAGAGGGTTCAGCTGAAATTGAGGACGACGCAGCGAGCAATGGAAAGAAAAATGGTAGGTGGAACCTTAAGAGACAAGAAGAGAGCAGAGTGGATTAGGGGACAAACGGGGGTTAAGGATATCATAGTTGAAATAAAGAAGAGGAAATGGACATGGGCCGGGCATGTAGCGCGTAGACAGGATAACCGCTGGTCATTAAGGGTAACTAACTGGATTCCCAGAGAAGGGAAGCGGCTTAGGGGGAGACAGAAGGTTAGGTGGTCAGATGAGATTAAGAAGTTTGCGGGTACAAATTGGCAGCAGCAAGCACAGGACCGGGTCAACTGGCGGAACATGGGAGAGGCCTTTGTCCTGCAGTGGACGTAGTCAGGCTGATGATGATGATGATAACGGCCCCACTTAAAACGAACTTTCGCTTAAAACGAACAATATCCGCGTGACCGGGAAAATATACATTGGTTCAATGGCACAAAATCGCACTTACAACGAACGTCTCCGAGCGCCGCTGATCGGTTACAGCGAACGGAGTCGGCGGTCTGCCGACATCCCGGGAAACCAATTTCGACCATTGATCAGGCATCGGCGAGGTACCCATACATTCTTATTGCTAAACGCCGACCCTGCCTCCGCGCCCCTCTAGTTGCTGCTCTCCCCGACCGCTTTTGTTACGCACCCCTCAGTCCTTTGTTCCCCCCCCCCCCCCTCTGCTACACTGAGCATTCCGCATCGCCATACGAGGCCCATGTTTTTACACTGCCACAGACCTTTCGAAGACCGGTCGGTCATCTACCCCGTTTTTGATCGCTGGTACTGTCGACGTCGCCGGCCTGGAGTGACCAGACCATTTGCCAACATCGTCGGCCACCGACTGTATCTGATAGCCTGCGTCTAGTGCACGCGCGTACGCTACCCCACAGACTCTGATAATTGGCGATTCGTTTTCTGTTTAGGACTTGTTCTCGCTCACTGCGCACTCGGCTCAACATTCCGCAAACGGCTGTTAATTTGCATGGAACGAATCGCGAAATATCGAAGTTCGTGAGGCCACGCAAACCCGCCAGCGCAACAAAACGATTTTTGACCACGGCCGTTGATTCTTCGAACACCGCCGCGCGCACCGATTTAGGCGGCCATTCCAAGTTTTCCTACGTGCGAGTTTGGCGGACCTTTCAAGCAAGCTATACAACCTGCCTCCTTCCCATGTGTTTTGGTTTTCAAGGTCGCCCTCCCGCCACATCCTCCCCTCTCTTTATCGCAACTCCTTTCCCGTCTCTCGCAGTCTGTTCTCCTCTCTTGGTCACAACCCCTTCGCCCGTCTCCACCGCTCCGTGACGCCCGCCACACAGTTTCGTTTTCTGACTGGAAATGGACCCAGAGTTGTTCCACGCATTCCGGCTTGTGTATCTCGTGTGCGCGTCTTGCTCACTCTTGGTGTGCGTGTGTGGTCATGATGGCCAAAGGGAGGACTAGCACGCCTTTTCCTGCCGCTCAACAAAACGCCGAAAGTGTGACCGCTTGGCTTGAGTGTAATCTGCGCGTTAGGTGCCGCGTTGCGGAGCACTTGCTCATAGCTGTTGACCACCTGGCAGCCAACTTGCCGCATCGGGCGTCCCGGTATGCAGCTGTGGAGATGGTGAATATTTCGTGGGCGGTGGTGACGGCTAGAACTGTTTTCACGAGGCCGACTTCGTTGTCGTCTGACCTGATGCCGAGCCTGAAGCTTCCGAACAGGACCACTGCGGCGGTGATTTGTGGCAGCGCGTCGTCAGCTCCGACCTGGGAGAGCGGGTGGGACATCTGTTGCGATGGTTTAATTACGGTCGATGATGATACCGACACTGCGGAGCCGTGCACGGATTAGGGCATTGTGAATGAAGTACCGTAATTACTCTAATCTAACGCGCATCTTTTTTCCGGTTAAGCGAGTTCATAAATCGCATGCGCGTTAGAATTGAGTACGAACAAAAATATTACGGTCAATCTATTGCCATCGGCAAATCCAAAATGGCCGCCCCCTACGTGCGTCGGCATGGCGCGTCGGCCATTTCTGCCTATGTGTTCCCCATGTGCGGCACTTCGTACGTGTGCTGAGGAGTTCGTCATCTAGTAGTGCATTAGCATCGACGGCGTGGAAGGGCCGACTCCAAAAACTCTAGTGCACCACGATGCCGCTTTTAAAAGAAAAGTCATCGCGTGTGCAGAAACGGACGGAAATCGGGCCGCATCGCGGTCGTTCGGAGTTCCCGAAACGTGCGTGCGGGACCGGCGGAAACAAAAGCAGAAGATTGTCGACAGCAAAGCTTCACGCAAAGGCTTCAGTGGATCACAGCAAGGTCGGTTTCCGCAAATTAAAGAGCTGCGAGCATGTGCTTGAGCAGCGAGTGGCACAGCGGCCCATGACGACAGAACTGCTCCAAGTGCGGGCTATGCAATTAGTCTTAGAAAAAGGTCTAATGCGGAGCCAGTTTAAAGTGAGCAGGTGCTGGCTAACTAACTTTATGAAGAGTAAAGGCTTTTCCCTCCGAAGGGGAACATGCATATGCGAAAATCTTTGCGGAGGAGTACGATGAAAAGTTTCACAGTTTTCAGAGGTTCGTCCTAAACTTGCGGCGCAACAACGGCTACCTGCTTGGGCAAATCGGGAATGCCGATCAGACGCCTCTTTACTTCGACATGCCTGGCACCACAACCGTCAAGAAGAAGGGGGCGAAGCAAGTTCGCGTGCTGACATCGGTCCACGGTAAAGCTACAGTGACGGCAATGCTCTGTTACACGTCAGATGGGCATAAGCTTCGCCCGTACCTCATATTTAAATGGAGGACGCTCCCGAAAGGAGTCGTTTTTTCGAGTGGTGTGATCGTGCGGGCCAGCGAGAAAAATGGGTGCGCGTTGCAATCGATGTCTTACTTTTTTTTTTTTTCGCGGTGGAAATCGGGTGCACGTTACAATCGAGGGCGCGGTAGAATCAAGTAAATACGGTAAGTAGCGAGAGCGATTTGCGAGAACGACTCGCAATCCGATTGCTACTGAGTGACGTTTTCGCATTCATTCTGTGTCGCGAAGTGGCTAAGGCGGCCGCTAGGGAAAGTTCAGTTATTTGGTTACAATTGCGCGCCAACTCGTCGCAAAGCTCGCAGACTCGAGTCTCGCACCCCCCCCCCCCCCCCCCCCCCCCCCGTATAATCATTCATGATGATCTTTGCGAGACAACTTTTTATACTCGCAGTAGAACATGACATGCTTTGAAACATCGAGCACCGTGCCCATGCACATCGCAACCGAGATTTCTGCTCGAAGTTGTAGCTCGGCCTAACTGCTCCGAACTTTGCGGGCGAAGTCATCACTTTAGGGAACGTGCGAAACCGAAGAAGTCGTAGTGTGCTTCATCGAAAGTGACGAATTACATTTCCCACTGGCTACTCGGCGCTGCGGGTGGGCATTTTGCTTATTGGCGGCGGACCCTTCGGCCAGGCTCGTTGCGTAGCATTTCTTTGGAGCAGTGGCTGGAAATTTCACCCATCGGCGCTCCAAAATGCAAGACCAAGTCCGCTGCTCGCTGATCTTCTTGTCGCTTTAGTTTGGCATAACTGACCATTAGCAGACCGTAGTGTTACATGTGTAGATTAACTGATAGCCAGGCGGTAGTGACTACCGTGAACAGTAGGCCATCAGGCCCGCGAAGAACACGAGAACATGTTGAGCCCTTAGCCCAGAACGAACTGTGTTTTATTATTTCCCAAAACGGCCACCCCGCCGCTGTGCCAAGCTTGCACAGCTCAACACAACTATCAGTGCCGCGTGGGGGCGCTGCATTTGAACCAACATTGTAACACGTAGATTGGCAGCCTTCGTTCTTAAATCAATACATCTGTCGCCTTCGTTCTTAAATCAGTACGTCTATATCTGTGGCGCGCTGTTCCCATACTGAAAGTATGCCGATGTTTGAGTAGGAAAGTTTTTAATTGGGGATGGTTCGTGGTAGAAAAATCCGCTGTAAAGGAGTCCTGACCACCTTGCTGGCCTCGCATTTCAGTCAATTATATCCGAATGTCTGTTGTACCAGAATCCATAGTAAGCGAACCTCAATCAATGGAACAAATGGGGTGGTCAGCATAATGGCACCAATTGCTGTATGGCATCCGAATCGCTGTTGTATGCAGATTCGTTGTAACAAGGTTATTCTGTATTTATAAAAATTTTTGAAGAGCCGAGTGTTCTCGAAATATATGGACTTTGCATCACCGCAGCGTGCTTATTTAAAAATGCATGGGTCAAATAATACACTGAGAAACAGAGGAAATATTTCTGGTAATCTTCTCGACAACACCGAAGAAACAACTGCATCAGAGTGGTGGGCGTCGCGCAACACTGTTCTGTGTTCCCGCCACGAGCTGTCCGTGTCATTGTGCTTGCTTGTCTGATGTTCCCATTGTTCAGATATTCAGACCATTAGGCAGATGTTCTGCCGCTAGCGAATCTTTCAGACTGTTGCGATTTTCATTGGAGCGGCACTCGTTGAAAAAAAAGAAGGGGGGGGGGGGGGGGGGCTCATGAGATAGCCATTCTAGCGCTTTTGGAGCGAGATCAGGTGAAACAAACTTTTGGGCAGTGTTCGCAATTATGAGTACTCTGTAGTGACCAGCTTTAGCAAATTTATGCAACATGACCCTTCTTCTGTGAAGTATAGTAATGGGAAAAACTACCCTGTAGTGAAGGGTCCTATCTTGTAGGCTTTATCTCATTATTAAAATTGCCTATATGCAAGAACTGCTTTGTGATCTTGTTTAGGTTCAGTGTACCTAGCTTCAGCTGTATATGTGACTGTCGCACAGCATCGAGCAGTGGCTGTAACATAACAGATGTTCTTTTTTTGTGGCCTTATAACTGTGGGGAGGGATACTTTGTTATCTTGTTTAGATTGAGTATATTTAACTTAAGTTGTATATGAAATTGTAGCAGTAGCTTCAAATATTAGCCGTGGTACTGCGTGTTTTATTTTTTATTTTTTTTTCCACGAGGTGCAGTGACTGTTGGTATGGCACAGATTTGAGAGTTGCTCATACAGTAGTATAGTTCTCTGTAACTGTGACTGTCTGGTCACCTGAGCATGTGCTTGCTTGCGCGGTTTCAGGAGCCTTGTTTCAACAGTGTTCGTGGCCGTCGTCGTGCTCCCGAAAGAATCAAATGTGTAACACCTCGTCCACGCGTTCCTCGGCCGTTTCAGTCACATCCCGGACACTACTGGAATGATGACTGACCTGTGACTGCCCATGCTTGATGAAAAGCTGCTAAAAGTGCCTTTAAAGCATTCTTAACACCCTTTTTGTTTTTTCTTTGAAGCATTAGTATTTTGAAGTTCAGACATGGTCTTGTCACTTGGGTTCACGATTGGTCCATTATAGCACTCAGCCATTAGTGGTTGCACCCGTTAGAGGTTAAACTGTCTACCGCATTGGTCTTCCAGAATTTCTACCATCAATTAGCTAGGTTGCCTTGTTGCGACCTAGACTTCGACCCAAGGCCTGTGTGTACAGTATATTTTGCGTGTGTTTCAGTCTGGGTTCATACAGCCATCACTCTCCATTATGACATCAGCGTCAACCACAGTAGTGTTTTACAACAGCGTTATCTGAAAACAAATTGGATTCTTTTGACGTTATCACTGGCGTGCAAATATATTAAATGGGCACTGGGCCTATGATATTGGGCTTCACGGCCTTACTTTAGGTAACTGTCATTACAGTTTTTTTATGATCACATGAGGGATTGGCGCGTTGGAAATCTCATGCAAGTGTCATCAATGCTATGCTGGGTTCTGCTTTGGGCATTGTTTGTTTGAACGGCATCGTTTATTTTACTCTCCTCCCCAGAGGCAGCCCAAGAAGCTTAAGGAGAAGGAGAACCTGCTTGAACGAAGCAGCAAGAAGCCTGAGGTAGGCAGCTGGCAGCCTTGAAAAAAAAAAAAGTCCCACTCGATCATTCCAAGCAGCAGGGGCCGTACGTGTAGCGGGGGCGCTTGCTTGTGTGTCGACCACCGTCGCCACCCAGCGTCGTCTGATGCACTTGGGGTGCCGGCAGACACGTGGCTGTGCCCCAACAGGCCATTAGTTGTGCTAACACGAGGCACATCAGTTGTACAGTTCTCCCTTTCTCTCTATAGATGAATGACGTCAGGAGAGTGTTGGAAGCGTGCTGTGCTTTGGCAGACAACTTAGATGGGGGGAAAACAATTATTGTTCATCTCTTGGCCTGCCATGATTCCAGAACAATTTGCCTTTTGTTGGGCCAAGCCGCCTTGTCGTGTCTGCTACTCAGTGCTGTGTTAATGTGGTCGTGTTCTTTACATCTGAGCTCGTGCCAGTTTGAAATGTGTTTTAAGACGAGGCCTGTAGTTTCTCGACATGCTCGGCATTTCTTATACCAGGGTCGCGGCACTTTGGTGTTCTCAAAATTCATGCTGCATCAGTAGTGGCCCTAGCGTGAGCAACATATTGACCATATTTCTGAGAAGGCATGCTGCTTTTTAGTGAGACGAGTGTTTTCTTGCCTTGACAGTGAAAGTCTAATGTTGTTGCAGTTGTCTGGAGCTCATGCTATTCCCTTTTTTGCCTTTGCTCAGCGTGCTGTCTTTTAGAATTTTTATTTATCAAGTCCACGATTGGCCGAGCACAGGTGTGTTTCAGTCGTAACAGTGTGCTATTTTCCCATTCCCAGGCAAGTTTATCTTGTCGGGTGTCGCAGGCCCACGTTCATTTAGTTATTAATGTTTCGTTTGCCTGCTCAAGCAGACTGCACACCTTGCTTTACGAAATGGATTGCAGTGTTTTTACAGGACACTCGTTGCGCCATCCCTCCCTTTAGTTTGACAATATCATGAACTCGCCAGTCATGGAGTGCTTTTGCCATCTCAACTTAAGTCGGCACTTCAGTGTAATCTATTGGTAGGATGCAAATGCTACCAAACAATTGGTTGTTTGCTGCACACAAAATTTTCCAGTTCAAGCCTCATTCACTGGGTAATGTGTTTAGGTTATGTTGCTCTCAGTGCTTGTACAAAACAGCCTGGGCTGCTGCTTGCCACTTACCCATGCTTTCAAGACAAACTCCTGACTCTCTGTACTGAAATGCTCGCCGCTACCTGATGGACATTTTTCATCGTGCCCTCCCCGTGGCGTGTGACCTGTGCCAATGAAGCATGTGTGTTTTTGTATGCTGTCTCGTGCACTTGCTGCAGCTCTAGTAACCATCGCAGGAGTGTTATGAAGCATGCCATAGAAGGTACAACTCATTTTGTGCAAATGTAGCCACCATCGCAGTTGTTAGTATTAAGAATTTTTGGAGGGACTTGTCATTAGTGCGGGCAAAAAGACGCCCGCTGGGTTTCGTAGTGTGCCTGCAGAGAACATGCATTGGATTTACAACGTTCATGGCCACATGTCTGTTTTGAGCTTCTGGGGAAGATTTTCGTACCTTACCAGAGTCTTTTTTAAGACTTGTACATTCTTGTCCTGCTTACTATGCGGCACAATTAAATCGCTGGTTTTGGCTGTGCATTGTAGAAAGCAATGTGTTAGGCTAGGCGACGTCTTTATCTGACAATACTTAGTCCTGGGTACATAGTGTGTTATTGCTGCATCACTTATGTTTGAGAGATTCATTCGCCCGGCTGGGGCAGCGCTCGAGCTTGCTTTTCTGTATGCTGTGTGTGCTTTGATACTTGGCTAGGAAAGTGATTTTGTAATGCAACATTCTTAGATGAACCAGTTGCATTGTTTTACCACTGCAACATCATTAGCAAGTATTACTAGTGTTGGATGTTGTTTGAGACAAGTCATGTTGTGCCTAGACTGACTGTGTGTGTGTTATGTGTACATATGAACAGTTGTCTGTGTTCCTTGTTGGCTGTGCTTGCACGTAGAATTACATTGCTCTGTGGCACCCCAAAGACATGTTCAGTTAGTAAGCGTGTCTAGCTTGTTTGTAATAGAAGGAGCCTTATTTTTTGGGCACTCTCAGTCTCCGCACAACTAATGTGCATTTTTCCGCAGTGCAGGTGTGTTTGTATGGGCTTCAGCCAATGCAGAAACCAGCCCTGTTGTGGGTGCAATGTAATTCTTGTTCAATCGCACAAGTAGATTCATTGTGAATCAATATTGCAAAGGCCTTTGCCAATGCATCGTTTAGTGTTTCATTGTGCTGGCTAGCAGATTCTCTGTTAGTAAGATAGAGGTATTTTGTATTGTCTGAATATTATTATTATTTATCGACGTAGCTTTATAGTAGCCTTAGCTTTTCTTGTAATAGCTTTGGAATGAGATTTTTTGCTTTCTACTGACTCCATTTCACTGAATTTTAATAAGAATGCATCTTTATTTGTCATCATCATTAATGAATGCTCCTTATCATTATGTATTTATCACATTTATTCAAGCTTTTGTTAATTGAAGTGACTGTGGAACTCTCCATTTGAACAAGGACTAGTTCACTTCCACAGTGGTTACGTAAGCTAACAGTGGCAGCTTCTAACTTATTACTGCTTCAAATTAGCTAGCTAATAATTATTGCAGATTACTAAGAATGTTGACCACAAGAAAGTTGTGGTCACTAAACATGAAAAACAAAATTCATCCATCTTCAAGGCATAAACACTTTGAAAAAGCAACTCTAAGGTTCAGTGCAGTGTGCTTTTAGATCAGAAAGACTTATATTATGGCTGGGGCTTGCTTGGAAGCTAAGCATCTTTTCGAAGCAACGTGAAATGTTTAGTCTGCAAATATGTACAGATTTGTGAATGCTTATTTGGGAACCAATGTTACGACAGGGGTTTGGTGTTTTCAAGCTTCTTCACTACAAAAGTACAGTAAATTTGTGGTTTATTTCGCGGGGGGAAAAAAAATTTCCCAAAAACTTCATGCAAGCACATGTAGTTTCAAATCGTCAGCAAGCTGGCTTTGAAAGCACAAGCGGTTTCACATGGAGTCGTTAGCTGCCATTTTTGAGATGTCACAGTAGCACTGATATTGTAAGAAATTCTCTCCCACTCTCTGTGCGTGTGGAGATAGATAGCTAGACTAGGTTTCGAGACGTGCAATACTAGACGCAGGAGAGCATTTGCATTCTTGGTTTCGTTTTGCCATGACAATTTTTTGGCATCGCGCTGCTCTCGAAACTTCAGTGGGAGTGATAATCGTGTCTCGACTTGTCCCATAGCAGCAATACGATGTGAAAAAGATGATCTGAAATGTAGCTGCTACTAGTTTGCTGGCCTGCAGCACACTGTTATCTACTGTAGAAATTACGGCACGTCGCCTGTGTGTTCGTGCTGGTATTCACTTCAGGGATCGACGTTTTCGCACAATGCATCTTCTGTGGTGGACATTCTTTCTCTCCTTTTGCACGGCTGTGGTATGTTAGTTCTGTGAAGTCCAGAAGACTGTACGGTTGATGTTTATTCTATTCTTGACCTGAGAGCTGGACTTGACACCCAGACTTCAGTTTAGCGTGGAACCTTTGTGTGTGCGAGCCCCAATGTCACTACTCTATTCTCGTGCTTTATTTTTCGTTAACTCTGCACTCAGCAGCACTTGGATGTGTAACATCGCACTACAACTTTTCCACTTGTCAAAGCGACTGTTTTATGCTGCATTATTCTTTTTTGAGAGACTATACTTGTAGCTACAGACAGCAAGACTTGCTTAGTAGCATTTTGTTCTTGTTGCATGAACTAGATTGATTCAGTTTCTGTGATTGTAAGATTTTATAGACGTATTTCTGTGATTATCGGCAGCACTACCGAGTGAGGTAATGCTGTTTGGGATATAGTGTGTTTTCTTTCACATCATTACTTGCACCCATCCAGATCTTTTATTTGTACGTGCCAACCGGTGAAACCTGATGACTTGCGCCTAATTGCTGGGCGCTTGTGGTACTCCGAGACTGCTAGGCCGAGAAGTGAAAGGGGAAGTTGAGCCTTGAAATGCCATTCCACAGTCATTTTGTCGCTCCGGAGCAATCACTTTTTTTTTCTCTGTGTATGGGTGTGCAAGTGAAAACGTGTTGCACTGAAAGTGGCTATACTTAAGTTATTTGTACTGTTCGTAACTTCTGGCAAGAATATGTCCACATTCGAGCTGAATGTGCTCTTTATCTCTCGCACTGCATTTTATGTCGCCTTTTTTTTTTTTTTTCATTTTTTGTTAAGCTTTCGAAATATCCTTAGCTGCATGTGAAAGCCACGCCCAGGCCATTTGCCTGTACAAACTTGGCAGCAACTTGAGACATTTTGCACTGTTTCTTGTCGGGGTGTCTGCCTTCTACTGGCTAACGTAACTGCCACCCAGACGTACATTACTTCCCTCAACTTTGATAGCTATTGTAGTAAGTTGTTTAGCAGACCTAGATTTTTAATGGATAATAATTAGAAAGTAGTTTGTAGTTGTGCATTTTTACACGTTCAGAGACATTATGTAGTAGGGGCAAATGAGAGAGCTTTGCGTGCAAGTCTCAAAGCCACCGTAGAAGTAGCGCAGCAACTTTTTTCGGCTGCTGGATTTATAGTTGCAGTGGCTGACATGCAGCCAACGAAATGTTCAATCGTTATTATGACATAGAAGTTGCTTTGCCTAAAATAACACTTGTTGACAAAGTATCTAGCCTAACCCACTGGCAGAGAACTTTGTGGTAATTGAGCAACTAATGGGCTTTGTCGTTCTCTTCCCATTAGCCTTTGCAACCGAGATGCATACATTACTCGAAATTGACCCACAGCTAGCTCCTCTGAAAAGGAAAGTCCGAGTTGTGCGAAATTAAATAGCAAGATACTCGAAAGCTTGTGGATCAGTCGCGGATATGTCCGAATTCGCTGCTGTATGTAGGTACGGTGCTCTGAGCTGACCATTACTAGAGTAGGAATTTACACGTGCGAAGGCAAAGTGATTGTCCTAATATAGTTCAGAAAATGTTTCAATGCTGCTGAATTTTTCACTTGTGCTATGAACCAGTGTGTCTGCAGCACCAGTGTGTTGCACAGCCCTAGGCATTAGTGATTGTTCTTACTGGCATATTCAGGACACGTCTCAAAGAAGCAAACACTGCTTTCTCATTGGAAAAGGTACTATCAATTTTTGAAGCAGCCCAGGCTCGTTGCGA
This sequence comes from Rhipicephalus microplus, assembly GCF_013339725.1. NCBI lineage: Eukaryota > Metazoa > Arthropoda > Arachnida > Ixodida > Ixodidae > Rhipicephalus > Rhipicephalus microplus. The sequence continues at coordinate 36,039,209 of NC_051170.1, forward strand.
AGGAATATCGGTGGGAGCACCTGAAAACCCATGAAAGTTGTTTGCAAGTTTCAGCGTGCTCTTTCTTCGAATGTGTTCCAGAGGTGGACCTATAACGAACAGCTTCGATGTCACGAGGGAGCATTTGTCGGCACATCATTAAGCCACTTGCTTTGCATCTACTGTGGAGAGTGACTTGGCAGGGTTGGCAGTGCTCCACAGCTATTTTTCCTGAGTTTTGAAGTATTTTGCATGCTCTATGGGAGTTTGAGTACTGTAGATCAGCTGACCAATTTTTGTTACCAAGCAGCTTTGAAACATTTTGATTATGCGCTTACTGTATCGTTGGCACTAATAGCTATGTCAGTGGCAGGAGAGCTTAGTATTGCATGCCCTTTAATGTTGGCTTTAAAACTGCCTTGGTGTGCAATGAACTTTACAAGCAGAGGCAATTTTTCAAAAACCTTGCATTTGACTGTTAACGTATAGGTGAATTATGAAAATATGCTTTAGCCTTGTTTGTATGCGAAATCGCTGCTGCATGGGTGGACGGCCAGAGGCTACTAAATGTACTATAACATTTATCGCTTTTTTTGTTTGTGAGAATGGCAATATTGCAAAGGGTATACTTACATTATAGGAGCTGTCGCAATATTTAAATGCTATATAGCTGTTGTTTCCCATTGATCAGCAATGAATTGTGGCTATGTAGGTGCGTCGGCAGCTTGAGAGTTTAGCTGTAGTGAGAACTGTAAGAACTTTTGCATCTGAAAGAACAGCTAACATATCCTCATACTAACTTCTACCATAAAAGGAGTCATTGCATTCTCCTACATCCAAGATAATAATGTATTTTTTTTTTCCTTCTTGGATGTTATGACATTCATATATTAATTTTGCCTCCATATTTCTAGCTTGCTTTGGGTGAGAGCTGAACATCAGCACCGTAGCATGGCAAGGTTCCTCACGAAAATTAGAGAAAAAAAAGCTACTATGGTGTGAAACTGTCTGCTTTTTATGCAATTTTTTAATATAATGTATCACGAGAGTTGAAAGTAGGATGTCATGTAGATTTATATACATATTTGTTCACCTTTGTTGGATGTATACTGTTGCTTTGTCCTAGCCCTGCATCTTCCATGGTTTGTTTAAAGGCTCATTTAGTATATCTGTGTTTCTAGGTGTCGATGAAAAGAAACCCAGATTGTTTACTGTGTCAGTTGTTCACTTTAAGTGAAATTTCTTAGTCCTGAAGAAAGAAATATCAAGAGCTTAGATGTGACTGAAAATGTACTAGGTTCTTTAAGAACGCACAAGTTGACAATAGTTGTGAAGTCACCATGGACTAACAGAACTGAGTTTAATATGTTGTTTGTGCGCACTAAGTTTTTAGGTAGTTCCTGGTTGTGTTGTTAGCTCTTTGTGGCTGCCTTTAGCGGTGTTTTGAAATGAGTGGTTGCTTTCTTCTTCGATTTGCACTTATTCTTCCTAATCATGTTTGTCAACATTTGCCTGTTTTCTGTGTGAATATGCATGACGTGTTTTTGATGCGTGAATTTTTTAAGAAAGAAAATATCCAGTTTGTTCAATTCCTGGCTCTGTTTCAATTGCAACTGCCAACTGTCTAGTTGCAGGACCATGGTGAGATGAACACCCAGCAGTCTCACTGCAAATGCTGTTTGCAATGCAAGTAGCGAATTGTTGCAGAAATTGTTGACTGCTGCCTATTCTCTGATTAGACCCAAGAGGATTTGATTTCACAAAATCGGATTTCACAGTATTGCTCAATACATAGTTATGTTGTCTATCTGCAGTGCAAAAAGAACAATGTTCTCACAGCAGAAGTGGTTCAGCAATGTCTTATAGCACTAGAGCTGCAGCAGGACACTGGAGAACGCAATGTGGAGCACGAGGAAAACAACTCTGCACTTGTGTGCAGCTGGTGTTCTGAAGCAGCTCCTTTCCTCCTCCTGTTTTACCCTTACCTTTTTTCCTGCAGCACCCTTTCAAGCTATGCTACAAGATTCACAAACGAGAGTTTACACAGTTGCAAAGATCTATACAAGTGTATTGTGCATTTCAGCACTGTCTGCTTACCTAATTGTTTAGGCTTGTCTCATCAGTTGAGGAGGAGGTTTGGTTTAGCAATACATGGCCGCCAGTTTTTGCGTCTGAAGTCAGAGGTTTAGGACTGGGGGGTGGTGGCGGTGGAACACTAGCTCTGCGATCTACGCCCTCTGCTTTAGCTGACGGCCCCTGCTGTAGTCCACGGCTCTCTAATGCCTCTGTGCGAGTGTGAAAAATGTCTCAGGTACGAGGGTGGTCTTTTGTTTAAATATGCCATTCATGTAGACATACTGCTGCTGTTTATTCTTTTGTAATTGTGGTTCTAAGAGGTAAGCTTGTAGCCAGGAATGGGCCATAGTACGAAGGACTCGAAGCTATGTATTCCATGTATGTTAAAGAAAACTTGGCGAAAATAACTATGCAATAGGATGTAAAGGTGGGCTAGTTGGTAATTCATGATGGTTCAGCGAACTGGGAGCGCGGGGGTAAACACAGACACAAAGCAAAGAAGAGGCATATTTAAACACAATGCCTTTCAAACAGGTAGTTTTGGGACAGGACCAACAACAGTTTTTGTGACACTTTGAGAGCAAGTTAAAGAAATGAAGTGCTGCTGTCTATAAAATATTACCATTGGTGAAGTGTGAGGAGGGGAGGGCAGACTGCCATCACTAGCAGCTTCTTTTAAGCATAAATTGTTGGCTGCGCTAAGATTTTGATTTGCACGTTGGATGGTATCTTGCTTGATGCAAGAACTGAGCATTGCAGCTTTTTCATTGATAACACTGAGAATGAATTGGCATAAATTTCTTGGGGAATTCAGCCAGAAGGAAATGCCATTTAAGGGATACGCTGGGGCTTGATGATTTAGTGCATTCCTTTTGTGAATTTCGAAGGCTATCACTCACCGAGGAAGCTCAATTTAATTGTGGCGTGTGAGCCATTGGCATGTGAGACAGCAGTGATAACTTTACTTGTCAGCATTGTTTCAAGTGCTATAGCTTTTTAAACCAGCTGCCCCTGGTCTGCCACTGTGGTGCATTGTTCTCAACTGCTGACCTAAAGGTCGTTGGTTCATTTTCGGCTGCGGCAGGCCCACTTTGATCCAGGTGAAATGCCAGATGCTCGTGTACAGTGCGATGTCGGTGTATACCGAGTACCGGGTGGTCAAAATTTCTGCAGCCCTGCACTACGATGTCCCTCATAATCAAATTGCGGTTTTAGGACATTCCATTCCAGATATCATTAACCAGCTACCTGTAGAGTTCACCTGAAGTACTGTTAGTGTAACTGCCTAGCGGTCACGAGTCCAAATTGAATGACTATTGGACTAGTTGAAGCAGTTTGAACAGCACGCTGTATGCACCTCTCAATGCTATGGACAGGCCAATGAAATTCCGTCGTAGGTTAGAAATGTGCCTCATTTGTCGTTGCCTCTTTGACATTGCAGCATCCTTCGCTTGAGTCTACCTTTGGCACCAGGGAGGGTATGCGTGTCAGTTCATTTAATTTCTTGGCAGTCACTATCTCGAAAATTCATATGTGAACTTTGGTAGTTCAGGGGAAGATGAAGGCTTGGAAGAGATGAATATTCTGCAAAAGGGGGGGGGGAGGGGTGGTGAACGGAAACTACATTGGCTCGAGTGACAACCCATATTGAAGAATATCCATCTCTTCAGGCCTTCACCTTCCCCTGAACTCCCAAGTAAGCACACGACGTGGCTCCGTCGTTTGCCGAGGGCAACACCTCGTTGTACTAGGTGTTATGCTGGCTCAATCCGGACCCCGCCACGGTGGTCTAGTGGCTAAGGTACTCGGCTGCTGACCCGCAGGTCGCGGGATCAAATCCCGGCTGTGGCGGCTGCATTTCCGACGGAGGCGGAAATGTTGCAGGCCCGTATACTCAGATTTGAGTGCACGTTAAAGAACCCCAGGTGGTCAAAATTTCCGGAGCCCTCCGCTACGGCGTCTCTCATAATCAAATAGTGGTTTTGGGACGTTAAACCCCATAAATCAATCTGGCTCAATCCGGTCGGAAGGGTGGCAGGAGTGTTGCCAGAGACGTATTCTTTTCTGTACGTGCATTTGCACGTGTATACAGTAGGACCTCGTTAATACTTTTCCGAGAAAAAGAAAACTTGGAAAATGTATCATACGGAACGGATTTTCTTTTTGCGATTGCGAGCGTAGTAGAGGAGAAATCGTATTAAGCGGAAACGTATCGACAAGAGGTTCTAATGTGTACACGTATACACGTTCAAAAGCCGCGAAAATGTTCGTGGCTTTTGAACTCGAGTTCACAAGTCGCGAACATTTTCGATGTCCACGCCGCTCACCCGCCTGGCTACGCCATTGACTAATGGGTGGGCAGCTGGCGATAATTCTGAGCACATCCTTACTGGTGAGGAGAAGGATTGAGATATGCGAGCCTTATTTGGGCACCAGTAATAGTCGTACAAAACAAAAAGCCAAACTGAGTTTGCTGGAGCACCCCGCCAGTTAGAGAGTAGAGCAGTAATTGCGTCAGGCTTTGGCACTGACGGTGGTCACCTGGCGTGGCGGCCCGTTTTCTCGTAGGTGGCCAGGTGTGGCTTGGTGGCGAACCGCCTGGATTCCTCTGCACCCAGCAAGAAGCGGGGCAAGGAGCGCGAAACTCCGGCCCGCAGAAAGCTGTCGGTCATGAAAAAAGTAGGCAAACGCTCCTCCTCGTCACATTTGCTCAATATAGTGCTGTCCACAACGTGGAGTATCGAGTCGACGTGTGAGCGCTGACCGGGCTTCGGAGCTGACCAGCTGAAGGGCCTCGCGTAGCCTTGCGACGCACGGCCATTTTTTTTTTTTTTTTCGTATACAGAGGTATAGCAGTCCGAAGTAACTAGAAAAATAAGACTGGTGTGGAGCACATTCGGCAAGCAATCTGAAATCGTGAATGGTAGATTGCGACGAGTGTTGAAGATTGGGCGAGTTGGTTCGTCGTACTTGAACTGGTATAGCGCATTACGGGGAAGAAGAAACGGCCGAGCAGACCGACACAAGAGGACAGAGCGCTATGTCCTCTTGTGTCGGTCTGCTCGGCCGTTTCTTCTTCCCCGTAATGCGCTATAGTACCAGTTCAAGTAGATTGCCACTATCCCTCAGGAGGACAGCTGCATGTTACCGGCGATTGCAGCACACGTGCTCACCCTGGCGGGCTTTGTGGTAAGGCAGCATTATTTTTGAGCAAAGCACGATTCCTTTGTTGTTGTTGTTTTTCATGCACACATTATAGTCACAACAATTACCAGAGGTCGTGACTCCTCAAGCGTGTAACTGTCTTCTGTGTGTAAGGAGGCGCCGAGAAGCAGTGATGCTAAATCGTGAAGAAAAAAAAAAGACTGGAAGATCGTCACGTGATTCCGCTAGCCTCTGCAAGCTAACTTCTGACTCCGCCCCTCCCGACCAATGAGATCGAGAAGGCTCCGCGCAACCGACGGAAACGAAGCAAGCCGGCCAATAGTAGTAGTGCTTGCCTTTCGCATAACCGGGGCCTACTTCCCCCTAATTTTTTTATGACTAGACTTCAAGCTTGTCACGTAATGCTACCTCCTGGTTTTTCTCTGCGCCCGTCGCGCGACAGATAGCTGCCAATTACGCACGTACGTATGCTTTTTACGCATGAGTGACTGTTTTAGATGCGGAAGCATCTTATACACTCGCCTTGTAGTGCGCCGTCCGTGCCGTCCGCACCGCTTCTCGAACATTCGACAGCTGACGCGCGCGCATGCGCCGTCGCGCCGTCACCCACCATCTGTGCCGCGCGCGCTTCTCCTTCGAGAACATTCGACAGCTGACAGCGCATGCGCCGTCGCCATCTGTGCCGCGCGCGCGCTTCTCCTTCGAGAACATTCAACAGCTGACAGTGCATGCGCCGTAGCGCTGTATATATACTCAAGGTCGGCGCTCGCTCGCTCAGTTGCCGCTCGTCGGTTGGTTTGTACGGCGCGTCGACGTCCAAGGTCGCGGTGAAATGAATTCCAACGAATCCACAAACACAATGATCGACGTCCCTTCGACCAGCGCCGTCCTTTCGCATACGTGTGTACGTGTTCACTCATTTAACACCCCCTCCTACAACCACGTTAACCAATTTAGCCATCGACCCAAGTAAGTCGCAATTTAACACCCCATTTCACAACCACGTTAACCAATTTAGCCATCGACCCAAGTAAGTCGCACTTTAACACCCCGTTAACCAATTATATGCTCCGCATCCTCCTCAGTGTTCCCCCGAGGGAAGCTGCGGGCAATTTTTTTTTTCGTCGGATGCAGCGGCTTTTCTTTTTTTTTTTCTGGCCCTTGCATATCTCATACAAACATCTTAAAGGGGTTGCGACTTTTTTGGCTCCGTGAACGGCGGCGTGTTTCTCGGCCGTACAAAGTGGATAAAAGAATCTTGTTCCGTATACGAATGTTGCGGCATAACCTGGCTGACCTGGCTCGGCGCCTAGCCGAAATTCCCGAGCCTGGAAACCTCAATTCTGGTGAGTACGATGTCTCTGTGAACTTCTTGGGCATCTCGTGCACCGTATTCTTGCAGCGGAAAGAACGGAAACTCGCGCCTTCGCCACGTGGTGCCGACGCGAGTGTGCAGTGTTGCGGGTCACGTGGCCTGTCGCGTTCGACGTCGTTATCGCGCGAAGACGAAGCGAAGCAGCGTCTGCCTTGGCTGTCAATTCCTCTTAATCCCTCCTATTACCTCAACACCAGTGTTGAGGTAAAAAGTTTCTGGCAGCAGAGGCGTAGCCAGAAACTTTTTTTCTGGGTGTGGGTGGGGGAGTATTTTAACCATAATTTATGTATGTTCGTGCGTGCGTTTACACTAAATGCGAAAGCAAAATTTTCACCCCCCCCCCCCCCACCCACCACCTGGCAGACAGGCGGTTGGAATTTGATTGTAACCTGCTAAATGGCCCTGCGATACTTACAATTAATCATCGAATAGCTTCTAGAGTGCTCGTTGTCGCGAAAATTTTGCAATCCTTTAGTACGAGTGGAGTTACAAGGTTTCGTCGCGCGCTTCAAGCGAATAGGTGACCGGTAATATGCGCAATCGCAGGGAACTGTGGGATACGACGGCTTCCGGTTCGACGCATCACGTTGGTTAGCAGCGGCACGCGCGCATTTTTGTACCGCTCCGTTGAAAAAAAAAAAAAAAAAAAAACACCTCTCCGTGCGATTGCAGTGCTTTAGAAGTTGTTTTTTTTGTTTTTGCTAACCGTGATTGTGACATTGACAAGCTACAAAAGCCATGAACGGTAAGGAAACTTTTTTTATCGCACTAAGATGATCTGCAATGCATTTATGCTGCTGGGGGTACTCTGTTTGGCAAGCAGATCGGTCGATACGGAAGACAGTTTTCATTGTATAATACGTTGCTGCAAATTAAAAAAATCATCTATTTTAAAGATCTCAGGAGGTGGAGATGACTGTAGCAGTGTGCTAAAAGTTCCTTTCGGGATCATTGCTTCGACCGACATCGTCGGTCGATCGACATGAAGCGCAGTACTTATTGAGCGAATTTAGATTTTTTTCTCGCCTTCTGCGCGCTATAAGATGCATTTCTTAATCGAAGCCAGATGCTTATATAAACGCTGATCTTGATTAAGCTGCGCGGCACGGCGGCACAAGTCAGACATAGGCGGCGCTGAATAATCTAAACCCTGCGCTTGTTCCACGCACTTCTTCCTTTGATTCCCGTCCTGGCGCACAGTTTGACCAAGATAAACGCAAGTGCACTCGTCAAGCGCTTCGTGTAAACTTACTCTTGAGTGAAGTGTGGCAGCTTGGGCTAGTTGGTATGGCATGACGATAGTTATAGCGCGAGAACAAAACGACGACACAGAGACTTTCGTGTCCTTCTTGTCTCTGTGTCGTCGTTTTGTTCTCGCGCTATAACTTACGTCTTGAGTGAAGCTTTTGCCTTGTTTGCCATATATATGGGTGCAATGGCGGGCGCTCGTCTCGTATGGCAGGTAGATTTCACCCGCGCGTTCCCATAATATATTTGCGAGGTGCTTGCGCGAGAATTTATTTCTCAATATTCGTAGCAAATTCATACGTAAGCTTTTTTTTTTAGTGTAGAATATACACGTATATGATAAAATGGTTTTCGCACACTCTGGCTTCAACGTTCCGTACTCAAAGGCTACTTCTCGTTGTGGCTCTCTTCACAGCCGCGGCCCACCTCATTTTTTTTTTATTTCTTCGTTCCAGGGGAATCGATACACGCCGCTTGCCTTTCACGCTCAAGTTGAAGCAGCCAACGGCTGAACAACCTACCATGGTTTATCAGGACGAAGATAAACGGGTAACCGCGCGCGTGAATTCCGAATGATCTGAGGCTTCGGGCGAAGTGGTTCACCGTCGTCTACTCTTCTCGAACGGGAAGCCGGTAGCAGACGGTGCATCCCACAATTCCACGCTCTTTTACTGGTCACCTATTCTCTCTGTACCGGCGAGCGCACTAAAAGATACGCAGGGAGGTGCAAGACGCGGTAAAAAGATTCGTCTCTTTGTCAACACTTGTGATAACCTTGAACACTATTGTTTCTTCGAACGCGCTCTTTGAAATTGATTAGGGGGCATGTGGCAACATCGCGCGGCGACCCAGGCAACTGTTCAACTCGTGATGGTCATATCAGCCACTGGCCGCAGATATTTTATTGTATGGCACAGTAATTCGGGCTGTGGCATTATGTGCTGAGCTAAGAGGCAAGGTTTTTCTAGGTGTTTTTGAGAATCGCAAATTACAGGCCGCGCGCTGCGCTATGATATTTGGCTCGCGTGGTCTCGGGAGCCTCGACTATATATTTATCGGCAGTGTTTTCTTTTTGTTTTGGGTAACCTTCACAGCCCGCCTTTTCAAACAGTCTGAAGTAGATAGAGATTGCGTGTGGTAGGGGGGGAGCTTGTTGCACACATGTGCACATGTCCTTTCCTCCACCGCTCCTAGCTATGTAACTGTTTCGAAACAGTGCTGCAACTTATAAGACGAAGCTTTACAGCATAAACGCACAGCCATTCCAGCTCCAAACTATTTTGCGATATTGAAGCATCCCACGTTTTGGTTTGCATTCGCTGCAAGTGTACTTGATTACGCTTCTGGCAACGGGCAGGGTGTGTCGAAAAAAATGTAGTTAAAAAAAATAAGGGAAATTGAATAGTTTCTCGCCGCCTTAATAATTACATTTTACGTAGCGGCACACTTCTTCGGAGTTAATTTTTTTTGTGTGGAGGCAGGCTGGTCAGTTCAGATGTTATAATAGTCTTCCACCGAATAGCCAGTCGCCGCTCTTATATTTCAAAAAAAAGTGTCATCGGATAATTATTGCAGAAATACTAATTAAATTCTAGCGATTGTACCAATGAAACTGGAACTGAAGCTCCGATGAGCGCCACTGGCGCCCGACCACAATGATGCCTCTCTTTATGACGAGTGCAGTGGAGCTACAGATCTGCATTAGCTCACCGATGTGCAGCATGTGGCCATAAATATTGAGTTTCCTTATATACACTAGCGGGAATTCCTGGCGCTAGTGTCTATGGGAGCTGCAACGCACGGCGCTTCAGCGAGCATGGGAATGATGGGTAGTACACACATTTGTCTAATCTTCTTACTTCTAGCCTGCTTTTGGCTCCGTGTGTGTTCGTGTGGCTTGGAGCTGGAACAAAAAATCAGCAAATGTTCAGTGATTGTGCTTCACCACCTTATTCTTTTAGAATTACCTTTCCAAATCGTGTCATGAAGTTCAAAAGGGTTGAATATTTCTTTCAAAACAAAAACCGAAACACAGCCATAAACGAAGCCGCAAGTACAATTCGCCGCCCGCAAATACGAAGACTAGGCAAATGTGTGTACTACCCATCATTCCCATGGTCGCTGAACGATCGCAGCGACAGTTAATCTTAAGAGACTCTATGGCCATAACCGCAAGCGCGCAGCCTGCGGACCCACAAAATGAAGTCGCTCCAGGGTTGATGTACGCTCGCTCATTATGAAGGTCTCTGAAGAACGTGGCAGTTGTGCTCTTCTTCCGCATTTCAGTTTAGGTTTTGCAGGCGAAGTTTGTGTGATTTTAATACTTCGTAGGCACTGCCTTGCAGCGTTTGCTTTTTCGAAATTTCGGAGGGACCATTGGCTCTTCCCAAAAACGTACGGTACCGATCCTTCCACCATTTAGCTCTATATATACCGCCTGATTCTTAATGAAATGTTAGTTTAATTGCTGTAATGATCGGTGTAGTTGACCTCTTTAGTCGCTTTAAGATATCTGCTGACATAGAAAACGCATTTAGTGAGCAAGCGAGCAAATGTATCATTTCCCTTATTTCTTTAGATTTTTCGGACACATTGTTCGAAACACCGAGGTACAGGATGCTCTTCACGTGCAACGTTACTAGAACTTCACGTGTATGTACTCGCTAAAAACGTCACCATTCTTCGAAGGCTGGGCCTGGCGACGTCACAGCGCGTCGCGCAGGTGACGTCATAGGACGGCCGTTTCAGGATTGGAAGGGGTTACGTGTATGCACCGCGGCGCTCGCAGATAATCATCAAGGAGCGCGAAGATCGTCGTCAGCGTCGCGAGAAGCTGCGACTCCTCACGGCTGCCAGGCAGGGCTGCCTGGCAAACTCGGCATCGGAAGTGGTCGTCGAGCTGGACCCAGCAACGGAGAGCAACGAAGAAATTGGCCTGCAGGAGACGCCGCTGTCACGGATCGAGCCGAACTCGGAAGCACAGCCTGAAGTGAAGCAGTTGCACTCTACCAGATTTAGGGAGTAAGTAATAGTGTTAACTTGCGGTGTTTTACGTGCAAAAGCCACGATATGATTGTGAGGCATGTTGTAAGGTGTAAGGGAGCGCTTCGGAAATTTAGACCATCGGGTGTTTGTTATAATTATATGTGGGGTTTAACGTCCCAAAAAGCACCAGATGGTTATGAGAGGTGCCTTGTATTGGAGGGCTTCGTAAATTTGACGACCACCTGGGGTTCTATAACGTGACCTAAATCTAAGTACACGGGCGTCAAACATTTTCGCTTCCATCGAAAATGCAGCTGGCATTACGATCCCGCGACCTTCGTGTTAGCAGTCGAGTGTCATAACCACGAAAACCACCGCGGTATAGGGCTTGCCGCTGAACCACCCGGAGGATAGAAATTTAGTTGTGGTGCTGGTGGATGTGCTCGAGTCTACAATGGAGTTCGAACAGCCCCGCAGCGGTGGTCTAGTCGCTGTAGGGTACTCGGCTGCTGACCCGCAGGATGCGGGATCGAAATCCCGGCTGCATCTCCGATGGAGGCGGAAGTGCTGTAGGGCCGTGTGCTCAGATTTGGGTGCACTGTTGAAGATCCCCAGATGGTCGAAATTTCCGGAGCCCTCCACTACGGCGTCTCTCACAATCATATGGTGGTTTTGGGACGTTAAACCCCACATATTATTATTAATAATGAAGTTCGAACACTTAGCGGAGACGATTTCTCGAAAACTTAGTTACACGCATTTGAGGACCGAAACGAGGCGATCGCTCGTTTTGTCTTTTACCTTCGCCCTATGTCCTACGTTCGTCGGCTGGTTCCTTCTCGCAATGCCGCTTCCCTTCCTCGCCATGTGAGCCGTACGTCGTCGCAACGCGTTCTGAAACAGCGCACACTTCCGGCTTTTGCGACTCCGTCAACTTCGTGCGATAACTTTATGCTTCTTGATTAATCGCTGTCGCCGTGCTGGCCCGTGCTCATATACAGGGTGTCCCAGATAAATTTAGCCAGGGTTTAAAAGTATGTCCGCACACGCGATTACGACGCGACCAAATGCATGTCGCTCACCGTTGCCTCGATTTAGTCAGACTACTTTTTTTGTGTTTTCAAATATTGTTTAATTAGATATGTATAATTAACTAAGTTTTCGAAAAACGAAGACAGGTGAAAAATTCAATGATAAAGTTGTAGATCGGTTTGCAAAACTTCCGATTAGACAGTTATGAGCTTTATATCTATTTGGTATTAGTGTTTTTCTAATTACCAATTCCCGCGAAATACAAAAAATACCACGTGACAAAGTCGCTCGTGCGCCAGTGCGCACAATAATTCGAGTGCTTCCTTACGTTGCGCGTACGAACAACCATATCATTTGACCAATTGTGCTGTCTAGGCAGGGCCGCAACGATGGTGGTGGCTTTAGGATGAACACGTTTTGCTATCGGCCACGAAAAACGATAACTGCTGTGACTTCTTATCGCTGTCATGAACTGTTGCGAAGGAAGCGTGTCGTTCTTACGCGGAACATTAGGGAGCGCTAGAATCGTCGTGCGCACTGACGCGCAAGCCCGGTTGTCACGTGGTATTTTTTGTATTTCGCGGGAATTCGTAATTAGCAGAAAACACTAATACCTAAGAGATAGTGAAGTTCAAAACTATCTATTTGGATGTCTTGCAAACTGATCTACAACTTTCTCATAGAAATATTTTATCAATCTTCGTTCCTTCTAAAGTTAGTTAATTGAACAGATCTAATTAAACATTATTTGAGAACACAAGAAATAGTCTAACTCCAGGCAACGATGTGCAACATGCATTTGGTCGCGTAGTAATTACGTGTTTTGGCATATTTTTAAACTCTGGCTAAAGTTACGTGGGACACCCTGTATATACGAAGTGTGCCGGTGTGGGCCCTGTTTGGCGCGCGCGCCTTTCAAGGTATCGCCAACATAATGGGCACGTTCGGTGGCACGCCGTGGCAGAGCACCGTCCGCTCGAACGTTGACAGCTGCTTGCAGAGTAAACGGAAATTGTAGGTTCTTGCTCGACCAATCGCAGCATCGCTTGCTGACAGTAAGCGTCACTGGGGAGCACCGTGCTGGTCGAGGCTGGAAAGGACTGGAGGGGAGAAAAGATTGTATCTTGGAATTTGCTGGTGCTCCCGCGGTCTATAGCACTGCCGCGTGGGGTATAAATAATCTTTGACCACGATGCGCGTGTTCATTTAAACGTTAAAAAAAAAACAACGCGGCTCATTCCTCTGTCTGTAGAATCGGCATAACACGAAAGTAAAACTTTGGGCAGTTCAGCGTTTTTGGGGCATCGTTTCGCCGCAAGGGTGACGGAATGAATGCTACAGCAATAAATTGTCACGCGAAGAACGGCAAGCAGCTCGAAACTTGTAGCGCGCACCTCGAGCAGAGACCACGCGGGAAATGAGCATACGCAGGACGAGCGCGCACTAACAACTATCGCAGCTCGACACGAAACGAACGCATACGCGTATTCACAGGACGAGCGCGAACGACTGCCACAATTTTTACTTCGTGTTTGAGCAGCGCGCTCCTTTCGTAAACGCGGCCGTGGCAGCAAGCGAGTGACCTTCGTGCCCTCTTTAACCACTGTAACCTCAGAACATGTTCAGACCGCATGCCTCCTTCCTCTGGCCGCGCGGCAGAAGAGGCGGGACATCTAGCGATTTTGCGCACGTGTCGCTATGACGCGTCAGTGCTTCTCCCAAACGTACACCCGCGCCACCGCCGCGCCTCTGCTGCGTGGCGTTCTGATTGGCTGCCGCAAAGCGATCGGCCTAGCCGCCTGGTTTTTCTTCCGCTTTCGCAGCCTGGAGAGGAGGTTTTACCCGCTTCCCGCGTTGCCGCTTTGGCCGCCCCGCCTTCGGTGTGAACGAGCTTTCAAAGCGAAATTGCGGTGGAAGCATAAGATGCACGATGTGCCCGAATCGCGAGATAAGCGCGCACGCACTAGCGACTACGCCCAGGGCGCGCGCGCATCACAACGTGCGGGGCGACGGACCTTTAATGCGTGCCCAACGTGAGCCCATCGCGCCCCCTCGCTACTGGTGCCGTAAACGCGCTGAAGGTGCTGAGCTCTAAGGAGCGCCATCAGTATATGGTGTATATAAATAGCTCGCCGTTAGAAAGCCAGACAACGCGCGTTCTGTGGCCCAGTGGTCTTGCGTCGCGCGCTGCGGAGCGAGAGGTCGTACATTTTTCTTCTCGTTCTTTTCGCTTTGCGATCTGTTCGTGTGCGTTTTACAACGTCATAACTGTGACGGAAATACGTCAGTGGTGCCGTGGCGAACCCCGGCAGAAAACACATTCGGGTTACAATATCGGAGGTGGTTTAGGGGTCCTTTAAAGTGAATTGTGTTGATTGAATTCACTGAAGCTGTTTAATGAAAGTAAAGTGTTCAGCAGTAGCAGTTTGAGTAGGCCTAAGGGGAGTCTAATATTTTGAATGCTAAAATGATCGCATGGTTATGACTTCTATGAGTAACGCTGCTGTTGTGTAGCCCTGGTGACAACGTCTGGCTCTGAAGAGTGTACCTAAAATCGAACTAAATGTGTGCTATTGCTCTACCTAAAACGCGGTCTCCCTGGTCTGAAGTCGAATCCCGAGCTTTGCAATCATGCGGGAAAAAAGCATAGGCGTGCGCCAAGCTTAACTGCGCTTGTCAATAAAAACTTTTGCATACCGTGATTCTTGAAAGCCTCTGAAGGCCATCGTAAACCATTGACTCACAAATAACATTCGCAAAATGCGTCTGTAAAAAAAAAAAACTTTCTCTAGGTGTGTCACACGACCTTGTCCTTTTCTTATTTTAGTTTGCATAACTGCAAATCAAATTCGCATTGCGACGGAGTTGACTTGCGTTTCTCCTTCATGGGAGGGTTACAAAGCTCAAAGCTTTTGTTGCACTTTTTCTGTGACGTATGCAGACGAGCATACTCTTTGTAGGTTTACAGGTTTGAAGAGCAAGCATGGATAGATTAAGGTTAAATGCGGCTGCAGACCACACAGCTTAGCGGACTATCATTTGAGATCGAATGGACATGCATATTAGTTCGACCATTCTTTGCCAAGGGAGAAATAGAAGGCACCTATTTCGCGCTACATGTAGTGTTAATTTTTGCCCCCCCCCCCCCTCCTCGCTTTTTTTTCACTCAGTCCTTCATAACTTCCACCTTTCCATAAAGGTTTCCCAAAACACTGGTAGCTGAGAACTGCTTTTGTACACGAAGGGTTGTTTACTTATGTTATTAGTGTGGCCGACACAGGTTTAATGAATATTGCAGCTAAGTTGGAAGGGGGCTTACAGAAGTGACGAATCCTTTTTATTTTCGCTTTCCAACTTCGAGCAGCTACTGTGACCACGTCCAGAGTCCCGAGATCAACAAGACAACCAAGGCATTGCTTGCGGATTTGGTGTTTTACCAGGACCGACTGTACCAGAAAGACCCCATCAAGGTACGTACGTAGGCGGCAGTCCTGTTTACTTGAAGTTTTTTTTTTTTTTTTCACTTCAGTACAAACTATGCCGCAATATTGGGCAGCACTGAAGCCTTGACAAAACAAGCACAACTAAACGAGAAGAATTAACGACGAAACAAAAAGATTCAATGTTTCATAGGCTTATTCATTCATGTCACTATATGCAAAAGTACGAAAAGATTTGTTTCACAGCCCAAGGAGGCGTCGCCCATAGTTTTTTATTATAGGCTAGAAGAAACTTTAGGCTGAAAGATCGCCGACCGCAAGAACATTATGAATAATAATATTCAACAATAAATAAGACGATTTTGAATGAGCCAAAACGCAGAATAACGAGCCATGGCGCCAACCTGAAATTTTCGTAGCCTATCAGGGTCGTAAAGTAGCCAGTTTGGTGCAAAAAGTAGCCACCAGTGGCTACCCTGGCCATTTTTATTGTTGCCTTTGCAGTAATTTATAGGTCGGCTCAAGTTTGTGCTGTTTAATGTTGATATTTGAAATCGAACATATACATCATGACGAATTGTAAGCGTGCGGACAGCACCTAATGTTCATTTCGATAATTTTTATTAAATATTCAAGCGCTATTAAGGCAATTTACTTCGCGCCGACTCGTGGCGCACGAAGATGTACTTCTAGGAACTTTTGCTAGATGGTGCCTTCAAATCCAGTTGAGAGGCGCCATCGAGCTTGGTGGCACACATGTCACCGCCCTGTTATAAAGGGATGCTCATAGCATCCACCCATTCATTCGAGAGGTGAGTTCGAGTAAAAAGGACAGGAGGGTTCTGGCCTCTTGAGCCTTTACAGCCAATCAAGTTCCAGTTCGTGGCCGTTTGCCCATTTTCTCACTGAGTTGTGAGTCGCAGTGCGTCGTCGTCTGCAGTTCCTGTAGACACGTACGGCAACTTACAACCATATGCGGGCGCAGGGTTTCACCTTCGGGGGGGGGGTGAACATTTATCGCAGCGCTCCTTTTCCTATCATATAAATGTATGGGGCTGTATTCGTGCTCCCGTCCTGCTCCCTCCTCGTGTACACGGCTTTGCTTACAACCCTGCCTCATGTGATCTCTTTTGAATAATCGCGATGACAAATGAATGCCACGGACAAGCTTGACACGCGTTTTAGACGCTAATAACGCTGTTACACAGTACTGTAATAGCCGCAGTGGCGGCGCCTTTGTGGTTGCAGATTGAAATGCACACGTTGACCCTGTGGAGTCTTTCCTCTAGAGTTTGTACTAACTGTGTGGTGGTTTCCATGCGACGAATGTTAGATCGTCAGTGGAAGGCGCTCGTTGTCCAAGTGCCTTCCAAACAGGCCGTAAGCAACGTGATGATCAACGTCACGATTCATCGCACTAAAAGATTTGAGGTATGCATCGATTTATTCGCTGCATAGAATGCTTGTTTCTGTGGCCACTGGCCAAGCAGGATTTCCAGGAATTGGCGAAAGCGGACGCAGCTCCATCTATAGGTGGCGCCGCGCCGTTATTGAACGTGTGATAGGAGAAGAGAAATGATATCTGGTGAGCAAAACTATACTTATTGAAGTTGACTGACTCTTTTATGTGGTAGAGTGCCACAGAAACATTACCATGTAATTCTGGTCGCAAAGCGCCCACGTTCATTCGCAATATCCCGCTTCTGACCGTCGCGCTTAGAATATACCCAACACAACAACAAGATACCCAGGGAAGCTGTGTACCTTGTTCGAGGCTATCTGGAACTTTAAAAAAAATGCTTGTGGTTCAAATTATCAATGCTCACTTTGTTTGTCAGATCACCGTAATCAGCCTCTTCGTTCTGCACTTCAGAACTGTTGCATTTCCTAGCTAACTACAGTGCCCTATCTTACGTGAGCTGAGCCCACTTTCCTGCGAATTTTTGAAATTTCATCACTTTATCTTACACTAGGCCGCATTTTTAATCCTTGCTCAATCTGTAGTGCTCGTGTACCATAGGTTGTCTGCCTTACGAATTACGTACGTGGCCTGTCCATGTCCAGGAGATCAGCTACCGCAGTTTGCCCTCCGATCGACTCTGCTCTTTTCTTATCTCATATGTCGCGCTTATCAAATACGATCTCTCTCGCTCTCTTTTCGATATCCCATTTAGCTGCGGTGAGGCGTCGTGGCTGCCGCCAAGGGACTCGCGATGCCTCAGGCGGGCGCACGAGGAGGCTGGGGAACAGGAGGTGCAGTTGTACTTCACACTATTTTCGAAGCGTCTCATTTTGCTCTCTCCTTCCTTTGCTTTTTGTTTGTATTTTTTACGTAGGCCCGATCCAAGCGGCGTTTAGTGTACGGACTGAAGGAAGTGCGCAAGTACCTGCTGCTCAACAAACTCAAGTGCATCGTTTTCGCCCCGGACATCGAGGAGGTGAAAGGCGCAGGTAAGAAACCACGCTGCCTGCCTGCAGTCGACGTGCTGTGCCTAATTTAGTTAACGAACAAGTCGCATTCAGACCCTGATGTTTCTATATAGCTCATCACGTGACGTCTCAGGCAGAGCCATATATTCTGCAATGTGTTTTGTTGGTTTCCTTAAATTTGTCATTCTCGTTTGGTAGAGGCTGAACTTCAACTTAGATAATGATCACAGCATGTATACGTCTCGGCCTTTAGTAACAGGTTTGTGTTTTAAAAAAGGTGCACATAAACAGGCCCACAGCGTTGATATAAGCCTACAAGTAACTAAATGTATTCATCTTGAAGTGTAAAGCCTGTATTCTTGCACTCGCAGGGGGCTTGGACCACTCGCTGCGCGACATGATTGACTACGCACGCGCGCACTTCGTACCCATCGTGTTCGCGCTGAGGCGACGCCACCTGGGAACTCTTGCCAAGAAGAACGTGCCTGTCAGCTGCGTCGGAATTTTCGACTACAGTGCACGGGAGGTGAGCTTGCCGTCGTTGCACTTGAGCCTGAACAACGAAATAAAGTGGGAAGTTTACACTAAGCTATGCAAAGCTTGGCGCAGCGAAGCTGGTTGATCCTCAGCTTATCGTGCTGCAGAATCAACGCCGGCGGCGACGGGATTTTGCGTGTGTGGCCGAAGAAGCAGCGGCCGAGAAATGGTGACGGGCAGATCTGGAATACGCTCGAACCTTGCCACTTTCGATGTGTTGAAATTGCTGACCCTGAGCCACGCAGTAAAAACTGTGGTGGATGCCTTAGCAACGGCTCGCTGGCGGCTTGGCTATGCTTATAGCAGAGGCGGCGCGTAGCAGTTACAGTTGCTATGACAACGGCACCGCGTGGATTCCTTGTTTACGGACATCTTACTGCCAGCTATAACAGTTTCACTTTAGAAAATTCATGCTCACTTTACAAACCCATAACAAAGGTGACACAGTATAGGTATAGGACACAGTATGCTTTTGTTAATGCTTTCTTTTTTCACAGTTCAGGCTTAGCAGGTCCGTTAATTGATTGTCCCGTTAATTGAATGTATGGACGCATGTGTCTTAGCATCATAAAGAAAACAAAGGCTAGATTACGCTGTATTACAGCAACTAATATAGGATAATGTGTTGAGCGGACACTATCATTCAAGTCACACAGATCCTCGCTATAAAATTTGTCCCCGAGCACGTTTATGAATGCTTTTATGGAGCTTGCTTCGGGGATGTTTGACTGTCTGATTTCCGTGAAGGTTTTATCTATGATATATGATACCTTTTGCCCGTACTATTTCCTAACACTCTTTGCTCAGTGACAGCCCTTGTTCTGTACAACATGACACATCATGCTCCCAGTCTTTCTTGTACCGTATACACCAGTGTCCTTGTTCACTCCCGATTGAACGGTTGTGCAGGCACAGTTCAAGGAGCTTCTCGAACTGGTGAGCGCAGCTAGGGAGACCTACGCGAAACTCAAGCAAGAACTGACCCAAGACGATTCTATATCGTGTGCTGGTCGAGTGGTCGACAAAGAGCCCGAGTCCACTGGGAGAGTACGCTGCGAGGACGACAGCGCATCTGTCGGTGTCGTTCTCGACGACGACTGGGTCACTGCGAACGAGGAGTCCGATGCAGAAGACTTCGAGAATTCGCTAACGACGGTAGCTGCGTCGAAAAACCTTGACTCACTAGCCCAGCTCCTGGCTTTGACACTAAGGTCGGCTGGCCGCGAATCGTAGTACACGATGTGCTCATTTCTCTTCCAAAGCGTATACATGTCCCTGTTTTGGGCGGACGTATTTGAACGACGTATGTACATGTTCTCCCGTGTTTGTGCGTGTGTGTTATGGGTAGAAAGTGTCTCACAGACTTGTAAAATTGTAGACTTTGAACTAGTGCTTCCGTGTGGTGAATACAAATGCACAAATGGCAAAGAGTGCAAAGGAAGCCGCACGAACGTGCATGCGTGGAGCGAAATTCGAGCAGTTGTGCCCTCTTGCAAGCGTGTACATCCTAGCAAACGATAGTACACTTCGTGCGTGTGTGTAGTTAATCTTTTTTTTTTTGCGTCTTGCCACAGTGATATTAATACACGTGTTCTTCATGATGACGTGCCCAATGTTCGTGCCAAAAACTGCGTCGCTTTGTCGTGAAAACAGCAATCTTGAGTGAGCTCTCTTCAACCTTATTTTCTGAGTGCACACAACTGAGTCTTCGATATCAACAAAATGCATGCGTGTGTTGCGTGAGCGAGTGGTGTCTTGGCAAGGTTACGAGTGCTGTATATAGTAGTCATAAAACCTGTATATAGTCAGCAAATGACTGGTTGCGAGCCGTGTGGGCTTCGTATTCACGACGAATTGTGCGTGCAAGCCAAGGTAAATAGTAATTAAGTTATGACGTTCTCAGCGAGCTACCTTTTTCGGGGGAAGGGGGAGAGAATTAACTCATTCAGTTGCGTTCCAATTCGCAAGGAGTTTGCATTGATGGCAACAGAGTTGTTTGCTATGACACGCTTAAGTGCTAGAAATAGCCAGTTTCCTGCAAATTAAGGGCCCCTACAAACAACCTCACGCGCGCTCGTCGCGTCTTATCGCTGCTGATGACGAAACCGCGCTGAAGTTGTTCAGCTGTAAGGATTGCCAATGGTACATTGTGTATATAAATGGCAAACTGAACAACGTACTTTTTGTAGCTTAGTGGTTCGCGTTACCCGCTAGCTAGTGAAAGGTCGCTAGTTCCACACGCCAATACGGAACTACTACTTACTGTTTTTCCTTCGCTATCTGCTGCTACATATTTTACAGCGTTCTGACGGTGATGTAATTATGTCAGCGGAACCGTGGTAGACCCGGGCATTATTAGTATAAGGACCGAGTGAGTTAATTTCTCGTGGCGTGCGCCGTGTTTACGCGAGCAGTCACTTTGCGTGACGTCATCAGGAAATATCCTCCGATCGGTCACTATGTGCAGGGATATCAGTCGCAAGTTGCCTGTTAAATACTTTGCCATGCGGTCGACCAACGTCCGTTCTGCCATGTCTCGCATGACTTCCTGACTTCACCTCGTGATTCCGTACTTTCCACCGTGCGAGCGGAGATAACATCATGTAGTCGAAAAGTGCAATACACGGATAGGTTTGACGCGTACTGAGATCGCTCCGTGATTCATGAAAATATGAGTATATTATGGCGAGGAGGAGACATGGCCTGTAAGAAGTGAGGTGAAGGCGAGAAACAAACGACTCACTCGTCTTTGAACAAGAATTGTTTTAGGGGCCCTTTAAATCGCACAGATTTCGCTATTAAGCTTGTTTTAAAGATCCCCGCGTGGTGAATAGTCGCTGAAACGTGAATACGTTCAGTGCAGTAGTTCTAGTAGCCAGTGCACAAGTTCCTGTTTTCGTCAAAGCATGCGGAAGCTAATGCGCGCATTTTGTTGTTGGACTCAAAATTATGTTAAGAACCGCTCGACGGGCTGTTTTAAATGTCGTGTCCGCGTTAACGCGTACTGCATATGTCAGGCAGTGCCACGTATGAATGTGCATCGTCACTGACAGTTCGTTATTTGACACAAGATTACGCTAAGCATCGATGGACGCACTGTTCGAGGGTCGTGCCCGCGTTAAAGTGTACTGCATATATCAGGTGGTATGTTGCGGTTCATCACTACAACAGCCGCAACATACATCACGATGTATGTTGCGGCTCATCACTAAAGAGTTCGCAAAGTCTGGAGACGACTCTGATGTGGCGTCTGGACCCGGACCCTGATCTACAAAGTCCGGAGACAACCTAGTGTCTGGTAGCGGCGTTCGCACCTCATTGTTCGTGTGACCTGGTCTATTTCTTGTGTTAACCTTGTGTTTCGCACGGTGCCGAAGCGCATCTCTGAGGCCAAGTAGAAAGAATTCTGCTGTCAAGATCTGCTCTGAAAGGTTGTGCAGCCGTCCGAGCTGCTAGCAAGAAAAATGTTTGCTCTCTCAATAAACCAAGTAAAATAATTTACATTAATTATTCTTACTGTTAATTAATCAATCGGTCCTTATCTTGAGCTTATGCACCGATGACATATATGTAACCAACCCGACTCTTAACTAGAGTTTGAACCATCGATTTGGACAAATTTTATTTTTTAAACACGTTTTCTGAATATTAAAACCCCGGAAGTAAGTTATCAACCGGAAGTGCTGGGAAGGGGAACGAGAGAGTCACTCGAACATATTTTAACACAGCGCATGGCTACCCGGACAAAAGAAAAGACGGGGGGGGGGGGGGACGAACCGCAGCGCTGATCGCATTTGAAGCATGTTTGCAAAATTGTTTTACTGTGGGAGTGTTTTGTTAACTGTACAGTTTTGTTGCCTGTGTATATAGAGCATGCAGTGTTGATGAGACTATAGACGCATTTACACTATAGAGACACGACACTGATTTTGGTCTGCGGGCTGTGTTTTTGGAGTGTCTTTCCTTTTGTCGTTGGCCTTTGTACACTTCAAAGACACAAACAGTCCCCGGATGCTCTCTCGAGGACTGCGCTCGCGCCTTGTCGTGCTCACAGTATTTCGTTGGCCAATTCTGTAGTCACATTGGAGGCACACGCAACGACACCAACTAAACTTCCACACCTGTTTTTTTTTTTTCAATCATGCTCCCTGCTCTGCCATTGTTCCTCTCCGGCTAAGCCTAAGCAGCGCAGCCCCCGCCATGATCCTTGGTAACGAGGGACGAGGTTGGGTATACACAATATGGTAGCGAAGAAAAGATTTCCGTTGGGTGCTGTTCAGACGCCGCGGAAACCTCGGAGAGCGCATTGTTAACTTTCCCGAGATTGCCCGATTCGTGGTCGTCTAAAGCAAAATCATGGGGCGAATTTTCGCTCAGCCGCCGATCTCCTGAAGACACGCCGACGACAGGTCTGTGGATGCGTTTTGTTCGGGTTTTCGGTCTGGGCTTTTCGGTCGGCCGATGGTTTGCGTCTGCCTCGTGTTTTCGTCAGGGTCATGTCAGTGTCGTGTCGCTTCAGTGTAAACGCACCCTATTGGGGATTCATTGGTATATGCATGTGTGTTATCTATCCCTATATCATGCATTGATAAAGTTCGGTGTACATAGCTTGATAATCGTAGCGTCTCATCACAAGTGCAAAAACTTTAACCATCACATGTGAGTGTTCTTGTTACGACTTTTGATACCCTTATCTATCACGATAAGAAGCATGTTTTTTTTTTCTAGTTTTCTATATGAGCATTTTGAAAATAAGTGCATTTACTTAATCGCACTTTTCGTGTGTTGTAGAAAGCCAGGTATGCCCGCGGTTTCATGCCGCTCGACTTAAGGGGTAGTTTACGTAAGGGAATGTTGTATGGTCTTGTTGACGTGGTTCGTGTGTGTTGAGTGATGTTGTGAATAACCCAAATATATAGAACTTCATGGACATCTCTAAATAGTTCATAACATCGATAGTTAGACATGTGCTTCTCTGAAGTCTATCTGGGAACCTGCCTGATTTTAGGCATTCGTTCTCTGGGGCCTTTGAAGAGCCGGAACTAGCATTTTTTTTTCGTTTAGGAATGAATCCGTGTCAGAAAAGTTAGCCTACTATTTATTTATTTTATATATTTTGTGGAATGCATGTAACTGACAGGAAGCCCTTTCCTGTTCGTATACACAGTGCTATACTTTTCTATGCCATTTTTAAGGCGATGTGGCATCTTTTAGATATAGGCAGTAATTAGATATGTCCAGGCTGGTATTACTACTTATCGCACACCGGTGATGAGAAGGGGCTTGAAATTTTATGTTGAAAAGAGAAAAGAGAGAAGCATTTGCTGTGAGGTCTTCGCAGCGAATGCTACTCAAGAAAGAAAGTTTAAGTAGAAATAGTGTTTAGAACATTCTTTTTCAAACCATGGTCATTAGTCTGGCTAAAATGGATACAGCTGCGTGTGCGTGCTTGTGCAGTCAAATGTGTTGAAAATAATTTCGTGTTGTGGTGCTCTGGTGAAAAAACCTTGATTATAACGCAGTTCTTTTTTCCTGAGGTAATGCAAAACATGTGGTTATCAAGAAATTTAAATTTCTTGTGATTTTTGAGCTGAATTGTCATTTTTTTATTGTGTCAAAAATGTTGCTGTGCCCGTTTAAAGTATCTATAGCATGCACTATTATCAGGGCTTACCGTCTAATCGTGATGTACCCTTTTGCTTTTAGGTTGATGCTTACTAAGCAATTAGGATTTCTCCCGTAGACGTGACGTTCAAGACTTAGCTTGAATGTCCCGAAACTTCGTTTTGCCATTGTATAGAGCAGCAGTATGATAGATGTGTCCCAGGCATTCTTACGTCGAAGTGGCACAGAGCGAACATTAGTTAATTTAAAGTAATTGGAATACTATGCTGAACGTTCATGTTGCGACAAATTATTTGCTGCAGTCGCATCGAATATTTCAACCGATTCACTTCATTTAATTAAAATACAGTCGTTGCAATTTTTATGACGCGTCTTCGTGCCCCGGCTTTGGCTCACGAGGCGTCAAATGAAGCTCCGAACAGTGGCAAGCATTTGCACTAGTGTGTGCCGTCCAGTCAGATGTGCAGCACTCCGTATTGACATCACTGCGCATGTTCATGATGATGGCTGCACAGTGAGCACTGTACCATTGCAAATGCTTGCCACTGTTCGGAGCATCATTTGGACGCCGATAGAAAATTGAGCGCAGTGCATACTGAGACTTGCCAAGTTTAACGTTGGAGCTGTTTGCTTTACTTGTATGCTAATTCGCTTTCATCAAATCGTTTGTATTTGTGCTCCGGGTGTCTTATTTTTATTTTGCATGTTGGTTGCACCTTCCAGCAGTATTCAAGTATTCAGGGAAAGATGGAGGCAGGAAGTGATAAAAAAATCGTGATGGAGATTTCATAAACGAAAATGTGATTGTTCTTGACGAGACGAAGACGGGTCTTTTGGTTTGATTGTTGGATGCAGTAGTGTTTATTTCTGCACGTGTAAATACAAACATTAAAGTTGAATTGTTGTAGAAATGTCTCATTGAAAAGGAAATGAAAGTGGAATAAACTTTGTTATCACGTGAAGTTTTCTTGGCGTACTTTCAACTGTAGTGGTCACGAACAAATAAACTGCGAGACACTTAGTCGTCGGGAAGTCTTTCGAATGATCTCTTAATATTGTGCTTCCTTTCTAGAGTTTTGTGACATTTATTCACTCGCTTGATGTGACAACGTTTTAACATCACCTATGCCACATAATTAGATTTCCTGTTAATTAGTTTTACGCTACTGAGTCTCGTATGTGCCGGTGGGCGAATGTTCGAAAAACTCACGAATCAAATACTTTTCTTTTTGGAATGTAACGAAAGGGAGTGGCTGCCAGGCACTGCTTGAGCTGCCCCCCCCCCCCCTTTTTTTTTAAATTTTGCGCGTGTACATTACAGACACCAAAAACGGCCGCGCAAAGATGCACTAAGTCTGGTTATACACGTGGTAAACATGTGCGTACACGTGGTAAATGCAGTGTAGCGCAAAGCGCCCGTCAACCACTAAGCTTTTTTGACTATAGACTTATCAACTGTACCACAATTTATGGTGAACAGAAAGATAAAAAAATGCATATGCGTATAAGTCCGAACGGTGGTACTGAACTGATCGCACATATATGTGGGCTTTTACGAACTTTCTCTCTTCTTTTTTTTTCATGTATGCAGATGAGAAAGAAGTAAATAAGTAGTTTAGTCACGCCACAGCCGTGCGTAGCAGACAGAACACATGCTAAACACGTACAAGCAAAGCAGAAGCGTAAGCATGATTGAGGGCGAAGAAGCACAGACAGTCACCCACGGCGAGAATCCCTTTGAAAGACAGAATGCGCTTTACTCGCTGGTAATGG
This sequence comes from Rhipicephalus microplus, assembly GCF_013339725.1. NCBI lineage: Eukaryota > Metazoa > Arthropoda > Arachnida > Ixodida > Ixodidae > Rhipicephalus > Rhipicephalus microplus. Next base: position 36,064,874 of record NC_051170.1, read on the forward strand.
TGATGTTACATATAGGCTTCGTTGACGTATTCAGTTGAGACGAGCGTAGATATTACAAATAAAGTGCGGTCAACGCTTTTTCACTCGCCAGCAATCAGATCACACCACACGCAACGAAGCGTCGTGTCGCGTATTTGTGTACACTTCCACGGAGACGGTGCTATATAGCCCGACCTATAGCCATATATCTTGCTGCGAATACGTCTCCCTGTCGGTCCGCGAGAGACGACCGCTAAGCGCGTTCTGCAGGACCGAAATAACAGTTTGCCAATCCTGCAGGATCGAACAGCGCACATTTGAAATATATATCGAATACTCTTTTAATATTTAGTTCCGACTAGAGAACCCCCCCCCCCCCAAAAAAAAAGAAAAAAAAAGTCGGAAAAGCGAAACATCGTTTTTATTACTTTATCAATTGAATTAATGCACGCAACCGAGGCATTAACGCTATATATAATCACATGACAAAGTCGTTTTCTCCCTAAATCTTCACTGCCATAGAAGCAGAAATGTCGTCAATGTGCTATCATCATCATGAGCTTGGTGGTTTTTTTTTATACTTGGCGGGTTTTTCGGTTCTTGGTTGCGATGAACTGGGAGCATAATGTTCCCCGTTCATCGTTGCAATATGTTCCCATGAAGCTGACACTTTGTTTCGCATTTCCATTGAAGATAGACGCTTTGCGTATTGTTTTTTTTGTAATTTTATTTATGGGTTTCTGTTGCGGTGTTAGATTTTAGAAAACGTTCTGTTCGACGAAGTGGTTCATAACGCGAGAAGGAAATCAGTATAGAGAAAAGGAATGAGGGTGTTGCAAGCAACCGTGCCGCGGTCAAACGCGAATTCGTATCGCTGCCGAGATATCGTTGTTGCCTTGAATTTTAGGGTTACGCCACTCAGTATGGAAGACTCACTACCGCCGTCGCCGTGCTTGTCGTTGCCGATGACGTGACTTCGACACCTTTACTTGCCAAGCAGGCAAGTTAAGTCTTGTACTGACAGCCAGGATACCGCCCACTGTTGATTGCAACATGACAACCAAGCCCATCACTAGTGGTCTCGGTAATACAGATCTCCAAGCCTTTCTGACAACACGGCTGTGAATAACTTCTCTGAGGTAGGGCAGAACCCTTCTAAATATACGGCTGAACTTCTCTGAGGTAGGGCAGAACATTTCTCGTTCATCTACATCTACCAAAAGACTCGGTGTAGTTGAATGCCATCTGTGTTGCCCCGGCTCACGTTGGACTGGCTGACAACGTGTCGAACTGCAATACAAAGACTAGCCATCCCACTCAAGCAGCTGCCATAGTTAAAGGGCCCGGGCGTCGATAGCTCTCCCCGTATATGGCAACCTTGATCTGAGGGCTCATATACTGTGCGCCGAAAGAGCGGCAATTGTGTAGCTGATCCTATGGCATTTGAACGCACTGATAAGTTTGTGTCATCTGGACAGCTGAGTGCAAAACCCGCTCCCCCTTTTTGCACGCTGCATGCCAATCAACTACGTAAAATCCACTTCCATTACGGACCTCGTGTACAACCACGTCAACTCGGCGATCAGTTAGCTGTAGACATGTGTCATCAAAGCATGATATATCAATTGTATTGAAGCATGATAGATAAACTTTGTTACGTTTACGACTATTAAATGCTAATTTAAGCTTATACGAGACTTAACTGTGGTCAGATTCACTGCGTTATTTATTGCGCTAGCAGGTTTACCAGTAACGTGCTTTAATTTTCCACTCGTGCGAAACAGTGCTCGGGTAATGGGCTACAAGGGCGCAGCTCTCATTAGATATAAAGGCGCTAACCTTTTGCGCGAAATTCCTCGTTATATCGTGCCTTTGCCTTTGGTTTGTTATCAACCATGTCGGCAACCTGTGAACAGTGCCATAAAATTGGACACATTGAAGTTGGTTGTGTCACGTTTTTACTGTGCTGTACCTTCATTGCATCGGTCAGTTTGTTCCTTCGTCTTGTAATGACCGAATATTGAGAATACGGCTTCATTCAGCTTGAATTCAATATTTGTACACATTTACTCCAATAACACGAAGAGTGTTGCGTTTGTATAATTTTTTTCTTCCCGATAATCACTATATATTTTCAAGTTAGTTCTACTCACCCGGTCAGCATGAACATGCTTAGGCATCATACGACACCCAGCACCATGGCAAACGGGAACTCTATGTGATTAGGCTTTGCGGGCTTCGGATGCATAGGATTGGTGTCGACAGCCTGATTCCGGTATGCTCGCAACACGCCCATTTTGTATAGTGTGATCAAAATGTGAAACTATAGAAAAAAAAAAAGACTGGAAAGATTACCGGCGCAGACAAACGATTCGGTTGAGCGGTACATGTCAGCTCGAAAAAAAAAAAAAAAATGGGGCGGGAGGTAGGATGTTCGTCATGGTGGCGCCATACAAGGAGGAGAGTTTGAAGCATGCGCAACACGACTAAACAGCGTACCTAAGATGTGTCTCAAATGATAGTATAATATACAATTAACTACCGAACACGATTGATTGATTGATATGTGGGGTTTAACGTCTCAAAACCACGGACGATAGTTATAGCGCGAGAACAAAACGACGACACAGAGACAAGAAGGACACGAAAGACACTTGTCTCTGTGTCGTCGTTTTGTTCTCGCGCTATAACTATCATCATGCCATACCAACTAGCCCAAGCTGCCACACTCCCAAAACCACCATATGATTATGAGAGACGCTGTAGTGGAGGGCTCCGGAAATTTCGACCACCTGGTGTTCTTTAACGTGCACCCAAATCTGAGCACATGGGCCTACAACATTTCCGCCTCCACCGGAAATGCAGCCGCCGCAGCCGGGATTCGATCCCGCGACCTGCGGGTCAGCAGCCGAATACCTTAGCCACTAGACCACCGCGGCGTGGTTACCGAACATGGAGAGAGAGAGATAGCTTTGTGATGAGAGAAAAAGCTGAGAGGTCAGCTTGAATAAACTTTCTGAGCTGCTACCCAGCGTTATACGAGGGGAGAGGGTCGAATAGGGGGGAGAGAGAAGTCCTTGACGAGGAGGATGAAGGTGGTGATGAAACAGATCCTTATTTGTCCAAACAAAACTTTCACTCTTTTGTCTAGCTCTGTCTCGCGCAGAAACTTGTTCAGAGCTTTTAGAAGACTATGCTCATGACGAGGTAGAGGCCTCACAATAGATATTTTCCGATATTTATTGCTTGACACTGGAACATAGAACAGTCGAAATCTCCGGTTTAGTACAAACACCAACAAAGGCTGGCAAGCCCCACGCCAGTACATGATCTACGACCCACTGATAGACCGAAAAGTTCGCCTCGTCAATGTCGGTAAAGATTGGGCGAAGAAAGCGCAGCTCAAACACCGTGGAAAATTAAGTTACCGCAATGTTTTAAAGATCACATGGTGAGATCTGCGGCAAGAGACACATTCTATTGTAAATTATAGTCTAAACCTAACTGCAAGGCACACACATTTGCAGACAATGAAAATAATGTTTCTTTGGGAAGGAAAAAGAAATAGTTTATTGCGAAAATACCAGTGACGCAGTTATCACAGTGAACACAGTCAAACGTTTTTCAATCACAATAACAAGCAGCGGGTAAAATACAGTACAAGTATACCACTGGTCAAAGGAAGTGAAATGCAAGCCATGATAATATGCAAAATAGGTAATGATTGTATCACAGGTCCACCGAGTTGTGCGGTTAAAGCCAGTCTAGGGGCTGAAAAAATCAATACATTGTTCGGCCCTGGCTACGTGCCCCTACTTGGACAAATTAAAACTTACATCTGTGTGACTTTGTACACATAAATAAACATAAATGCAAAAAAAACCCACAGATGCGTGGTCGATCGCTTCGATGGCATGATATTGATGTCAAGACATAAGGCACTGTGGACATTGTGAATTCAACTTTTCAAACAAGTGAGAATATTACACGCAACATAATGAAATAAAAAGAAAGGGTAGTGGACACACATACGACAGAGTTGTGAATAATAAAATCGAGCTTTGATGCGGATATCTAATTCGCGGAAGTCAAAATGCGCGTAAGTCATGCTTGTTGACAATTTGTCTAAAAATATAAAAGATTCGAGGTGAGGTCTAGAAACAAAATGGGGAAAGCACTGACAAGCACCCCAAAAAACGATATTTACATAGACGCAAATGTGCGCAAATAAAGCAACACACACACACACACACAGATATATATATATATATATATATATATATATATATATATATATATATATATATATATATATATATATATATATATATATATATATATATATATATATATATATATATATATATATATATATTCGCACCCAGAGACCATAGTGTCCTTTGACCATTAACGTTCACCGCGCAAACTGTATGAGAACATAGCCATTAGTGTAACTCAGGAAATTGTTCTTATGTGACCAAAGCATTCTGTATATATTTATTTTCAAATCGGGGAAAAAAACGCACCCTTCGGGCAAAATTTATAGCTTCACTTAGGGCTTGGTGTTGGGCGTGGCGTCGGGCGCACATTGAGGTATTGTCGGAATAAGTTATTCAGTTGTAGCGCGTGCCTTAAAGTATGCAATTAAAAGAAATTTCATAAAATATATGCAGGCTGGCGCGCGTTCACTATATTTTCTCGGGCAAACAACTGCCGCTTCCTCAAGCAATTCACGGAATGCGATTGAAGAGTGCTCCCCTCTGATTTGAACTATGTAATACTGAATGTAAATAAAAAGATCAAACCTGTTTTTTTTTACATTCAGTACTCAAGGATATACATAGACATTCAAATCTGCATCTCCTGTTTGCAGTTTTGACGTGGTTATAGATAAATTACAAAAGCACATATAAAATACAATGCACACACTGGTCTTGTCCATGAGATCTGCGATGCTCTTTTGTCGCCGAGTGGCCACTCAATAGTCTGCAGGCAGTGTGTACTATAGTGGTTCTGGAATTTTCTGCTCTATACGCACAACCAGTCGATGGAGGTGATGCCCAGGAGAGCGTCAAGTAGCCGCAGCTTCCAGATTCTTTCTCGTATCATGCTTGCAGCTTCGCTCTCGCACACGGCAGCGAGTTCACTCACTCGCACAGGCAGAAGAGGGCTTGAAGCCACCAGGGCGAAATCTTCGACGTCAATGAAGTTATTGGATAGACCTAAAACAAGTCGCGCTGCCCTCTCCAGGAAGGCTGCGTTGCGCGTCACCGCGTTCTGGATAATCGCCCAGTTCTGGCCGTTTTCCATGCGCTCGTACGTGCTCACCGATACGAGGGTGTAGTTCCTTTCAATCGATGCTGATAACCGAGAGAAAAAGGCGTTCTCTGGAACCTTGCTTTGGCGATTGTAGGTCAGAGTGTGAAACCTCTTGCTAGAACTTACCAGGTCGGCAAGAACCTCCGCGCTACTCTGGTTCAGGCACCAGTTCTCAACGCCCAGAATCGTTATGCTGGTGTTTCGCGCTATGGAATCGAGCAGGACCTTCTCCGAGTCGTCTTTTGCACGTAAGTGCAACGTGGCCACCTTGAGGCTTCTCGTAGTTGAAAGATACTCGGCCAGAAGTTTAGCCGACGACAGCTGAATAATGTTTCCTGTCATCACCAAAGACAACTGGCTTACGTGGTCAAGCCATCGCAAGTCTTCTAAGCATCGATTTACCGGAGGTGTCCCGTCGGCCAAAGGATCTACTTGGACCTTGAGAGTTACCTCTTCAAGGCGTGACCCTCTCGGTATATTGCAAAAATTGTTCTCATCAGTGACAATTGGGGTGGAGCGAACGCGGCTGGCAGTGCCTGTTTCATGGGCGATACGAAATAACTCGATCGGGCATCCGCCATGTGGTGGCTTAACGTAGACGTGTTGAATCAGTCCGTTTGCAGCGAGATTCTCAAGAAAGGCACGCTGCTCTTTTGTGGAGAAACGTAGTAGGTCGAGCTCAAGCCTTCGCAAGCAAAGGAGTTTTTGAAGAATGTGGTTGTAAGGTGCAATGTGCATGAAAGTGAGTGCCTGTGGGCCATGAGCTTTTGCGTGTGTGTCCTCGGTTGGTAACGGAAAGCACGGCACGCTGTTGGCGAGGCGGAGATCTTGCACAGTTTGAGCATGAACCAAGTTTATCGCTAACATCCAGGCGTCTGAAGTGGGTAACTCAAAGCCACCCAGTTCCAATTTCACGAGAACTGTGGTGTTCTGCAGCGCAGTGGAGACGCTTCTCACAGTGCTATATCCTTCCAGATCCTTAGCAAAGAGGCATAAAGACATCAACTTACTACTGGCATTCAACATATTCAAGAAGATCTCTGTTGCTCCTGTGTTCAAAGAGCTGATACCTAGTGAGAGTTCGATTAAGCTGTGACATCTTTGCAACGCCCACACAACAGTCGACGAGCCTATAGACGTTGTGTCGAAACCATGAAGTTTGAGCACCCTTAGCTTCACGTTGTGTGATATCACATCCGCCAGAATAGCAGTGTTCTTTGTATCGCCGGTATCACAAATCTCCGGAAGAGATAACGCCTCCAGGTCCCGCAAGAAGCTACACGCTTTCAACAGTTCTCGATAAGCGAGGGTTTCACCGAGGTCAGCACATATAACCAAGGTTTTCAGTCGCTGACACTCGCGGATGCCGTCGCAGAAAAGCGCGAACCACTCCCGGTAGTTCAACTCACTCAAGCTATCCACTTCGATGGTCACCACACATGTGTGTTTCACTAAAATCCAGTGAAGAAGCAGCATTGATCGTTGGATGCGGTCAGCTGTTTCCCGGTGGTCAAAGCTTTTCTGGTTAATGCGTACTTCCAGCTCCATGGTGCCGAATAATTCTTTTACGTGTACGTTGATGGCAGCCGGTATGTCATTCCAGGCGCTTTGGTTTTTCACTAAATTGCAGTCTCGGCCCTTTTCCTTGCTGCATGGATGTGTGAGGACAGCTCCGTTTACGGCCAGGTGGAACTGAAGCTGCTGCAATCTTGTGAATGCATCTTTTGCAGCGGGGAATATGCGTGGACATATCTTGGTCAAACGCATCGAGTGCTCCCGTAGTCCATCACCTTGAGGCGCCATCGCCTGCAGCAGCAGATCAATTAACGTGTCAGGCAAACACAACTTCTATTTGTCAATTCTATGTACGCCGCTGGTTCGTAAAAGGCAGATTATGGCGTAGTTGGTATTTAGGACAGTTTGAAGCGGTCAATGTTACGTGTATAGTAGTTGGTTTCCTTACGGCATGTTTGAGGCATGCACTGAGAACTGAAGCCAGGTGAGTGATTGAGGAGGCGATGCGCTCGGGGACCGATTACAATGTCGCCTTCTACACTCGAACGCGAAGCTCAAGCGTTCTTCAGGTTTTCGCCGGAACTGCCTACATACCGAAGTGTGTGGGTGTTTCAACTAATACATTATTTTTTTTTTCAAGATAGACTCTTCTGAGAGGAAAAAGGGGGCAATCGGAATCTCTTTACATGAAAACTGTTAGCTGCTACGAACGTCGAGATGGTTAAATATGATTTATTAAATGACCTTGTATTAAGCAACACTTGGCGTTACTGTCAATGACGAGTTTGCAGCCACAGAGAACCCAAACGCGTAAGACATGCAGAACAAAGTCGTTCACTGATGTCCAGCGAAAATACGTCTTTTTTTTTCTTTCATTATCATAATTAGCCTGACTACGCCCACTGCAGGACAAAGGCCTCTACATGATCCACCAATCAACCAGGTATTGCGTTTTTTCTGCCATGGTATACCTGCGAACGTTCTAATTCTCATCGACCCACCTAACTATCTGTCTCCCCTTCGTGCGTGTGCCCTCTCTGGAAATCCAGTCAGTTACCCTTACTGATCAGTGGTTATCCTGCCTACGCAGTAGAAGCCGGGCCCATTTCCGTTTCTTGATTTCAACATTGATATCCTTAATGCCGGTTTTTTCCTTAATACAATCTACTAGCTTGTTCTGTCTTGAAGTTACACCTGTCATTTTATTTTCCATCGCTCGTTGCGTCGTGCTCAATTGGGCTGAACAATCTTTGTAAGCCTGCACGTTTCTGCTCTTAGGTAAGTACTGGCGAAATGCAGCTTTTATTGCCTCGGGTTCCAAGACGCTTCGTCAAATGACTGCCCCAAGATACAGAAGGAAAAGGACATCTTTAAGCAGATGCTGCGAGATCGTTCGTATCGTCGCGAAGCTGTGGCTGCGGTCAGAATGCGGAGCTGCCGACGCCGTAATGGTACAAGGGACTCTGTAACACGTAGTTCGCAGGTGATACGCCCTCTTTTACTTCCTAGACCAAGACCATATGTGTCCGCGTCAATTTCTAAGGGAAGAACTGGACCGGAATGCACGTTAATAATTGGCCAGCATTACCAAAGCTGCAATCAGAGCCCACGGCTAGAAACTCAACCACAGCCAAAGCCACCGCGCAATTCACAGCGAATCGAGCGGTCGCAGCAGACCGAGCGAACATTGACCGAGTCAGTGACAGTTCTGGTTCCTCACGCCATGTCTGAAAGAGACCAGAATATCTCTGCGACGCTACAATATTTCCTGGACACCATATTCATGCTTTTGAATATAAGCTAAATACTCCGTCAGCCCAAACGACCCTAAAACTGCTGGAGGTTCTCAATCCAGTGTTTTCAGTGCTTCACTATAGTCCCCAGGGATCGCCCACGACACTCCCCAAAGCCGTAATTTCCCAGTTGCATGTCTGAACGCTGAAGTCATCTTGGGCAGAGAAGCTGCGGCCTTATTGACTGACTGACTGTACTTCTTTGTACGTGCAGTTTTCTAATTTTGCCCCTCTTTCTTTCTTTATTACCCATTCTCGTATCCCCAGTACAGGGTAGCAAACCAGATGCTCATCTGGTTAACCTTTTTGCCTTGCCCCTCTCTCTCTCTCTCTCTCTCTCTCTCTCTCTCTCTCTCTCTCTCTCTCTCTATATATATATATATATATATATATATATATATATATATATATATATATATATATATATATATATATATATATATATATATATATTTATATATATATATATATATATATATATATATATATATGTGTGTGTGTGTGTGTGTGTGTGTATTCTTTTTTTTTCACCAGGAACCTTCAGAAAACTCGAGGTCCACTGGTGATGTGTCGCAGTGTCTGCATGCGAAGGGTACAGCCAGAGTCAAAAGCTTAGAGACTTCAGAGAACACCTTGAATTTCTCATCAGTTTGTGACCGTATTCGATCGAAGTGCACAGTACATGTTGACGTGTTTTACAGCAAGGCAGAAATAGAAATTCAAGGCTGCGTGCTGGATTAGTTAGAACGTTAAGCTGTCTCTTGTGTCTCGTGGTCCCTAAGATCTGACGTTGACGTTACGTGGGGTAATAAAATGTTCGCTGGTTGGATAGGCGGCCTGTGAACTCTGGACCACACTTGCAGTTGCTATAGTTTCTCTCTGAAGGGAGCCTTCACCGTCAGCATAAGCATCATCAAATGTAAACTGTCGCTTACTCGCTGGGTGCAAGAATGAGGCTAGTTACCCGCGGCAGGAAGTTTTGAGCCAGCTATGAAATATAGTGGACATGTTTATTCCGAATTCGTATTCTGTGGCATCGCTCCCCGGAACAGACGTATTTTGACAGGGCACGTCTTGTAAGGCGTGGCTGGCAAAACCCGACAAAACCCATAGCTGAAGAAGTGACATCTCGAAACGAGGCTTTCAAAACTAGGACAGTGTAGAATATATAGCGAGAAAGACAGAGGGTTCACTATGGTGACTTACAAGGACACATGAAACACTTACCAATGCAGTCGCCGGCTGATGTACAGTGGTAGGCGTAGAGCTCTGAGGGCCACATCCGAAGCGGAGGACGTCTCGAGGAGACGGTTTCTTTGACGCCTTTTTATAACGCCTCTGTCCTGACTCCTGAAGGAAAGTATAGGCTATTGTTCACTACTGACTATAGAACATCACTAACTAATCAATGACGAAGCAGTGACAAATCTGTGCGGCGAATGAGTGATGGACAGCAGCGAGTTTAAAGGAGTGGAGGGGCAGGGTACAGTGACAAAGAGATGATTCATTGGAAAGAGTGTTTTAAAAGAACTTTTTTTTTTCTGGGGCTCATGCACACGCGCTATTTTCTATACCAATTCTATCGGCCATTCGCGCACGCATGAAAGTGCTGCTATCTTGGGCTGATAACGTTGCTGCTTTGTATCCTTATCACAAGCGCACAAATGGTTGGGCCGTTACGATCAATAGTTCATGATCATGATAGTGTTATATTTTTATAATAAGAACCGGCAAAACCTTCCTTTATCAGCCCGAAATTGTGAAGCCCATGAATCGACAACGAAATCGCGTTTATTATCTGCACTCAGGCTACAAATATCATTGAGGGATAACGAATAAGTTGACACCACTTGTGCTAAGGAGCTCACGCACACTGACGCATTAGAAATGATAATAATGATCATATTGTAGGTATATTTAGCGAAACTTGGAAATCTCTCGAAATGCTCGCACATTACCAACCAATTACGAAGGCCTCTGGTGGCACCTTAAACTCGTCTTAAGATCGTCACCTTAAGATCGTCTTTTGACCTTGCACGATATAACAAATCACTACCGCCTGCAGCGCACTATATAGTCCCCCCCCCCCTTACATCATGGAGCTTCGCGCTACCATGAAATGCTATGGCGCCAGTTACAGACGCGTACGTTTCCTACCCCATCTTTTCGCCATCTTATACACCCTGTGATATACTCTTCCCCTTTGTGCATTTTCTGTCAACAAAGAGCTAACCTAAGCCATATCAATGGGGGGTGTACTCGAAACTCACCACCTAATTCTCTACACATTAATAGTAAGGAGCAGTGGGAGGCTGCTATGTGCAGCTCGGCGCCCGAGGTCCGGGACCATATCTTGGATTGGGCCAAGAGGGTAGCGGAGACCTACGCTTGGTAGGCTCCCCTGACACTCCACCACCGCACCTTTCCCTCTTGGGATGAATAAAGTTTTTCTCCTCCTCCTCCAATAAATTACTAACTAACCCAACAACATTTTTCGATAGTAATAATATCTGTGGTTTTACACATCGAAACTACGATATCATTATGAGAACGTCACAAATTTTGGCCATCTGTTTTTTTTTTCTAACGTGCACTAAGATAGCCCAGTACAGACTCGCCTCGTCCATTTCGCTTCCACCGAAACGCGGCCGCCGATCAAACCCGCCATCTTCGGATCAGCAGCCGAGCATCGTAGCCATTGTTCCACCGTGGCGGACACACGACAAAGTTCCCATAGCCACTGTTGTCGTGTGTCCTCCCTCGCGGCAAGTCGCGGGTTCAATTCCGTCTGTGGTGGGGTTCGATTCCGTCTGTGGTGGTCGTATTTCAGTGGCCATGCAGCGGTATAGGCCCGTGTACTGTGCGATTTCAGTGCACGCAAAGAAACACCGATGGGTTTAAATTTCCGGCGCCATCCACTACAGCGTTTCTCATAATCACAGCGTGTTTTTTGAGACGTGATACCCCAGATATCATTATATAACCTGATATTCATATGGTGGTACTGGGGCGTAAAAGCCGGGATATTATCCCTCCTGGTAAGGTTCCTCTGCGGGTCTCAGATCCCGCGTCTACTTATCGAACGTGAAGAGTGTTCTCTCAACAGCGTACACAACTCAACAATGTAGCCTTTCAAGGAAGACTCTCTGTGTGCCACCTGGTCCATCTGTGATGTTGAAGATGCGAGAGTGGAGCCCGGTATAACTAAAGGCAAAATTTTGTGCGCAAAAACGAGACTTTCACAAGAAGGAGAAGACAGGACGGGCGCTAAGGTATGCTAAACTCCTAGATAGATAGATAGATAGATAGATAGATAGATAGATAGATAGATAGATAGATAGATAGATAGATAGATAGATAGATAGATAGATAGATAGATAGATAGATAGATAGATAGATAGATAGATAGATAGATAGATAGATAGATAGATAGATAGATAGATAGATAGATAGATAGATGGGGTTTAATGGCTCAAAACCACCATATGATTATGAGAGACGCCGTCGTGGAGGGCGCTGGAGATTACGACCATCTGGGGTTCTTTAACGTGCACCGAAATCTGAGTACGCGGGCCTACAACATTTCCGCCTCCATCGGAAATGCAGCCGCCACAGCTGGGATTCGATCCCGCGGCATGCTAAACTCCTGTATAAGGTTGTTTATAATATCAGCGATAATCAAGAAGATTAGTGGTAGTGCCGTCAGCGTCGCACCGGCTTTGCGAGCACGTGACCGCACAGATTAAGGCTGATAGTGCGTGTCTCTAATCAAACAGCGCAGCAGACAGCGATCGTGTACGAGTGTGCTCTGTGCAGTTGCACGTGCGGCGCGAAGAACTTTATTTAAATAGCCGGAAAAGTGACACCTCTTACTCCGAGTTCACACTGAAGCATCCGCTTTCTATACAGCGAGCGAAATTCTTCTGCCGCTGAAACGCAGCATCGTTCGCACTAAACACGTCCCGCGCCACCCAATATGCCATCTACCACGGGGCGAATGCGGGAATGGATGAGCTATCAGCCCGGTTGTTGTCGCGGCTCTGAAGCGCCGCTATGCTATTCGGTGGTCTAGACTTCGATGATTCTCGTATGCGGGAAGCAAAAAGAAGCAGGACTGGTTACTTTGCTGCACAGTCGCTGTCTTGTGATGCATTAAAAGCAGAAAGAACTGCCAACGCCAACGGTGTTGGTGGGTTCGTGTTGGTCTGCAAGACCACGACAACTTATTCACCAACGGACAAGCTCGGTCACCTATTCTATGAAATAGGGACGGGAAGTAAGCACAAAGTGGGTTAAACTCTCGTTGGTAACAACATTCAGTTACTTGTACGGCGGCATGACAAGTGAGTTGACTGCCATTTTTCAAAATTCTTTGACTATAGCGCTCCGATTGGTTCGTGGTGACCGATTCGGCGGCAGACGCTGCAAAAATCGGTCCGAGAGCAATCGGCGCGGAGAGGGCCTTTTCGGCGGATATCGCCGCCGCCGAATTGGATTCGGCGCACTTTCGGTGGCCGAAATGCTCAGTGTGAACGCGCCTTTAGGGCGACACCGCATCGTGTAGGAAATCTCGTTGCTTCTCACGCTACCACGACAAAGGGCCAACCCTCGCTCATTATAATGTTAGTAAAAAAACTGAATGTTGTTGTACTACAAAAGTATGACATCACGATCTTTTTTTCTGAGGTGAAATCATTTTTCACCAAGAGGAATAGGCCAATTTAATTTTATTTTGGGGGCGGGGGGAGGAGGGAAACCCTTTTTGATCTGAAGTGGGGCCGTGCAGGCAGATGTGGTCGAGCATCATTTTGGTCCATGTATATTATGGCGAAAAAAAAAATCTAAGGGAGGGTGTGCACGGACCAGGAGTGTTGTAGGCCCCTGGATACGTTACACTGCTTCTATCACTGCGAGCGAAATTGTTATTATGGCAGTAGTCGTTTGGGTCTGTCTGAAGCGATTGGTAAGGTTAGATTGACCTCAAATCAATAAGCACTACCTCAGACAACTACCGTCTCGTCTTTCTTTCCCCTTCACTTGACAATGTTTGGTCATTCAAATGCTTTGACCAGCATGTCGTATCACCACGAGGGGTAGCTGCTTACATGCCTTACCGTGCTGTCAAAACGAGCGCTCAGTTCAGCGGGCGTCGCCGATTTTACACGGCGGCGGGAAATTCAGGCGCTGACGGTTCGTCGCAACGGAGAGCGCGCATCTAAAAACAACGAACAAAAAGACACCGTGAGCCCCTTCTCCTATCTATCTCAAAACGGCCTATCACGAACAAGCAGTCTATAGTATCAAACGCGGGGCGACATCTTGAAACATACCGAATGGAAGCATGATGTAATATCGAGTAACGCCAGTGACGAGTGGCACCGGCGATAAATTCTCGCCCTTTCGCTAACTTTTGCTGTGCTGCGCACAGAAGAATTCCGTAGAGTATTCGCGAATACAGTGGCGACCGGATATAAAACAGGCGGCGCCAGCGTGCCAGTGACAGGCTAATAGAAATAATAGAAAAATGATTCGGGCCTGCTCACTACCCTGGGGATTGCCTCTGACGTCACTCACTTTCATTCTTGTCACTCACTTTCATTCTCGCCTTCTGCCGAGTAGACGAGCGTATGCACACTCCCGCCGTTCGAGAGAGCAGAATTCGAAGCCTGCCGTTGGGCGCTGGTGTTTCTTTCGGTGAGTGCATGAATATCACCGCGTTTTTCTGCGTCTGTGAAGTGCTGCGTGTTGATGTGATGTGCTTAGTTCGCTCACTGAATGTTCGCTAGTGTGTGCTCTCGCAATGGGGTAGTGCATGCTGGTCTGTCACCGATATTGCTGATGTGCCGAAGGTCAGAGTGATTTCGAACCCATGCAAGGACGAACAAAAAGCGGGAAAGGGAGCGTGCCCTTAATGAGGATGAGATTGCCATGCGTTGTCTTCGTGATTCGAAGGTATGCTTTTTGATTTCGTTTAAAAGCACCACTTCTAACACGTTCGGTTCTTTCTGTAAAATGATGTCGCGTGCGCTTTCGACTTGTTAGCGTAAGCGTTGACGTTGTAGACACTTTTGCCTGAGCATCGCTGACGCTGAACCCCGCGGTAGTGTCACGAGACAGTGCTAGGAGCTGCACAGATTTCGCGTTTTTTTCGGCGAGCGTGTTTGCCGAGACGTGGTCTGCCTATAGCTGCAAATGACGGCGAAATGAAGTAAGCGCACCTTTACGCTCCGCTTAACCGAATTCACAAGCGGAGCAAGAGATGCCTTTCACGCTGCTCCGCTCGCACCTCGAACCATCAGAATCAAGCAATAAACTCGCTTGCCAATATCTTCTTAGAAGAGGCGTTTTTCCGTCAGGGTCACTAAACATCTCGCCACTTGCGTTTAGCACAACGGAGGAGGAGAATAAAAACGGAAGAGCACGTACGGTGGTCAGTTCTCCTTAGCACTACGGCTTATCGTAACAACTCGGATTACTTTGTTTAGGAAAAAAAAAAGGAAGAGGAGAACTACTAAAATACCACGTGATATGAAGATATACGCGCGGGACAGCAAACACGGGTGTGAAACTACTGCCCATCGCTCAGTTATTAAGTGCGAAGCGTTTCTTAGTGAAATTCTGTGATTTTGAGCGTATATATCCAGCCGCTTACGTTTAGGTGCTCTCGTGCTCATCCCCCTTAACTTGGCGTGAACCAAAATTATAGCATGGGAGGGTAAAAATAGTTTGACGAATACGACGCGCTGGTCTACATGAATAATGTCACAGTCCCGTCGCGTACGTCGTTAAACACTTCTCGCCAGACAGTGGCACTTACCCGCAGACAGGTACGTGCCACTGGTATGCGGATATGTGGCACGAGTGATTGACACTTAGTATTTACCCAGGAACGACAGGAACTCACATGGGCAATTTTAACGCGCGAGCATTAAGAAATACCCGACATCGGTAGCGTCGACCCCGACGAATGCAAAGAATAAATGTCAGGGTCCCAGCTGGAATCGTACCCAAGCATTCTACTTGGTAATGAAGCATTTTACCACAAAGCTACGCCAGCTCCCCGAACTACTTTTCAAATGGACGCTAATCTTCGTCAAACGTCAAGAGGGGTTGCAGTAATGCCTACCAAATTTGATAAGCATTACATATGTACTCCTTCGATACAGACGTCACGTTGGGTTAACGTCAATTGTGGTTAGTTGCCATGCGCTGAAGTTGATTTATGTATCAGTGTTCAGGGCCAGCATCCTCGCGAGCATCCGTGCTTCATATCAGCTTCTGGTGTTTCTGATACGCATGCTCCAGTTGGCTTCGTTGCGCAAGTTCAAACAACTGGTTATATAAACATCTGCAAATCTTCAACATATGTCTGTGCGTGCAACATTTGTACATGTACTTAGCGTTATTTTATGACGTGTGGCTCAAAAATTGTAACATGGTCATCTTCTCTTAGCATAACGTCGATTCCCAGGTACGTGGTGTCTGCCGAATTTTTTTTAAGCAAGCTCCACAAAACTTTGCAAGTAGTTTGATTAGAGATCCTATAGATGTCTTGTGAATGCGGCAAAAATACGAAGCTCTTCTAAAAGTAAGAAAATATATAATTTTACTATATTTATTTTTTCAAGGAACATTTGCGGAAAAGATTCTTCCTGAATAGTGAAATCTCTTCTGGTTATTACATGTGTCCAGGATGTCCTTCTGAACCAGTATAATAATCGTAGGCTTGATGTAATAATTGTAGACTTGCTAAATGTCTACATGTTTGATGACTAGAATTTAAGGGTTTTTGTCCTTAAAGAAAAACTTTTGCAAAAATGTAATTTTAGTGGCAACACTATTATTTTGTTTCAGAATGGGCGCACACTATTCAGAAAGAAGTCAGAAAAGTTTGCACTTGATAGCTGCCGTGGTCACACAAAAAAATGTAGCTTTTTTGACGAAAAGTAGTGTTTGAAGAAAACACCACTTTAAAGTTCGAGTTCCCTCGGTGCAGACACGAAATCAAGTTCGCTCGTTTACGTCGTGGATCGTTTACGTCAGGTTATACGCCTGCGGAGAAGCCGCTGTATCCTCCGTGGTACCTAACTCTTCCACGAGTACGTCTTACAATTCCAGGACTGCGTAAGAAATCAAATGAGCCTTCGCCAGCATTAAAAAAAATCAGCTTGATACTTTTGCACAAAGTGAACAGTGGTAACCACTTACACATCTAGACCGATGGCTCAACTACAGTGTCTGGTTCTGGGGTATTGGGGGTGATACTAGCTCGAGGAATAGCCTTGCGAGTCAAGCTGTCACAGGTCACTGCGTCTATACGGCGGCAGATCTTGCGGCTCGGCGCGGTGCCCTGGAGTAAGTCGCAAATCAGAGACCAAGCTAATGGGCTGTGTTTTTCCATACTTGAAACTGGCCTTACAGTGCGTAAAGTCTTTTCTTCAACGAGGTTGCCACAGACAGCTCACCTACGCGATCGTCAAGCTACATCGCCACATCCTAGAAACAGGCCACGAGGTCAGTTTTCACCTGGCTACCTGGTCATTGTGAAATCAGTGGCAACGATTCCGCAGCCTATGCACATCGCACCAATAAGAGCATATCCTTCCAATTCCTCTGTCAAGGACAGACGCTGCAAGGCAGCTTCGTCATCTGGCATGTAGCCTATGTCTATTAGAGCGGAACATCCTAAGCATAAGACATACAAGACTCCACAAAATAAACCCTCAACTGGAACCTCAACCTCCATCCGGACTTCGTCGACGTGAAACTCCGCGTCTATGTCGGCTTTGGTTGCGGGTTGCCTTCACAAAAGCATATACAACCGTTATTGGAGTAACCAACAGTGCAGAATCAGAGGTCTGCGGCACCGAAAACATCGACCATCCGCTATGCCGTTTCCCTCGATTTGTCTTTGAAAGACGAAAACTTTCTGACGCGTTGCGACAACTGGACGATCGGCCACTCTCCGTGCACATGCTGCTGGAGCACCGTTCTCGTCTTTAGTCGGCTCACAAAGGAGTCAAAGCCCTCTTACGCTTTCTGAGGACTACGGGTCTATGTGAACGCCTTTCACTTTGGCCTAGTACGACTATTACTAGTACTACCGCTGTGTGCGCGTCAGCCCATGTACTGACAATTTTCTCCCCTCTTTCCATTCTCTTTCCCCTCTTTCGTTCTTATTTTTATACTCCCCTTTCACATTCCTCCAGCGTAAGGCAGTAAACTGGGCGTTCGCTCGGTCAAGACGCGTGGCGTCTCGGCGGCAGTGAGTGGGCCTGAAATTATTTTTCTAGGTGGAATTGGACAGGCAGTGAGCGTGTGGGTGAAGGGTGGTGTGAGAAGTATTGTTCAAGTTGGTCGTGTAATGCGGTTAGTCAATCATAGAGAAGGTTGTCGACGGGCCGACGATGGGAGGGAACACAATGACGCTGGAGTCTGATTCCTGGGTGAGGAACATTCGAGACACGTTCCAAAAATTGTGGACTGGATGCGTTTGGTAGATATTGAAGACTTGACGTGTTCTCGAATAGTTTGTAATGCATGACATTGAATTTTGCACGAGTTGTTTGGTTGTTCTCGTTGTTTTAAATCTCATCTGAGTCATTGGCATTCAAAGAGCTCCCCTTCAAGGAGGAGCGGGGGCGCGAATGTTTGTACAGACAATGTATGGGGTGATCTTGCGCCCTCCCCCTCAGAGTCGCAGTGCCCCCTTCCTTATTATGTCAATGTATTAGGCTGGCTTTGCGCCTAATACATTGACATTCTCGCAGTTTTTTTTTTTTTTGAACCACTGATGTTGTTGGGGTAGCCTAAGCTGTGATAGCAACAATTCTTATCGAGAGCAATCATTGTTCACCACAATGTCGTAGCAGAAGATAGATATCAAGAATAAAGTGTAAAATAAAAAATAAACACGCATTCGGGACCTGGGTGCAAGTAGTGGAAGGAAGGCCACCGCTACCTCCATTTTCATATTTCACCGCTGCGCCATGCCACATGCGTGACACGAGTCCATCGTCAACACGTTCGTGTATTCTCTTTCATGAAAAAAATTACTGACGTATCTTGCAAAATGATAAAGAAATATATACTCAAAACTGAAAAAAAGCACAAAAAAACCTAGCATTTTTTTCGGTGTTCGAATGCAACCGATGAGCGAAGCTTCCTATAAATCAGACGCGAACTATTATGCGAGTTTTGAAACTGTTTATTAAAGACATTTTAATCGAAGATTTCCGGTTTTCGCTTGGTCTTGAAGAAGGTAGCCTTGTGCTTGTGCAGGCGTATCTTGAGGGGCTTGATTAGAACGTCTCGCAACAAAATTCGACTGTAAGTGTAGAACGGCTTGATGTTGACGCAAACATTCACATCGTTTGACATTAAGCGGTAAGTCACTGCGCATCTTTTGAACGTACACTGACACGTTGATGCACTGTTCCTTGACACCTTGTTGACGTCGTAGCCTGGTGAGGTGGCAGCCGTACCTGAAGGGGACTCGGGGTGAAATAAGGCGTTCTTCGACGAGGTTCAACCTTGGCAAGTGATGTGGCTTCAGTGGGTAGTAAAAGCCGTTTAGCATACAAAGCAATGACACGTTGTCCTGCACAAGCGATTCGTTGCACGTTCCACACAATGCAGACTCGGCGTGATCATCCGCACTGCAAGCGCAGTTAAGTTTCGCATGGCTGGTTCCTAAATTTAGCATATTTGAGGTAACGAGCCAGGACTTGAGCCGCAGTCGGCGCCATAATGCTTCCTCCCATCTCTCATCAGAAAATCGCCGCGTGGTCAGAAGTTCTCGTAGCCTCGCAGCATGCCTTGACGTTGCCGGGTGTCTTGTTGTCACAGGGACTATATCGGACATCAAGGAAAATGTCTAAAATACACCACTCTGAAAGTAGTTTGGCAAATTTGATCTAGGTCATGCGCTCACGTAGATCCGACTCGTCGTGTAAGTTTCACTGCAGATGTGCAATCGTTCGCTTGGATATCCTCAAGTTCGTAAGGCAAAGAAGATACGTGTCGGAGAATCAGTTACAGCGAGGGCCTAGAAAAATGCACGCAGTTATTCTGAGCTGAAAGGAAGCAGATCGACAACTAAGCACCGCAAGCTAGGGAACTGTTCAATAGCGTTAATGTAAGGTGCAATGCGGCTGGAATAGCGTGGCCTCGTTTTGTGTGCTCCATCTTGCACGTATCCGTCCGTTAAACAAATTGCCGGTATGCATCGGTGTAAGATGAGAGTCCGCAAGGTCTCGACGTGAACTAAGCTCGTAGCCAACGCCTCGACGTCCGCAGTGTGCAAGCAAAAGCCGTGCAGCTCCAAGTTCACGATCGTCGTTGATGCCGAAAGCGCGGAGGCGATTCCACTCGCGGTTATATATTCGTGCCCTACCGCACTCTTTAGGTGTAACGTCTTTAGCGCAATCCTTGTTGCCAACATGTTCAGAAACAAAGTAGCTTCATTTTCACCAAAGCAGGTGACATCTAGCGAGAGATGGCAAAGTGTCTGGCACTGCTGCAGAGCCAGCAACAACGTGCGCCCGAATCGGGTAGCATTTAAAAACCTGTCCACCTTGAAAGTCGAGAGCTTGGTGTTTCGTTCGATCACACCCGCCAGAATGGCCATAATCCCCCTGTTTGAGTCACGTATCCTTTTAAAACACACCTCCTCAAGGTTCTCTAAAGAAGGCACCCTGTAAGCAGCTGTCGGTAGTAGGAGGCCTCGTCGTTGACTGCGTTAACCCTCAGTGACTTTAGGCCCCTGCATTTGCTGATGCCGTTGCAGAGAATGCTGAATAGCCCCTGATTGCAGAACCGACCCAGGTCATCCAGCACGATCGTCGCCACGCAAATGTGTTTGACTAAGAGCCTGTGTAGAAGGACGACCGCCCGTTGAACGTCTTCTCTCGGTTCCTCTTGGTCGGAGGTCGTCGCGGAAAAGCAGACTGCCACCTCCCTGGTTTCGACCAATTCATCGATGTGTACTTGGATGGCAGCCAGTACGTCGTTACACACACCGATATGCTTGAACAAGTCGCAATCATGGAGGTTCTGTTTGCCGCAGGGTGCCATGAAGTCGACACCTTTGTTGTTCAGAATCACCTTGACCTGCTGGAACGTGGCGTACGCGTCTTCCGGTGATCTGAACATGCTGGGACACATCCCCTTGAAGCATGTCGAGTGCAGTCGTAGTTCCGAGTGTGTTGGATTCTTTACCTGCAGTGAGAAATGCAGTAAGGTCTCAAACAAAGACGTCTCTTTTATATTAAAAGAATCGCATTAATGCTGTGTTGGGGTAATAAAAACACGTGATAACGATAAAGCTTGGCCAGTCCTTCCGAACAGAAGTTGGCTTAGGTGAAATGAAAAAGTTTTTACGCTATAGTTGCTTCGCGCTTGACTGTAAAGCCCGTTCAGCTTCTCCATACTTTATTAGAATCAAGATGATGCAATAAGAGGAATTAATGATAATGCCCGAAATTCACTGTTCCTTTTCTGCCTCGTATGGCCATGCAATTTCCGCCTTTCTCATACCTATCCGCCTTTCTCCTGAAACAGTATATGATATTTTTTTAAAAAAAAAAAGCTCGTTGAGTATTTTACGTAAGCTTTCGTTCAACCATGCGGAAAACACTGCTCAATGTTTTTGTATTGTCCATTTGTCATATGCACAACAGCGCAAAGGAGACTGGTATTGCGTATATTTGTACTAACTAAGCATAACTCTGAAGCTTAGTCGGTTAACTATGATAGTAAAGTCGACACACAGCGCTCGTGTAGGCGTATGTGTTCCTTAATCCTCGCGCCGTGCTTCACGTTCGCGCTGTTCTTACCATGTAGCGCTGTTGTACTGTTATCTACAGTACAACTGCGCTACCTGAATCGTTGTGGCAATTCATTTTAGTTAGAGTAATGAAATCACGTCTGCGTTAAAGTTAGCCAAGAGACAATAATTTTACGGCCAAGCAACGTAGTAGGACCCAATCGAACCAAAACTCCCGATTCGTAATCTTATGGAAAACTTAACAATGCACGCAATATGAAATTGAAAGTGGCATCAAGCGGTTCTCATTGTGGTGTGCCGGTGAAGATTTGCTCCTTTAGAGCTATTATGGCTGAGGCGACAAAAAATATGAAAAACCGATTGTTTGCGCACTCTCTCTCTTTTGAGGCAGCAATAATTCACCTCGGTAGAAACTTAAATGATCACCTTGAAGAAGAAACGTGAGTGCTTTTTTTTTTATAATGTTTCAAAATCATGCGAATATAATCGTGGTTCCAGCTTTGATTGCATAACCTAATTACGAACAGTAAAAAACTATGAATATAACTAGTTGAGGATATATTCAAAAATTTCAAGTAATCGCTCAATCTCCACACAATACTTTTTGCTCGGGCGCAGCAAGGAATTCCTATTGAAAAGGGAAGGAATGCTTTGTAGCTGGTTATCATTAGGTAGGCTACGACAATATTAATACTTGAAGCTTTCCGTCTCAAGGTCATCATGTGGTTATAAGAGACGCCGTAGAGGAGGACTCCGGAAATTCCAGCCACCTGGGTCTCTTAACGTGTACCTAATCCAAACACAGGGGGCGCTAGCGGACCCACAGATAAGCGGCCGCGGCAATCGGGATTCGATTCCGTCACCTTCAGGTCAGCACACTGTTACTACAAGACTATTGGGCCAGGTTAAGTTGCTTAAAAATCGAAACTCTCAAGTTGAAAAGCATCAAAATAAAATAAAGTAGATCGGTGGTGTACTAATGTTCCAGACTTACCCGTGCTGTCTGGGACATTTTCCGACAAAGCCGGCTTCTTGTGGATGACTGTACATTGGTCGACGTGAGTTCGCGTATGTTGACCCCTGAGAGATCGGCTGGAGTCTGCAGGAGAGCCGAGATATCCGCACCTCTTAAATCCATCGCTTTTGAACGCGGCTGCGAAAGGGAACACAATGCAATCAGACGAAGCGCGTGGTTCACCATTCCCATTAGTGACGGGTGGTTCACGTATGCCTCGATGACTCACGAGCGTGACTCACCCATTCACGGTGCGTTCGGATGGGAGAGAGGGAGATAGGGACGGAGTTTGCGGAAGAATAGGGTAAAAAGCGACGTATACGGCTTTACAGCAATGCAATGATCTCATTGCACAATGATTGATCAGTGCCGCCTATATCTCTACTGGACTCATTTCCTGTTCTAGCTGTTAATTTTCTTTAATTCAGAACATTCGCTACACGACTACGGACTACGTCGTGTGAGGCATAGGCCTGCGCAGGGTTACCTTTCAGGAGGCGAAGGTTCGTCGCAGCTAGAGTTACCTGCTATACTGAAGGTAGCCTACACAGTACTGCTCTAGTCACAGCCCCACCCTCCTCTATTATTTCAATCTATGAGGCAGACTTTGCACCCCACTATCTTAAGTTAAAGGGGGAGGGGGTGCCCCCCCCCCTGCCCCCTTCGTGCCCAAGCCTATGGTGCGAGGTTCTACTGTCTGTCGGAGACTGGACTTCCGCATTTTTTTTTTCTTCAAGTCAAGTCAAGTTTAATTCCAACAACATCAAGTCTGAGGTCCTTAGGCGAAAAGATGTCGGAGATATCTTGAGAGAGCCCAAGAGGCATCGAGAGGCATTGAGGCATCGAGGCAACGAGGCGTGGCCTCTATTCTGTAGGTCGAAAAAAGAAAAAAAAAAGGACTTTGTGTCTCGCTGTCAATTATTCTGTGTTGTTATATCTCGTTATTGATTATTAGCTTATCTATTAGCTAAATAGATAAATAAATGAATGAATAAATAAATAAATAAATAGTTTTTATTTTACTTTACACTTCCTAAATATTGTGGCGAATAATAAACTATGGATGCTTGGTTATTCGTTAAGATTTGTAGTGTTAGGAAGGCGAAATGCTTCTGAGGTATATATTGCGCACATAAGTAAAATACAATGACTTCGGCTTCGTTCCCACTTGGGTATTGGTATATGAATGAAAAGTTGTATGCGGGTGGAAATTCGTTGCCGCGTAATTTGAAAAGGGTCACCTTTGTTCTGCCGCAGTTTACCTTTTATTAAACATGATCCGCCCACTGTTCTTTTCATTGGTGACGGAGTAGGCGGGCTCCTTTTTCTCTGCAGGCTGTTTTTTTTTTCAGTTCCGAGTATAATTTGGTATTCAAAAGAAATAGAAGAAAATTCACCATTTCACTCTCTTGGTTTCTCATCAGCAGAATCTAACGCATCAGCAGAATATAATGGAGACAGTGGCATCTGGCCGAGCAAAACCGAATGGTGTTAATGTACATAAAAAACATTGATTGCAGCTGCAGCTTGTGCTACTTACACCGCTCTTCTTCCTCATGTGTATACCCGTTTCGTATTTGGAAGGCGTTTTTACACTCTACATGTAGAAGCTGTCAGTTTCGTCATGCAACTCGGAGTGACCATTTGTCAATGAATTCATGTGCAATGGTGCCCATTTTTCACCCGCCATTTCGAATTTGCAATAAAGTGTTCAAGTGCAAGAGTGGCGAAAGCACAGCTTCTGGTACAGCGTATACAAGCACGTGCCACTTTCGCCGGGGCTAATAATAAGGCATCTTGGCACGAGTGCTGCCAGACTTGAAGATAGTGTGTATATAGTTTTTGTTCTAGTTCCTGTTCTAGTTCTCCTATTGCTCGTGGCGCATACCCACTGTGGGGGATTGGCCGAGAATTTAGGGGTTTCATAAACTATTATTTTTTTTACATTTATAATATACTTTCCAAATAATAAAATAACATTTATAAAACAATTAAAATATGCTAGTGCGCAGCTCAACAGCCTCATTCTTTTGTCTTTCATTCCTTAATTTTGTGTTCGTTTTTGTAATTTCTAATCTTGCCCATATTTTTCTTTTTTTGTTTTCTTTTTATTTTATTATTATTTCGTTTTCTTTCTGTTTTTTTTTCAATTACTCGCGTGCTTTTTTTTTCAGTTTTTACGTGTTTTTTAATGTGCTCCGCACTTAATAACGTCATCAATGTGCTCGCAGAATAAAATAAGGCAGCCTTTTTTATGGCGCGAGTGCGTGCTCAATATGCCGCAGATGGCACTGTTTTTCATGGTTTTTTTTTCCTGCGTTAAAATCATCAAGGCTCTCGAACAACAAAAGGAAGAAGGCTTTTCATATAGGGCCACGAAAATTGTGTTTACAAAATGTCCACATGCTTTTGGAATTAACGGCTGGAAGTCTAACACCTGCCGAGGTATAGTTCTTTGTTACGCAGCAAAAACAGCTGGGTCGAAAGAAATCAGTTGTCAGTCCGTTTATTTCAGCTGCACATTCGCACGATGTCTATTGAAGCATTAATTCCTGTGGAGTGCTACACGCCATTCATGAACCCTGTTTTTTTTCATTAATGTGATGTGTAGAAATGTTGACACTCTAACAAGGTACCCGATGCTCCTAAGTTCTTGGTGGGATCTAGCACACAACACAAAACATTGTTTCAGTTACACCAGGAACAACATGACGCAGAAAATAGAAACTATCAGAGTTTTCACAGTAAAACAAGTGCACACAAAAAATGAAAATAAGGAAAACAATCTCGCATTAGGCGTCAGTTTACACAATGATGATTGTTGTGCCGATAATGGCGCGCAGGGTGTCAGAGCAAGGACCCATGAGTAATGTGACTCATGTCACACAACTTGCGTTATGAGAAATTCGGAAACATAGAGTGGGTGCCAGAGCCAACGTGGGTACTTTGAGGGTACACAGAAATCTCAAGGCTCTAACTGATTTCCTTAGCTCTTGTGTGTGCATGACTCAGCCTCCCTCCCCCAATCTAAACAAAGGAGGAAGAGGGAAGAGCAAAAATAGGAGAGGCCGCCATGGCAATTGGATGAGTCGGAAGGAACAAGGTATTCCGTGAAAAAGAAAAAAGTGGGATGGGGGGGGGGGGGGGAGTAGACCACGTGTTTCTGAGTTATAGTAATCGGTAGAAAGCATCACTGTAGAGCTGAAATTCCTAGAAGGAAGATTTAACACTTATCGGCGTCCGTTGTTTATGTACCATATCGCATGGACTCAATGGCCTCTTTTGAAATGTTTACACCTGCTTGGCTTAGGCGTAATAAACATGAGTAGGGTACGACTCTGCATATTTTTTTTGTCTCTTGGGGACAGGAGCTTCAACTGAAAGATGTAAACATTGAGATAGTAGAAGTAGTGACCTAGTACATTAAAATCTGTGCCACTGCTTTCGGCAATTTTTTCGCTGTGTCATCGTGATTACCGTTTAACCGAACGGGCTGTCTTGTTTCGCCAATGTACGGTTTGTGTATTTTACGAGCTCTCACTTTACGGTGCGCACATTTTTTTTTACGCGCTCTCTGTACCGTGGTGCCTTGAATGCTTCTTCTTTCCCTCAGGTGACGGTAATTGGAAGACACTTTCAAATATTGCTAAAGTAAAATGCAATCACGTTTACATCGCATGTCGCATGTACTTAACGTAGAGTAACAGTTGCCTCTTTCTGCAGAAGAAAACTCATCGTGCACTTAATCTTTCAGACCTTATTTTTTCTAAGTAGCACTTTCATCACATATATTCTTTGATTAGCTTGTCATGTTCGTGCTGCAACAAAGTGTTTTTTTTTATGCTTAACCAACAAGCGCGCGCTTTCTCGTATGGCTCACCTAATCGCGTTTAACTCAAGTTTCATAACTCCATTCACTGATGTCACTCACGGTCTGTTTTCAGCCGTTTCTTCCCTCCAAGCTTCGGGACAACGTGAATTTGTTTTGAGCGTATTTGTCTATCTATCTAGCTGCCTAAAACATTTAGCTCTCCTGGTCGTTTCGTTAACGCTATCAATACCAAACTTGGTATGTCATAACATGACTGTATAAAAAACATACTTGACAAGTCGCAACATGAAAACCATGACGTGTATGTCATGAATGTCATTATTTACATGTCATGGTCCTGCAGCTCTTGGGGTGGTTTCGTTCATGGCATGTTGAAAAAACTGGTGTGGTATGGCATGATTGCATGGTCAACACAAGCAACAGACCCTAACATGAAAATCATGACATGCGTGTCATGTAAACACATGACTACATGTCACGCTCATGATGCGCTTACGGCCGTTTCGTTAGCGTCACATATACCAAATTCGGTATTACGGTGCGTGAATGGATGACGAAAGTATGTGACTGGTGCAAGCATGATAATCATCAGATGCGTGTCATGTAACAACATGGCTACATGCCACACTCATGATGCGCTGGCAGCCGTTTCGCTTGCTTCACTTATACAAAATTTGGTATTACGGGACGTGAATAGACGAAGAACCTATGAGACTGGTGCAAACATGCATGATAAACGTGAGGGGCGTGTCATGTAACAGACTATATGCTACACTCATGATGCGCTCGCGGCCGTTTCGCTAGCTTCAAATGTACCAAACTCGGTATTACGTGACGTGAACGGACGACATAGGTAAATGACACATTTAAACATGATAATAACGACCTGCGTGTCATGTAACAACATGACTACATGCCACACTCATGATGCACTCGCGGCCGTTTCCCTGGTTTCACATATACCAAATACGGTATTACTTGATGTCAATGGATGACGAAGGCATGTGACTGGTGCAAACATGATAATCATAAGATGCGTGTCATGTGAAAACATGACTACATGCCACAGTCAAGACGCCAATACATCTTGACGTGACGCGGTGCGCGTTCTCGCCGCCGTTAATTTTGTCGCGTCACGCTGGCGTTGGCATGCCAGGCGCCGGTCATGCCATATACCTGCAGGCGCGCGCCGCGCTGCGTTGCTTTGAGGCATGCGCGTTTCTGTGCGTCCGGCCTCCCTTCGTCACGCAAAGAGGGAGACGCAGTGTTGTCTGGGTAACGCATCGGCGCGAAATGCAGCATGTCGGATTTCGCGCCGGTCGCCGTCGGGTCTCGCTGACGGACGCTGGTCACGCCTGGCGTCAGACTATAGAGTGCTTGCGTTTTGCTAACGTATAGCGTCGCTGTGCCCAGCATGCGTGCGCGTCAACGCTACATTGGAGTATATTGGGCCCTTCATGATGCGCTCACGGCCGTTTTGCTAGCTCGACATGTACAAAATTTGGTGTTACGTGACGTTGTTGGGTGACTAAATGTATGACTTGTGCAAACATAATAATCCTAACACGCGTGTCATGTAAGAACATGACAACATACTACGCTCATAGTGTGCTCGCGGCCGTTTCTCCAGCTTCACATATACTAAACTTGTATCACGTGACTTAAATAGATGACGAAGGTAAACGACATATTCAAACATTAGAATCACGACACGGAAGTCACTTACGGCATCATTTACCTCCACCTCGTAACGTTGTGCTGATTTTAAAGTGAAATATCAACATTTCTCATTCATACTTCGCATATCATCGATTCCCGCTGTACGCGGGATCTGCCGTTTTTTTAAAAGTGAAAGCCGTTATGAAGTCACAACGAGGGTCGTGTGTGCCGTAGTTTTCCACCGCCGGTGTACGTAACCACTATCGCGCGAAATGGAGAAGAAAAAAAAAGAACTTAGTAAATACAAACACAAAGAACAAAATGGGATTCAAACCAGGGTCCCCTGCGCGCCAGCCCAGTATTCTACCACTGAGCCGCGCCGGTGTTTGAAGCTCTCTTGCAAACTTTCCTCAGTCAGGTTTGATGCTGGAAAAGTAGTCCCATTAATATCAATAAGAATGTGTTTAAAAACAGCAAAGGAACAACCAGGCATCACATAATGTGAATTGCGTAACGAGTAATCCGCGGCGGTGGTCTAGTGGCTAACGCACTCGGATGCTGACCCGCAGGTCGCGGGATCGAATCTGGACCGCAGTGACCACATTTTCGATAAAGGTGAAAATTCTTGAGGCTCGTGTGTTTAGATTTAGGCGCAAGTTAGGAACCCCATGTGATCAAAATTTGCATGGCCCTTCATTACGGCGTCTCTCATAACCACATGGTGGTTTTCAGACGTTAAGCCCTGACAAATAATATTATTAATTACGGATAACGAGTAGGCCATTAAATGTTCCAACCCATTACAAACGCTTCAGGCATAATGTTTCATCGCCGTCAGCGACAGCATTCGATTCACTGCATCGAAAATGTGCACAAAATTCTTTGCAAGTGTGTAGCCGGTACCACGCTTTGCCGAAGAATGATTAAGAATGGCATAGTGAGCGCCTCTATACTACATAAAACTTATGATAATTATTGGCGTAATGAATACCCTACAAGCGTATTTGTAGTAGTTACACAAATAGTGTTTAAAAAATGTTCTGAATGGCTACTCTTCCAGCTTTCACTGTGTCTGTGCTGCGCGTTTCCCGCAGCCTGCAGTTTTCTTTTTTTTTTTATCGTCGCCGCGATAACTGTTCTAACTTTATTCACTACATACATTGTAGTGGCGAGTTGAAAGGAATGCGGAGAAACGTAAACCAGCAGACAGCAACAACAAAAAAAGAATCCTTTGGGGGATGAAGATCTTTTATTTCAAACACATCAGTCTCTTACCAAACAAAATAAATTGCATAGGTAGTCAAATCACCGTATCAAAAAACATCAAACATATTGATCAGCATTAAGAATCACTAAAGTCATAAGAGTACTGTCGATAAGTACAATAAAAAAAGTCAAAGATGATAATGAACACAGGAGAATAATAACATATACATCTTGTACACTAGTGAGCAAGAAAAATAGGATTAAAAACCTTCAAAGCAGTCTCAGAGGCTTGATTAAAATCAATCCCGCATGCACAGACACAACTACTGTACTGCTTCTACGAGAAGTGAGAAGTTACCCACTCACTATTTCGAATATCAATAGAGAACTTAATAAACACACATGAATCTACAGTGACTTCTTGCTTAGGTAGAACATAAAGCCACATTCTTCAAAGGTTGCAGAAGGTTCGCGAGATGATAGAAATACTGATGCTACTAAACTGGCTGAAACAATAACGCAACTTCAACAAGCTACGTATCAAAAGTGAACGGGTGTGTTGTTCAACCGGTTAAATTGTTCATACATGGCTGCACGCATGTCACATCACGAAACAACACCCGCAAATGATTATGTACACTGCACAACGTAAGCTGCTTACAGTCGTCACTCTGCTAACACTGACTAGAAACCGTTAGTCATGGCAATAAAAATAAATACATATTGTAAAACAAGTAAAATATACTAAATCTAATATAAGGTTCTACTTTTATTTAAAAAGGTGCAATATTGTTGCCCAAAATAAAATGCCATGCTGACAGGAATCTGCCACTCTTCGGGAAAGAATAATTTAGGATACATATTAGTTCACATTAGCGACTTGAAATGCTAACAAAATGTCGAATAGCGGTGGTGGCATTTAGTAACAGATGATGCGCAACGTTTGCAAACGCCTAATTATTCCACAGTATATATATCAAGGCGAATATACTGTTTCGAAAGGGTGAAACGACATGTTTGTTTTGGATAATCCGCAAACTATTGTTGGCATGGAAGTACATTTCTGCATGGAAGTGACCTTTCCGCAGGAGCGTAGCCAGAAGTTTTTTTGCGTAGTGTGGGGCAGTTCAACCATGCTTTATGTTTGTTCGTGCGTGTAGTTGTACGTGTGCGCGCATATATACGCAAACAAAATTGAAATATTTCTGGAAAGGTTTGAATCCTCCCCCTCCTCACCTGAATACGCTCCTGGTGTAAACACATAAAGACTATGAGTGATCAATTCCACACTGTTAGCATGCACTTTGATTAGATTAAAGTTAACTAATTAGGTATTGCTAATCTAGTCTAGGTTTACTAAGAGATATCGTGTCAGCAATGTCATATTTCTCGAGATATCTACATCACACTGCAGAAGCTGTCAATATTCCACATTTCAAAACCCTGCTAGAATTATAATCAACCTACATAACACTTCGTGTGGACAGACATTCACCCCCATCGAAACAGGGTAGTCAGCACAGCACATCGTCAACGTTGCAATAGTTCAAATAGAGAAGGCGTGTTTTTAGGAACTATTAGGTTCAGGTCTCACCACGTCCGCGACGCTCAAGTATCTTCGAATGGCCAGCCAGCAGTCTGCGGGTAGCGAGTCGAGGCGGGCCCATCCGTCACTGCTCTCTTCGCAGACGACACCAGCGTTGGCAACACCGGTGATGCTCATGAAGACGTCCATGTCCCTCAGAAACCGCACTGCTTTTTGCACCAGACTCACAGCCTCGCACTCGTCTACGCCTGTCAGCATCTGAACTCGCAACGGCAGCAAAGGGCTTGAAGTGACCGCCTCGAAAGCTTCAGCGTTATTTTTCTGGAACCACTGGCATGCCACAAATCTTGCGCCCCTCTCCAGGAGGATGACGTTACGCGTCGTGACATTCTGAATGAATGCCCAGTTCTTGGCGTTTTCCCGGCGCTCGAAAGTCTTCATGGACACGATCGTGAAGTTGCCTGCAATCGACTCAGAAAGCCGTGAGAAAAACGTCTTCGAAGGAGCCATGCTTTTCTCATTGTAGGTCAGCGTGTGTATCACCTTGCTCGAACTGACGATGTCTGCCAGAAATTTCGCACTACGTTTTGTACAGCACCAGCACTCAACGCCGAGGCTCGTAATGCTTGAGTTCCGTGATAAGCCATGAAGCAGAAGCATGTTCGACTCTTTGCTCGCACTAAAGTTCAGCGTGACTGCTTCCAAGACTTTAGTAGCTTCAAGGTATCGCGCTAACACTTCAGCGGTGCTCAGCACCATGAATCTTCCTTTCATGTCTAAAGTGAAGCTCACTACATGATCAATAGTTCTCATACCTGTGAGGCATGCGTTCAAGTACGGATTCTCGTTGTTCCAGGTGCCATGCTCGACCTCAAGGACAACGGCTCCAACACGGCACTCGGTGGGTAGGTTAGCAAGTTCAACCTCGTTCATGCAGACAGGACTCAGGTGGATCCGGCTCGACGTGCCAGTTTCTGTGGCGATGCGCGATAACACGCATGGATATCCTCGAGTTTCAGCAGTAGCGAAGACATGAATCGGAGAAGCAGTTGCAGCGAGGACTTGGAGAAACGCGCGCTGGTCTTCGGAGCTGAAATGAAGCAGGTTGAAAGCGAAGCATCGCAATCGCGGAAGCCAATGAATAATGTAAATGTAGGGCACAATGCGGCTAGAAACGCGCACCCACGAGCCGTTAGCCTCGACGTGCATGTGTCCATCGGTGAAAGAAAGTACCGGTATGCATTTCTCGACGATGAGAGTTTCCATAGTCCGGACATGAGCCAAGCCCATTGCCAACGCCCACATGTGCACAGTGGACAAAGGAAAGCCAAGAAGCTCCAAACTCACGAGCGTCGTTGAGTTAGACAATGCGAAGGCGATGCTGTTCACTGTTATGTAATTATGGCTTAGCGCACTCCGAAGCCGCAACGACTTGAACACATTGTTCCCTCGCAGAATGTTAAGAAACAAAGTAGATTCATTTTCATTGAAACTAGTAACGTCCAGTGAGAGATGGCTTAATGCCTGGCGCCATTGCAACGCCTGCAACAATGCTGACATGTATCGGGTTTCTCTGGAAAACCAGTTCACATTAAAAGTCACAAGCCGGGTGTTACGTTCGATAACAGCTGCCAGGATGGCCATATTCCCTGTGTTCTCTGAATCATCGATCGCTTCAAAACGCAGCTCCTCGAGGTGTCTTAAATCCAGGCATTTTATCAAGAGCTTTTGATAGTAGGAGGCTTCGTCCATGACTGCGTTTACCCTTAAAGTATTCAGGGCCTGGCATTTGCTGATGCCATGGCAGAGAAGCTTGAACTGGTCCTCACTGCAGAACTGATTCAGGTCATCCAACACGATAGTTTGCACGCAGGTGTGTCCGACGAAAAGCCTGTAGAGTAGGACTACCGCTCGTTCAATGCGTTGTCTCGTTTCCAGTTGGTCGGACATTTTCACGGGAAAGGAAGCTGCCAACATCCTGCTTTCGACGACTTCTTCGATGTGTACCGGTATTGCGGCTAGTATGTCGTTCCACGCACCCACATGCTTGATCAAGTCACAGTCTTGGAGGTTCTGCTTGCCACAGGGTGCCATCAAGTCAGCGCCTTTGTTGGCCAGGATCGTCTTGACCTGCTGCAACCTTGCATACACGTCTTCTGCGGATGTGAACATGCTGGGACACAACATCTTCAAGAATACTGAGTTTGTCCATAATTCCTTCTCTTTTAGACCCCCTACCTGCAACAAGAAATACAGTAACACGTTAAGCGACCACTCTTTTTTATTTGGTTGTTTATTCAGTTGATATCATGTTGTGTTGATGTCCTAAACGCATGTGAAAACGACAAAGTTTGTCCAGTTCTCTTTTTAAAAAAAGTTGACTGGTGTGCAATACGAAATCTTTACGCTCCATTTATTTAACGCTTAACCGAAATCCCAGCTTAACATCAGCCGTCTTCATTAATATCAAAATCAATGACAAATGTATAATTACCAAAACTGTCCACAATTCATTGTTCCAGCTCTGTCCTAACTCACCCCATATTAGTCATTACTCTAATAATTTTATTTTCGTTGCTCCCTTGAAACAGTAAGAAAATGTATAAAAAAATCAGTCTATTTGGTGTAAAAAAAAACAAACAAACCTTAGTTCTGCTCTGTGGAATACACTTCACCATGCTCTTTGTATCGCTCTTGTTTTGATTGCTAATCCTTTGTCGGCTTGTAGTTATACTAGCACGAGAAAAGCGTACGTTGCTGATACTTGTAGCAACAGATCATAATTGTGAACCGTACAACTGCGTCAACACAATCGGTGTGGCAATTCATGACTCTCGGTAGACACACCATTTTTTATTGAAGTTTGTGATAAAGCAAATACTTTGCAGCCAAACACGAAGTTGGACAAAAATCTAACCAAAGCACTTGTTTTATTAATGCACTGAAAAACCCAATGCGCGCAATTAAAAATGCCGATGACGTCAAACGATTCTAATTGTAGTAATCTGGTAAAGATTCGCGCTTGCGTATTACCCGCAGCAGGTATGTAAAAAAAAAATGATTTTGTTCTTTAGTTTGCGCTCATGAACTGCGCGCCAAACTTCACAATTCTCCTAAGAAAGAAATGAGGCAGCTTGTTTAGCATTTCTGAAAGCTATGCGAGTCTTATCTGAAACGCGATTCCAACTTTATTCGTACAACGTGGTTGTGGACAGTAAGAAAATCACTAGGAAAACTTGTTTAAGGGAGGATGATATTCCTGAATTTAAAGTAATCCTCAAATTTTCACGTGTTTTTTATTACTCGGGAACGATGAGGCTTCGAATTTAAAAGGTTAAGAAACTCTTGGCGTGGCATCATCACGAGAAAATCCGTAAGCAGGGGATGTGTGCTCTTGCCGACGTTTCTAGAAGTAGACTTGTTCTTTTCAAGGCTAGAACTGATTTCATAAACGCTCCTGCGTGTTTGCTTCATACCCTTTTCCAGTTGAAGCGAAGGGGCAGGAGAGGGCAACTGCGAAGGAGAGGATGGGTGTGAGGCTGCTGTGATGTAAAAAAGTATTCCGTAAAAAAAAAAAGGTTATCGGGGGAAGGTGGACATATTGTAGATTAATGACTTGTGCAAAAATGGCTTATGTCGCTAAACAAGCAGAAGTGCAAAATTATGTGTTTTACACGCAAGAATCATATTTCTAGCCATTCGTACATAATTAATGACTACCCTCTGTCATACGCATCATCCTACAAGTACCTCGGTATTCATTTCACACCAAATCTTTCCTGGTCACACCATATCACCACCATTTGTGCGAAAGCTTCAAAATCATTGGGTTACTTACGCCGCAACTTACATAGCTGTCCATCCCATGTTCGGCAGCTAGCTTATCAGACCTTCGTTCGCCCACAACTTGAATTCGCCGCATCGATTTGGTCCCCATACCAAAATTACTTAATCAACATGCTTGAAGCTATTCAAAATAGGGCAGCCCGATTTATCTCACGAAATTACGACTACCATAGCAGCATAACGGAAATTAAACTTTGCCTTTCTCTTGAACTGTTGAGTACTCGTCGGCGGGATATTTCTCTCCTATGCCTCTTCCATAAGTATGTTTACAGTAACAAACCATTCCCATTTCAACTCGATAAACCTTGCGTTACATCTCGTAGGCTGCATAATAACTCAAGTTTCACGCGATTATATGGGTCAACGGACGCCTTTAACTCATCGGCTCTTCCTCGCGTCATCCGCTTGTGGAATGATCTCTCGAATGACATTGCATAATCAGACCCCGAAAAATTCAGACAACTTCTTCACCCTTTCTTCAGTCATAGACACTTCGATTGGTTCCTTTTTACAAGTATTTATTGCACCTCCTGTATCGTTCCAGTGTAATTATATTCATTCATTTTTTTCCATTTCCTCCCGCTTACAGCTTAGGGCCTTGTGTTCGTTCAGTAAAGAGCACGCGTTTTTTTTTTTTTTCACACTTTGTGACCGCCTGCATTTTCCTACTTTATAATGTTCTTATACACACGAGAAAAACTCTCTTATCGCCCTTTATTATCCTGTATTTCTTAAACAAGAACAAATTGCTTTCTGCGCGCTGCTCTAAAATATCTTTGGCTACGTGTGTGCTAGGTGTTTTTTTAGTAAGTGTATTGCGGATATTTGTTCTCCTCCCACCAGCAATGTTCCGATGTGTAACTTCAAATGACTTTTTGTACATGCTCTCTTTAGTGACATATAACGCGTTATTTTTTGTTGTGTTCTTTCAAAGTTTGATGTTTCTTTACGGTTTTGTCGCGACACTCACCCTTTGTAACCCCCCTTACACAATGCCCTGCAACAAGGGCCTGTAAGGTAATTTTAATTAAAAAAAAAGTACTACTTTCGAATAAACTTCTGAATATGACTTCTGGTATGACTTCGGATAAGGTATGGCTGTATATATTCTGCCTCTCGAGGAAATGATGTTTGACTTTAGTAGGTAACGTGTTAGACTCCCGAAGTTGTGACCTGCTACATTAAAATCTTGTGCCGCAGCTTGTAGATATTTCGTGGCCGGTTCAACGCCCGTTTAATATGCGTAACATTATCAGGCTATGTGGTTTCGCCAACGTACATCTTCTCACAATATATGATCACGTGGATAAGTTGAACACTACCACATCTCTTGTTTACTAAATTTATTTGCAAGCTTTAATATCCCCTTACCTGACGAGACTATCGGATCATTATGTTGAGTAATATAATATTACTAATAATAATTGTTTGAGTTTTACGCCCCAAAACCACGACATGGTTTTGGAGACACCGTATAGTATAGATCTCCAAAAATTCGACTGCCTTTCAGCTACCTCTTCTTATCCCCCTTCCCGCTCCCTCGAGTAGGGTAACAAACTGGCTTTCCTGGACCGGCTAGCCTCCCTGCCTTTCCTTCGCTGCCATTTCTTCTCTTCTAACGTACCTTGGATTTTTTAACGTGTACCTGAATCTCGGTACATAGCTGAATTTCACCTGCATCGAAATGTGGCCGGTGCCACCCGGTTTGAATCTCGCGACCTTTGGGTCGGCACTCGAGCACGCTGCTGACTCGAAGGTCGCGCCATGCTCTGGACCGTCGCGGCGGGTCGAGTTACGTAATAATCGAAACTCTCAAGTTAAATGTTATCAATATAAAACACGATAGAACGGTAGTACACAAATGTTGCAGACTTACTCGTGTGGCGTTGCACGACATATTTCGACGAGGCCAGCTTCTTGTAGGAGACTTTGGTCGTCGAGGTGAGCTCGTGTGTTGACTCGCGAATGACCTGCTTGAGACTCTGGGAGAACCTAGATTTTGTTCACTTTTAAAGCATCTTTTTTGAACCCGGTTGGTCAACGGACAAAATGCTCTCAGATGAAGCGCCCCATTCACCATTCACTTAGTGAAGGGTGTGACTCATGGGTGTGACTCACGCAGTCACGCTGCGTTAGGATTAGACGGGTAAGTCAGAGATAGGTGTGACAGTGCCTGGGGAGAAGGGGCGAAAAGCGAGGTATCAGCTAACACGATTCTCTCATCGCGCATTGCTTCTTCTGGACCCTATTTTTCTTTTTCACTCGTTTTCTACACAAACTGTTGAGCTTTCTTTTCTCCTTAGCATTCTCAGCGCGCTTAGGTCCGTGAAAGGTTTTACAGTTTTGGGAGGGCTGGACCTCTGTATTTGAATTGTTGTATTCTGCCTGTGCTTTGTAGGTTAACAAAATAAGCTTTTTCTTCTGTCTCTCAGTCATCATTTTACCTGAGTGATATTTTTTGGTTCTTTCCTTGTGGCTTTGCTATTCGTCGTTTATTTATTTACTCGTGTATTCACTGATTGATATGTGTGGTTTAACGTTCCAAAACCTTCATATGATTAGAGACGCCGCAGTGGAAGGCTCCGGAAATTTCTACCACCTGGGGTTTTTAAACGTGCACCCAAGTCTGAACACACGGGGCTACAGCATTTCCGCCTCCATTGAAAATGCAGCCGCTGCAGCCGGGATCCGATCCAGCGGCCTACGGGTCAGCAGCCGAGTACCTTAGCCATTAGACCACAGCGGCGGGGCACTTATTTATTCATTAGTTAGTTAGTTAGTTAGTTAGTTACGTTGTTAGTTAGTTGACAACTCCTAAGCAAAACTTGCAATATATTGTGTCAGAGAAGCAATCATGGGTGCTTGGTTGCACGCGAAGCTTAGTAGCTTGAGGCTGACTAGGTAGCTCTGCGGTCTGTTTAGAGCGTATTGATAGTCTGTATTGATAGACCCTCACGCATTGATAGTCCAATATTCAGCGAGACTGACTTGCGGCAGTATAAGTTTATTTTTCAGGCGTTCAAAGCTTGTAACGGCATGATTGGATCAATGTTTTTGTATATGCTAGGGGCGGGTAGTACGCTAACCTCTGATCCTGTGTCGACCGAAAACCCAAGTCCGCAGATGGAGTCTTGAACGAAAGACAAGCGACCATGGGAGACAGGTGGGGGTTACTCGTCGGCGTTGATCTGCCAAAGGCATATCATCGGATTCCTATGGCTCCGGACGATATTCACAAAACTGCCATCACAACTCCTTTTGGATTGTTTGAATTTCTGCGAATGCCATTTGGCCTAAAGAATGCTGCGCAGAGGAGCTGCTGGCCAGCGAGAACCTGGAACATCAGTTGAGTCTGATCAACCGGGCCGGCAGAGCGGCTGCTGCAAGCGGAGCCCTAAACTAAGCCCCCCCCCCCCCCCCCCCCCCCCACCGCAAGCCAAGCATTTCCGACTACTCGGAGCTTCTCTGCAGAAAATTTCTTGTAAATAAATAAAATAAATAAATAAATAAATACGTTTTCACTACCTACGTTCCAACGATTTATTTATAGTCGTCCTTAGTTTGACATTTGCATTCGCTTACAATGGTGGCATTCTGGCCAGCTCTCAAAAGAAATTCATCACGAACACCTCAGTTTGCTTTTCAACCGACTTCGGAGAAGTGCCAATTTGGTGCGATATCCCTGGAGTTTCTTGGACACATTGTAAAGAGCCATGGCATCGAGCCTCTTCCTGCCAAGGTTCAAGCTAGTGTAAACTACCCTCGTCCAAACTCAGTCCCACAACTCCAACGCTTTTTTGGTAAATTTCGACAGGCGTTTCACACCTTCCTGTGCCACAATACCTTACCAGCTTGAAGACCTGCTGGTTCACACAAAGCCCAGCCGCATTAACACCAGCAGGGACAGACGTCCCGGAACAAGCTTTCTCTGACACAAAGGATGAACCACCCTGCCGCATTGGTCAAGTGTCTAAGTCCCGTTTTATGTGCTACCTGCACAGCCGCAACGCACGTGCCGGCACACGTGCCGCACCCAAGCGGAGGGCGAAAGAGCGTCGCTAATCGGGTTATTTGTCTCCCGCTTGCGTGCGGCAGGGGTCCCGGCGAGTGCGTTGCAGCTGTGCAGGTAGCGCGTGGAACGGCCCTTAGGTACTCGGCTGCTGACCCGCAGGTGGCGGGATCGAGTGCCGGCTGTGGCGGCTGCATTATCGATGGAGGCAGAAATGCTGTACGCCTGTGTGCTCAGATTTGCGTGCACGCGAAAGAACCCCAGTTGGTAGAAATATCCGGAGCCCTCCACTACGGAGTCTCTCATAATCATATAATGGTTTCGGGACGTTAAATTCCACATATCAATCAATCATCATCACAAAGGGTGAACTGAAATACCGCTTTTAACGCGTCTGAAGCATGACGTCCCCATAACTTCCATGGTGGATGCTTCGCGTGTGGCTGTTGGATGAGTTAATCAGTAGTCCAAAACGGCTATTGGTAGCCTCTCTGTTTTTTTTTTCTCGAAAAAGCTGTCCGAACCAGAGCGCGTTACAGTGTTTTTGGCCGAGAACATCTTGCATACTACCTCCCAGTGAAACACGTTTGCTATTTCTCGAAGGACGTCGTTTCCCTTTCTTCATCGACCATAGATAAGCCACTTACTTGTGCGTTGCACTCTGGAAGAAAAAAACTACTCACCTAGAGAAAGTAGGCAGTTGGCTTACCTTGCCGAGTTTTCAGAGCAGGTTGAGCACGCCAAGGGTTGGATGAATATTCCGGACGATGCACTGAGCCGAGCCGAAGAAATAAAAGGCGCACGGGTGACAGACGTACTGTTTGCATCTACGCAGTTGCAGGATGAAGAACGTGAGAGCATACGTATACATCGACGAGCTTGTAGTTCAGAAGTCTTTCACTACCAGGTGCTACCCTTGCATTAGCGTGAGGCATGTCGACCAACTCACCGATGCCTTTTATAACACTCACACTAAGCCGAACAATAATCGAACATTTTCTTTCCTTTTCTCATCCTGTTGATAAAGCAGCGCAGAAAATGATCAGTGAACGCTATATGTGATGCCTTTAATGACCTCTGATCTCAAAAATGGGGCCCGGGCATGTCTGCCTCGTCAGCGATGCAAAATACCAGAAGTCATATACGAAAATATCTACGTCCTGGAGACTGTTTCCTCAACGTGCACATAGACACCGTCGGACCTCTTCCTCCTTCTAAAGGATATATTACCTTCTTACAATCCTCACCAGGTTCACCAGGTGGCAAGAAGCAGCACCAATCAGTGATTTTCTAGCTGTAATCTTTGTCAATGCTTTTGTTAACATCTAGGTACATGAATAGGAGTTCCAGAAGAAGGGGGTACCGACAAAGGCCGACGATTTGAATCTGCATTTTTCCACCACCTCTCACGGCTTTCGGGAATGCACCATCAGCGCATAACCATACATCATAATAAAAAAAAATGGTCCGGTAGAGTGCTTTCTCAGGCAATTGAAAGAAGTGCTGATGGCTTATGATGACACTGACCACTGAATTGACGCTTTTCCTCTGGTACTTCTTCGTGTACGAAGTATATTTAAAGAAGATCTTCAATCTGCTGCAGCGAAGTTAGTCTACGGCACTTCAATACGACTGCCAACTTAGTCCATCTGCCAAGAACAGCCTGCTCAAGAAAATTATCTGGATACCCCCTCTAATCTTTAACGCTTTCAATATGTTTTCAAGGCAATATGGCTCGGAGGTGGCCCGCGTTTGAGCGCGGCCAGGTTTGCTTCTAACCATAATTACTTACTACCACCCATTTGCACTAACTACGGTAAGGAATCATCTAAATTCTCTACCATTCAACATTGTAATAGTCTGGCGGTTGAACTTAAATCTGTGCCCATATTTTCGATTCTCAAAAAATCAATAAAATCTTTTTTTTAGTTCTGATCGCTCACCTTAGTTATGATATATAATTTTTTTGCACTTGTCTTCACCTCTTTTATTTGTGTTTATTTTTTTCGCGTAAAGTTTTTATTTTATTTTTCAGTTACATTTCTTTTGTGCACATTTTCTGCTTTTGTTCCGTATTACTTCTGTGTGTCGTGTTTGACTTGGCATTGCAATGCTTTTTATATTATAGTTCGCATTGTGCCTTTCATTTTATTGTATTTTATTTTTTATTTTGTTGCTGCTTCTTTTGCCTTGTATAAGTATATTATTACCATACTGGTATTTTAAGCGCGTCAATAGACAAGGAACGAAAGACGGATGTAGACAGACGAGCGCTCTGCCTCTACCTCTGTCTCTCGTTTCTTGTCTATTTACGCGCTCAAAAACATTGTTCAACTGCAAATTTGCTCAAATTTCAGTGTCCTTCAAAAATAATATTACCACCTGCTAATCTTCTGCCAATTGTTTGCAATTCACTTTTTTTGTAGTTTTTAATTGAGGGTCCATTTCCAGTATTCATACTTTGGGGCCCTCATCTGTATACAAGTATTATGTAATTGATGCTGTAATTCATACGAGTGTTATGTAATCAGCATCACGACTATCGACTTTAACAGAGCCGTGAAAAATAAATAGCAGGCAACGCCTCTGCTGTGTTGTTTCGTTCTTTTTGTAAATGTTAACAAGAGCTTAACAGCCTACTGGTTACTTACAAGCCCCTGGTGGTATGATATTGATTCCATGAATTCTCTACGCGTCTTACATATCAGCGTTCATCGCAGCCGTCTTTCTAGGAGACGCTGCCTCTCGTAACTATTCATCTTGATTTGAAGTCTCATTTCTGGCCTCCATTGAAAAAAAGAAACGCGAATAACAAATATTCATGTATGGTCAAACGATGATAGAATCAGGTTTGATCCATCATCGTTTGTAGTCGGCTTTGCACGCTATGTCATACCGGAAATTTGAGTCATGCGGGATTTTCAAAAAGCCCTTGGGTTTCAGAAAACCATTTATAGGCATCGTTGTTCTTAATCACGTTTCGCTTAATCACGGTTTCTCAAAGAAGCACCATTTAACGATGATAGGTTTGAAATTCCTAAAAAGAGAGCTTAACTGTTTTTGGTTTTGGTTGTCTATGTACAATATAGTTTCAAATACCCCCCCCCCCCCCCCTAGAAACGTTCATACCTGATGGCTGTAGTGTATCGAACTTGTGATTAAGGTATGACTGCATATTTTGCCTCTTACGGACCGTAAGCTTGACTGAAAAATGTGAAGTTAGAGGTTGACAAAGTTGTGACCTGCTGCACTAAAGTTTCGTGCCACTGCTTTCAGTAATATCTTGCTGTATTCAGAGGTTAATAAGTTCACGATATGTGAACTTGTGAACTCATGTTAACTCATATGAGTGATATGTGCATTTGTGAGAGAGTTTACAATTCAGTTTCTTCATTACCAGATGTAAGGTTCCAAAACCACAGTAAAAAATTTATAAACAAAACTTTCACTATCAGGATTCCCCCAAATATTAGGTTGCTAGATGGGTTATCGCGTGAAAGGTTTGTTAGCACTACTACGCATGTTCTTATTTGCTGCCCTTAGGCTAGTTCTGACATGCGTGATTCCTTCTCGTGTTCTCGCACGTGTATCTCACCTGAATGATTCTTTGCGCATGCATGATCACTTTTGTTCTAGCCTGATTGGTCATGTTACATATTCGTTGCTGTTCCTCTCGTAAATATTAGTCGTGAATCAGCACTCGCTTCTCAAGTTTTTTTTTCTTGTTTCCGTATGTCATCCGAGATGATTATCCGGCAGGGCGCAATGTATAAGTTGCAACAATGTG
Organism: Rhipicephalus microplus; assembly: GCF_013339725.1. NCBI lineage: Eukaryota > Metazoa > Arthropoda > Arachnida > Ixodida > Ixodidae > Rhipicephalus > Rhipicephalus microplus. Next base: position 36,107,167 of record NC_051170.1, read on the forward strand.
GCCGTGGTTGAAGAAGACCCAAGTTTAATGGTGGCACCAGTAAATGTTTTATTCGTGTAAAAAAAAAAAAAACAACGGGCCTGCGAGGAAGGCGCAGCAGTCACAGCGAAAGCTATAGAAGAGCGGCCATTCAGAGCCTCTTCTAAACACTCATTGGATAACTGCTGCAAGCACACTTGCTTGATACCCACTACGGCATTAATAATAATTATTTTTGTGTAGTAGGCTGGCATTCGCTAGGCAATTTTCGTCATTCTTCTGAGAAGCGTGGTATACACTAAACAATTGCAAGTAATTTTGTGCCAATTGTTCATGCAGTGGCTGATGACGACGAGGAATTGGGCCTGACGTGGGTATGCGCCACAGTTCATAGGTGAACAAGAACAAGCTTTTGTAGCGGGTTGGAGCACTGGACGACCCACTCGTTACGCTATCGGCATTGCGCGACGACTGGTTGCCCTTTCGCTGTTTTAAAACGCTTTATAAGTCGTAATAATGCGATTGCTTTCCCGACCTCAAGCCTACCTAAGGCAAGTTTCTCAACAAGTCCCAAGCACCGGCGGGGCTCAGTGGTAGAATACTGGGCTGGCACTTAGCGGACCCGGGTTTGAGCTCCGCTGTGTCATTGATGCTATAGGTTTTTTTTTTATTTCGTGCGTTTTGGTTACGGACACCAGTGGCGGGGGCAGTGGAGCCGGCGGCGGCGGACTACAGCAGCGCGTGACCTAAGTTTTGGTCTGATAACAGCTTTCGCTATAATACCAGTAACTGAAACACCGATTACTTCGCTAATAGTACCTATGTCAGCATTAGCTTGCTGATTTGACGTAGCTTTGGCGCAGATAACGTGCTGATACTTATATTGGGTGCGACTGTATGTGCAATAGAAAAGAAATGAAAGTAATAAGAAAAACTTGAGGTAAAAATGAGATAGTATGGAAAAGCCTTGAGGAGCGGCCATGCACAAAATTCTGTGCAGGACATTGTGGGATAATCAGGGTGAACAGTGGAAGTGCCTCAGACAGGCTGGCCAAAGTTTCGACAGGAGGACCTATATTTTTTAAAGACGGTCCTCTTTTTCAAAGATAGGTCCTCCTATCGAAACGTCGGCCAGCCTGTCTGAGGCACTTCCACTGTTCACCTTGATTATCCCACTACGTTGTTTCCATCTGTCGGCTCTTATCTAAAATGTGCGGACATCAGTGACACGCCGCATAGGGGAAAAAAGAATTCACAAGAATAACAGAAAATTGACGAGGCATTTTCATTAAACAAAGATGAAGTTAGACAACATAAGAAAACATACAACAGACTGCCCTAAGTAAATCGTCAATACAGTTTCAACACTAAAATAAGGCACAAATATGCTCATACCAATTATGACACTCTGAAGCACATACTAACTGATTATATTTCTGCGTTCAACGAGAACGAAAATTGTGGGGAATATAAAACCACTGTAAACCTCGAACCAGATTTTCCATAGAGGTCGACATCATTTGCTAGGAAAATATCTATTCACTCATGTAAAATTTAAAAACAAAAGTCTCGTTATTAATCACATGACTAATTTTTTTGATGAGACAAGCAAAAAGTTAAGAGCTTTTTTTTTCGTTAGACACAATAATATTGCGAACTAACAGACAGTGACGCCTGGGAAAGGAGGGATGTCAATAATAGTAACTGTAACGTAAATGTGAAGAAAGCAATGTGAACAAAAAAATAACGTTCGTCTGGGAGGAACCAAACCGGCGACCTTCGAAAAGCTCGTCTGATCTCATCACATCAAGACGTTCGCACGAATTGACGTGAAGTATGGTTGAACCAGTCGTGAAAAATATTTTGGCTATGCCCAACAGGTTCAAATACCAGAAATGTTTCTCAGGTCGTGTAATTAATTGCTCTTGCTTGTACATCTTCAAACTGTGTTAAAGTTACAATGAAACAAGAGAAGTCGTGATGGGCACAAACATTCTTAACAAAAAAGAGGAGGGAGAATAGACGGAAAAGCAGGGAGCTTAGCCTGCTAGTTCTACGACCTGGTGGCTACACTGCACTGGTGAGTGGAAAAATGAAAAAAAAAAAAGAGAGAGAAGATTCTCTACAAAAAAGAAGAAAAAGAGACATATACGCAAAAATAAAGCAAACTATGGCACTGCTTAAAGTCTCTACGTAAGATTGCTCGCTTTCAAAAATCCCGGCAAGGCTTTTAACGTCTTCTGTGCTGAGGACGTCTCAACTTGTATCTGATGATCCTTTCATCCGACAAAGTTGCCTTGCCTCTGTTCCCTTTTTTACACACAGCTATAGCCAAGATAAAGAAATGGGGTTGCTAGCACCTATTGCACCTATTATGCACCACATCCGCGACACTCAGGTATTGTCCGAATGGCCAGCCAGCAGTCCGCAGGCAGAGTGTCCAGGTGGAGCCGACCATCGCTGCTCTCTTCACAGACGACACTCACCTTGACGACGCCGGTGACTTTCATGAACCCTTCGAGGCCCTTCAGTTTACGCAGTGCTTGCTGGATCACATCTGTTGCTTGGTGGTTGTCTACTGACGTCAGCTGCACCTTCGACAGCAGCAGAGGGCTTGAAGCCACCAGTTCAACAGCTTCGGCCTCACTTTTGTCAGGACGAAAGCTCAGCCACGAAATCGCGCGGCTCTAGCCAAGAAGACGGTGTTTCGCGTCGCAACTCTTTGAATACGCGCCCGGTATTTGGCATTCTTCCGGCGCTCGAACGTGTCCACAGATATGAGAGTGAAGTTGCGCCCAAGCGAACGAGCTAGCCGCGAGAAAAAATGCTTTGCGGAAATCCTGCTTTCCCGATTGTAGGTCAGAGTGTGAATCGTGTTGCTTGACCGGACAATGTCAGCGAGTGCTCGTGCGCTTCATTTGCTGAGGCACCAGTTTTCCACACCAGAGTCGTTATGCTCGTGTTGCGTGCAAGGGCATCGAGCAATCGCATGCTCGATTCCCTCTTTGCATTGAAGTTCAGAGTTACCGTTTGGAGTCGTTTCGTATTCAGCAGAAAAAGCGCCAGTAACTTAGCTGTTCTGACCTCAATAGCGACTCCTGTAGTGAAGACAGTCATGTCTGTTACGTGCTCGAGTGTGCGGTGGTCAGTGAAGCGTGCGTTAACAGTAGGGCATATTGTTGGAGGCGTTTGCTTTGATGTTCATAACCACATTTTCGAGACTGAACCCATTCGGTAGGTTGGCAAATTCACTCGCGTTCATTGCAGTTGGGTTACAGAACAGCCGGTTGGCAGTACCAGTTTGAGTGGCAATGCGAAATAACTCGCTGGTGTAGCCGGCATAGGGTATATCGAAGGAGACGTATTTCAGGGCCTCGTTTTCAGCCAGAACTTGTAGGAATGCACACTGGTCTTCTGGTGTGAAACGAAGCAAATCCAACGCAAGAATTCGTAAGCAATGGATTTCTTGCAAAATGTAAACGTAAGGATCAATGGTGCCAGCATTGAGGGTCAGCATGTTATAAGCTTTTGCATTATTGTGTGCGTAGGGCAAAGAAAATAGTGGCACGCAGTCGACGAGGGCGAGATTCTGCACAGTCTGGGCACGAACCAAGGACATCGCTAGTATGCACGCGTCGCGAGTCTGCATACGAAAACCGACCAGCTTCAACTCTACGGGCGTGGTCGCGTTAGAAAGCGCAGGCGCAGCGCTGTTCATGCGCATCTCTCTGGGCAACAATTTACCTTCTAGATGCAAGGACTTGAGCCCGTTATTCTCACTCAACATGTCCAGTAACACGCTTGCTTCATCTGCAGTGAAAGAGGTGACCTCAAGCGAGAGATGGCTTAAACTCTGGCACCGTTGCAAAGCCTGCAAGACAGTATATACATGTCCACAAGGGACGGCGAACTTGTCGACCTGAAACAACGTCAGTTTCGGGTTGCGTGTAATCACAGCTGCGAGGGCAGCCATGTTTGCTCCATTCCCAGCGTCGCGGATCGTTTTAAAATGGAGTATCTTAAGGTGCCGTGAAGACTTGAACACTGTCAAAAGCTGTTGGTAGTAAGAGGCGTCTCCGATGTCCGTACTAACTTTGAAGCATCTTAGACGCTGGCGCTTGCTGATGCCGTCACAGAAAAGAGTGAACCAGTCTATGTCGCTGAATTGCGCCATGGAATCCAGGTAGATTAACGTCATGCAAGAGTGTTTGACTAAAAGCCAATGCAAGAGAAGTACCGCCCGCTGTATGCACCCTTCCGTTTCACGTTGGTTGGAACTCTTGACTGAAAGGCAAAGTGCCAATTCCCTGGTGACGACCAGTTCGCATATTTCTGCTTTTATGGCAGACTTTTATGGCTTTTATGGCAATCTGTCGGCGTTGTTCCACGCGTTCAGATCTTTGACCAAGTCACACTCCCGGCTGTTTTCGTTGCCGCATGGCACCGTGAAGTCGGCCCCGTTGTTGGCAAGTATGTGCTTGATCTGCTGCAGCCTCGCGTAAGCGTCCTGTGTTGAGCGGAATGTCATGGGACATATCTCCGCCAGAACAGTTGCGTGCGTCCATAGTCTCTCATCTTGCTGTGCCATCACCTGCAGCAGTAAATGAAGCTATGTGTCAAGCAGACGCCGGCGTGATCTAGTTTTGCTGATTTTGGGCTCGCTGAGGGAGGCTCATTAACAAATTTATAATCAACAAAGCTTGACTGACTGCTAGTTCCTACTGGTGTAACCTTGAAAACCGGTTCGTTGGCTGTTCAAGATATTTAAAGTAATATCATGCATGAACTCAACCACGTGCATGCCTAAACCTACCCGCTGTGCTTCTTTCCTGCCCTGCATTTAGCGACTGTAAGCAATGTTTCTAATTTTCACCTGTTTTCCTTTCTCCAGTATCACTATTTCGTAGAATTCACATCTGTCCTTTGCGTCTTCCTTTTCAATGAGCTTCATTTTTTGTTTTTTTTTGTTCGTGGAGGTGGTTATACACAAGTTTTCCAAGGTTTTTGTTTGTAATTGCTGCGTGGGTCATAAATATTAGATTTGTCTGCTTTGCCTGTTCAGAACAACAAACCGTTCTTCGGAACAGGCCGAGGGCGGTGTCTGCAATGCTGTTCAGTTTCGTATCTCTCATGGCGAGCTGCGATTTTCTATAATCAAATTCTTGTGACAGCAAGAATATTTAGCGAAATGGGTGTGGAGCCGAAAAGTGTTCAAAAGCGTGTGTTTTTGTAATGTCGTGGAAACCTGAATGACAGAAAATTAAACCACGAAGCGCTCAAGGTATATGAAAAATCTGGTAAGCTGGCAAATAAAGATTTTGGACAAAAATATGAGAGAGAAAAGAAACGTGAGTGTTTCAATTTTATTGTCTGTTGCGTTTTTATTTGTGAATCGCGAACGTTAGTTTACCTGTGCATTGAGATAACGAAGTGCAATGGTTTGTTTATTGCTTCTTGAAACCATGTGCGTATCTCAACTAACCCGAATTCACCGTAGCCTTAGTGCGGGCTTTATAAAGATTATGGTATAAGTGCCTTAAAAGAACGTAATTGGTGGCAGTAGCTAATATAGTCATTGAGTTTCCGTATGTGTACCATAGCGTTTTGTTTTTGTTTTGTTGTTTCTCGAGGTGCGGTGACACTTTGTCTGGAGTATTCGGGTATTACGTCTAGAAACCTACGGTAAGATTATGTATGGGTGACGCCACAGTATATTAGGCCTCCGAAAATTTCGATGGCCTTAGTCTTTAACGTGCAACTAAATCAAAGCACGCGGGAAGCTGGCATTTCGACTCCGTTCAAACGTGGCCGCCGTGGCCGGGATTCGATCCCGAAACATTCAGGTCAGCGCTGAAGCTCCTAACCGTCAAACTGCTGTGGTGGGCAACACTTCGATTAAGGAATGAAGTGACATAGCGTCGAACACTTATTAAGCTTATTAAGAATCTAGACACCCTAAAATAAAAAAGGAACCGAATTTTTGCTGGCATTAAATATATATCGAATACATACATGTAAAGCTGCGAGAAAGGTTCTTCCATGTATACCACTTCTTGTAGCTACCTTGTTGTTGAGGTCGCTGGCGTATGCTGACTTGCGAGTTATCTGTGCGCGTCTGTAAAAAAAAATCGAGTTTTTTTTTTACCCGCAAACCGCAAACATTCTGGATACGAAAGTATACTAAGCATATCAGCTTAAGCAGTAGCCAATGTTGACAACACGCACTAAATGTACAGGTGAGTCACTGATCATTGCGAGTACAGGCACGGGACTCAAGTGCTCATGGCGCTTAAGAGTATGACGGGACAGTGATAGGCAGCAGAAAGGAAAGCTTGTGGAAAACAAAAAAAAAATGAGATAGCTACTGTATAGCGAGATATATTGTGATTGACTTATCACTCTGACGCTACGTAGTGCTTCATAGGTGGTCGTGCAACTTGATTAAGGAGCTGCTAGTATCAAGAATTTGTGTAGTTGCTCACATTCACTGCACAAAAGTTTGAAGCCAGTTTTCGTGCGACTTGTCACCTAGAGCGCCTGAGTCAGACGAAGCACTTAAAAGGCTGGAGGGAATGCTTTGTGTAAGGCGACAGCATGAACTTTCGACATCGTTCTGTGTAATGCCCGGCAGCGGTGAGGTCATGGCATGTTGCGCCTTCTCCACCGATCTTTATCTCTCTCTACCTGTCTGTCTATCTCTCTCTTCTTCTGCTCCTTGCTTTGATTGGTATGTCCGCTTATCTCTACTGTCGTAGCGATAATTTGGTAAGAGTCCAGAATGCAGTTATTTTATATTCAGTGCGCGTTTAATTGATGATCGCTGAGTTAACTATCCTTCGGCATCGCTTCACAGACAATCTGCCGGCGAGCACAGTTCAACGATATGATATGACTTCGACATACGTTGGCAGATTATTCTCCATGTATCGTCTGGTTATTAATTTTTAAAGTCAAGCAAAGTTTGTCAAAGGTACGCAGATTGCATGAACCCCATGAACAACACTCGGGTTCAGCGTGCTGCACTCCTCGCTTAGCGTGCCTTACTCGGTCGCATAGTTTCGACCTTGTTAACGGAGAGGAGAGTCCTATACTCTCTGGACTGTTGCCCAGTAGCACAAAAGCTGTTGTCACTGCCTCGGCGTGCGTTCTTTGTGTTTTTCGGTGGTTAAGCATGGTTACAACAGCACAGAGAGAACTATGAGGCTGCCCAGGGAGCTTTCAGGGCAAAACATTTGTTGGAGACGTGCATTTCACAAGACTACCAATATATTGACAATTACTCCGGAAGGAGTCTCAGATGCGTCTGAAGGGCTGCTGCCTGGAGGGACTTGTCAAAGTATTATTTACTGCGGAATTGTAGAAAATACGTTTCGCTAGGTAGGTTTCGCAATTTGTTTTCGCTACTTGTGGAGGCTTGTTGCCTTTCATGTCTTTATTTCCTTCATTTCTCTATATTCTGTTCCCGTTTCTCTTTCTCGCTCAGTTTGTATGTATTTCTTTTGTTTGTCTTTGTCACGCGTTCGTTTTTCGCTTGACATTCACACACGCTGTTCATGACAGTGGCGCTGGCCCTATTCCTGTGGCGCATGCCTACCTGAAGAGTTTTCTGGTGACGCAGCACAAGCTACGGTGAGGTACAACAGCTCGGCCGTTAAAAGCCGATTCTAAGTGGAAGATCATAATATTCGTGGTCACGATGTGGAAGTATAGCTGTATAGGAGGGAGCTCGATTACTTTTTACCCTATGAGCATGCGACACTAGCTCGGCACCGCGGTGCCATAGCAGCCTTGTAAGCAGGTCGTACGCGCTCACTCAAACATCTCATCACCGGATATGGTCCCAAGTGATGGTGTGCTTTAACTCTCGAATAGTTCGATCTCGTGTATGGCATACATTCCAGGACAGTGTCACAATGACTTCGGTTCATGCAAGACCCCTGGAAGGCAAGAAAGCATGAAATGCACGTCGACGAAAAAGAAGTCACTGGAATTAGCTCAAGAGTAGACGGAGAGTATTCGCCGATTCTGACCATTCTGTTACAAAATCCCGAGTCTCTCTGTACAGATGTGCACAGTTGCGTAGGCAGACATATGTTTTGGCGGGGGCACGTCTTTTTATCCGTATTGGGGGTCGGGCGGGCATGTGCCGTCGAGTGTCAGTTTGTGCACTGTATCCCACGGTAGAAATAAATTACGCGAGGTGCACTTGCCCGGTGTTTCACCCCTGACTACGCGAAGTCGGCGTATGGTATTGTCGGTGAAAGTGACAAGTCGAAGTCGACACACGGAAAACTTCACTGTTCGCCTCGTGCGCCACTGATGGCGGCTCACGAATGGCGCTGCATGCGTTGGCGCAGTCAGGGGCATTTGGCTTTTGTCGTGTGCTATTGGCTCTGGCTGGAGCAGCTCCAGCTTCATTGCAGTTCGCGCTGGTAGCACGGCTCTCCTCCATAAATAGCTTTATTTTCGTCAAGTGCTAGTCCTACAGATGGCTGTCAGCAATAGAGAAGGACAAAAATATGTTTCCATTTAATGTCCGTTCTATATCTGCAGTCATGGCGGTCAAAATCATGCCCCCCAAGTTGGTAGTCATTCGTCTAAGTGTTTTGAAATATCTTACCTGAAAGCGTGAAGACCTCTCCAAGAGAGCGATCGAGAACCTATGCCCCTTTAGAAAGGAAACGCGAAAAAAATTTGAAGTTTATTGTCAAAAGTTGGAGTTGAAAAAGAAGCACTTGAGGCACTTTGTTCTTGAAGATCGATTGCTTATCCGTAAAGGTCCTTCGTAAAGGTCGTCTGGTCAGTACGGTGGCTATAGTGAGTGATCTGCTCGTGACTCTAGGAGACCCCCAATATACTTTTCTTGTTAAACACTCGTTTGGACGCGGTAATTAGATGCACGAGGCTATCAGCTGTAGCACGCCTTTTACTGTTCGCCATTCACAAAGTGAAGGATGATTCAGCGATCACCGTGATTCATAAACGTGACTCGCGCATTCACGGTGCGTGGTGGTAAGATTGAGATACGTAGAGTGAACTGGTTGAAAAAAAAAAAAACGCGTTAGCAGCTGCATGGCGACATGACTCACAATTCACTCAGTAGAATGCCGGAATTTCGTGCTTTCTTCTACCTTCTTTTTCTTTTGTAACTCATTCGTCCCCTTTCCTCCAGTACAGGGTACCAAGCTGGACGCGCGTCTGGTTCACCTCCCTGTCTTTCATTTCTTCACCTTTTCTTCCTCCTGGTTCTGTTCAAAGGGTTCTTTCTTTTTTTTTTTTTGCAGAACTTGCAAAAAGAAACGAAAATGTATCACGTGAGGTTTTTCTGTATCTCAGGAGCAGAGTGCCCGTAATTAACGACTTGTTTGTTGATTGTCAACCTGTATCACTAGCGTAGCTAGGGTGGAGGGGCGGGCGGGTTAACATCGTTTTTCCGTAGTGTCTTAACGTTGTATATGCATAGACAGGCCGGCACACAAACCCGTGCACAAGCATATCTAAAGTACTTCTGTACCGTCGCCCCCCTCCCACATCCACTCGCTTTGTATGTGAGCGGATATTGCTATTGCCTTTCCGACATTCTACCAGTGTGCATTTTCTTCATTCGTGATCACTCACTGACAGCACGAAATCATCTAAACTGAGAATTCAAGCTTCAGTGCACGAACGCTACGACTTCGTGACGTAGCCGGCTCGTCTTCCCAGTTTGAGTACCGGGACCCTGGCCTCGATTATGCTAATTAGTGCTCCATGTCTAATGATTCTTTTGTTACCTCGATTCTCATTGTCTGTCTCGCTTTTTTTTAAATGTTCGCAAGAAAAAAAAATTTTCTGAAGACCTGCAGGAAGAGTGACGCACTTACAGGTCAAGCACGAACCCTCTCTCGAGCATCACTGCATGCTTAATATATCGACTCTGCCTAGGATGGGGCCGTTGAAGGTCTCGCTTGATTTTGCGTCGCTGGCAGCTAAGTGAAATTTTACAACCGTGGACCATTATATTTTCTACAGTGTCGCCACGTAATGATTCGTGAGCTGGCGAAAGTTTACCCTATTGAACAGGATACGTGTTTCATATATTCAATCTGTAGCACCAAGTTTTGGTGCACTGCACCTAGAGCGACGTGTGTGTCGTGTACGTAACTATGGCAAGAGCTACGGCAGCTGATTCATTAGCCATTGATTACCGCCGTGCATCAAGAACGGCTGAATTGAAGGATTGGGTAACGACAATACCTCATTACACTGAAGAACCACGACACTTTCTTGATTGTAATTGGTGGAAGTGAGTCTTTGCATTCTCTGTGCTGCATGGAATTGGTCCGGTATAGACGCTCTGGCTGCCATAAACTCCCACCTTACCCTCTCTTCCTCCGTCTATTTTGCCTACTTTATGGTTTTCGCACCATTGTCCCCGCACTCTGTCGTCCGATCTCTGCTTTGATGAGCCTGTGCGGGTGCATACGAATAAGCCTTTTATTTCTTTTCTTCAGCAGTTCTAAAAGGAACTCTTCATATGTTAAGAAGCTGCACGAGCCACATTAAGAACAAAAAAAGTGGGGTCAGTTCGCACCAGCGTATTTCACTGCGGAATGCGTAATTGCGATCGTTTTAAATCTTTTCGTGGCAGCCACTCGTTCGTATAGCCCGGCACACCATGCCGCCGTCGCTGTTTCTGGACCGTCGTCGGTAGGCCGTTAATTTCTCTCGGCACCTTTTTGTGCGTGTACTATCCTGCCCGGGATAGCTTGTGTTGTGACTCATTGTGTCATACCATAGTCACCATTCATCATGCCTCCTTCTTTTTTTCTCTTCTTTCCTTACACCCGTGAGGAGTAGCAGGCTAGAAACCCACTTTCTAGACAGACATCTCCCCCTTGTTCAGATCAAACGTCTTCTTCGTCTTGCCCTGTGGTCGCGATACCATTAAACGCAATTGCCAGCGTCACCTATCAGCTCATCCAGCTGTTACGATACGTCCGTGGTTTTTTGTTTTGTTTTGTGCCACCGCAGCTCGTCGAGCAATCGTCGACCATGGTAGTGTCTCCGGCCAAGTGATCCTCTGGGGCAATACAGAGCACATTGAAATTAAATATTCGCCATTTTTTTCACTCAGGAAGCCTGCAGAAATGTGCACACTGAGTTTCAAGCCAGTTTAATAAACAGGCGGCATGTTATGCGCCTTTGAAGTTGAAGTTCACAAATGTGGACACCGTGACTGAAAGAGTTGAGCTGCGATCACTCCCATCTGGGGAAACTGTTTACACGAAGCAGTGCCATGCAAGCTCTAACTTTAACACATCTTTCCCAGCAATTTAGTAATCGCCCTTGGAGATAAGAGCCACGAAAAATGAGTCTTCGATCGCAATGAATAGAAGGTTCGAAATGGAGAGAAAGGATGTACAATTCGTCGTATAGGGGCGATAGTTGTAGCATGTAAGAGCCATTGAGGGATGAAAGAATGCGTAATCTTGGTTTTCACTGTTCCGAAACGTGCGGCTAGGCCCCTGGAACGTTAGGCAGATCGACGCTGGCATGATAAGCTTCATATCACTTGTGACTGTACCACATCCCTTTTGCCTGTGGGTGGTGTTGTACGGAACAGCCGTGCCGGTGCTTGAATGCTCCCTTGAAGGCACGGCCTATTCCCACCATACGCTGCATTGCCGTGATTGCAGATGTGAACTAGGGCTCTCTGACTCATCTGTCGTTTTCAGACATGACAAAAAATTAACACAGGATATTGTCGAAGCCATTCCGATGAAAAAGAAAGGTGAGGCGTGTGTCAGCCAGCCTGCACTGAGTCTCCCGGATCAGTGTCAGCCACCCTTTCCTGTGGATCACCCTCCTCTTTCTGTCTCTCTCGTTCGATTATGTTTCTCTTTTTTTTTCTCTCTCTCGCCCCTTCCTCCCCTCCTCGCGTTTAGCTGACTGCTATTCACCACTCACTCGTGACACGGATTCGTCAATGCTTCATGATTGATAAGTTAGTGATGCTTTAGTGAGTAGTGAACGATAGCCCACACTGCCTTCCTTCAGGTCAGAGGCGTTATAAAAAAGCATTGAGAAAGTTTTCTACTGCAGACGTCCTCAGCTTCGGAAGTGACCCTTGGAGCTCTACGCCTAAGACCTGACATAAGCCGAAGACTGCATCGGTAAATGTTTCACGTGTCCTTGTAAGTCGAAAGTGAACTGTGTGTGTATGTACTCTGCCCTAGTATTTAAAGTAACAATTATAGACGTCCCTGCTCCTCAGCAAACAAGCATATTTGTCAGGCTGCGTCTGCCGCATTTTACTATACCTACCCTCCCTAAACATGTATGTTACGAGCAATGCAGAACAGCAGGCGATACCGAGGATTACGGATTTGTAATCAGCCGATCTAGCATTTTCCATAGCTAACTCAAAACTTACTGCTCTAGTTAACTTCTCTCTTGAGTCTTGCGAGTAAGCAGCTTACTAAACTGGATCATAACCATGCTCATGGCCGAGGCTTCCCAGACACAGAAGCTAGCACGTACAGGGGTGGTCTAATGTTCGCATGCTGCTATCCCACCCTACGATCATTTTACCACCCCACGTACAGTCATTGTAAATTGTTTATGAGCCACGAAACACGAGAAAAAGCTTAAGAATCTAGCTGCTCTGGCAGGTCACTTTAGATAAGGATTTTCGAGCGGCTCTAAAACGCGTAAACATAACTTCCTAGCAAGTTCGGCCGAATACGATGACAAATAATTTTAAAGTCTTCTTGAATCTGGTGCACTGTAAACGTTGTGCGGCCACTGTACATTTTCTGTCAGTGAGACGCGTCACAAGAGGGACTTGAAAGGCTTTTTTCGCTCTTCATGCGCTCAATTTTGAATTAATGAAAAAAAAAGAAAGACGAAAAATCCCAGCAGATTTCCACTGACCGCAGGGCTTGAGAAAAAACAAACTTCTTTTTAAAATTTGCTACATCGTTGGTGCCTCTGTGGCTGCAAACTCGTCGTGGATAGTACCACTATACATCGCTAACTAAAAAAGTTTACAAATCATGATTAACCACCTTGATATGCGGAGCAGGTAGCAATTTCTTTTCGAATAGCTTATTTCCAGCAATGTTTTCTTGTATGCGCTGAAGCACCTGCACATTCTGGTATGCAGGCCCTTCTGCGAAAAACCCGAAGAATGCTTGAGGTTCGTCTTCAAAAGTACAACGCGATAGCGTATTCGGGCGCCGTGCGCATCGCCTTCTCATTGCTAGCCCAGATTCAGTCCTCGATGCACGCCTCAGCCAGTCTCCCTTGTATGCTTACAAATATTACCCGGCTAATAAATGAAGGAACACGTACAAAAAACCTAATGTAGTTGGCTGTAGAGATCGAATCGAAAGTTTAATGACAAATGACAATCTTCTCAGGCCCGCTGTTTTAGAGAGTAGTGCAGCATTACTGGTAAACGCAAAACAAAGCTCAGTTGCGAAAACATTGAGTAATTTATTCAAAGTGGAAGACAAGAAAAGTCGCTATGTATAGGTTTTTTCGCACTGTAAAGTTCATACTCGCTTTTTAAGCTACAGTGGCACATTAGTACCTCCATAGTGTGTCATTTACCGACAGTGATTTAGCTTGGCTCACGTTTTTGGAGAAATCAGAGGAGCCTCACTATTGTACCTTTGTTAATTACACTCTCGCACGGTACGCAACCTTTAGAAATAGAAATTGTTGTGCTTGTCTGACACGTTAATGCATCTGCTGCTGCAGGAGATGGTGCCGTGAAGATGATGGACTAGGGGAGCACTCGATGCGTTTGACGAATATAGGTCCAAGCATGCATTTCCCTCTGCAAAAGATGCCTTCGCAAGATTGCAGCAGATTGTGCTCCACCTGGCCGTAAACGGAGGAGTCTTCATGGATCCATGCGGCAGAGAAAATGGCGGAAGCTGGAACTTGGTGAAAAACCTGACTCTGTGGAATGACATTGTGACTGCCATTGACGTACATGTAAAATAAAACTTCGGCATCATGGAGCTGGAAGTACACTTTCCCCATAAGCGCTTTGACCACCGGCAAACGGCTGACAGCATCCAGCGATTGATGCTTCCAACAATAATGCAGCGATGCATCCAGCTATGCTGCCGACAATGCTGCCGTATTTGCTGCCGACGATGCTGCTGACGATGCGACCAACGGTGCATCCAACAATGCAACCAAAGATGCATCATACGATGCATCCAACGACGCTTCCAACGATGCGTTCTACGACGCTTCCAACGATGCGTTCTACGATGCGTCCAACGATGCGTTCTACGATGCGTCCAACGATGCGTTTTACGATGCGTTCAACGATGTGTCCAGCGATGCGTCGAACGATTCGTGTAACGATGTTTACATCGTTACACGAATCGTAACAGTACAAAATTAACATGCCGAGTGGGACGTTTCTCGATAGGGTAATTCTCATGGTCTAAGTGAATTCCCTGGTGGCTTCATTCCAACGATGCTTCCAACGATGTTTCCAACGATCGATGCAACGACAAGGAGTGGTTCCAACTTCTCTGCAACGGCATCCGCCAGCACCAGCGACTAAGAACATTGAATATAGTTGCGGGTATCGGTGGAGCCCGCTCCTAGCGAGAGCTGTTGACAACGTGCAACATCTTACGGCACCTGGAGGTGGTGTATCTTCCGGAGGTTTGTGATACCGACAATACAAAGAACAATATTATTCTGATGGATGTGTCTTATCTCATCGAGAACTAAGGGTGCTCGAGGTTTATGGCTTCGTCTCAACGCCTAAGTTGTGTCGACTCTTTTGTGATTGTTGCAATTGTATAGAAGTGCTCGTACTTAATTGTAATTTCTTGTATTGTGCATTAGTGATCATAGAGTTGTGTTTTTCTATCTATAGCATAATTCATTGTTAAATATTTATATGTATGCTTGTGTACCTTTAATCTTGTTTTTTATTCTTTGTTCGCACATTTGTTCACAATCGTACACGCTATTCATCTTCTTGTATTCGTATTTATGTATGTTTTCTTGATGAACCTATAGATTGCTGCTATCTGTATGCTTTCAATTTTTTCGCGTATTCCCCCCTCCCCCATTCTAATGCCATGTGGCGCTGTGGGTATGACATGAATGAATAAATAAATAGCTTGACCAACTCTCATTACGTGAGGGCTCTTTCAACGCCGAACCTGCAAATACCTCCTTGAACACGTTGAATGCCAACAGTACGTTGAAGTCCCTACGCCGAGGTGCTAAGGATAAGCAAGGCAACATCATAGCGAAGACTGTCTCGACTGCGTTAAAGAACACCACAGCCCTCGCGAAACTGGAACTGGGTGGCTTTGAATTGCCCGCTTAAGACGCCTGCATGTTGGCGATAACATTGGTTCATGCTCACACTGTACAAGATATCTACCTCGCGGACAGCACTACGAGTTTTTTTTTTTTCGCGGGTTTCTCACAAAAATACCTAGAGGGAAATGTGGCGCCATCGTCTGTGCGAATTTCTTAAGGGACCTTGTTGGAGTGCTAGGAATGACGGTATATGTGTCTGCAAGGCTTGTGTTGGGTGGTCTTGAGCGAAACTTTGGCTCAAAAGTGAGTACCAGTGCGCAAATAAAGCTTCTCTAAAACAAAACGTGTATAAGCGAATCTCACCACGCATATTACACTGTAAAATAAAAGTCTGCTCACCTTGACGGCACAACAAATGTGAAAGAAAGAAACAGACGGCATAAAGTGAAGAAGAAAACGCTCGCTTTACCGTCTGCTTGCCAAGCTTTGCGGCTGTCGGTTACTTCTTACGCTTCGTAAAATTGTACATCGACGCAGAAGGCTCCAGTGTTAAACAAAACGCATTTCTGTGAAATTAAAAAAATAAGTAACTCATTACGTGCTTTTTAGTAAAAAAACAACCACTTTAACGTGAAACCAGACGAATCTTCAAAGTATACAAATTCGAGTCAAGTTCGAAGCTCACATATTCCTGCATTCCCTTGCATTCAGCAGCTCACTAGCGCCGTATTTCTCTGTAAGTAACTTTGTGAGAAACTATGATTTTTGGACCGAGCACATTTACGTAGAAGCTCATGGCTCAAAGGCGGAATTCGCGTCCATGCACATTAAATCTTGCATATAAATTCTTCGAAAGCTTCCTTGCTTGCGAAGCTTCATTTTCCAGCAAAAAAAAAAGCAGCATGACTTCAAGATGTCGCTGTGAGTGAATTCTTCGAACACGTATACATTAAGCCACTGCATTGTGGATGCCCCAGCGAGTTTTCCGTAATGTTGATAAAACAGGCGCCACCAGCCGGATTCGCTGAACTTTGTTGTCACTTACGAGACGGAGTTCGCCAATATGCCGAGCGGGACATTCCTTGATGAAGTAATTTTCGTGGTCCAAGCGAATCACTTGGTCAAGGAGAAACCACCAGTAAACAGATGCGTCGAAGACCTGAAATCGCTTGACCTTGTAAGAGACTTGTCTTTGGTGATGACAGAAAACAGTATCCAGCTTTCGTCGACAAAACTTCTGGCGACTTACATTCAGAATAAAAATACCTCTAGCTGGCCACGCTGAACATACGCGCACGCCCCGCCACAGAGGTCGAGTTGCTGAGGTACTGGGCTGCTGACCCGCAGACTCGCGGGATCTAATCCAGGCTGCGGCTGCTGCGTTTGTGATTAAGGCGAAAACGGTGTAGGCCCGTGTGCTCAGATTTGGGCGCACTTTAAAGACCCCCGGAGGTCGAATTTTGGAGCCCTCCACTACGACGTCTCTCATAATCATATGGTGGTTTTAGGACTCTCTCTCTCTCTCTCTCTCTCTCTCACACACACACACACACACACACACACACACACACACACACACACACACACACACACACACACACACACACACACCACACACACACACACACACACACACCACACACACACACACACACACACACACACACACACACACACACACACACACACACACACACACACACACACACACACACACACACACACACACACACACACACACACACACACACACCACACACACACACACACACATACACACATACACACACACACATACATACATACATACACATACATACATCCACATACATACACATGCATACATCCACATACATACACATGCATACATCCACATACATACACATGCATACATCCACATACATACACATGCATACATACACATACATACATACATACATACACATACATACATACATACATACATATATATATATATATATATATATATATATATATATATATATATATATGTAATCGAAGTAACATATAAGATTTAGAAAGAGAGTATAAGATTGCTCAGATAAACAACTAGGGTATATAGCTGATTTGTGCAGGAAGCATAAAATTATGGCCACAGATATTCAGTGAACCCATGAAAGCCGTAAAGAAATCGTGGGCGACATATATATCTTTTGTGAGCCCTCTTTATTGCAGTGTTGTGCCGGGGAGCGCTCCCCCCTCCTCCCCCAAACTTCCACTGATTGTTCTCTTTTTGCTTGAGGGGCTGTAATGAAAACACATTGAAATCATCCCACAGTAAATGTGAATCGTGTTTACTTCGCGCATCGCATGAATTTAGGGTAAACCAGCAAAAGTGGACTGTTTCCGAGAAAGAAAGCCCGTCAGGTTCATTATTTCAAAATATATTTTGTTCTAAGTAGCGTTTTGTCACCTAAATTATTTGGTCCAATTGTCGCAATCACGCTGAAGGAAAGGTAGTTTTGACACTTAACCGGTATTGCTGCTCTCACACTCTTGAATTAATCGCGTTTTACTACAACTCCCGTAGTTCTACTTGCTACTGGACTTGCTACACGAGCTGAAGGAACATGAGAGACTGCGCTCTTTCCTGTCTCCCATCTCGTTTTCCTTCAGCTTTGGCTGTAAGTCGAGTTTGCCTTAACTCCCTCTCTTAGGGTCGCTCTCGGTTTGTTTTGAACCGTTTCTTCGTCCCACAATTCAGGACAATGTGAATCCACCTCATTACCATTGATTGAATAACCGTCGTAACGTTCTTAAAAAGGTAATGCTCATGGACGTGCACATGGGGAGATGAGGGGTAGTAGCCGAAGAATGGGGAGGGGCGAAGTCAGCCCCATGCATTGACTTAATAAGGAAGGTCGGGAGCTCTGCGATGGCCCTTCGCCTTCCCGCTGAAGGGGAATCCTTCGCGCGCCTATGGTAGTGCTGAATTTAATTGAATGCAGAAGAATATAAACCAGCCGACAATACAAACAAAATAATTTGGTTAATATAGCTACTTTCTTTGAAACATATCACTGTTTTATCATACACAAAAATCACGACGTCATCAAATCACAGTTGACAACGAAAACCAGCAATAAGAACCACTAAATTCGCAGAAGTGCAGTCAGAAAAAGAGTCAACAATAACAAAGAACAGAGCATAAAAATACCGTGTACAAAATGTACACAAGTAGACAACGAAAAATAAAATTACAAACCTTTACAGCAGTTTTACAGCTTTCCGTTAAATGAATCACACACACAAACTACTGCTTTATTGAGAAGTCTGTTTATTACAGAGAGCACTTGCCCTCTTGAGGTATTGAATAGCAAGTTGGGCACTTAATAAACAAAAATATGCAGGAACATCGTGCTTTGATAAAGTCACAAGCCGCCACAACCAAGCGATGCAGAATATTTGGGTATTTATAAAAAAATACAGATTATGCAGGGCAGATGAAAACAGCTCGTATGTACATACACTAGAAAACACATTACATTAGAAAACCGCTCGTATGTGAAATTGAAATAATAGCTGTCGTCATGCTGCAATCATTGTTTAGAAAACGTCAGTCAACGTGCAAGCATAGATTTTCAATTAGAAAAGAAGAATAAAAGTTTGCTCAATTTATTAAAAAGTACTATTTGAATAAACACAGGTACAATTTAAATAAAAAAAAACAGGGAAGTTATTGCTGCTAATAAATGCAGTGTTGACATGGATACGTACGATGCATATATGCTTGTTTTAACGACTAAATGTGTTTATTATCTCCTCTTTACTTCCGTCGTTTTCTGTCGTTCGTTGTCTCTGTACCTCACTCTCTCCTTCCACTCTATCTCTTTAGCTTTTAATCCTATCATTTTAATCTCTCCTTTTCCCCAACCCCTCGTGAGCTACTGTACAGGTGTCCTTCCCCTGAGAGGCAGTTACGGGGCCCAGTTTTCTCTTCTTTTTATTTAAAATCACTCACAATTATAAAAAAAAATCCGAGTTGGTATCAAGAAACTGACGATGCACAGCGTTCACAAGTGCCTAATCAACGTTTAGAAAACGTATAGAAAAGCGAATATAATGTTTACGAAGTGCCAAATGATTTGTCTGTTTTTTTTTTCAGATCATTCCGAAAACAGTGGTGGCGCTGAGAGAATTTTTTTTACTCGAACACTTTATTTGTTTTTATTTATCTGGGAAAACACGAATGGCATGCCAACAATTTTCACTTGCATAAGAAATTTTAATGCGTCAATGCACCATCTTGCGAGAAATATTGCTAATTAATTAAATAACTGTTCATTTTAGGGGATCTTGGAAAATATCTTTTAAAGCACGCTGAGATAATAGAGATATCTGAGGAGACGTTGCCCAAGAATAAAATTTCAAATTCAGCTGAAAAGTGTGAATTGTTTCTTGTCCTGCGTTTTTTCGCAACTGTCATGACCGTGACGCTCCGTTTTTGGACTTAAAATCTTTGTGTCTTAAATTACGAAGGAGCGTGCCTCAACTTGTAAGGTTGCGGATTTAATAGCTGCGGACGAACATATAGGGTTGATGAAGATTAAGACGACAGTCATGCTACGTGCTTTGAAGTACGTGATTAGATTAAACTGATAAAGTATTGCTGCAGCTGGCGGAGGTTTACTAAGGCTTCTCGTGGAAAGAATGTCTAATTACTACAGGCATTTACGTCCTACCATGGTACTATTGAACATTCCATATTTAAATGTACCGTTAAAAGTATAGTCAAAGAAATTAAAACTTTCTTTGTGCGAACAATTACTGTCATAAGAAACACTTTGTAGAACTCTGCTTCTCGACAATGCCGCTATGCTAAAATACGCAAGGCCATTTTCAAGCAACTTCTAGCTCCAGGGTTCACCCCGTCCGCGACGATCAGGTTTTGGCGGATGGCCAGCCAGCAGTCTGCGGGTTGATGATCGAAGCAGGTCCCTCCGTCCCGGCTCATTTTGCAGATGACACTCTCGTTGACGACGTCGGTGATGGCCATGAAGACGCCAATATTTATTTATTTATTTATTTATTTATTTATTTAAATACTCTCAATGCCATTTGCGGCGTTACAGAGAGGAGTGGTTACAAGTTAGAGATGGCAGTCTTGAATGATGCATGATCAGGGTTGCTGGCGATGGAGGCAGGAAGGTGGTTCCATTCGGATGAAGTCTTCGGCACGTAGGAGTGGAAGTATATGTTGGTATGGCAGAGTGGCACATGGACTTTGAAGTTATGGTCGATGCGAGATGAAACGTAAGAAGGTGACGAGAACAATGTGCCCTTTATTTCAGGATTCATAAAAAAATTTTGTGAAAGAGACAGAGTCGGGCCTGTTTCCTCCTGTTAGAAAGGGTAGGAAGGTCTAGGGAATTTTTAATTGATGAGATGCTAGCGGTACGGGAGTAATTAGCGACAATGAAGCGAGCTGAGCGATTTTGGATGGCTTCCAGTGCATTAACAAGTGAACAAGAATGAGGATCCCAGATTGATGAGGCGTATTCGAGTTTAGATCTGACTAGTGTTTTATAAAGAAGAAGTTTTAATGAAACAGGTGCTAATGAAAAGTTACGGCGCAAGAAGCCGAGAGTGCGGTTAGCATTGTTAATCACATAACTGACATGATTATTCCATGTTAAATTGTTATCTATGTGAACACCAAGATATTTGTAAGTATTGACAGACGACAACAGAAAATTAGAAATTGAATAAACAGGGCTAGTGCAGTCAGTACTTCCTCGAGAGATCCTCATTATTTTGCACTTGCCAATATTTAGTTTCATTGACCAGAGTGAGCACCAAGATGTAATGTTGTCAAGATCAGATTGAAGTAGTGATGAATCATGAGAGTTAGTTATTATGCGGTAGATGACACAATCGTCGGCAAATAGCCTGATTGTTGATGTAATGCTGGATGGAAGGTCATTAATATAAATTAGAAAGAGTAAGGGTCCAAGGACAGAACCTTGCGGCACACCAGAGATTACTGAACAATTGCGTGAGTCATGATCGTTAGCTGTTACATGTTGGGTTCTGTTAGATAAGAAGCATTCGATCCATCGTAATGTGTTTGAGTCAATATTTAGCATGCTTAGTTTTAGTAGGAGTAAACGGTGAGAAACGGTGTCAAAAGCTTTTTGAAAATCAAGGAAAATGCAATCGATAATGGAGCCAGTGTCAGAAGCTGAAAATAAGTCGTTGGTGAAGAGAAGTAGTTGGGTTTCACATGAGTAGTGTTTCCTAAAACCATGCTGACTGTTGTGAAAGAAGTTATTTTCTTCGAGAAATATAATTAAGTTAGAATAGATTATGTGTTCGAGAAGCTTACATGGAATACTAGTCAAAGTGATGGGCCTGTAGTTAGAAGGATTAGATGAGTCACCTGGTTTAGGCACAGGAACCACCTTCCCCGCCTTCCAGTCACTGGGCAATGAGGCATTTTGTAATGACTGTGAAAAGAGCTGTGAAAAAATGACTGAACAATAAGTGGCAGTTTGTTTGAGAAATTGGGGAGCGATTCCATCTATGCCAGGTGCCGAGGCTTTCATTTTTAATATGAGGTGAAATAGCCCCAATTGATCAATGATGATTGGTTCCATTCGGGGATATCCAGGATCGGCTTGAATTGGTAAATGATTGGAGTTGTCAACGGAAAATGATTTTTTAAATACGTCTTGCAAAGCCTCGCAGCACCTGTCACTTGCAATCGCCAAACCAAGTTCGTCACAAAGATCAATGTTCTTATTTTTTGGACCATTTACTAGACACCAAAACTTACGAGGGTTAGACTGTAGAAGAGAGGGAAGGGTATCGCTAAAGAAACTATGTTTAGCAACTGCATAAGCTTTTTTGTATTCTAATGTTGCGTTGTGATAAGCCGCCCATCTCTCCGTGGTGTCAGATGATGAAGCGCTGCGGTAAAGTCGTTGTTTTTTTTATTACGTAAGCGAAGAAGTGCTGATGTGAACCACGGAGAGCGGAACGCCGTTCGAACAGTTCGTAAAGGAACATAACAATCTATAAGTGAATTAAACTTATTTTTGAACGATACCCAGTTCTCCTCTACAGTGTTATCAGCGGCACATGCAATGTATTTTTCAGTGAAAACTTCCAACTCAGTACATATAGATGCATAATCAGCTTTCGCATAATCTTTTATAACTTTAGTTGCGTGCATAGGACGCTGTGGTTGCATTGCGCAGGTGAAGTGTACAATGCGATGATCACTAAGCCCGGGTAGGTAGTGAATCGATGAAATGACCGAAGGATTAGTTGTGAAAACCAAATCAAGTATATTTGAAGAAAATGCTGTGATGCGCGTGGGTTCATGGATTACTTGGGTTAAATTAAAATCATTGCATATGTTTAAAAAGCAATTACCTTCCGCTGAAAGACAGCTAGCCGTTCCATCCCCACTGCCCCAAGTAACTTCTGGGAAATTAAAATCGCCCGTGACAAATATATGAGAATTTGGGTACCTGACAGAAACTGCGTGCAAACAGTCATGGAAGTTTTCGCAAAAGTCTGAGGGGCAGCGAGGCGGTCGGTAGCAAACGCACAAAATCACGTCCTGATACGCAAATCGAACGCACGCGCATACAATTTCTAGTGGCGAACTTATGGGAACAATATGAGAGGAAAATCTATCTGATATCGCGATAAGAACACCGCCCCCTGTTCTTGTTATACGATCTGATCTGTAAAAATTGTAGGTGTTTTTGCAGTGTAAAACCTCAGTGTTGCGAATTTTACTTGACAACCAAGTTTCTGTTAACACTACTATGTCCGCAGAACAGTCATCAATTATAGAAGATAACTCGTCACGTTTACTTAGCACACTTCTAATATTTGTAAACAAGACTGAAACTGGTTCAAGTGTTGCGGCACGTTTAGTAGGTTGGGATTGCTAGGAAGAGGGAAGAACACTGCTAGGAATATTGGTACTTGAAGGGGAAAGTGAAGAAGTAAATTCACGGGTAAGTTCACAAACGCTGTCGGTTTGACTGCAGTAAACGAAGCATTTTTTGTTAATGAATAACTTGTTGTAACGCACTGCAAACTGTTGACCAGTCGACTTTCCGTACTCGTACAATTTTTTACGCGTGTTCCTAGTTTCTTTGCAAAAATCTTCACTTAAGCTGACACCGATACCTTTTAATTTGGCCTTATTTGCCATAATGCTTTCCTTAACCTTAAAATTAGAAAGCTTTACAATTACAGGACGGCACTTCTTATTTGCGTATGAACCAAGCCTATGCGCACGTGAAATGGCATCGGTCGGCAGTTGGAGACCTAGAGTGGACATAATCTCGCGAACCTTATCTTCGGACTGCGACCATGTTTCGGCTGCAGCATCAGGTATTCCGAAGAATAGAAGGTTTTCTCGCCGTGACCTATCCTCGAAATCATCTAGGCGTGAACGTAATTCAGCGTTCGCCCCACGAACAGTATCACTTATAGTTTGCTGCAGGTTACTTGGAGGCATTTTGTCGAAGGAATTTACACGAGCTTCTACAGCAACCAATCTTGAGTTAATATCTGACACAGTTTGCTCCAAAATCGCCTGACTGGACTTCAATTCATCAAGAACTGTTTTTAATTCTTTATGGCGTGCGTCAACGTGCGCATTACTTGGGTTAAATTAAAATCATTGCATATGTTTAAAAAGCAATTACCTTCCGCTGAAAGACAGCTAGCCGTTCCATCCCCACTGCCCCAAGTAACTTCTGGGAAATTAAAATCGCCCATGACAAATATATGAGAATTTGGGTACCTGACAGAAACTGCGTGCAAACAGTCATGGAAGTTTTCGCAAAAGTCTGAGGGGCAGCGAGGCGGTCGGTAGCAAACGCACAAAATCACGTCCTGATACGCAAATCGAACGCACGCGCATACAATTTCTAGTGGCGAACTTATGGGAACAATATGAGAGGAAAATCTATCTGATATCGCGATAAGAACACCGCCCCCTGTTCTTGTTATACGATCTGATCTGTAAAAATTGTAGGTGTTTTTGCAGTGTAAAACCTCAGTGTTGCGAATTTTACTTGACAACCAAGTTTCTGTTAACACTACTATGTCCGCAGAACAGTCATCAATTATAGAAGATAACTCGTCACGTTTACTTAGCACACTTCTAATATTTGTAAACAAGACTGAAACTGGTTCAAGTGTTGCGGCACGTTTAGTAGGTTGGGATTGCTAGGAAGAGGGAAGAACACTGCTAGGAATATTGGTACTTGAAGGGGAAAGTGAAGAAGTAAATTCACGGGTAAGTTCACAAACGCTGTCGGTTTGACTGCAGTAAACGAAGCATTTTTTGTTAATGAATAACTTGTTGTAACGCACTGCAAACTGTTGACCAGTCGACTTTCCGTACTCGTACAATTTTTTACGCGTGTTCCTAGTTTCTTTGCAAAAATCTTCACTTAAGCTGACACCGATACCTTTTAATTTGGCCTTATTTGCCATAATGCTTTCCTTAACCTTAAAATTAGAAAGCTTTACAATTACAGGACGGCACTTCTTATTTGCGTATGAACCAAGCCTATGCGCACGTGAAATGGCATCGGTCGGCAGTTGGAGACCTAGAGTGGACATAATCTCGCGAACCTTATCTTCGGACTGCGACCATGTTTCGGCTGCAGCATCAGGTATTCCGAAGAATAGAAGGTTTTCTCGCCGTGACCTATCCTCGAAATCATCTAGGCGTGAACGTAATTCAGCGTTCGCCCCACGAACAGTATCACTTATAGTTTGCTGCAGGTTACTTGGAGGCATTTTGTCGAAGGAATTTACACGAGCTTCTACAGCAACCAATCTTGAGTTAATATCTGACACAGTTTGCTCCAAAATCGCCTGACTGGACTTCAATTCATCAAGAACTGTTTTTAATTCTTTATGGCGTGCGTCAACGTGCGCATTAATTGCCTTCACGACTTCAGCCAGCTCATCAGGAAGACTAGAAGAATTATTGGGACCTGGATTGGATTCGACGTCACCACTCAAAAGCCATAGTTTCACAACATGAACACATTCGCAAATACAATAAAAAAAGTACACTTGGGCATGGTACAAGCAGCAGACCCAGGTGTTTGACTTTTAGAGTGGCATGAGTGAAATTTACCAACCCTGGAGTAGAAGAAAAAACGGGTTCTTAGTCGACTGCATAGCTGCTGCTCGACCATGCCCACTGAAGTCGCGCGGGGGATGACGGCTGTTATAAACTTGTGGCTGGGTGATGACGATGCTGATGAGCATTCGGAGATATCGGAGTGACAACAGGCAGGCTTGTTGTGCTATCAAACACGGGGCACTGCCAAGCATGATTCCAAGCCGAAGAAGAAGACTGCAGAAGCGTTGGCGGTCCGCCCTGAACAACATGCACCCGTGACGCAAGGCACCATGAAGAGAACCTCGCCGTGTCGCTCCAGTTGGAAGCGCCCTTCGAAGGTAGGTGAAAGCCGTCCGTTAGAGCTTCTTTGCAGGGGGCGGAAGCCAGCATCGTCAGCAACTGGAGTAGAAGAAAAAAACGGGTTCTTAGTCGACTGCATAGCTGCTGCTCGACCATGCCCACTGAAGTCGCGCGGGGGATGACGGCTGCTTATAAACTTGTGGCTGGGTGATGACGATGCTGATGAGCATTCGGAGATTATCGGAGTGACAACAGGCAGGCTTGTTGTGCTATCAAACACGGGGCACTGCCAAGCATGATTCCAAGCCGAAGAAGAAGACTGCAGAAGCGTTGGCGGTCCGCCCTGAACAACATGCACCCGTGACGCAAGGCACCACGAAGAGAACCTCGCCGTGTCGCTCCAGTTGGAAGCGCCCTTCGAAGGTAGGTGAAAGCCGTCCGTTAGAGCTTCTTTGCAGGGGGCGGAAGCCAGCATCGTCAGCAACTGGAGTAGAAGAAAAAACGGGTTCTTAGTCGACTGCATAGCTGCTGCTCGACCATGCCCACTGAAGTCGCGCGGGGGATGACGGCTGTTTATAAACTTGTGGCTGGGTGATGACGATGCTGATGAGCATTCGGAGATTATCGGAGTGACAACAGGCAGGCTTGTTGTGCTATCAAACACGGGGCACTGCCAAGCATGATTCCAAGCCGAAGAAGAAGACTGCAGAAGCGTTGGCGGTCCGCCCTGAACAACATGCACCCGTGACGCAAGGCACCACGAAGAGAACCTCGCCGTGTCGCTCCAGTTGGAAGCGCCCTTCGAAGGTAGGTGAAAGCCGTCCGTTAGAGCTTCTTTGCAGGGGGCGGAAGCCAGCATCGTCAGCAACTGGAGTAGAAGAAAAAACGGGTTCTTAGTCGACTGCATAGCTGCTGCTCGACCATGCCCACTCAGACGCCAATATCCCTCAGACTCCAGAGTACTCGTCTCACTATCTTTAAAGCTTCGTGCTCGTCTACACCTCTTTATGCCTGCACTCGCCAGTGCAGCATAGGGCTTGAAGCGACCACCTCGAAATCTTCAGCATCACGTTTCCGAGAAAATCTTCGCGTGACAATTAGCGCAGCCCAGTCATGAAGAGCAGCGTTACGGGCCACGATCTTTTGAAGGAGCGCCCAAATCTTGGCGTTTTCTTGGCGCTCTAAAGTCTTCAGGGACACTGTCATGAAGCTACCCGTGGTCGACTGAGACAACCGTGAGAAGAACGTTTTCGAAAAGATCATGCTGTCCTTATTGTAGGTTAGTGTGTGTATAATCGAGCTTGAGCGGACAGTTTACGTCTGCCAGGACGTTTGTGCTACGTCTTCTAGAATATACGACCTCTCCACGCCGAGACTAGTAATGCGCGAGTTCCGGTAAAAGGCGTAGAGAAGAAGCATGCTTAATTATTTGCTTGTACTAAAGTTCAGCGTAACTGCTGCCAGAAATTTAGTATCTACAATAAATAATTCAGTACTATCTTCAGTACAATGAAGTCATGCTCGACACCACGGTGCTTCTTGTAATCTCAAATGTAAAGCTCACTCCGTGGTCAAAAGTTCTCATACCTGCGAGGCATGCGTTCATGTTGGGTACCTCGTTGCACCAGGCTCCTTGCTGGACCTCAAGGAAACGCCTCCAACACGGGGTTTATTTGCTTGATTAGGGAAGTTGATCTGGTCCTCTCAGTCAGGGTTCAAGTGGATCCGGTGAGCCGTGCTTGTTTCCATCGCGATGTGCGATAACTCATTTGGATATTCTGGAGTTTGTACCGCGATGAGGACACGTGTTGAGAACCAGTTGCAGCAAGGACCTAGAGAAATGCACGCTGGTCTCCTGAGCTGAAATCAAGCAGGTCGAAAGTGAATCATCCCAAGTCAGACATATGCTCAACAATGTATATATGTAAGGCTCAATGCGGATAGAAACACATTCCGGCGAGCCATGGCTTTGACGTGCATACGCAAGTGCGGTAAAAAATGAGGGTCTGAAATGGTGGGCGATGAGAGTATGCATATTCTTGATTTGAGCTAAGGCCGTTGCCGACGCCCACACATCCACAGTGTGCAAAGGAAAGCCAAGCAGCTCCAAATTCTCCAGCGTCGCTCAGGTGGAGAACGCGGAGGCGATGCTGCTCATTGTTGTAGAATTGCGCCGTAGGCTACGCTCGAGGCGCAACAAGTTTAGCACATTGTTGCCTTTCAGCATGTTCAGGAAAAAAGTAGCTTCATTTTCACTGAAACAGATATTGCTAAGCGACAGATAGATAAGTGTTTGGAACCGCTGCAACACCCGCAACAATGTTAAACTGTCACAGGCTGCTGCGGAAAATCAATCCACCCTAATCTTCGAGAGCCTGCTATTGCGTTCGAGAATAGTCACCAGGATGTCTATAGTCCTTATGTTTTCGTAATCACACAACTTCTAAACGCAGCTCCTCAGGGTGATTAAAAAGATGTGCACCCGCCCAGCTGTAGTCGGCAGTAGGAGGCCTCGTCCACGTCAGCAACTACCCTCAAAGTCTTCAGGCTCCGGCATGTGCTGACGCCATGACAGAGAAGTGCGAGCCACTCCGGATCGTAGACCTGACTGAGGTCATTCTGCATGATCATCGCCACGCATGTGTGTTTGACAGAAAGCCTTTGGAGAAGAACTACCACTCGTTGGATCCATATGTTCTGTCGTTTCCCGTTGATGGGTCAATTTCACCGGAAAGCAAGGTGCCAGCTCCCTGTATTTCAACACTTCCTCGATGTGTACCTGAATGGCGGCCAGTACGTCGTTACAAAACACCGATGTACTTGAGAAAATCTCGATCGTGGAGGTTTTGATTGCCGCAGGGTGCCGTGAATTCGGCTCCTTTGTTGGCCAGGATGGTTTGATCTGTTGGAAGCTCGCATGCGCGTCCTGGGGGGCACATACCTTGCAAGAATGACGACTGTGTCCATAGGTCCTGGTGTTTTTGGATCCATCCATCACCTGCGGTAAAAGGACAGTGACGTGTCACGCGCTGTGTTTTTTTTTTTTGTTGGTGCCACACGTGTGAGATTGACAAAGCTTGGTGGAACCGTTCTAGCAGGAATTGGCTGAGGTGCAATCAGAAATTTTCAGAGTACAGTTCCTTCGCACATGACCACAAACCTTATTTAGATAATTTATTTTTTATACATATCAAGAAGCATCAAAGGGGAAATTAAGGCACGCACACTTTATTAATTATTATTACTCTGCCTTGACCGCCAATGCAATATTGGTAGATGTATTGCTACGTTCAACCGTCCCGAGAGACAGCATATACCTGTTTAAATACATCGACTTTAATTATGAATTTATAGTTCGAACGGTACAGCCACGGTACCTTAACTACTGTGAAAATTTTTTCGCCATGGGTGGCACCGGAGGAACTTTCAGTAATAGGACAATTTATGTTTGGCTTTTGTCGAGATGCTGTATATTTACGGTCAAGTGGGTAGTAGCACCACAATTGAACTTAAACACGTCTTTTCGCAATGTACTAAAACTTGAGTTTTGTAGGCAAGATCAATTTTAAAATGACCTCAAGTGATCCTAGTTGTGGTAATCCGGCATATATGCCCGTTTGGGAAATAATATCTGTTGAGATGGATAAAAAAAATATAGTTATTCAGGACGTCACGAGGGGCTAGTGTTGGGCGCTCGACCTATTTAAGTGTTCCTTCTTTGTGGCTTTGTTTCTTATTTTAGCACATTTTTTTCCTGTATGAATAAAACATACCTACATGTGATTAGTGTTTTAGTTCTATTCAGTGGCAACACCCATTCACCGCTTACAAAACTTTTAGGGGTGCCTTGTGAAGGAAATAACGAGGCTTTTTTACAATTTTTCAAAGCCACATGATCGTTCCCACAAACTCAATTATGACTTTATAGCGGACCGTAACGGGTTGAATAAAATGACATATTCAGATATTAAAATACGGTCAAACTTCACACACATCTTTTGCTCGGTTGCAATGAGGTTCCGAACCAGAAGTACTAAAAAACAAATTATTTCTAACATTACAACATTAGCTTGAGTATAATAATAATATAATAAATAATAATAATAATAATAATAATAATAATAATAATAATAATAATAATAATAATAATAATAATAATAATAATAATAATAATCGACTACTTCCTTGTCACTTATCCTTGAAAATCATAGTCGTATGGCAATGACGGACGCCATAGTAGAGGGCTCCGGAAATGTCGACCAGCTGCTACTCCTTAACGAGCAGCTAAATCTAAATGCACGTGTCCGTAGCTTTCTCTCTCCATCGCGATGCCACTGCCGCACCTGGGATTCGATACCTCGAGCCTCGGTTCATACTTGAGCGCCGTAATTTAAGGTAGCTACGTTTTCAGAAATAGAGGTTCTTTAGCGTAGTCAGACCATCGCGGTGGGTCAAGTCATTCAATAATGAAAATTCTCAAGTTGAAAACTATCAAAATAAAATACCGTAAATAAGTAGTACACAAGCGTTGCTGACTTACTCGTGCTGTCTTGGACAACATTTTTCGACGAGGCTGGCATCATGTTGGGAGAATTATGTCGTCGAGGTGAGCTTGCGTACAGTGAATCGCGAGTGATCTGCTTGGCAGTGAAGAAGAACCAAGGTATTCGCCGCTTTTATGCCATTGCTTTTAAACACGGTTGTTAGAGGGACTCGATGCTACCAGACGGAGCGCGTGGTTCACCATTCGTTGAGTAACGGTCGATTGAATCACTGATCACCCTGATTCACAGGCGTGAATCACCCATTCACGGTGCGTTAGAATAAGACGTTAGTGGAAGATGTGTGGACGAAGTGCGTGGAAGAAAAGGGTAAAAAAATGAGACATCTGTACAGTGACGGGATTATCTCATGACACAATGACAATCGGAACCCTATTTCCCAAAAGCTCTCATTTACTGGAGCACTGTTAAGCTTTTTTATTTTTTCATTCGCGGCACGCTTAGGTCGATCGCGTGAGGTTTTGCTGTTTGTCGGTGGCTAGACAGCTGTATTTGAGATATTGTTTTCTGCTTCATGAGATATTGTCTTGTTCATGAACAAGCGTATTTTGGCTTGTTTCTCTAAGTTATTTTTTACTTTTTGAATGCGTGCCTATTTCTTGTTCTTTCTTGTGGGATAGACTGTGTGCTGTTTTTATTTGGTTAGTTAGTTACTTGTTAGTTCATTGGGTGGTTAGTTATTAAGTCAGTTAGTCCATACTTAAAACATCGAGTACATTGTAGCAAAGAAACTACCATGTTTGCTTTCGTACAACTGAAGCTTGGATATTTCGGTTGGCTCTACTCGGCTACAACTTATCTTGACAATTGAGCGAAGGTTGAGGAGGCTAGGCTACTGCAGCACATTCTTGTTGATCCGCAAGTACGCGTGTGTGTGCGCACACACACACACACACATACACACACACACACACACACACACACACACACACACACACACACAATATATATAATATATATATATATATATATATATATATATATATATATATATATATATATATATATATATCTTCGCGTGACACATTTTAAGTCACGCAAACACTATTTTTTCTTCTTTTCTTTTTTTTCTTCTATAGCCTGGTGCATGAATGCCACATTAGAAGTATGAATACATGGATGGCAAACGTCATTCCTTATCCGCCAGCTTATTAGCCCAGGCTCAGGTCTCCCATGTCGGGACGTGAATGCTTTTCTTTACCGCCACTTAACGGGTCTGAGTTGGTCGGCGAGCTTGGAGCTGCGTGGAGCGGCTTCCCATCTCGCCAAAGCAACATCGGGAGTACTCTGTCTCGCTTTAACCCCGCATTCTCACAACATGTGTGTAAACGTAGCCTTGTCTGTCTGGCCACCCTTACAGATGCTTGCGGTGTATGTGTCTGGGTATAATCGCGGATGTAGCGGATTAAGGTAACTGTTAGTTTGCGGCGGCCCTTAGGTAACAACAGGATGCCATCGCCTGCTGCACGATCTGTTGCGTTGGGTGCAGCTGAGTGCACTGCCTCGTTATGGTTAGGGAAGTGCAGATACAGATCAAGGTAGCCTGTAAAATACGGCTGGCATGCACAAGTACGCGAAGGGCTTCAATCAAAAATCCTTCTCTTAGCCAAATTCCGCACTGCTGAGTGCGCCTCACTGAGTACAGTTTGAGTTTGGGCGTTAGTTGCGGTCAGAACAATGGCCCTTTCTTCAAGCTACCTCCGGGTGTCCGGTCTCAACCCTTGCTGCGGGTGTTGTCGTTTCGTCTGTGTTAATAACGACGATAGCTAACCGTCATCTGTCCGGATAGCGCACGGCGTCAGTGAAAAGTGAACGCCCTTCTCGCGCGTTTAGAGTAGCGATCGCCGATTTGCGCGACTCGCTTACGTGAATCATGCAGACTTCGCTTGCAAAGGCTCAGACAGTGCAGTGCTCGTGCTGCTTGAGCCACGAGGTGCGCAGATTGTCATGTTACTTTCGGTACTACACGCCAGGTTTGAGCAGTGTGACCTTTCTCATGAGCGTTTTAATAAATATGTCTGCGCGGACTTTGCTATGCCAAGGGTAGCGAAACAGAGAGTCACAAGGGGGGTCTCCTCCTTCCCACCTGTAGTGTCATGTAAAGAACGGTAGTTTAAGCGTCAAAAATACGCCTGTGGCAGAAATGTGACCATCATGAAAAAAATAATAAACGCGGGAAGGTATTCGAGCTCGTTTTTGCTTTTTCGCTCATCAGACAATACGCAAACATGAACAAACTCTAAGTCGGCGTCTTTCTCTTTCATGCCCCAGAGTCATCTAGCCCGCCAAAATATCCAATGCTTTATGTGAAACCAAGAAACCACGATTGTTTCTTTGCCACAATATACTGGAAGAGTCACGCACTTGCGACTTTAGACGACTACATAGTAATAAGGGCTGCAGCGCGAGGACGAAGGTGCTGGAAGAAACAGACGAAAGGCGAGGCAACGAGGCAGCGCTCGTGTTGTCCTCTTTGCTTTCGTTGCCTCGCCTGTCGTCTTTTTCTTCCAGCACCTTCGCGCTCGCGCTGCAGCCCTTATTACCATGAATTCAAACCAAATAGCCGTTCTTCTTCTAGACGACTACCTCTTTCCTAGTGATAGTGCTTGCCGACGCGACCAAGCCCACCAAGCTCTCCTTACATTTATGAGCCAAACGGACCCCGTTTATAGATAGACGTTTTTCTTTTTTGTTATTTTTTATTTATCTTTATTTTTAATTATACTCGTCAAAGTCTTCGTCATTTTCCCTTCCTCATCTTCTTTCCTCTTTATCCCATCTAATCTATGTTTCCTCTGTTTCTTCCCTCTTCCCGAAAGAGTGAGCAGGCGTTGTGCCCCTCCAGGTGGCAGTTGCCAGCTTGCTCTCTCCCTCTTTCCCCAGGGTCCTTGTTTATTTGTGTATGCAAATCAAATAATAATAATAATAATAATAATAATAATAATAATAATAATAATAATAATAATATAATATAATAATAATAATAATAATAATAATAATAATAATAATAATAATAATAATAATAATAATATACTGAATGATTTAGGTAGGGATGACTCACTAACCAACTAACTAACTAACAATTTACCGATTAACAAGTAGGAATAGCCATTAACTAACGAAATTAATGACTAAATACACGCGAAATAAATATCTGATGAATAAAATAAATGAATGACAAAACCCACATCAGAAAGCGAAAAAGATGCACACTGCTAAAATAAGACTGAGAGACATAAACGAGAGGGTGTACTTTTTTGAATGTACTTTGTTGACCCACAAAATACAAGCGGAAGACATTACCAGAAATATTGATGTCCTTCCCCCAAGAAACTAAAACCATGCATGTCCAAAATACCATGTATTACGAGTGCTGCAAATGAAAGAAAGCTTAACAGTTAATACAGTAAATGAGAGCAGTAGGGAAACAGGGTTCAGATTGCCATTGTGCAATAAGATAATCTCATCGCTGTATACAGCAGAATATCTCGCTCTTTCCCTTTCACCCTACGCACTTCTCTCCCCATCTCTCACACTCCCGTCTTATCCTAACGCACCGTGAATAGGTGAGTCACGCCTGTGAATCACGGTGATTCACCTGCCATTAAGTGAATGGTGAACAACGCGCTTCATCTGATAGCATTGTGTCCCTCTAACAACCGCGTTTTAAAGTGATGGTTTAAAAAAGGACGGATAACTTGGTTTTCCTGCAGTCTCAAACAGTTCACTCGCGAGTCACTGTACATCAGCTCACCACGACGACCGAATTCTCCCGCAGGAAGCCAGCTTCGTCAAAAAATGTTGTCCAAGACAGGACGAGTAAGTCTGAAACACTTTTGCATGACCCATGTTTTATTTTGATACTTTTCAACTTGAGAGTTTCGATTCTGGAGCAGCTTAAACCGTCGGTCTATCGGTTACGGGAAGGAACCTTTATTTCTGAAAACACAGGTACCTTAGGTTACGGCGTCCAAGTAGTGATCCGAAGGTCGTGGTATTGAATCCCTGGTGTGGCGGCCTTATTGCGACGGAGACGAAATGCTACAGGCCCACGTATTTAGATTTAGCTGCTCGGTAAAAAATAGCAGCCGGTCGAAATTTACGAAGCTCTCCGCTATGGCGTCCGTCACATTCAAGTAACTACTATGGTCAAGGAAAACGGACAAAAGACTAGTTGATCATCATTATTGTTATCCTGCTCAAGGTAGCCTTGCCAGGTTACAAAGCGTTTGATAATATATTCGATTTAGAGCCTCACACAGCCCGAGTAAAAAGATATATCCGGAGAGCTAATCATTACTCCGGATTTGTGAATCTAATGCCTCCTTCAGACTGTTTTTGCCCGCACTAAATTATAACAATAAAGTGAAAATCTAGCTTGCGGCTACTGTCCCGCTGCTTTCGAAAATTATGAACAAGCTTTCTTATTCCTTTTTCAAGTCACTCTTGCAGTTTGGCGCCTGGTTGATGAATGATACCAGAAAAAAATAGAATGTCACTTTTTCTCCACTCTCTGCCGTAAATAATTCCTAAGGACGCATTTTTATTGACTCAGATGAACTAAAACTAGTTGTTGTCATGTGAAACTCCATCGAACCTACTGCAATCATATTTTAGAACATAGCGAAATTATGTGTTTTAGTAATGTTTCGGTGCTAGTACCTTCTTGACCGTAAAGCTACAACCATTCGACAAATATAAAAAAAGAAATTGCAAGATCACTCCAAGTTCTCCAAGTGATTCCCATGGCAAAAAAAAAAAAAAAATCCGTGGGAGCCCCGTGGCTGCACCGTTCAAAAGCCTACGTAGTTTTGAACTAAAGTCCATTTATTTACTGAAGACAGGGAAACTTAGGTAGAGAAGGAACAACGTATATATAGTACGTCTGCTAATTTTACCTTTGTGCTTATTCTTGGCATTATTATCCCTGAATGATCTAAATACCTTTTATAATAATCCCCGAATGGACTGCATCCTAAGGATTTCTGATTGCACCTCAGCCAACTTCTGCTGGAAAAGATGAGAAAGCTTTCTTGATCTCACCCGTGTGGCTCCATTAGAGAGTGCATTGAAGTGAATATATGAACAAAAACACACTTCCTTTCTTACCACAGGTGAGGGATCGAAAAGACCCTGAACTATGGACCCACTCGTCACTCTTGAGGAGTATGTGTCCCAGCATGTCCTCTTCCGAACCGCACGCGTACGAGAGGCTCCAACAGATCAAGATGATCCTGGCCAACAAAGGAGCCGACTTCATGGCACCATGCGGCAAGCAGAACCTCGACGACTGTGACTTGCTCAAACACATTGGTGCTTGGAACGACGTGCTGGCTGCCATTCACGTACGTCTCGAAGAACTGGTTGAAACCAGGGAGCTGGCCGTTTCTTTTCCAGTGAAGGTGTCTGGTCAGCGGGAAAAGAGAAAACGCGTTGAACGAGCGGTTGTCCTCCTCTACAAGCTGTTCGTCGCACACACCTGCGTGGCAAGGATCGTGATAGATGACCTTGGTGAGTTCTGCAATCCGGAAAGGTTCGCACTTCTCTGCCATGCCATCAGCAGCTGCCGGCGCCTGACGACCTTGAGGGTGAACGCCGACATGGACGAGGCCTCCTACTACCAAAAACTGCTGACAGGGTGCGCATCTTTTCATAACCTGGAGGAACTGTCTTTTGAAAGGATGCGGGATTGTGACAACACGGGGAATATGGCTATCCTGGCCACTCTGCTCGAACGTAACAGCAGGCTTTCGAAGTTTAGGGTTGACGGGTTTTCCACTTCAAGCCGACACACTTCGACATTGTTGCGGGAATTGCAGCGGTGCCAGACACTAAGCCATCTCTCGCTGGACATTACCTCCTTTGGTGAAAATGAAGCTACGTTGTTTCTGAACATGTTGAAAGGGAACAATGTACTGAAGTCTCTACGCCTTGAGGGTAAGCAGCGGTGCAATCACCTAACAGTGAGCTGCATCGCATCCGCATTGTCCAAATCAACTACGCTCGAGAATTTGGAGCTGCTTGGCTTTCATTTGTGTACTGCGGATGTTTGGGCGTTGGCAACGGGTTTGGGTAAAATTCAGACTCTTCAGAGCCTCATCATCGACCATTGCACGCCAGTATTTTCTTTGCCGCCCATGCATACGCATGTCGAAACCTGTGATTCACCGGAAGATGTTTCTAGCCAAATCGCGCCTTATATTCATATTGTTGAACAGATTCCTGGACTGCAATGCTTCGCTTTCGACCTGCTTCGTTTCAGCACAGAAGACCAGCGTGCATTTCTCCAGGTCCTTGGCGCAACTGCTTATCCGACACGCACCTTCGTTGATGTTCGAGCTCCAGGATATGCAAGCGAATTGAAGCGCATCGCCTTAGAAACAGGCACGGCTAACCGGATCTACTGGAGCCCTGTTTGCGAGGAGCGCATTGACTTTCCCAATCTATTGACTGAGTCCCGTGTTGGAGCCGTTAGTCTTGAGGTCCAGCGTGGCACCTGTGACAACGAGATACCCAACGTGAACGAACGCCTTTCAGGGATGAGCACTCTTGACCACGTGGTGAGCTTCCATTTGGAAATCAGAGGAAGCATGATAGCACCGAGCACGGCTCAAATCTTGGCACGTTACCTTGATTCCACTAAAATCCTGGAAGCAGTTACGCTAAATTTCAGTACAAGCAAAGATTCAAGCATGCGCCTGCTCGATGCCCTGTCAAGGAACGTGAGCATTACGAGACTCGGCGTGGAGAGGTGGTGCTCTACAAGACGTAGTGCGAAATTCCTGGCAGACATCGTTTGCTCGAGCAAGCTGATACACACACTGACCTACAATGAGGAAAGCATAGTCCCCTTCCAAGAAGTTCTTCTCACGGCTGTCTGAGTCGATCGCAGGCAACTTCACGATCGTCTCCTTGAGGACTCAAGAGCGTCGGGAAAACGCCAAGAACTGGGCGTTCATTCAGAATGTCGCGACACGTAACGCCGCCCTCCTGGAGAAGGCAGCTCGATTCGTCGCTGGCGACTCTTCACAAAAAAGTGACGCCGAAGCTTTCGAGGCGGTCGCTTCAAGCCCTTTGCTGCTGCGGCGAGTGCAGGTGGTGAAAGGCGTAGGCAAATGCGAGGCTGTTGAGATGGTGCGACGAGCAGTGTGGAACTTGAGGGACATGGACGGCTTTATGACCATCACTGGTGTTGTCATTAAGAGTGTCATGTGTGAAGAAAGCAGGGACGGACGGGCCCGCCTCGACTCGCTACCCGCAGACTGCTGGCTGGCCATCCGACAATATCTGAGTGTTACGGACGTGGTGAGCTGTGGACCTAAGTGTTGCTAGAAACTCGGCTTGTGTATTTCAACTCGAGCTGTGCTCTCGAGGAGAAGAATTGAATACCGTGTTTCTTATGACGGCTGATGTTAACGCAAAGGAAGTATTGTCTTGTTTGACGACCGTTTTAGGAAAACTTTCAAATACAGAATTTCGAACGCTTTCTTGGTGAAATGTAGAAGCTTTGGGGCTGATAAGCAATATTTTATTAGTGCAGTGTAATGTAATAAGTCCCTTGAAAACACATGGTAAGAGTGCATAATCAATCCCTCTGATCCCTATATGTGCGTCCACACCTATTATATTACTAACACTAATAGTTGTGGCACGTAGGTTCTTAATTTAAAATAAAAGCATTCGGGGTAAAAAACAGAGTCTCATGGCCATAAGACATTCAGGGAAGAATGCAGGACAAAAATGTATTCACACGTGCTGCATTTTGAGGGGAGGGTAATTTCAAATTTTATTCTGCTGCAATATGCCCCAAAATATCTTCAATGTCTCGGAGTGTCTCCTGCATTTTAGGGGATATTCGGAATATCTCCTTAAATGGGCAGTTAGAGAATTATTTGTCGAGGTTTCGCAAGATGGTGCGTCGGCGAATTAAAACTTGTCATACAAGCAACAAACAATTCCAGGGCATACCTGTTGCCACCTGTAACTTAAAAAAAGAGATCGAGTAATAAAATAAACTCGACGCTACCCCTACTTTTTAATCAAACCGACTATTTGGCAACTCAGAAACAGTGTATTCACCCTGCTTTAGTGTATGCGACTATTAGATATGAAATAATTAGGCTCTTGGGGACGCTGTGCACTATCCGTTATTTGACACCGACACGACGGGGCACTATTTTGTTAACATGTCAAATTGTTAACACAGATTGATATACATGTTGAAGATTCATGTCAGAACTGCATTTTAACCTCATCAACTATTTTGCGCTTTATTTGCTTAAATAATGACTTTTCTATTGCACTAGTTCTTTTAGTATTCTATTGAGTGAATTATAGTTCTTGCCTTCCAGTTCACATTCTACGTTTGCACGTTTGCTCATGGTTTCTAGTCAATATCAGTAGCATGATGACTTCGATCAATTTAATTTGTGCAGCTCGTATAGGTCAGTGAATATCCTCTTTCCGACCCTCTTTCCGACCCCCTTCCCAACTTTCGTACAGGGTAGCAAACCAGTTCTTCTAGGTTAACCTCCCTGTCTCTTCCTTTTATTTCTTTCTCACTCTTGGTAATGTAACACGCATGCTGCTATGTGTGAAAAATTTACACGATTTACTAGCACGCACGTTCAGTTCGGACAACGTAGTTTGTTGAAGTTGCGTTATTCTTAGAGCCATTGTTGTGTCATGCATACTGTCATAAACACGCTAGTCTTGTGCATCGCTTGATATCTGTGACTTGAAAAGCTGAAGCACGAAGTTACTGCGGGTTAAGGGGTGTTATTTAAGTGTCATACTTGCAATACAAACTCGCAAGAGAGCGAGTTCTGACTGAAAGATGGCAACTTCTCGTGAAAACAGTGTTTTTCTTTTTTTGCGCGTTATTGATTTGACTGAAGCATATAAACATCTGTGAACTCTGTGAAAGCTTATTTTATTTTTGTTGTCCGCTTGTGCACATGTTGTATACAGTATTTTATGCTCTGCTCGGTGTTGTCATTGACTGTTTTCTGACTGTACATTTGTGACTTTAGTGATTATTATTGCTGATTAT
Source organism: Rhipicephalus microplus (assembly GCF_013339725.1). Lineage (NCBI taxonomy): Eukaryota > Metazoa > Arthropoda > Arachnida > Ixodida > Ixodidae > Rhipicephalus > Rhipicephalus microplus. The sequence goes on from NC_051170.1 coordinate 36,146,483, forward strand.
TATTGTTGATCTCTTTGTGACTGTGAATCGATAAATTTGTATTTCCTTCGTGTCAGGCAAAATTGTTGTGCGCTTTTAATAAAGTATCTGCATTACCGAAATAATTTCGTTTGTATTGTCTGCTGGTGTACGTTCTTACGCATTCACTGAAATACAGCACTAGCGCCTGCGCTGGTATATTGATGGTTATCGCATCAACAATAACAACAAAATAGATTAATGTGGTGCCGAAGCTTGGACCGAAGAAACAGTTCTCAACAAACCGTGAGCAATATCACGATAAAGGAGCGAGTTTGGTTAGGCATCAAAACTACTTTTGCGGCAGCGTGAGCGTGACACGTAGACCAAAATGACATAGGTGCAAAACATCGTTTCTTTTAAAATTTATTGTTATGAACGTGAGGAGTTTTCTTCCAACGAAAGCATACAATTCCTGGCTTACATTACGTAGGAGCGACGAGCGAAGTGAGCATGATTGCCTTTCACTCGAGGATGATCTAAATGTGCCTTTTTGTTAGTATCTCGAGGGAGAGAGTGTGCGTGACCGGAAGTTTAGGGAGGGGGGTGAGGGGGATACTCACGGCACAGCATTCCAGTATAGAGTGCTCATTAAATGTGCACCCCCCCTCAACTGCTTGTACGCCTTCAAGTGTTTACCAGATTTCTGTAGCCTGAATTTAACGCTCGGTGAGCGACTCGTCTCTGTGACTCTCAAAGAAGTATAAATGCGCCAAAGACGCTTGAGGGTCATTTCTGTGGCGTCTTCATTATCGAAATGAATGGATATGGGTTTCGGAGGGGAAAGACGAGAAGAAAAAAAAAACATGTCACCGTGCACAAACTTCTGTTGGAGAACTTCAGCAGAGCACTCGTTAAGAGAAAACTCGTATACACGCAAGCACCCCCCCCCCCCACTTACCCTCCCCCCCCCCCCCCCCCCCCGCTAGCGCACTAGTGCACTCATGCACGTACGCAAACGATATTAAGGAATTTCTGTTCCGCTATAAAAGTTTTGGCGTGGAAAGGTTGAGGTCTATATAACCTCGGCTACTTCATATAAATAAGTTCTGCAGCGAGAAAAAAGATATTTTTCGAAGATCAGCCTGCTAACATTAGATGTCAAGGTCTGCCATAAACCCACTGTCTTTTATAGTCGCCATTATCGTCAAAAGCTTGCGTGGGCATAAATACAACGTAGAAGAACATTGTAGCATAACTTCGAAGTTGGGCATAGCTTTGTGATACGATTGCGGGTCTTGTCCAACGAAGCAAAAGAACGAGGGAAAGCGTGTCGCCTCCATTATTTCAATCATGGGAGGCGCCTGCCCCTCCCCCCCCCCCCTTCTCCCTATATCAGTGTTCATGCCTCTGTTGGTGACATTTCAAAGGAGAAAGCAGGTGATGAATGGTTGCTTTTGGCGCGAAATGGCGTTTTCTGTATCGCGCAGTGACTTGCACATTCACAGGAGCCTTGACTACCGGTCCGGTATACGTTTATTTGAATGAGTTGAAAAATGCTGCTCTTTTAAAATATGAAATGTATCTACCTTTTTTTTTTTTTGAGCTGAGTGTCCAATCATGGTGTAGATCTTTCGCTTAAGCTTGTTACCCCTTCGAAGATAGCTATTTCTTCTACAGTCCTGATGTCAACGACGCCGGTTGCAAGTCTCGAAACTTCACTTTTCCTTTGGTAGAGCAGCAGTGTGGTAGTACATGTACCGCAGTTGTTCTTACGTACAGCTGCGGCCACGTCCGTGTGGAGCGACCGGTTTTTGTTCTGCGGGGCGAAACCTTGAGCCAGTGGTCATCCTTACTACTAGACCACGCATGTTCCTGATACGCCACTTCAGAGCCCGAAACTGCCTCAAGGTTTCGCACTGACATCGCACCGTGCACGGGCCTTTGCCATTTCGCCTTCATCGAAATGCGACCACCACGGCCGGGATCAAACCCGTAACTTTCGGTTCTGCAGCCGAACTCCATAGCGACTGCTCTACCGAAACAGGCTGTCAGCTGACGCATCCTGCATTCTAAGGTATCCCCTTTCTTAACACGCTTTTGCCGGCGGGAGATGAAGTGTGAGCGTGTGGGTTGCAGTTACGAGATATGGTTTAGGGCCCCTGCAATGCATACGTGGGCGCTCATCGTCCAACAAGAATTCAACAATGGTATATTTCAACTAATGTGTTGTAGCCATACGCGAGCATTTTATGGCCTGACGGCAATTATCTTTCCAGCAGGACTGGTCGCTGATTCGCCCGGCACCGGTTGTGAAGGGCTTCCAGGCGGAGCAACGCATACCCCTTCTGGAATGATCTCTAAAAGCGGTGGACCTATATGTTTTCAAAAACGTGTAGGGCCACCTGAAAACTACCTTAGCAAGGAGGCCCTTTTATTCTAAAACTGCGGATTAGTTGCGGGAAGCAGTCAACAATGAATGGGAAAGTCTGAAGCTCAATGGGCGTTTTCTATCACTTTGCGACTCGCTACTGCCCAGAATAGCGGAACTCGTTGCTGTGAGTGGGAACATGACTCGATAATATAATTCTTCACACTTTTCTTCTTTATCGTCAGTTTTTTCTTTCACCTTGAATTGCAAGATTGCCGTCGTCTTCAATAAATACTTCGCCCCGCCGCGGTGGTCTAGTGGCTAATGTACTCGGCTACTGACCAGCAGGTCGCGGGTTCAAATCCCGGCTGCGGCGGCTGCATTTCCGATGGAGGCGGAAATGTTGTAGGCCCGTGTGCTCAGATTTGGGCGCACGTTAAAGAACCCCAGGTGGCCTAAATTTCCGGAGCCCTCCACTACGGCGTCTCTCATAATCATATGGTGGTTTTGGGACGTTAAACCCCACATATCAATCAATCAATTGAATAAATACTTCAAATATAAATGATCTTGCTCTCATTTCTGCACTCACCCACCAATTTAATCGAGATGGACATTGAAATGCAGGATGCATCAGCTTAGGCAAAAATGCGGCTAGCAGACGACAAAAAAAAAAAAAAGCGCATGCATGACGTCATGCGCGTGGTGGAAAAACTGTATCACAGAGCACCCGCTGCGCATTTGCAATGCTTCGAACGGTCGCTGTTACGCGGCACAGACACTGCAGTCGGCTACGCGCTCTGCTGTCCTCGTTTCTTTTGACGTCGATAGTACGCCCCCTACCCACCGAAAAGATAAAAAGAATGCCACCATTTTGCCTGTTCTCAGCGACGAGCAGCAATTTCGACAAGTATACTTACCAAACGGCTGCCAGGAAAATCGTACTGACGTCCCGGATACGCCAGCCGCTGGTGGTGGCATGGTTGCCAAGCTATTACGAGTTGTCCCGGCAATACTGGTTTTCAATCCCATCTGAAGAGATAGTTTCAAGGTAGGTGAGTAAATTCCTCGTTATTGTAAATCTGTTAAAAAATCCAAGGTTAGATTGAATGTCATCTGGCCGGTCTAGGCTGAGGTTTGAGCGACAGACAACCATGCCAAGATGCAATAACGCGATCGGGTTGTCCCTGCAAGTTGGCGCGACAGCGAAAGGGCCCAGGAGTGGATAGCTTTCCTTGGGTGATTAGCACCTCTGACACGCTGTGCGCTGAAACAACGGCAATCGCACAGCTGATTGAGTAGCAGTTAGATACTGTGATAATCAAGTTTGTCACGTCAACAGATGAGTGCAATACTGATGCCTCTTTCGAGTGCTGCAGTGGATATTTAGCAACGCAGAATCCACATTGATTACGGATTTCAGGCATGACCACTATATTGAACGCAGTAATCAGTTAGCTGTAGGCATGTCACACCCACATGTGAGATACAATTTGTTTGCGGTGCGATCATTTTACATTTTCGGCAACAAAATGCCAGTTCAAGCATACGTGGCTATCCATCATGGTTGGATACGCATCGCGATATTTTGCGCTGACGGCCTTATCAGTGAAAACCTCATGACTAAGCTCACTTGCTACTGGTGCGATATAGCTCGCGCTTGGGAAATTAACAACTAAGGTGCGACTTTTACTGGACTGAAGGCTAGAAACTGCCGCGCGAGAATTGTCGTTAAAGTGTGCTGTTGCCAGCGCAGTTTCTCATCAACAAAGGTTGGAAGTTTGTGAACTGTGTGAAAACATTGGGTAAGGGAGATTCTTGCCTGTGCACGATACGGCCGCGCGCGCGCATGGTATCGATAACTGCCCAGAAATGGCGATTCCGTAAAGAAAGGGTATGCTGCCCAATTAGACAGCAGTAGAATCAGGAAACGGTATACCCTCTTTGGTGAAATGCATTGGGACAATAAGTAGTCGCTGATGGTAGTTCACAAGTTTTGGTTTGGTTCCATGCGTGCGCAGCGTCAGATGTGTCCTACGCATTTTTTTAATCGCCGCAGCTGCTCTCTGGGTTACCTTTCTGAATGGCCAAGAATTCATACGAACCGCTATACCTTCTGCAAACACATTGCCTGATACATTACAGAAATAGCGATGGCGATTCAGTATGCGTGACAACGCGACATTGTTTCGATGGGTTCTCCTGAGTGGCTTCAACTTTAGTCAGCTTGACGGCCTATACTGCCCCTTTCTAGAGAAAGTAGATGTGGTGTGTTCCAGTGCTCTCTTGGCCTGTTTCAATGGCGTTCTGTGGTCTGCTGGGGAATAGAACTGTTATGGTTGTTTTTAGTATTGGGTATGTTGGAATAACTGGTTAAAATATAGACCTTTTCACAGATAGCTTCCTGGGTGCCGCTATAATTCTCCGCCGGCCAACATGAAGGCTTTTTTTTTATTTCGCTCCCATGAATAGCTCTATATTTTTGGCTATATTTTACACTTTTGCTTCATTTTTACACTAATATAAAAATGATCTCATGCGTTACAGGAGACAGAGGCAGACACAGGCGCTTGATAGATACATTTGCAAAGTAATGAAAGAAGGAGCCAATGTGCAAAAATGCCGTGAAAGAGAGTAAATCATGTGACAACGACTAAACAACGGCTTGAGTTGGCGCAATGTTGAAAATGAGCGTGGCGATTTCAACGCGATTGCCTATTAACGTATACATGAGTGTATGTAGGGTGAAACACATTTATTTCAGATTTTACCGATGCTTAGTTATTTATGCTTAAAACAAAAAAAAAACGAAGGACGAAACGCAACAGCTCAACGGGTGCTTTTAATGACCCTGTGACCACAGGGCAAGATGCCAAGAGGAATTAGCGGCCCAACGACGACAGCCGAGAAACAGCGACACGGCATGGTTTGTCGTGCTAAAAGTGAGTGGCTGCCCCAAAATATGCAAAGTGATCGCGATTACGCATTCGCAGTGAAAGGTGCTGGAGTAAACTGACCCCGCATTCTTGCCCTCATGTGATTCCTGCATCTTAATCGCATGGCAAGGGTTCTTCTCAGTGCTGCCAAAGAGAAAGAAATGAAGGGCTCATTCGTGCACACCGCACATCCTTATAAAACTGCAGATGGGACGATGAACCGTAGTTGTAAAGGTGCGAAAACGGTCAAGTGGACAAAAGGGGGGGGGGGATGAAAATGTGTAATAGCCCGAACATACGGGATAGCAGCCGTGCAGAGTAACGTTACTAATTCCATGCAACTCAGAGAATACTAACTTGCTCCCGCCAGTGAGAAACAAAGTGCAGTGGTTCTTCGATGTATTTAGGTCATTGCCGGTTTGGCCCCAATCTTTCGATTCAGCACTTCATCGTGCAGGACAGTAAGCGTTGGCGAACGGGTGAGCTGCTCTCGCTTTTGTCATAACATACATAACACACACGTCACTCTGCGTGGGTACTGCATCAAGAGATGGTGCTATGATGTAAATATACAAAACACGTCTCCTGTTCTATTGGTTAACCTTTCGCCGGCTCAACGGTCGTTGACGGCAACAGAGAAAGTATAATAGTCCAAGGCTATAAGATTTCACTTAGATACCAGTGACGGAAAATGAAGCGAGAACCGCAGCTCCCTCATGTAAGACAGAATCGGTTTATTAGGTGCGTGGTGGTGCTTGAGATGCAGTTTGAGGTGAACGTGTATGTGCGTAACTCTGCCTGTATGTGCATAACTCCGTAGGTCTCCTGGAAATTTTCTTCCTGTGACTATTAAGAAAAAGAGACAGAAGAAATAAAAATGAAAAGAAAAGTAGTTGTGGGACGCGGCGTTATAGTTAGCATAATTGAGGCATGGGTCACGGCGCTCAAATTTTGAACGCCAGTTGGTGATTTCACGAAGTCGTATTGTTTTGTGCACTGAAGCTTGATGAACTGTAAGTTTCAGTACAATCGTGTTGGGTTCTTTCCTTCTTTTCTGGTGGCAACAAATAAGTGATAAATGAATCAATAAAAATAAATAAATAGTAGTTGTTCCGTGTTCAGACACAACAGATGAGTAAAGCTCCTTAGAAATGGGACACAAACGGTGCGCCTCATCTTGCTGCCGGTTTTCATGACGGCGGTCAGGTGGGGAGAGTGTTTGCTCGCACTCGGTGTATGGCGGGAATAACTGAGCGAGTCAGGAGTGCGGTGCTGGCCAGCCCTTTGGAAAGGGCAGAGTTGAAGAAAGAGGGTGATGTGGGAGAGGATTGGGATTGGTGATGGATGTGGTGGGGAGCTTCGATGGTGGTGACCGTGGGCCTAAGAAGCTTCGCTCGTAATGAATGAATGAATGAATGAATGAATGAATGAATGAATGAATGAATGAATGAATGAATGAATAAGATAGATGACTTAGCGATCACGAACGAAAAAAAGGCATGCTGGTTGAATGAAATAAAGACAAAAACCAAACAATGATCGTTCACATGCAATGTGGAGGCGTAGATGGAAATACCGGTCGGCAAGAGCTTGGGGGGGGGGGGGGAGGGGGGAATGCTGCTGTGCTTGAGCTATGTTCGTGCGCTTGTTTCTATGTCCTCGTACACATGCACTTACAAATTTAAGGAATTTCGGGGATTCCAGTTAAACCCCTCCCCCCCCCCCCCTTTTCATCCCAGCTACACCAATGATGCAAGGTTAGAAGTAAGAAAGGGAGCTTCATTTATGGACATCCTACTCCTGAGACATTGTCGCCGGCAGGTTTTTTTCTTGGGGGTGCATACCATTGTTGTGTCACGGCTGGGGGAGGGGGAGAGAACTGGTGTTGTTTAGGTGAGGGTATGTGCTACTTAACACCCACTTAACAGTTGAAAAGGAAATGACTCCGGCAGATAAGGAAGTCCAGTATTCCAAGGAGTGATGAGTGAGTCATATCACCATACAGCCGCAACCTCGCCTTTTCACCCACTTTCCACCTCGTTATCCCAATCTCCCGTCTTACCACAACGCGCACCATGAATGCGTGAGTCATGCTCATGAATCACGGTGATCAGTGAATCATTCGTCACTTTGTGAATGTCGAACAGGGGAAGGCGTGCTTCAGCTGATAGCCCTGTATCTATGATTACTGTGCTCAAAAAGGTTTTTTAAACGAAGGGATACCAGGGTGCTCCTGGAGTCGCTAGCCGGTCACTCGCAAATCACCATAAACACCAGTCTACCTCGACAAAGGATCTACCCAGACAAATAACCGATCTTGACGAACGCAGTGAGTGGAAAAGGCGCATACGCTTCCTCGGAGAATTCTTCAAAAAACTGCACAGGTATGCTTTTAATGTTTTTAAACGGTGCATTAATTTTGTGCCCTTTCTTTTTTTTTAATCTGAAAAGTCTCGTTTCTGACAAAATTCGTGAATTAGAAGCTATGAAGCTTTTCAAAGCTGTCATTCGAACGTGTTAAAAAAAACGTAGCTCAAAATAACCATTTCATGGACTTGTATAAGCTATACGATTGCTACGTCTTAAAATTATATTTATTTTAAGCAGTTATGTTGTTATACTCTCAATAATCTCATGCTTTGGAATGAGCATCTATAAAGGCTTCAAAAAGGCTCGGTGCACGTTTGACGTTGTGTTCCCGCACAACAGAAAAAAAATGACTGCCCATATTTATTTTTTCTTCTCATAATTGTGAGCAAAGCTTGAATCTTCACCGGTATGTGCAAATTAACATGCCCTATGAGCGCGTAAAATAAGGCTTGTATGCATAATTATTATGCATCTGTTGATGACGTTTCAGAACCGCACATTTCAGGCCGTTTCTGGCTGCAGCTGTTTAGCGGCGACATTGTGTACTTCAGACACTTTCCATCTTCTTGTGTTCTCTAACCTGCCCGACGCGAATTTGCTAGATTTCCATTTAAGGAAGCCTAGACAACCTAAAAACACATGTTTTTTTGTAGGCACTCGCCGAGCCAAGTTTTGTAGTATTTCCGGTCTTACTGATGCTCATGACCCTTATGCGACCAATGCATATTAGAGTTCAGAGTCTAAAGTGTTGGTTTGACCCACTTTCGCACTTCTTGTCGCAGGCAATGGCAACGCAGGATTGGGGTCTATGGATGCACGCGAAATTCTTGTCGAGTACCTGTCCCTACAAGTTCACTTCGACTGAAGACGCTTACGAGAAGTTGCAGCAAATCAAAAGCATCCTAGCCGAGAAAGGGGCTGATTTTACGGGACCGTGTGGCAAGGAAGACGACCGGGAGTGCCACTTGCTGAAACATCTGAGCACGTGGAATGACGTGATGATTCCCATCAATGTACGCATCACTGCTATGGTCACAACCAAAGAGCTGGAACTTTGCTTTCCGAAGGTATTCTACGTTGAACAGCAACCGAGGGAACTCATTGAATATGCTGTTATTCTCCTTGCACTTGATCTTGATCAAACACACCTGCGTGGCGAAGATCGAATTGGAGATGCTCGGTGAGTTCAATGACCCAGAGTGGTTCGCGCTCCTCTGCGACGGCATCGCCGACTGTTGGAACCTGAAGACGTTTCGGGTGACTGCGGACATCACGGGAGCCGTCACCTACCGACAGCTGCTAAAATCGTGCAGAACCTTACAGTGCCTGGAAGAGCTGTCTTCAAGAAGATCTGCGATACGGATGATGCAAGAAACATGACCATCCTGACATCTGTGATTTCATGCAACACGAAGCTAAGGCTGCTTGAGGTCGATGGATTCGACGCCGTGACCAAAGGCAAGTCCAACTTTTTGTCGACATTGCAGCGGAGTCAGTGCTTAAGTCGGCTATCGCTGGATGCCACCACATTCGGCGCGGAGGAAGCAAGCTCCTTGCTGCAGTTTCTTAGTGGTAAGAAGGGGCTGAAGTCATTGCGTCTAAAGAGTAATGGACTGAACAGATCTATAACGGTGCACAGCATTGCTTCAGTGCTTTCGAATGCAACAGATCTCGTGGACTTGGAGCTGGATGGCTTTTTTATATACACCCACGACGCGTGGCTTTTGGCGATGACCCTGGTGCAACTCCAGATGGTGCAGAATCTAGCTCTAGTTCAATGCATACCAATTTTTTCTTCGCTGGTTGACCTTACAGGTTTCGAAGCCAATGGCTCATCAGCAAGCGTTTCAAAACGCATTGAGCCATACATTCACATTGTGAGAGGGCTTACGTCCTTACGAAGCCTTGCTTTAGACCTGGTTCGCTTTCCCATAGAAGATCAGCGTGCGTTCCTCGAGGCCCTCGCTGGAAACAACTTCCTGCAGCACGTAACTGTTGCCCCACCAAAGAGAGGGTACTCGAGTGAGTTGTCTCGTATGCTGATTGAAACGGGCACGGCCAACCGCATCTGTTGTGGCCCTGTTGTCACGCACGAGACAAACTGGGATAATGCCCGAGTGATCCCATAATGAAGAATGGATCGTCGTATGCCGAGCCCAAGTTCTATGAAAGGAAGATTTTTGCAGCGAAAGCAGGCTTCAAGGACCTGCAAGCGCTTTGTTATGAACCTGTACTTCTGCAAAAGAGGAGGCTGCATTGTTGTCAGCGCAGCTAGAGGCCTGGTACTTTTCTTGCGATACATGAAGTACCTTAACCAATTCACACTGAAGATCCATGCAGCGAGAGAGTCGACCATGCATCTTCATTTTTCGCAAGACGGGCATCACCAGTCTGGGCAGTCGAGAAGCGGTGCCAACCCAGGGGGAGCGGGGAAGTGCTTGCGGACGTTGTCAATTCAAGAATGACTCACAGACTGGCTATAACGAGAAATGCATGTTGTCTTTGTGGGTTTTCTTTCCAGGTCTCACTGAGTTGTTTGGAGGCGCACTCGAGTGCCGTGTATGCTAAAGTCTGGGAGGTGATTTAGTATGTTGCGGCGAGAAACGCTGCTTTCTTAGAGAAAGCGGCGTAGTTTGTTGCTGAGGTCTCGAGTTACAAGAGTGACACCAAGGCTCTGGAGCTAGTTACTTCAAGCCCTCTTCTGCCGTGGTGGGGTGCAGGAACTATAGCGGTCATAGGCAAGCGCGGAGCTGTGACGAAGGTACGAGTGACTATCTTGAATATGAGGGAATTGGACGTTTTTTTTTTTCAAAGTCCGCGGCGTTGCAAAGGAGAGAGTCGTATGTGAAGAGAGCAGAGATGGTTGGTCTCGCCTCGACACGGTGCATGTGGACGGTTGGTTGAGATTCCGACAATACACGAGTTTCATAGATGTCGTGGACCATGCGCCCAGTGGGCCCTAGAAGCTCTAACTAGTTTACATGGTTCGTACTATATTTGTATTCATTCTTCATAGTGCAAACGTGCCCACTGCATTTCGTGCTTTTACATTAATGTCAACCGAGACTGTACTATCAGATCAATAGGCTACGCTGTAAGGAGATTTTCTGAAGCGTTTAACGGTTTAAGTGACGTGTGTATAATTTATCCAGGATGCTCAGTTGACAGCCTGGGTTCTACCACGGAAATGTTTTAACCACTCCACTTTGCTGTAGCTCAGTGCCCATTCTCAATATTTGTATTTTGTGGATCTCCTTGGTGAGCACAATTAGACAATGCAACAAAGCCCTTATTGTCCGCATTGCATCATTACATACTCTACGTAGAAGTGTGTTTCTTAGTATTTGTAATATTTTGTAAATTGGCAACAGAACAACCACGTTGGATTAAAATAGAGATTTATCGCGGAATCAGCATTGTCTATAGCTCACATTCTTAATGTTGGAACTTTCCTTAGACTGTCCGACATTGTTTCTATGACTTGTAAATATATTTCAGGTGCCCGTTTCTGCACTTGATGTATTTTTACTGCAGATTGTTATATTCGCTGTTTCTCTTTTATCTACGTGTACTGTGCTCGCTGCCGCAGTAATACCTTTGAAATAAACCTTTCTGATTGTGGAAACAACATTGTTCAAATTATCTGCTTCTTAGGCGCTTCAACCTTCAACTTTGGTTGGGTTCAACCGTCCGTAAAGCAATATGTGTTATAACGGTCATTATGAAAGTGACATTAAGACCACATTGATTAATTAGGGCTATAGCGTGGCGAAACCATGGTGTTAATACCTTCGACCTAGTTATTCAGCTCGAGATATTTGCGCAGCGTCCTTTCATGTGGGATGTATTCGCGAAGACTCGGGTGGTGCACTATCTGCGCACGTGTTCTCGCTAAGTAAGGCTGATCAATGCAGACGCCTGGTCTGTTCTGCTTGAGTTATCGAAAACTTAGTGGGCAAGTTAATAAAACAATCTGCACTGAATGTTCAAGCAAAGTGCTCCACGATATCGAACGGAGGGATCCCGGTCAGTGTCCATTGCGCCTGGTGCCGCCTGCAAGCCATAAATTGTTACGGCTGCATGTGTGGCGAGGACTTCTTGTCAGGACATGTTATTGATTTAGAGCGACTTGCCGGCCCGCTTTGTGTCACTGACTGCAGAGTTCAGGCTTCTACTTCCGTGTCTCCGTTGCAACGCAATGTTGTGTGTGTGGCGGGCCTCGGCTGCGAAGCCTGCTTTGACCGTTCACTTTCGTTGTTCGGAGTTGTATGCTTATGATGAGCAACGAGTGATGTCATTCAAACAAATTAAGTAATCGTTAAACGCAACAACCCAACAACCTTTGATGTGATTCAAGGGTTCAGCAAATGCTGTTGAAGTGCGTCGTTGATTTATCCAAGTGAGTTAGAATGTTGGGACCACAAGAATAAAGAGAATGCACGATAGTGTTGTGAAGTAATGAGAGGTTTCTCGCGTTTCGTTATAAAACATATTTTGTGCCCTTAATCAATAAATCGGCGTTTTTCGATTCGTTATTACTAGTGTAAATGAGTTCAAAAATTTTGTATTGGAAAGTTGAAATACAATTATCTGGAGTAAAACTGTAAATTACTCTCAATGGCCTATGTTGTGGTCATTCTAGAAATAATATCGAATCCTGTTACCGCAAGATAAAAGATTAGCAATAATCCACCGAAGTTGCCAGAGAGACGGTGGGAGAAGAGGGCTCTTTCTAGTCTAGCCTCCTTGATTCTTTTCGACAATTCGCCCCTGCCCCCGCTTTTCAGTTGAAATGCACTACATATAGCGTCAAACTAAACCGCTGACAGCGTGACCAGAGCATCAGCAACGGTATAGTGTCCTCCGTTGGGTCACCACTAACAACAGTCGCATACATCCGATTAGGCGTCATTAAGCGATCGAAAGCATGGATTTGGTGCTCGAGAAGCTAATGACATGAGCGCGTTATCTCTATTCATAGGCTGCAAATCCACGCCCACCATTGCTCGCGTTTTACTCGACGCTGGTAGTCCATCTAACAAGTTTTAATCAGCAGTGTCAACTGGTTGAATCCACAAAATAACGGCAAATCTTTTGTATGCACATGTTCACATGACTACAATTGTGAGCGTATTGTGCATTGTAGTCTAACACAAGTGCTGTTAATAAAACGCTATACTTTGTAAATAAGACCACAAATTTGTCGCGCTTCGCTTAAAAGTGGCGTAGACTCTCGTCAGATAAGTAGGCGAGACGTGCACTCTTTCAGGTAAGATAACTCAACGGCACCCAGCCCTGTTCGTGATGTAACACAGTTACATCACGAACTTGCATGACTATGGCCGAGATAGGTGTTGGTATGCGAGGTAATTTAAATATAAACGCTTCTTGAACTGCTGCAACGCTGGCAGTCATTTTGTATAGCTAACACTAGAAGAAGATAAATCTAGTAATCGAGGAGCCCTCTACTCTATGCATGAACTATTCTAAGAAAAGCAAATGTTGCAGCCGGAGCCTCCAGCTGCACACTACAAAAGCCGAATATCCGCATCGCACCACCGGAGCACTGTTCGTAGCGCCGCCATCGGTGGCGCATGAAGTGAATAGTCAATTTCCGCGTGTTAACTTCGACTGTCACTTTCGCTGACCATATGCCCAGAAGAGCAAGGGTAGGAGTGGGTGGGTTGTACACAGGGAAAATTTTTGTGCGCTCGAAGGAAACAAAATCGATGAAGAAAAAGTGTTGTCCCGTATCGTTCTTTATTCGTCAATTTTTGTCCTCAAATCAGGTGGCTGTCACTAAACAATAGCCTGAGGTGGTTAGGTGCTGAAAAAGAACGTGGTGATGCCAATAAAATTGCGTATAAATAAGTGTAGACATGTGTGTATACACATATAGACAAGTTTCTTTCGGACTCTTCGAATGCGAATTCATCTAGGTTAAATATAAACAAAACAAAGCCATACAAAAACATGGGACGTCACGCAACAGCTGGAGGAGCTGGAGGGCAATGCCGGCGAGCGCGTTTAATGGTTCCACAACCACAGGGCAGGGGACCGACAGAAATTAGCGGGCCACCAACGACGGACCAGAAACAATGACCGTAGCATAGTGTGCCTGGCTGGGAGTGAGTGGCTGCCACGAAATATGCAAAACGATCGCGATTATGCATTCCGCAGTGCAAGACGCTGGAGTAAACTGACCCCACACTTTTGCCCTCACGGGCCTCCTGCAGCTTCGTCACGAGGCAAGGGTTCATTTCAGGGCTGCTGAAGAATAAGAAAATGAAATTCTCATTCGTATGCAATCGCACAGCCTCGTTAAACCAGACATCAGACTACAGAGTTCTGTTGCGAAGATGCGAAAACAATAAAGAAGCCGGGGGGGGGGGGGGGGGCAGGTGACAGTGTGAGGTAGTTCAAGCACCCGGGATGGCCATGCGCAGTGATGCTACTATGTCTTTCCAATTACATGCAGCTTAGAGAATGCCAAGAATCACTCCCACCAATGAGAAACAAGCAAGAGCAGCGTTTCTTTTCCGTGTAATGAAGGCGTTGCTAATCTGTCCCTAATGTTTCATTTCAACCATTCGTGGTCCATGATGGTCAGCTATGGCGAATGGGTCAGCTGCTCTCGCTCTTGTCATAACAACACTACACACACGTCACTCTACATGTGACTGCCCCAAGAGATGGTGATACAGCGTGGATATATGAAACACGTCTGCTGGGCTATAGGTTGACCTGTCACTGGCTCGCGAATAATTGATAAGAATGGGGAAACTATAAAGGTCCACGGCTATAAAATATCGCCTAACTACTAGTGCCAGAAAGTCAAGCGAGACATGCATCACCCTCGACTTAGCCACAGTCGATATGTCAGGCATGCGGCGATGCTCGAAACGCGGTTGGAGCTTGACCTGCAAGTGCGTCACTATTCCTGCGGGTTTTTTGACAAATCTTCCTCTTGAGAATATTACAAGAAAATAAAAAGAGAGGGAAAATTAAAGTAAAAGGAAAAGGAGTTGTTGGACAAGGATTATTATTTAGCACAATTAAGGCAAGGGTGACGGCACTCAAACTTGGAACACCAGCCGGCGACGTCAGAAAGTCGTAATGTTTCGTGCACTGAAGCTCGATGAATTGTAAGTTTAAATGATATCGTGTTGGGCTCTTTCCTTCTTTTTTCCGTGATAATAACTAACGAAATAAATAAATAAATAGGAAAAATGTTGGCCCTGAAGCTTCGCCTTTAAAAGTTGAACGGGATAGCGATATCGTACCCTTAATGCGTTGTGAATTCAAAGTCACTTGTGATGTGGGAATTCAGGCGTGCGCACCAGTTGGTCGATGTCATTTCTTTTGGAAAATTATCGAATCACTATCCTCCCTACGGGGCGATTGGCAGCTGGTTGTAAATTGCCGTCATTTCGCTGCCACTCTGCTCTCTCAAAGGTTTAACACGCTGTCTCAATGGCCTAATTTATGTGGGATTCGGGCCTTGCTCGCGCTCGCCCGACAAGCGCGGGCGCAAGACAGAGTTCGAGACCACATCGGGACCTCGGATGGTGCGTATGCGTTTTGGCCTCTCCGGCCTGCGGCGATCCTTGGCCCTTTGTTTTTCGTCGTTGCCGGCCAATGGTCACGTCGTCTCGTCAGGGCCTCAACACTGGCGTGGGCGCGCTCCTTTCCGCAGTCTAGAAGTCGATGCAGTGCCTCGAGATCGTGCATATACCGCATGTCTTTTTCAACTGTTCATATTGCCTGTTCTGCCTATTCTGCTGTAGGGGTGCGTGGTCGCGGGAGCGCTGACGGCACGGTAGGTTGGCGCTTATATTTGGTTCTTCGTTTGTTTGTTAGATGTATTAAAGAGCCACTCGCGGCCACAGATCAGGATGTTTAGTAACTTGTAGTAAGTAATCGATGTCCTGTATAATTGCGTTACATATTCGATTGGTTGTATCGAATGATTGGTTGTATAGAATGTGCTGAATTCCCTGGTAATAAACCAGACATGTGGAGAGCGTCGCCTAAGGTCTCCCTCGCTGGCTCACCGTCCTTTCGGCGACGGTCCGAGCTCGCGTGCGCAGCAACACGGACGGTATACACGGCGTGACGGGAGACGAACGAGCGAGGACGCGGTATCTCCTGTTTGGAGCTCGCAGTGCTCAGACTCACGGTGGTGAAGGACGTGAGAGCAAAATGTCAGCAGAACACCTCAATTTCAGTGAAGCCTTTCGCGTATGGCTTCATTTGTGTAATGGGCAGGCATGCTTTAACTCACGGGCAAATAAATGTGCACGTGAAATCTTTTTGAACTTGCTACTGCACCCACTACGAGGCCTTCAGGGGAAAAGCGCAGTAATGTGTGTGCCTCTTGTATTGGGTGGCCCACTTTAAACCAGGGATTAATGATAATCACATGTTCCGGCACCTGATCGCAATGTATGCTTGTAGCGCGCATTATTATTGCGTTATTACACGTCAGTTGCATTAGGAAGCATATATACAGGACGCGTGTGTTTTTAAAGCATGCAAGTTACTTTCACTGCATTTACAAGCAGAGGAAATTATTTTCACTGTATTTCAAAGCAGACCCATCCCTTTGTGGCATAGCACCTGCTTGCCACGCAAACGACTCGGGTTCTTTCCTCACTTGGACCAACACCGACACCATTGTCGACACCAGAATTTCTTCGAAGCGGGCTCTTCAACTCTATCGCGTTAATAAATAGCAGTTGTTCCGTGTATACGAATACAGCGGATGAGTGAAGCTCGATCGCCCCGCCACGGTGGTCTAGTGGCTAAGGTACTCGGCTGCTGACCAGCAGGTCGCGGGTTCGAATCCCGGCTGTGGCGGCTGCACTTCCGATGGAGGCGGAAATGTTGTAGGCCCGTGTGCTCAGATTTGGGTGCACGTTAAAGAACCCCAGGTGGTCGAAATTTCCGGAGCCCTCCACTACGGCGTTTCTCATAATCATATCGTGGTTTTGGGACGCTAAACCTCACGTATAAATCAATCAATCAATCAATCAATCAGGGAAAGCTCGATGGAAATGGGACGAAAACAACTATGTGCCTGATCTCGCTGCTGGGTTTCACAAAGGTGGTAGCGTGTGGTGAGAGCGTCTCATGCGTTCGGTGCCGGGAATGACTGAGCAAGTGAGCAGCGCAGGACGAACGAGCGAAGGCGAGAAGAAAGAACCGATGAAGGTGAGAGAGGCATAGAGCTTCCTAAAATTAACTAGAGGGGACTATGGCGCTGCGATCGTTCACCGACCATGGGAATTATGGGTAGTACACACATTTGCCAAGTCCTCGTACTCGCGGGTGTCGAATCGTACTTGCGGCTTCGTTTATTGCTGGTTATGGTTCCGTTATGAAGGAAAGAACGGGCCCTTTTGAGCTTTGTCACCTGATTGAAAATGGTAAGTCTAAAAGAATAAGGTTGTGAATCGCAAACGCTGAACATTTGCTAATTTATTTTTCGTGAAAAAAGAGCGCTAGCCACACGAACTCACACGGAGCCAGAATCAGGCCCGAAGTACAAAAATAGACAAATTTGTGTACTACTCATCATTCCCATGCTCGCTGAAGCGCCGTGCGTTGCAGCTCCCATAGACACTAGCGCCAGAGTTTCCTCTAGTGTATATTAGGAAACTCTATGGAGAGTTTCCTAATATCATCATCATCATCATCAACAACTTCATCATCATCAGCAGCCTGGCTACGCTGGCATTCCATACCTAGCGGGCAGGAAGTCCGATCTACTGTTGCCTATTTTCGCGCATGGCCATTTTTTGACAGGCCGTAATTGCAAGCGAAACCATATAATGCAACATCTTTTTATTGACTGTGAAAGCTGATGTGCAGATAGAGTAAGTGAGGAACGTATAAAAATCTCAAAAATTGGTTTTTTTTTTAGTCGTCGTCAGAAGTTTTTCTTGCGTGCTCTTTTTTTGAAGTTAACGTGTTTATATATTTTATTGCAAACTGCTATTATATAAGCTTTGGCAGTTTTATGAATAAGCATGTTGAAAAAGTGATGCGGAATTTTCACCGCTCTGCCATAGGCAATTTGTGAAATAAAAGTCTACAAACTAGGCAAAAAAAAAAAACGTTTTAGGTCGAATCTGAGAACTTTCATTATAAAATATACACTGCGCAGACAATCTAAATCTAATGTAACATAAGTGCCAATACGCCTATATGTAGCCAAAGAAACTTGAGGCACTTAGCTTTAACATACTGTGTGTAATTCATCGCCAAATTCGAAAAAAGCTGCAGAGCACGCAAGCGTGGTACTCCACCTCTCCATCATTATTGATTTATTTGCTTCGAAAAACATTTTTACAGCAAAACTGATTGCGGATCTCTTTTAGTCATTGATCAGGCAACTATATATAGGATTTTGAAATAAATTTAAGAGGTTTACTAGCCATGCTTTGTTCGCTTAAGCGAACAAAGCTTAAGTGGAATCATCCAGCAATGTTTGTATACTGTGTGCCATGGTGTTTGGTTAGAAAGCCTGCTTCATCAGTTAATTTCCATTATGTGTTTTAAGCATACATCGACTGACGTGGGATGTCAATATTTTGACAAAAAATGTTATCATCTTCCTCCCTCACAAATAAATGAATTAATCGTTGCATGCAACAACCTTTAATAAGATCCACGTGTTCAGCAGCTGCTGTGGTAGTGCGTCGTAAGCATTTAAAATTTACGGATGTTGATTAAAAGTTTGGGTGCACGTGAATAAAGGGGTACACGATGGTGTTGTGAATTATGACAGCTCTTCCAAGGTCTCGTTACGGAGCATATTTCAGGCCCTACGTTGATAAATGAACGTTTTATGACTCGTTCATGCTTGTGTAGTGAATACAATACTCTCGTATATGGAGTGTCGTAAATAGATGTTAATGGAATAAAACTCCGTGTATATCTTTCATTGGTCGAGTACACGCACAGTGTGGCGTCATCATTGTACGAATTAAACTTGAATCTTGTTACAGTGAGGTAAATATATAACAATAATCGGCCGATGTGGCCAGAGATACGGTGTGAGAAGGGGGATCTTTCTAGTGTTCTTGGCGCCTTTCGACGATTTTTATATGCGAAGCAGGTTATGACGGGGGCTGTGTGCGTTGCTTTCTCACTTTTTCCCCAGGCGTCCGCCCCCCCCCCCTTTCCCCACACCTCTTGTTCATCTGCGTCCCCTCTCACTCCTCGAATATACTTTTGAATTCAAGAAAGCATGTGCATGCGAAAGGATGTTTATGCACCTTAGTTCCACATATTGTCAAGTTAAATTAGAAAAAAGGGATATAGAAGGAAGTTGTTAGTAGGTGAAGAAATCGGCCTGAGCTAATACGCTGTGGCGTACCACTCTACATAGTCGAAAAAGGAATGGAGGGGGGATAAGCGCGACGAAGTATGACAATGTGGACGGGAACAAGTCATTCTCGCGAAGGTTAATGTATCAAACCGTTCGATAAAGTACGACATGTTCCGAAAACAAAAGGTTGCTTAGAAACAACTGAATACACAGTATTCTGCTTTCATGACAGACGGTCTAGACATTGTGAAATGCTAAAAACATGGTACGCGCCTCATTCTTTTTTTCTAGAGACTACCGTGTTGCAAAACTGGCACATCCAAATCATACATGCGCAAAAAGTAGATATCGAAATGAGATTAAGGACCACGCGCGCGATGTCAAGTGCCAAATCATCCACAGTTGGGAGGTCATATTTTCTAGCACAGGGGCTGCTGTGAAAAGTCATTAGGACGTCCGTGCTTGCAGCTGCTTGTTGAGAAAACAGCAAAACGAACGCAATGTGCAGGAATACGAGCGTACTAGCATACTGTTAAAAACGAAGAAAAAGAAGAGAAAAAACCAGAAGAGCGTTTCCACTTTCGTTGCTGGGAAGTGAGGACGCCAGAAATGTAGAGAATGAAGTACATAAGGGTGGTGGAAATGGTCGGTACTCGACGACGGCGGCAACAAAACTAACTAAATGATAAGCTGCAGCTCGTGGTCTCATACGTATATTTGTGTGAAAACTATGCAGGCACGTCGACAATCGCTCATACAGGGCCATTTTTCCACGTATTGCATGAAATACAACGAAGAAGAGGGGCGTGTTCGGGGCCATGCTCTAGGGATTAGGTCGAGAGGGGTGAAACCGAGACAGAGGGTGGTCTATTGAGGGGCAGTAAATGTTGCGGCCTGGGCTGTTTCGCCAATCCAATTAGCGCGCTGGCCACCTGGATTCTACACGGCAGTGGCCGGCTCAATGACCAGCGATGTGCTGATGCGAGACCTGCGGAACGAGGGCACCATTATATTCGGGGAGGTCGCCGTGCTGATGACGCAAATGCGTAACAACACAACCCCCTCCTTCTGATTCATCGTTACTCTGCTCAATTTCAGGGGTGTGAGTTGCGCAGGGCTCAGCACTTTTTGGGCTGCCTGTTGACGGGAGATGAGCATCACTTCTGGGCGTTTGGGTTTAGCAGCCTGTCAATGGTTTTATTTTAGATTCACGAGCCCCATGATGTATATGGGGCTTTGTACTTGAATGATCTCTCAGTTTTGGAGATCGTTACGTCCAAATAACAAGGTCGTGAAACGGGGAATGCAGTCGTAAAACAGATTTCACGCATGTGTGTGGTATAGCACCGTTCACTTATTTCGTATCTCTGGCGTAACCTGATGGGGAGGGGGGTGGAAACTTTTCTCTAAAAAAATTCAAACTTTGGATGTGTATATATACAGACACACATACTAACGCCCGCACAAACTTACATAAAATACAACCTTCTAGAAAAGATATCTGCTGACGCTGCTGTTTTATGCATGGTGAAACCCACACGCAATCGCCAAATTATGTGTACTGGCATTCAAACAAAAATTCCCCCTATGGAAGGGCTTCGGACCTATTCTTTCGATTCGCCCCGCCACGGTGGTCTAGTGGCTAAGGCACTTGGCTGCTGACCCGCAGGTCGCGGGATCAAATCCCGGCTATGGCGGCTGCATTTCCGATGGAGGCGGAAATGTTGTAGGCCCGTGTACTCAGTTTTGGGTGCACGTTAAAGAACCTCAGGAGGTCGAAATTTCCGGAGCCCTCCACTACGGCGTCTCTCATAATCATACGGTGGTTTTGGGACGTTAAACCCCACAAATCAAATCATATTCTTTCGATTATGAACATGGTATAAGAAAATCTGTGGACTATTCAGGAAGCTTCTAAAAGTGAGGAGAGTGGTTCTGTTACGTATTCCTAAGTTGAAGAAGTTCTCACACTGACGCTAGAAAAGAAATATTAACTATCTTTTGTGCCTGGCACGTGGGACTGTTCTCTTCTTCAGCGTGTCATGTTAACCTCCCATTCGTGTTGTTCCTTACATGAGGCCAAAAGCCTGGCTGGTGATCGCTGCTTTATCTTTTTGTCCTGGTGGAACGGAACAATTGGGCAAAAGCAGTATAAGTGCGATGCGCCTCCAGGGTAGACAACCAAGGTCGTTATGCAGCTCTAAAGTAGTACTATGGTTCACGAGCGGCTTCCTGTACTTATGGCACCTGTAAGCTAGCTATATAAAGGACTTCTTCCAGGTGAATTCTTAGAATGTTTCCTCCACACTCTCCATCAGCCCCTTCCTTTCTCTCTCTCGTATTTTGCCTACGCCAGTGGTACGCTTTGACGCAAACGTTGTCACATGCACACCGCCGCAATTTCTACGCAGCGCGAAGCGACCAATTCCCGAAACAGCAGTCACCACGATAGGGTAGGCGGGGACCTAAAATTTACTCGCTCGATCGTCCAAGCGGCTTTCCCTAGTGAGGCTTAGAAAGCAGCGCCTTTGTGATCGGCAGTGTAGGGCGTCCAGCGGCGAACCCCTTTTCCCCTCCAGCCGAGAATTCGTTTGCCCTCGTTTCCGGCCACGCCGATCCGCAGGGCTAAATGCTCCGCCACAATACCTCACGCGCTGCACGGTCAGACCACTCTCACGTCGTCGGTGCCTTTCTGCCGCCGTGAAGTATTGCTGCGGTCGAGATGACAGGCATAAAGAGGGGGATGCTGTTGTCTGGACAATGTAGACGGCTATTCTTCAGCACCGAATGACCACCACTTTGCTGCAGCGCGCATAACCGATGGCTTTTGAACGAAGTGCCGGAGGCGGCAATTGAGGTATATAGGAGCATGTAATTGGCACCTTGATTCACGAAAGACATGCTTATAGCAATACTGTAGGTGATGCCTGTATTTTTAAAGCTATTGAATGTATTAGTGGACCCTTTTCTTGAGTGAGTGGTTATTGGACGCGTACAACTCATGACAGAAATAGTCATAAAATCAAAGATATGCGAATTGCATGTAGCATTTAGTGTAGCTATAGCTGCAGCTCAAATGGACTTTCAACAACACATTGTCGAATAATATGAATATACGCTGACAAGCGTAATGTGGTGCCAGCGAAACAGCGTTTTACTGTTAGATTCCTTATTAAAAGTCACTTAGCTGATTGCGGGAATTGCAAACGAAATGTTGCTAAACACAGGCTGCTCCGCGTTGATCGCTACAAAGGTTTTCAGTATCACTGAACATCTTCGTATTTTACGGTACATAACTGTAGTTCACCATTATTATGTGCACCGCGAGGAAGATCACAGAAAGAAAAAAAAGAAGAGGAACAGAATGAGAGACGCTAAAAAAACACGGAAGAAATAAAATCAGCAACCTGAGTCGAGTGAGACACTTGAGTAAAGGAGTTTGAAAATGATTATAAAAATATTGAAATATTGTCAAACAAGCTAAGAAATCAGCAGAATGTACGCTCGGTATTTTAATTGCGTCAAACCTACGCGTCATATTATGTTAGGTGGATTTAGAATAGCGTCTTTAGTGTTTGCCTTGCTTGGGTACATACGCTATACCTACTATAATGTGCGCACCCACAAGCACAGTAGTGACAAACGCTAACGCAAAGCCTTGGTCACCCTATTCTAGAAGCGCTTATTTTACAATGTATCTTGTTTTTTTCTTCTTCAGTGAACCTTTAAGACTAGTGCTTCGGCAACGAAAATTGCGCAGCGGTAGCACCGACAACAAATGTTGATGCAAATCGCGAACACAGGTCGGCCTGCTCTTGAGTCGGCTCACTAAAACTCAGATTGGACCACGAGACGGAGTTTGGTTCACACCGCAGGTCGCGGGATCGAATCCCGGCTGTGGCGGCTGCATTTCCGATGGAGGCGGGAATGTTGGAGGCCCGTGTACTCAGATTTGGGTACACGTTAAAGAGCCCCAGGTGGCCGAAACTTCTGGAGCCCTCCGCTGCGGCTATCATAATCATATAGTGGTTTTGGGACGTTAAACCCCACAAATAAATCATGAGTTCAGTTCACAAAACGTTTGGCCAGTCTGAGTCCGGTGGATGAAAAGTCTGGTTTGTCTAAGCACGGCCGCTACAAAAAGGATATGAAGTGAGCCCTATCCATATATCCTTTTTGAGTAAGTGTGAGTGAGTGCCTCTGCCACTTTTGGACCACAATCAGGTTGTCACAAATCCACTCCACCTATTTTGCCGACCTATGCGTTGCGAGCACGTGGCCAACAGCTTCTTATCTACCCAACGGCTCGATGCTTGAAGCACGCCTTGATTTCTATGTCATCGCTATCAAGATAAAGTTGTGGCAGCCTTGCTGCAGATAAAGGCGATGTGCGAAAACAACGCACAATGCACTGCTTTGAATGAGGCAATTGATATGCCAGTGTTTCTCAAGAAGGCCACTTTTCGATTAAGCGCTTCGGTCGTTGGTAAGTGGCGCACCGCTAGACAGTTTAGCTTAGGACTATGGCACGCGCTCGCACGTCATGTAAACTTCGGCGGTTGGCAGCAGAAAGCCTGTGCTTTGCAGATTTTATGTTGTGCCGAACGAGAGTTGCTCTCGCGAACGCAGGGGCGTGTTTGCAGATTTTGACGTGCGTATGTGCGGCAAGAGCGTATTTGCGGCAAGAACGTGCGTATGTGCGGCAAGAGCGTCAGCTCCTATTCCGCCTGCTGCTAGTGTGCCTCTTTCCTGAACAAGCGAAACAGGTGCGACTGTCGACTGTTCATTATCGCGCTTCTGGACGCTGCTGTATTGGAAGCACTCGCTGTGACGACCACAAAAGTGAACTAGTGCTTTTACGGGGAAACAACGCTGCACGGTTTTCTCTTCATCCTTAATAGCACAAGCTCTGCGAGCATGCTACGGTCTGCAAAACCGGTAGGTTACAATGATGCTTTTTATAATGATGATACGAGACAGTGCTGTTTTGCCACGTAAGTTCCTATAAATGCATGATATCAAGCGTAGTAATAGGCTACACCTATAGAGTGCTATGATGTAACTCAGTGTTAGCCGTATACTATTACTTGCATGTATTGAACATATTTACACGGTTCGTAGATGCGTAAAAATTCAATAGGCCATGGATACTAGCGTAATGGGACGTGAAAAAAAAAAACATGGGAAGTTGCGTTCTATGTTCGCATACGCATTCACGTATAGTACGTATGTGTAGCGTGTCTTGATACTGAATGCTAACTATATGCCAACGATTGAAAGCCTTGACGATTGAAAACGGGAGCTTTTGTTCATACCTATCATTAGCACTTGCATATATAATGTACAGAACGCAAATTAGAGACACGCTTTCGCCTTAGCGGAGGTGCGCACGTGCAAAAATAAAACTACATACACGTTATCGATATGCCGCCCGGTCCTAAAGGAATTCGAGAACTCTCGCATTATTACACTATCGTGATATCATTTCCAAGCGCGCGTGAAAGGTCACTTTGCTTTATCCCACCTTGGTTGATGTATTTAGTACAACAGTGTTGTATCACGCCATTTTGACATACATGTTTTATAAAAGTTTCAAAATGCCAGTTTACGTGCACCTCGAAGACAGCTTCAATAATATGGTTCAAATTCCAGCACACATATAAAACAAACTAAGCTTGTGCCAGAGAAGGAAGCAAATGCCGGGGTGCCTTCGAGGAATACCCACCCCCAACTCGAGAAAAAAAATGTTCGCAATTCCTGCCTATAAACGGAGGTGTCTGGCTGCAAAAAAAAAAAAACATGCTTGTTTTGATGAGAGGTCACCCAGATTGAAGCGGTGCGGGGAGTGATAAAAGAGCTGTGCTTTCTTTGAATGGCACCGGACAGCTCTGCGCATGCCTCGTTGCTCTTCGTTCCCGGCTTCATTAACGCTCGTGTTCATCCGCTCAGCTTGTTCGTCGATGGCCCGTTTTGGCTGTCTTGTATATCTTTCGCAGAGTCATGCGCAAGGCCGCCCAAGGCTACGGCAGCAACAGCGGAGTGTTCTCCGCAATTAACGCTGCCTCTCATTACGTACAAGGGCAGCTTCGAGTCGCGCATACCGCGGACCGTGCGGCGACGCATTATCTCGCAGATGTGCTCTTCTGATGTTGAGTGGGCTTGCGAGGGCAGCACCATTCTATAGCGACGTCCTGGCGGACACGATGAGCGCGGTGTTGTTTCTGTAGTTAGTTATTTGGCGCAAGCGTCAATGCAATGGTCTGGTCTGGTGCAGATGGTTTAGGGCGAGCGCCTGCAAGAGAGACGCGAAGCTTGCTTCATGTATGTGTGCCCATGGTGCATTTCGCTTGTCAATCTCCTCTCATCAGGCACACGAGTACCCACGTTTGGAAAAAAAAAAATAAACAGCAGGTTGTCTTTTCAAACGTATTCAGAAGCTGTCGCCCCTCAAATTTCGAACCATAGGTCAGCAACTCGGACAATCTGAAGGGATATTAAATCGAAATCCTCGTATGCCTCGTCGAATGTGGCAAGTGACCGTCGGCGTTTACACAAGTGACGCTGAAAATTGTCGCCACCTGAGGACGTCGCAAGTGGCGAAAATTGGGGCGCAATCATGTCGCCACCTGATGGCGTAACCACACTACACAATCATATTGGGCGAATGTAAGCTGATCCCAGAGGCACAGCAACAACACATTTGGGAGAAGTCAAAACGACCAAAAAAAGGGGGGATTTTGCCTTGGAGTCGTCTTAGGAAAAAACATTATATAGAGCCACGCGACTTTTTATGAGAATTAGTGGCTCATAAGTGGCTAACTATGGTAGGAACGGCCCAATGTAAGAAGCGACCGCTGTTACCGATTGCCGAAGGAAGGCTAAGACAGTTTAATGACGCGCCATGGCATAAGCTACGTTATTATCCGCAAGCTCGTTTATGGCAGCTGACGTTCTCTAAGACGTTAAGTGACTCGGGAAGCCTTTTGAAGGAAAGTACGAAGTGCCGCGACATGCGACACAAAAAGCGCTCAAGAAGAAATGGGGTCGATTATCACTTTTGATGAAAGGCAAGAACAAATCGCTGTCGCAGCCGACGAGCCCCGCCAAGTTGGGGAGAATATCGCGAATGCAGCAAGCGAAGAAAAGACGAGGATCACACACACACACACACAAATTCTTAGCGAAATTGTGATGCTTTCTGCCAGCTATACACACGTTCAGTGGGGTGTGGCACCATCAGCCGCATTGTAGTTGCCTCTCGCGCCCTCCGTGTCACCGAACAAAGTTGGAACGGAAATGGTCGTTAAGGAAAAATAAAGGGTCCAAGGTTTGTTTCACCGTTTCTGTCGGTCGTGCAGGCCTTGCTTTGTGGTCGCGATGTTTGTTACGTTCGCCGTTTCTTGAGCGCGCCTGCTGCATAGACGATCGAGGGAAGGGTGCTGTGACATGGCATCTCGCGAGAAGAGGGTGACCTCTCCGAGTCAGATTGATACCAGGCGATTGTGATATCCGGTTCCATTTACATGTTGTTTCAGCATTCCATTCACTTGTGAGTCCGTTTCTCGTGCTTCGTAGGGCACGCTTGTATCTTTTCACCGCCGCGTTTTATATACGCATCTTCGCTTCCCACTGTTGCCTGATGCCGGAAGTGATAACTAAGGAAACATTTTGTATGTAAACAGGTTGCCCCTTTTCACAAAAACGTGTTGGTTGTTTTAAAAAAAAATGCAGCAAACTTCATGCACTCTGTAAAAATTGTAAAAACCGTGAACTTAATGCACAGCTTCATCAAGCACTCCATGCATGCTTTCGTCAGGCTATGCATTTCTTCGGGACTTTTCGTAAGTCTTTCCAAGTATTCCTATTTTTTGCAACATTTTCTACGCATTAAGTGCGATGCGTGATTTTCCAAGTGTATGTGTGTTGCATCATTGCTCGTTCTTTGACACTATGGGAATCTACGGGGTGACGACGTGCTTATTCACCACCACGGAGATTACTTGTACTACGTGCTGCAGAAAGCTAGAGGTCAAAGTTCACACCAAACGCCGCTAGCTCCAACTTTGGCTCATGAGTTGGCGTGCCCTTAATCTCGCTTGCGTGCGCCCAGAAATGGAGTCGGTTACGTGCAACGAGTAGGGGTGTCCGACGATTCGAGTTTCGAATTTCAGTAAAATAATTTCTAATCAAATCATTTGATTTTACTTTGAAGTAGCTAATATTCGAAGCAACCTGACATCAGTGGAATAAAAAGAACCATGATTTTTATTAAAGTTGGCATACTAGAGAGACGTCATATTAACCGAAAATAGTGAAGAATTTCTTGCAGGTCACACGTGTACATAAGAACCAATATCGCCACACGCAAGTTTCTGTTATCAAGCGTTGAGCAGGTACGCGACATTCAATTCCACGTGCTTAATTCTTGAAACTGTGCCGCTGATTTGTAAGGCTTGACTAGTATAATATCATGTTTACCTCTACTTCATTTGACAAGCTGGTGGCAGTGCATCCAAAGGTAGAGCTTTCTGGTCCAATCAGGGCTGTAAGGACACAGCAAATATTCCATGAAATGTTTTACTAATTCAATTTATTATATTAGCTACACAAGTAGATAATTAAAGCATGTTGGGACTGACTTTTTCAAAGCATGCAGAGTGTTTCAATCATTTGTGAAATCCTGTGTGGATGCATTTCTGCGGAGTCTTGCTGTGAGGTGGTGAGGCGCCACCTTACGGAAACATAGCGTCACTCGAGTTAGTTGTGTCTGTGCAAGGTGCCTCTCAAGCTGTGCGACCAGTGAGCCATCCCGCGAATGTGCGTGGTTTTTGAAGCCGATGATGCAGATAGTTTTCAACATTCTTGAAAGACTTCTCGTCGAGTGCGGTGACCGTGCAAGTGGCATTCACTCATCTAAAGGACCACAAAACTGACTCAGTTGAGCAAGGGAACGCTGTATCGCTGGAAAACAGAAACGGAGGACGTCTGCAATGTCTTATCACCAAAAAAGTGTTCTTACTCGAAAGGTCATAATCTGACGAAAAAGGACGCACGTAAAAGAACCCCAGGTGCTCGAAATTTCCAGAGACTTCCACTACAGCGTCTCTCAATAATCATATGGTGGTTTTGGGACGTTAAAACCGAAATATCAATCGTGATCGGACAAGAAAATTCCTCGCCGCAGTGGTCTAGTGGCTAAGGTACCCGGCTTCTGACCCTCAAGTCACGGGATTGAGTCCCGGCTGCGGCCACTGCATTTTTGATGGAGGCGGAGATGCTTATGCCCATGTGCTCCCATTAGGGTGCACGTTAAAGAAGCCCAGGTGGTCGAAATTTCCGGAGCCCTCCATTATGGCATCCCTCATATTCACATGATGGTTTTGGGAAGTTAAACTTCAAACATCAATCATCAATTACTCAATCTCACGAAAAACTGCACAATTTTGACCTCAGCGTCTTGCAAAGAGTGGTGCATCACGTTTTTGAGAAAGACGAAATTCCAGCTATCGCGAAAGTCGTGCAGTGTTTCAAAGAAGAGGCGCTACCGACGTCCACGATGACGATGCAGAGGATCCTGAAAAAAAACTACGAGAAACGCTGTCAGAAAGCCTTTTTTTTTTCATAAAAAACAGTGCACATGATCCAAAGTCACCACTGGTACCTGCGCCATATAACGGAGCTGCGAATTCAGACTAAGCCATTTTTTTACCTATAAAACGGGGGTGAACGCCGGTTGTATGCGTAGTCGGGTGTGGATAGACTGCACTGTGCAGTCTCCGTACGAACCCGTCAACCTGGTTTGTCAACTGGTCTTCGAAATCCCAGTGGAAAACCCCAGAAGCTGGTTCCGCTGCTAACAGCTGGCAGTGTTAAGGTGATGGATAACGAGTCATTTCATTCTGTGAAGCAGGAAGATGTGCCGTGCATGGGTAACGTCAAAAAGAAGATACAGGCCCGGATTTCAAAAAAAAAAAAAAAGTGTTGCGTAGAGCATTGACAAGGTGAAAGTGGAGCTTATAAAGCTCGTCGACAACGTACATGCAAGTCCAGGTTGTCTCGCTGGTCGTCCCGTCCTAAAATGTAAGCAAAACAGATTAGATCAAAAGATACGAAAATCAAGGTAGTTGGTCAAGCACACCTACTTTCTTACAGATGGGTCCACCTGTTTAAGGGACGCGACATGCGTGTAAGCACACTTATGAAGTGCGCTCTGTCATAATTGTCTGAGAGCGCCCGTACCGTTTACCACACTGTTAACAGGTTGTGAAACGAAGTATAGTGCGAAGTTGAAACACGTGGCACAACTCTTAAAGGTGAAGTTTGTCTCGTTTTTTACGGATGAAAAGCACACAGACTTGACGAATGCGTTAAAGAGAAATGATGCATCTGAAACTTCTGTCTTGCAGGAAAACAAAGACGTTGGCTTTAACTGTGAGACTGTTTTACAATAAAAAAAATAATTTAGGGTATACAACATCACATAGCGTGTGCCAAACAGTATAGCCTCCGAATGAAACCACAACTTCTGAAACTTACTGTGGGTAGATATGAATAAAAAAAACAACAATAAGAAAGACAAAGGCTTGTTTGTCGTGAGCTTGCTCGTCTTTTCAATCTGTCTTTTTCAAAGGTAATAGCCTTATCTAAGGATATTTCAACGCAAGAGTGTTGGTCTTCTTGTCTTTATGTTCATCGTGCAGTTGCACGCACGATTCAGCCACGCGGCGAAAGTTTAAGCACCTTCTCAATGTTCAACCACCTTGATATACTTGCTGCTTTTATACTTGAAACATTGTCAGTTAAAAAAACAAATATTACCCATATTTTAGGTAAACGACAATACGTAAGTGTCATGTAGTGTGTTGCTTATTCGAGTTTTGGCCCCAGCAGCCCTCACCACCAATACTGTCATTTATTCCAGCTCCACACATTTCACATCATCACCACGATTTTATATTTTTTACTTTTAACCGCCTCAGGGCGCGGAATTTTATGCCCCTTTACAGCTGCGCAACAGTACCATTGCTCATGTGCTCATCATATAATTTCAATAATGTACCATTACTCTTCGCTCATCATTGTTCATGGCGCTCTTTGGCCAAGCATGACCTTTGCGTCATTAAGAACCTACATATTATCGTCATGCTGCTTAATTTCTAAAATGCTGTAATGAAGAGAGCAAGACACAACGCCTGTCTTCCAGGCCAGCTGTTATTATTCTGCATCTTCGTCTTTCTCTGCTTCTCTAGTCTTGAATGCGTGCCAAAGCACCGGTGTCAATCTTGGTCATCACACTCGGCCATGACTGCGAGCCTCCGGTGGGTGGCACTGCTGTTTCGCAGTGGCCGGACGCGGCCACGTTGCGAATTGGTCCCGGAAATGTGGCTGGGGTCGGTGCCGGTCACGCTGTGCCTATACTTGGAGATCTTTCAGTATCTGTCAGGCAAGCTGGCAAATGAGGGTAAACTCTATTAGTCGTCATGGGCTAAAAAATATTAGCATTGACCTCAACCTCAATACCAAAAATGATGTTTTGAAAACCTTATGTATGCCGGACTTTACTCACTTACTAATGAAAAGTGTAGGACTTAGGTACTTTTCGAACAACAGTTTCAAAACCAAGTATGTTCCTCTACGTCGTCCACGTCCCAAGGACCCTTTTCTAGTACAGAGGCAAAATAATACGAGACTGTTACGTTTCTCTGCACTTCAATAAGTTGCCTCCGACTTGTGTTCTGCGCATCCGGACTAAACATAAATTAACGAATCATTCTTAGTTGAATGATTTACTTATCTTTGTAAGTGAAGTGGTTGTTCGCTTTCCTGTGCCATTCCTATTTTATTTCATTTTGTAATATAAGCAAATGTTTAACTTCAAAGATGGCTCTTTTCCGCTGCTGCCAGGCACTGCCACTCAAGACCCATGTGGCTATGGTAGGCCTGATATGTGTACTACTTTTGATAAAATTACATTAAAGTATATTATTATTACTATTATTATTATCATCATCATAGCCATCGCCATTATTATTATTATTATTATTATTATTATTATTATTATTATTATTATTATTATTATTATTATTATTATTATTATTATTATTATTATTATTATTATTATTATTATTATTATTATTATTATCATCTGGTGGGCGGCTTTGATCACATCGCCATGCTCGCCGAATACCGGAACGTTTGCCTTCGTCTAGCGACATTCTGGGAAACAGGGCAGAAAATGGCCGTGTTTCTCTTCGTCTTCTTCTGCTGCTCCAGTCGCACATGCGTGCCAAAGCGCCAATGTCATTCTTGGTCATCACTATGCATAGATACGTTATTCTAAAGGCCGCAGAGTTTATTACGCTGCGTTAATCATGCGACGCTATGAACGAAAAAGCGGCTGTTCTCTATACGCTTCATTAAAACGACAGGGTGTTGCCACCAACCAAGGGCTCTGCGTTCTGGAAACACTCCCGTTTCTTGAAGTTAGTGCCAGATAGCGTCCATATCTCACGCAGAGCCTACTCACCAACTTTCTTGCGCAGAATGTCAAATAAATGTTTCCCTCTCTCCACACCGAAGGCTATCGTCTTCCTACGATCTTTGCCAGAGACGCAATAGAAATGTGGAATAGCTTACCTGATTCGGTTGTGCAACAAACGACGTCATTCAACTTTAAAGATGCGTTAGACAGCCTTCCCTGCAGTGATAATTGCTAACTTCTGTCGCCAGCATCTGTTTCTCGATTCGTAATCCACATAGTCATAGTCACTAATGTCTGTTTTTTGGACTCTAGACCACTCTGTGTGCAAAAGATTCTGGGACCTTGGGCGTCTGCCTCAATTACGCAGAAAGCGACTAAAGCACTCCTACTTTGCTTGAAGACAACAAACCTGAGTGACCACCTGTAAGCTGTGTGTGCTCCCCTGAGTGTGCTCGTAATTGTGCGCACCTTCTTATCTCTCTGCAACCTCTTTTCTCCCCTTCATCCCTTCCCCAGTGCAGGGTAGCAAACTGGATGCGCGTCTGGTTAACCTCCCAGCCTTTCCTTGGATCTTTAACTCTCTCTCTCTTCTTTTCCTGATGATGATTATTCATCTGTTATTCCTATGTGCTATTGAATGTTGCTTTGTGTCAAATTTATGTATTATGTAACACCCTCCCTGTAATGAACCCAAGCACGAAGTTGACAGTATCAAATAAATAAATATAAATAAGCACGCAGATACATTGCCAACTTTTTGTTGCTGTTGTTAAGTTGTATTATGTTCGTACGGCGGACAAAATAATTGTTTTTCATATCTTGATTGAACGACACTCAAACATCTTCCTATTTTATCCCGTAAAATTGTATTGACCGCATATAAATTACCGCTTTCGAGTGAAGATTTGTTCTCTGAAGGTAATTATTACTAAGCAAGCTAAGCCTGCAACTCTTCACTCCGCGGAATCGTAATGCAGGTGCTCTGCGGTATTAACAACAGCAACACGAAAAACAGCATCAGCACAACTAACAACACCCATACAATACATACGCGAAAGAGGTTACTGAAACCGACCTGAACACTACGACTGAAAGACGACAGTATTATATACCTTTCTTTATATTGTTTATTGAATGAATGGACAAGTGTGCTTCGACGTTTCAAACACTGATGCAGACATTGCACTGAAGTATACAGTCAGCGAAAACGTGTTTCATAATGCGCATTTTAAAACTAGAAATCTGAATATGTAACACCATATTGAACAGTGACGCATAATTACGGAGAACCTACGTGTATAATCTGTACTAGTTCACGATTGTGCACAATCACGGCGTTAACAGAAAGCCTCAACCAAAATACAACAGATACTTAGAGTGCACTGTCTGTTGATCAAGCAACGGTGATTACAGTAACAAGGGGTGCATGGGCCGCAGCTGCACTTTGCGAGAGACACTTATGTCGCAGCTGGGAGCTTAAAGGGACGCTAAAGAGAAAACAAACTAATTGGTTTAAATTGATGGCATGCACTCTGAGGACTCTAACACGGGCAAATTCACTATAGCAGGTTTATCAATTAAGCAGATAACCAAGTTGTATCATTTTTCAATTTCGCGCTGACATTCCCACACGTTACGGCACTAGTTTACAACTGAACTTCAGGCACCTTGGTGCACACAAAATTTCCTGAAACTTTGTGCGCTAAGTCAATGGCAAAGTCAACGTCATTCTTACCGATTAGGAACTGCGTAAACCTTAGTAGGTGCCGTTCAAATATGTGACATCACGGTAAATGGTGCGGAAACATCGTGGAGTCACCATCAACATTTTTTGACGTTTTTTTTTTGCTTACTAAACTTATTCTCTCAGTAAGCGTGGTTTTTTTTCGGTATCGTGAAAGAGTAGTTTACTAACGCGAGAAAAATGATTTGCTCTTTAACGTCCTTTTAAAACGGACACAGACTACTAAGCGTAATGATGCACCTTATACGTAGATGGTGGGAGAAAACGCAGGTTGCTTGCAGGGTGGTTATATGTTTTGAGGGCATTGCAACAATGAACGGTCATGAATGTGTTGGGAGTAGCCTTCACCAATGCCTATATACTCATTTAAGATAGGGATGGCCGACAGCGCAGAGTGCAACGACTGCGCCGTTGATGAGACTATTGAACACGTCTTTTGTTACTGCCCGGCATACACAAACGAGAGGCTCCAACTGCGCAGTGTCTTAAATCAACTGGACAGAAGTGATTTCACTGTCGAGAAAGTATTGGAACCATGGCACTGCCCATCCAATTTCCGAAAGGCAACGAAAGCACTGTTGCATTTTCTCAAAGACACCGGCCTGTTTCATCGTTTGTGATGGTGAAACTGTTACGCGTCGGCCCAGTCAGTGACCCTTTCTCTCCTCCTCTATAACTCTCCTTCCACTCTACTCTTCCCCAGTGCAGGGTAGCCTACCGCGGCTCAGCCCTAGTTAACCTCCCTGCCTTTCTCCTTGTGATTTCCCTCTCTTTCTCTCATGAATGTGTCAACCGATACAAATGAAAATATGTGACTGGGGTTGTGGAGGCAGGTTTCGACACATTGTCATGACCTGGAGTGTTCTGTGAAATGAACATTTGGACACTGGACGTTACAGCCACAGTAGCAACAAATATGCAGAGATGCGCTACGCTCTACGTAGCGCAACATGTGGTGCACTCAAGTAAACGAGGCCTATGTGGATCTTAAGCTATATAGAAAGGTGTCTTAATGCACCCCCCCCCCCGGCTAATTTTGCTGCTATAGTAATACAATCTCTACAGTATGAACACTTATGCTTTTTGTCAGGGGCATTTTCCTGCAGTCATGATGAGGAATGAAAAGTGCCCCGAAATGACACCATCTGGTTACCACTGCTCTCGTCGGTAGCTCCAGACGCCACTGGTTTGTTAAAGGTCAATCTTCTACCAACGTTTGAAAAAAGAAAAAAAAAAACATGGATAGGTTTGCTCGCAGACGCTGACATTATGTGTGCTCTAACGTGGATTTCAACACTTGGTAACGCCATTCTTATCGCACACGAAAAAAACAATTACATTTTAGAAAATAAAGAATAAGCATAAGGGCTCAAAGCCTAATGTAGCACTGTACACAAAATTAACAGTGGCTTCTCGGACAGGGGCATCATAGGCCGCCATCGTATTTGACACATGCATGTCGCAGTTCCTGAAAAACTGATAAGGTCAAAAAGCCTTGCGTTGTGAGGACACCTTTTTGCCACGCGATTGAAGCATTTTCACTGAACGCTTCAAACTTTGCCTATCTCGAGGGCTACATGACTCCTGCAAATACGCAATGGCGCAGCGCGGTGGCGTTGCGGTTACAGGGATCGGCTGCGGTGCTCGGTTCCGGTGCTAGGTTCGATTTCGGGCACGGTGGTCGCGTTTTGGTGGAGCCGAAGTGGTCGAGGTCCGTGTTCTGTTCGATGTGAGTGCACGATAAAAGAACACCAGGTGGCCAGAACTTCTGGAGCCCTCCACTACGGCGTCCCTCATTAATCGTATCGTGGTTTTGGGACGTGAAACACACGGTATTATTCATAAGCAATGCTTGTACAGAACGAAGCCTATCAAGAACAAGGCTTTAAACACTCAGGAACACTTGCTTACATACGAAATATTGCCGTGGAGACTTAGTTAAAACGTTGTTTCATGAATATTCGCGGGAGACAGAATAAAAGTGAATGAGGTAATGCTCATATAGCTGCTGTAAAAGAAGCACATATTGAATACTCTCTCAAATCAGCTAAAACAAAGGTATATTCGCTGAAATAATATATACCAACCCGAATGTACTTAACGCAGTTCAAAATATCTGTACTTATGTCCACGTTCGCTAGTCAGATTCCGCGACTGAGGATGCATTCCTTTCAATGCTCTCACATCCTTATGTATTTTTTCTCACTCCCTCATGAACGACCAGATGCACCAAGACTCATCGTAACACAATGTGCAGTTGCTCGCACGCTGAATAACACAAAAGCAGCAATCGACTACAAGAAATCACAGTTCTACACACCCTGTCAGTGGTGTGTATAGGCTAGCGCACCACATTCGACGCACCGCACGAAGTGCTGCCGTAGTACGACCATTATAGACGGCAGCAGGGAAGCAAACAAGGAAACTGACTTGGATGTTTCGAAAACCGCTTGCGTCTCGTGTAACACATGTCCGCGATTTCTTTGAGATTACCTGCTCATCATCTGTCCATCGATATCGCCATGGTGATGAATGACGTCACAATTATGCCGGCAGAACTTGGCCCTTGGAAGTCGCTAAAGGCTCCGCTGTTCACGCCTTCAGGACGAGGCTTAGGCTTGCGTGGAGGTTCTGACTTCTCGAGTGCCTTCTGTTGGCTGAGAACCGTGTCGATGTCGTTTTTGGAAATAGGGATGTCCCCGCTGACGTCTTCTGCAGCCTCTTCTTTTTCTCCCCGAGTACCGGATGCGGGTAGCGCTACTGTAGGAATCGATTCAGCAATGTCTTGGCCTATGTTGGTTACGCTACCTACGTTGTCAAGCTTGCCGGCCGCAGTCGGCTCAGCACCATCGTTATCATCATCCAAATCTTCGTAATCGCGGCTGTCAGGGTTCGGGAATGGGGAGGATGGGGAAACACCGTGGGGACCACTCAAACTGGGATGCTTGTAATCTTCGCGGCAGCCTAGTTGCTTTAAGCTCAGTCTGGCCACCTTGGAAGAACTTCCGCTACCCGGCTTGGCAGTCGGAGCACCGTCGGCAACGTCAAAGTCGCACTTGACGTGACGCAGTTCCCGGCGAAATTTGTCGCTGCGGGTGACGTTCTCCAGGTGCAGCATCCAAGCGATCCGACAGTCACAGCTGAATTGGTTTCCTGCGTCATTGAAAGAAAAAAAAAGGCCGGATTATTGAAACTACTATAAGAACAACTGTTTTTCAATGGCAAAAAGCCAACTGCCACATTGTGCTACATGCAACATAATGCGCATGAAGAACAGTGTTTTCGCATGGTAATAAGCGCATCGTGTCTAGTAGCAGTTCAGTACTTGCTAGATGGTTATTTTATTTTGCCCTTAACGTATTGCAGACATTATGCGGCCGGAAACTGAACCCGTTCACTCTTGCTTAGCAGGGCAACGGTTGTCTACCATGAAAAAAAAGAAAAAAAAAACGCACA
Source organism: Rhipicephalus microplus (assembly GCF_013339725.1). Classification (NCBI taxonomy): domain Eukaryota; kingdom Metazoa; phylum Arthropoda; class Arachnida; order Ixodida; family Ixodidae; genus Rhipicephalus; species Rhipicephalus microplus. The sequence continues at coordinate 36,183,134 of NC_051170.1, forward strand.
CACCACACAGCACCACGCAGTAAAAACACGCACAAAATGCTACAAAAATCGAGAAACTTTTTTATTCAACTTGCCATTGACTTATGGGGCTCCACACATAAGGAGTGCGTATCGTATCAGCCATTCGCACTGAAAGATCAACTGCAACTCGAAAGCACGTAATTTTGGAAGTTGATAGCTAGCACCATGACAAATAAACATTAAAAAAAGTCTGTCACACGCCTTCGCGAAACCAGAGGCCATTAAAACGCTGTGAAATACCACTGGGTGGGGAGTCCTAGCAGAGAGTAAAAGAAGCGAAAACAACGAAACAAAACGCTGAAACAAACCAAACGAGCAAGTTAGCAGAGGAAACAGCCGCGTTGGGGCCTTATATAAAGGGCGCTAGGTGGCACACCTTGGAAGCAGATAGAAACGGCTAAAACCAGCCAAACGGAATAAAACCGTGACAAGGTCATGCCGGTGGCACAACGAAGGGAACGTACAAGGCGTCTCGAGGCGGCGCCCGCCAAGACAGCGTGTTGTTCCAGCGGCGGCAGAGACGCTTTGCCGACAGCCCGCCGTATTTCATTTCCGGCCACCGCCGTGGTGGAGCCCTCTTCGAGCGCCGTCATTTACTTTGCTCCCCGTTTGTAGTTCCCCACATTCCGTCACGCTATTGCGGTGCAGCGCTGCAGAAGCTACAACTGGTCTGAACAGAAGCTCCGATTCCAGCCTTCTGTGCATCGTTTTCGTCTCAGTCGCGTGCATATATCCGGGACTGTGTCGTTCACATTGGAGATCAGGAACCGGAACGAAGTGCAGTACAAAATCAGAGGCAATTGACACTACATTGCTGCCACAAGTGCCTCTGCTTTGAATAGGTAAGATTGTACTACAAGCTCTGGTAAAACTGGAAAAATTCCCCCCCCCCCCCCCCTTTTTTTAGGTGCTACCGGAACCACATCAGCACGTGTCGTAGCTTCCGCAAACGCCTTAGCCTACATCGTCAACTGTCTGAAGTCGCAAGCAAGCGACAGTTTCAGAAGTGGGAGCTAAATTACAAGTTTGGGCGATGAGTGTGCGTGTTAAAGTATGCAAGTTCTCTTAAAATGTGTGGTATACTTTCAACCCAGCATACTGTTGATGACCCTAGCACGTACTGTACGCTTTATTTTAGTGCTTCGAAGTTCTACAGCGAACTCTCTGCATCGAATGACAACGCGGAAGTGGCCAATCGTCTGGGCTTCGTGGGGACCCCACGATGGGAGGGCGGGAAAAGCAGACATAAAAGATAGTTGAAAGGAAAAGCAGCTGGGTGGAGCCTACACGAGGCTGTGAGAGGGAAGTTAAGAAGCCCGGGCACTTGCGCAGTAGCCCGTAGCGAAAAGAATAAAAAAAAAAAAGTAAGGAATTGTGGTGAGCAGACAGGGCCGGAATGGAGCTCGTCGTCCATGGATGCGTCATCAAAAAACGAGAGCCGCTCCTCGCCTGTCGCGAAATGGTTTCTCCACAATGAGAAACGGCTGGAACGCTTACCTTCTAGACTTACCGGATAGGCCCGGGTCCCTTACTATTCTCTCTCTTAGTCTCTCGCCTCTCCGGACAAAAATAATCAACCCTGAGAAGCCTTTCTACACGCGCTCTTGTTCTTCCGCCCCAAACTCCTTATCATACCGAGCCCGTGGTCCTGCTGTATGCTGTGGTTGGCTCCATGCCCGGTATGAAGAGCTCGCGCTTAGGCGCGACTTTTGAAATGCTGGAACGCTTTTTTTTTGTAAACTATTCTGATAGTTTGCTTGATTGTTCTAACGGCTGAAAGGACTTATTGCTTTCTGTCGCGGTCCTGACTGAGTGGCAGTGATGGAGCTCCTATGCGGACTGGTGCAGACAGAAGCGTTATACGGTTAGAAGGCGCCGTGGAATAACAGTGCCCGCGTTGACATTTCTGGATAACGTAGAAAAGAAGCGCGTATTCACCCTCACCTCTCAGCATAAGCACGCGACGTATAAAAATTAGTGCACAGAATCGGGCCTTAGAAGCGCTGACAATAAATTAAGGAAAGCTTAAAGGAGTCTTAAACCACTGGAAGCTATTCAGGCATAGATGACACGGGCAAAAGACACTGCGTCAGTGCGCATCGCGACTTTCAGCGCGCGTCGCCAAAGGCGATTGGTTACTTCTTTTGTGATTCGTGTGCACGCAAGCGTTGTTATTGTGTAATTTTTGGACACTACAGAGCGTTGCACCGAAACGTGGCGACACTCCATGGCAAGAAGCACAGCTGATCTAAACGACGCTCCTCCTTAATGTCGGCTCCCAGCCAACAGCAGCAGTATGCTCTTAGACTTCACGCAGCTTGCGCGGCGCCTACTGGAGTGAGTGAAAACTCTGTATAGTGACAGAGCACTGGAAGAAGTGGCAAATTCGTTTTTGACACGTAAACTTCATAAGCCGCTCACGGCTACTCAGTTTGGCAAAACTGTTCACTGCAGTGTTTCCTGTTCGTAGAATGCATTATTTCACAAAGGCGGATGAATGGTTCAAGACCTTTTAATTCCGTAAAAAATAGCTGTAATTCGACTAAGTGAAAAAAAATGTAAGCGATTTTGTGATTATAAGCACATTGTTGCCCTCGATGGACATCGACGCAACTAGTAAGCTACGTAAGAAAGAAAAAAAGAATACGAAAGGCAACCCGACAATCCAACTTCTTTTTCCCAGTTTTCGAGGTACCTGTAGTAACGCTTGCACCGCAACCAACCCGCATGTGCAACACTCGATCCGCTTATCACAATCCTCCTTATATACTCGGCTGCATTACTGAATAAACTGCCTTTGTTCCCCGCCACTCGTCTGGCGTACAGTACCGACGTGCGGAAATTTTAAGGACAGCACGGTGGAGGCAGGAGACGAACGTAGAAGGCAGATACATTCACACAGAAGAAAGAATGCGTGCTTATGCGCCAGTGGTACAACTGCCACAATTACTGATGCAAGTAGGACATATCAAGAACAGACCGAGACTGTATTCATCAGCATGTAATATAACTAAACAAGGCACATTCCATTTTACGCTTCCTTTTTCTTACATTTTGCTAAATTATTCGGACTGGCAATGTGTTGGACCACAAGAACTACATTTCTGCTTCGAATACCTTTCCGCAAAGGCCGTTTGGGAACTGTTGCTTGCTATTTCCGCCGCACTGCACGCCACAACAGCGCGCCAATATAGCTGTAAATGTAGTAGTGTCCTCAAGTCTGTTATTCGTGGATGAACTGATCGTAGGTATTTCGAAGCTGAACTTTCTGACGCGTTGCGACAGTTGGACGATCGGCCACTCTCTGTACAGATGCTACTGGAGCACTGTTCTCGTCTTTTATCGGCTCAGAATACAGTTGAAGCCCTCTTGAGCTTTTTGAGGTCTACGGGCCTATGTGAACGCCTTTGCTTTTGTGTAGCGCCGCCGCTGCATACGCGTCAACTCATTGACTTTGAATTTTTTTGTCTCTTTCTCTTCTTTTTCCTCCTCCTCTCATCTTTATACTCCCCCTTCCCATTCCCTCAGTCTATGGGTAGCAAATCGGGCATGTGCCTGGTTAACCTTCCAGCCTTCTCTCTTGTTGTTCTTGTGCTCCACTGAAGCGGTTGACGAACTATATAGGTGCATACCTTTCAAATTGGCAGGTAATCGTGCCATTATTTACTACCCCCATTTCCCCAATTCCTGTCCTTTCAATGGCCACTTCGGGTATTCCGTATATGTTAAGAGCGATAAACATAGTGGATGATTGTTGCGCTCATTCAGAAGAACAGCTCACGTAGCAATATTTTGTTATATTGTAGTGGTGTAAACCTTGTGGAAGGAAAAAAAAAAACACAGTATGTGGGCCTGGGTATCGCTTCCAGAGTAAATGGGTAAGCACCATGTTCCAGTTCTTGTAATGACGCTGTACAGGTGCGCTACCAAATTAGGACACACATGGAATTCGCTCGCATATAGACGAGAGAAAAAGAGATGGGAAACAATAACAGGGATATCACATGCGCTCCGAGAAGCTCGAGCAGTGAGTGCTGTGCTACCAAGCAGGAAAGTGAGAGCAATGAAGAATGATAGGTTTGCAGCGAAATCGAGCTCGTCGCAGGCGGAGCAAATGAAGAGGAGTGACCAACACGACGTGAGGGCTGTGTTCACTTCGAGGAGATATACAGTCGGTCCCCTGTTCTTTTTTTCACGTGGCGCGTGTACATGGCTGCGGCAAGAAATAGAAAATGAAAAAAAAAAACGACTAAAAAAGAAACAGCAACAACAAAGACTATATGAGAGGAAACATCACAAAGTAAAAATACAAAAAAAACAAATTGCTGGTACAGGAACAGAACAAAAGCCTTTCCTCGCTCTATACATGCATGTGCACGCATAGAAATTAGAAGCCAGGCTGAGACAGGAACACGGTCCCTCATGCACTTCTCTTATACTCCAGAAAGTTATACTGCCTTGTTCTTTTTTCTTTTCACTCGAAGGTGTTGAGTGTGAAGGTATTTTCCGTTACTCCCACATTTCTCAATCATAAATAAAAGTTGAATGATTGATTGATCGATCGATTGATTGACACCCTCTCCGTTTGTAACTGTACTGCACCCAACATGGTTTCGCACTGCCCCAGGTACCAAAGGCATTGCAAGCTTTTAGCACCTCTGTAGGTCCATGTGCTCAGATTTGGGTGCACGTTAAAAAAACTCCAGGTGGTCGAAATTTCCGGAGCCCTCCACCACGGCGTCTATCATAATCATATGGTGATTTTGGGACGTAAATACCACGAATAAATCAATCAGCTTTTAGCACCTCACGTGATTTTGCAGTGCCTACTGAATTAGCCCCCTTTTGACCAATAAATGGTGTCAACGTCACCAATTTGGGCATCCTATGGCGGCATGGATGATGATTTGTTGACGTCATCAAATAATGATGAGCTGGATTTAGCGTGGCATTTAGAATTAAACCAATCGCTACACATGTTTTCTTTTTTTAAATTTTCATGGCTGTAGTGATTATTGGTTTTGGTCTCAAATGAGCTGCTATCAGACTGGTCTGTTCTGTGCACTCACGTTGCATATCGTGAGTTTCCAAGAAATATGTGAGATAAACAACACAAGTTAAACGAGGTTTTAATAAAAAAAGGGTCCATTCTGTAGCAGCAGGCAATCAACATTATCAGTCAATTATCTGCTCTAAATTATTATTAGCCAGTACGAGCCAACATTAGCCAATTCAAGGAGTGTTGGTCTAATGCTTGCAAACGCGGCAGTTGAAGTAATCGAAATGGTAGGCGTGCGCAGGATTCGTAGCAGAAGTGAGCGAAGTTTAACTTCTACAAATACCCTCTACCACCCCCCTCCCCACCCTCATTGCTCACGCCTGTTCATGACGCAGTGTGTCACTCTTTTACACTTCATCCGGACCATCCCATATGTTTCCGACATGACTCCCGATTGCAGAATACAGGTGCATTAGTTTTAACACTCGTTACTCTTTAGAACGAGTTTTAACGCACGATGACATCGGCGCTTCAATGCGAACCTTTATCATCTTTTATTCCCCTCACCCCCTTTCTTCAGCCCAGCGTAGCCAGCCGTTCTAAGAACTGGCTAACCTCCCTGTCCTTCCGCTTAAGCTTTCCTCCTCCTCCTCCGCCTTCTTCATCTACGGCTCCCTTCCGAGTCAGAAAGAACTAACCACGGTAACCACCCCAATGAGTGATGTTGGCCCGTTAGTCGTGCAGGTACAGCGGAGAAGCATCCTGCGTACAGGGGCACGTCGTTGCACGAGCGTGCCGCTGGCTGCGAGGTCGCGCTCGGTCAACGCTCGGTGCCGTGCTCGTGCGGTCGCCACACCCCGACAGACGAGAGAGTGAGGTGCGATTAGACGCGCCCCGGAACGTGACCGGCCACCCCGCCCTTTGCCTCGTTGCTTCTCTCTTTCGTTTTCTGTCTACCTCTTCCGCCGCTTCTCAAACCACATCCGTGCAACCCGGCTCGATTGTTTTATGATCCAAGGACCCACAGCCCCATCTGAGAGTGGTGGGGGGACATCCATATGCAATTTCGCTTGGCTACATTGACGCGCACATAGTCTATAGCTGTGTGCAGTAGTACTTATTTGCTTTTTTAGATCAGTTAAACTGTGAAACAAAAAAAGAAGATTAAGAAGCTCGAGTAGTAATTTTCGTGACAGAGCCTGTCATTCAACCCCTCAAAGGCACTGTTTATACCTATCTTCGTCGTCACCTATCAACAACACTGGTATATGACGAGAAAGCAGCTTTGTTGTCAGGGCTTTCCAACGCGTGACAAAAAAGGCAGCACGGCTCTAAACGCTGTCAATTAACAGCCCGTAAGCTCAATAGAGGCCAATAATACTAGTCGTAGGGACTGTCCCATTGTGTTTTGGTGCTGTCCCCGACATGGCCTGTCACTCAAATTTAATACGACAGCTGGAGGAAGCCCTTAAAAGAGGTGATCCACGGGACCAACTACGAGCTGTGCAAAGTGCACGAAAATGGGCCGAGACTCGTGATCTTCAGCTATGACTTAGCAGTTCCTTAGGACCCCAATAAAGTTGAATGACAGACTTCATGGCCGTTGTATTGAACGTGCGTTCAATGCAGCGGTGACTCACCTATCTTTGTTTGCTCACGTCTAGCCGATTATTCGTTCTTGTTTTTCCTCGCAGGGGCAATCTGCCAGTGCCTGAAATGTGCTATGACATTCTTTCTTAAGATATTTCGCTTTGTTTCTCTATTTAAATAATCCCTTTATGTTCTAAATGTGATTGTCAAAGCCGCTTTATCCGGTCAACGCACTGATTGATATCATATCGCAAATATCAAATTAGATAGGTCATGCTTATAGTTACCGTTGTGTACGGTCTGAGGGGGCCAGTGATCCTTCTAATTTTCTGCGATATTTATTGCCTATTCGTTTACCGTCATATACAATGCCAGCTGTCATGGTAGACACAACGGTGGTCTGTGGCGGATTGACAGAACTGACACGCTCGACTATCTCACTGGTGGCTGGCCAAAAATTTCAGCAAGTGGTTACAGGCGTTACTCTTTTCAGGTGATGAAGGGAGAATAGAGGTGGCCTTAAACGATTAGAATTAATAACAGCCTTCTTCGACTCGATGCTTGAAGGCCAACTCCGGCAATTTTTCGAGGTCAATAGATCTCAATGAAAATCGCTGGTTACGTTACTTTGCACATATCCGTCTTTCATGCCAAATTACAGGCTTCAAAGATGCGCTGATTGTTTGCAAATAAATTTCAAAGATTGCCTCGAAAAGCTCCCCTCCCCTGCCAGAATTATTTGCAAAACTGTCTGTGTGACGTCATGTTTGTCATGTAAACGGACGTGACGCAGCTGATGCCATCGCTACTTTGGCCGCTACAGCTCTTATTGTGCTAGCCCCAAGGCGACAATGGCAGTGTTGGGCACGAGTATAGCATGGAAAAGCTTTCTTCCTTCCTCTGTGGTGTTTGGCCAGCGCTTCGCTGGTCTAGCTTTGACAGTTTTTATACTCCACGGCAGCGGAACTGGTACACGGCCTCCGGTTCTCACTAAATAGTACGTCCTACGCAGTACGCAGACAGGGCGCCTGGTTAAGTTTCAGTTTCGGTATTGCACCTTTTGCTTATTAAAAAATATTTTCGAAATTCCTGAGCATTTCAGCTATTGGGCTTGTGACAGGAGTGTTTCAGGAACATAGAAACACCATTACATTGACATGGGCGAGAAATCCCCGGAGTTGGCCTTTAATGAGATGCACTGCCTTGAAGGGTGGCCTCACGGCATTACACTTAGAATAATTCCGTGCACTCACATGCGTATCAAGGAATAAATGAATCCATGAGTAAGTGCATTCCGCAGTACGAGCCTCAAGATACAGCTCCGGGTCATACAACTATAGCCGAGTAGGTGGCGGCCAAGCAACCATGGCCTGACCCGCATCCCTCTGTGATAAATACTACTTAATGGTAATTAAATTGCTTTTCTCTCTCTCTGACGAGATTTTTTGTTGCCGGAAGTTTACCGAAAGACACATTTCGCCTTGAGTGTTCCCATTAAAACTTAACTCAAAGGGTCTACCTTTCCAAGCAATGTCATTCTTGATTTAATTGATTGATTTGTTGGGTTTAACGTCCCAAAACCACCATATGACTACGAAAGACGCTGTAGTAGAGGGCTCTGCAAATTTCGACCAACTGGGGTTCTTTAACGTGCACCCAAATGTGAGTACACGGGCCTACAACATTTCCGCCTCCATCGGAAATGCAGCCGCCGCAGCCGGGATTCGAACCCGCGCCCTGCGGGTCAGCAGCCGAGTACCTTAGCCACTAGACCAACGTGGTGGGGCAGCAATGCCATTCTTATGCACACCTGTATAGAAGTATCAAAAATGAATTTTGATCATTTGCAGTTTTTTAGGAGCATTTACGTATACGCACACGTAAAGTTTTGTTCTTCGCTCCTGTCCATACAAGGCCACCGTTACCGGAAGTGCAACCCACGCCTTCGGGCTTGATAGCGCTCAGCCATAGGCGGGACCATCGCGGTAACCAATTTTAAACATTAGTCTTCTTGGAATTTTTGACCGCAAAAATTTTGATATGTTTTTCTCTATGTATGTCTCACATCCTTCGGCCACCCGGCTAAAGTATGAGCACTTGCTGAACGTTCGGTCGTCTTGAATGGTTGGCTGCGTTCATACTTGTCAACATTGTCGATCAAAAAGCAAATATTAGGCACTTCTGAGGAGCAACATCTATGCGTAAATACTAGATGGGGCATTCCTTTTACTGGAAAATACATAGGTACGCAACCCTAAAGACCCTAGTGTTTCTTAGGCTGCGCTGAAAACGCACGAAAGAAGGCTGGCAGGAGCATTTGCAGCGAAACAGGCAGTTACGAGCCAATTTGTTCTCATGGATGTTTGTACTAATTCAGTTACATTAAGCGGATGGACTTGTAGGACTCCACAAGCTGAGCTGGCGAATATTTGACCAGTTTCGAAATGTTGCCGAACATTTAGCTGACACGTTTGGGCGATCTTTCCGTATTTTCTATTGTAGTAATTCAAGAAGAGTACAATACCGTGTCACCGTTTTCAACAATTATTTGCAGTTTTTCAGCATACACTGGACGTGCACGACCACGTCCTACCTGCGATGACTTCCTAGAAGCATACGCACGGAAGCGAAAATATTTGAGGTCCATCATGTGCTTAGATTTAGGTGCACGTTAAAGAACCCCAATGAATATAAATTTCCGGAGCCCTACGCTATGGTGTCTCTCATAACCATATCGTGGTTTTGAGATGTTATAGCCCAAGTATTATTATTATTATTATTATTATTATATTATTATTATTATTATTATTATTATTATTATTATAACTAGAACCATAATCGCCATGTTGATGATGACAAAAACGTTCATGTAATAAACAATAAACGTGCAGAAGGTGTCCGAAAGCGCGGCTAATGTCCCAGTGATAGTCTCAGAACAATGAAATCACCAACCACGATGACTGCAGCCAAAGCTGTCAATGATAACGCAAATGATGGCCCGAAAGCTACTCAGCAACAAACATTCCTTCATTTCTTCTTCCGTGGCATTGCTTGCAAAGCAAGCGTGGCAGTGGTTCGGACAGAATCTTGTAGATGGAAATGAAGCACGCTCAAGACGTATTTGACTCTACGAAAGATAGTTTAATTAAACGTATGCTCACTCGCAGTTTTTTTTTTTTTTTTTGGCGCAGGCTCGCCGGACGCATAAGAACATTCGAGATGAGCGTGCAAAGTGCGAGCTCTTCCCGAGTCTTAGGCCAACGAAAGGGTAAAACGAATTTAAAAAGAAAGCAACGAAAACGTCCTCCGTAATTAACGGCTCTGACATGCCGCGTGGTGGAAGCCCGGCGGAATGAGCAACATCCGCGCAGCGCGACGAGGAGCGAAATGAAACGTTTCGCTCCGCAAGCGGGGAACGCCCGCACGCTCGTCCTCGACCACGGAAGCACAATTTTTCACTCTAGCTCCAGCATGGCCCGCCCCCTCGTGGTCCTCATGAACGCGGGTGGCTAGACAGTGACGCTGTTCATGCACTGTCGAGATGTGCACTAAGCGAGCTTAGAAAGGCTGGGTGGAGCCCAGGGCAACCTGCCATAACTATACATGAGCTCCATTTGAGCGCGTTCCTTTCCCTGACCTGACGCACGAAGTTGTTGCTTCAAATCGGAAAAGCCCTTCAACGTGTTTTCACGACACAAGGGTTAAAGTTTCTAGAGACACATACTTTGTATATACAGTGTGCAGTTCTCTAACCTTTCATCACAGGTAGTATAGCGTCATTGCGGTATATAACGCGTACGTGTCATCTTGGGTGTTGACTACTCATCTCGTGTGCATCCTCTCGGTGTTCACCAATCCTCTCGTGTACGCCACCAGCCTCCCCTCCCGTAGCCATCTCCACCAAAACATTCTGACAAGTCGACTGCCTCCGGCATTTGTTAAATGCATGCTAACTAATGAGACTCTGCGCGACAGGTTGTTGTCAAGCAGAGAAACCATGCTGTATTTTCTGGCGAAATAATATACCTAAAACCTGCTTGATTGTGACACTTTGCTTGCTATATATATTGTGTCAATATTCATTGTAATATTCGGTCTTGCATTGTGCCGCAGCTAAACAAACTTGAAATTGACCTCATGTGTTTATCAAGTCCACGAACAGGTAAAGCAGAAAAAAAAAAAACGGAAATGGGGACCTTTAGTTTTGCTGGCTTCACGCAGCTATGCATCCGGCTTCTTTGTATCTAGTTGGGGGAGCGTGATATGGTGGCCTAGTTCCGAACTTGTTAGCAAGGGGAACAATAGCTTTTAAAATAACGAGCTTCGCGCTAGCGTTAAGTCCGCGCGCACACGTTTCACAAACCAAAACATCCTGCAGTCAATGATGACTGGCGCCTTAGTTAACGGTAAACAGCAATGTAAAGCACACTTCTGACCTAACCAAGAGTGCGTAGCCCACTAATAAATGGTACGGTATTTTTTTTTCACGGTGGCATAAAGCTAGTACGTTATAACTTTTTGTCTATAATTATGTTTCCCTGAATATTTTCCTATATCTGCTCTACAAACTGTAGTTGCTTATCAGCTAACGTGTCACGCTGCTTAACTCGAGAGCGTCGGTTTCATTACCGGCATCGTCATCCGTATTTCGGTTGTGCCGAAACGCACGAGAGTCACTGTACTTAGATTTAGCTGCAAGATAAAAATCTCAGGGCGTCAGCATTGATTCGTTGCGCCCCCCCTCCTCCTCATGTATGCCTCGAAGTCATATCGTAGTTTGGGGAGGCAGAACATCAGAAACCAGTTTATTTTTACCTCACGCGTGACACCCGTTGTCACGCCCAGACCGCGATCTTGAGCTTATTCAGCAGTGGCTCACGCTGATGCATCCATGAATGTACGAAGCGCATGCCAGCTCGGCTCATAAACTTATTAAATAATCGTGTCGACCTTTCTGCCTATTGAATAACTTACACGTGTTTTAATGAACGTGTGAAGTGTCAAATAAACGACGTGCAGGCTATGTGTAAACGGCGCAGATCTACGCTTATAATTTTCTTTGGCCTCAAGACATCGATAAAGACAGCCCTGTCTGTCTGAGTTACAAAGATAAACAAACGTAGACGCAATGAAGCAAGCAAGCGAGCAAACAAACAGAAAACGAAAAACAAAAATGCCTTAGTGTGACACCGTGAGTAGGCTGTATACGACGCCCATCGATAGCATCAACGTTACGGAGATCTTGTCTCTCGGACAGCTCTGAGAGCGGTGACATTTCGAAACAGCGAGCTGAAAGTGGAGCGCTGACTAAAGCTTAGGGACGCTGGGGGCCAATGGCCTCCTTATCGGTAACTGATGGAGCGTTGCCGGAGTCTCACTGCGCAGCGTGAAGTGCAGGCGAGCTCCGACAGGTGCGTAATGACAAACGCGTGGAGTCCGAGGTCGGCTATGCGCCTGGAATAGGAACGCGCGCCCCTTCGCCGAGGTCGGACTGCATCAAATCTGGACCGCATCGAAAGCGAAGGTGCCGCACCCTCGGCACGAAGAGGCCGTCGAGACGCGCTGAAAGTGAGCATAAAGGTGGATGCTAGGAGGCTACATGTAGAGTACGAAAGAAAAAAGATTAAAAAACGACCCTTTGTCACGCTTTCAAAAGAACGGATGAGCTCCCGAGATATTTCTTCCCGTCATACATCACCAAACGTAGGTCGACCTCGATTCCGGGTGCTACGAGTGCCGCCAAACGTTGAGCCGGCATTCGTTCGTACAAACCACAGGCGTAGCCAGAATTATTTTTTTTTTCGGTGGAAAAAAGTGGTAGGCGGAGGATTCAATCACCCTTTCATGTACGTTCATGCGCGCTTTTGTATATGTGCGTGCATCTATACGCATGCAAAACTAAACATTTCCGAGCTGTTTCGAACACCCCACGCACCCTCCTCAATATGCCGAAGGTTGGTTGGTTATTACTCAGAACTTTGGCGCCACCAGCCTGGGCGGGTACACCTTGAATTGAATGGTTACTCGCTTCGGTTACCCCCCGTCACTAGTGGCGTAAGTCCAGAAAAATCGAAAGAGGACACACATCAGACCGTGGCGACCATCTCGTTTTTATACATGTAGGCTCTATTTTTATTTTCATTTACATCATCATCATCAGCCTGATTACGTCCACTGCAGGACAAAGGCCTCTCCCACGTTCCGTCAGTTAACCCGGTCCTGTGCTTGCTGCTGCCAATTTATAACCGCAAACTTCTTAATCTCATCTGCCCACCTAACCTTCTGTCTCCCCCTAACCCACTTGCCTTCTCTCGAAATCCAGTTAGTTACCCTTAACGACCAGCGGTTATCCTGTCTACGCGCTACATGCCCGGCCCATGTCCATTTCTTTTTCTTGATTTCAACTATGATATCCTTAGCCCCCGTTTGTTCCCTGATCCACTCTGCTCTCTTCTTGTCTCTTAAGGTTACACCTACCATTTTTCTTTCCATTGCTCGCTGCATCGTCCTCACTTTAAGCTGAACCCTCTTTGTAAGTCTCCAGGTTTCTGCTCCGTAGCTAAGTACCGGCAAGATACAGCTGTTATATACCTTCCTCTAAAAATAGTATTTAATATTGAAATATTATTTTGGAATCAAGCGCGGGGTCCCAGCTTGAGCAATCGCATTGTTCTATTTAGTTTTTTTTTGTACCGGTAGAGCAGATTTAGCCATTTTTATACTTTCACACAATAAAGAGGTACGGAACACAGGTAGCACATAACACTATAAGATAATCAGCGTTTAAAAAAGTTGAATGCCATACTTAACTGTCAAGTAAGTAAAATATGAATTTCTGGGGCTGAATTTCAAAAGGTAGACACTTCCAAGGGGTGTCGCTCTCCAGCCTGAACACGAGAGGGTTCCAAACTCCCCTGACCCCCCTTCTCCCCTGACGATTTAAGCCAGTGCCTAGCACTGTGCGACAACTGCGGTGCCGCAGAAATGGCTCCCTTGACGAAACTATATGTATACGCGGCTGTTCTCTCGAAAGATTCTCCCGGTGGCACGCACTCTCGTCGTAAACAAGACAAACAGCGACGGGGTAATACGATACGGCAACTCCGCCAGCATCACGTAGCGCTCAAGTATACGCATATATACCACCAAGATATGGGCTTTACGGCACGCGCGTTTGTAGAGTGCATAAGCGAACCAGAAGAGGAAGAAACTATCTCGTTTATCACGTCAAGGGCGAGCGAATATTCAACGGGCGAAACGAAACAAAAAGAGACGAGCAAGAAGCAGCGTGGCGTGAAAAACGACAGCTCTTACGGCACGGATTCCCCGTCGCATCCGTCGCGAGGCGAGCTCCTCCCGGGACTTTAAGAATTCCCGGAAAAGCGACGGAGAGTTCATCATACTATATATGCCCGGGCTGGGTGCGGAGTTGTACGATCTTGGTGGAGCTGAGAGGCCAGCGTTTGGTACCATTCTACGATGGGGTGCTCGTTGAACGGGAGGTGTATCTTGCGTGACGCCTGCCTTGCCCTTCCTGTCGCATTTTTTTCCCCTCGCCTTGGACAGGGTTTTGAATTGCGCAACCAAGATAGCACAGTATCGGACAAACGAAGCTTTTGATCTGCCAAACCTGCGGACATTTCCGTTTGCAGCAATAATTGAAACTATGATGACACTTGAGGTCGACAATATTGTGTCTTCTGTTCAAGTTACTTCTTGCCTAAGCATTGTCGTCGTCATAGTTATCGTAATCACTATACTATGGCCACTGCAGGAGTAAAGGCCTATTCTAATATCCACCAATCAACCCTGTGCTTCCTGTGCTTGCTGGTGCCATGTTATATCCCGTGAACTTCTCAATTGCCACCTCATTTTTATCATCTCACACGTGCCAGTATACTCTTGGAATCAAGCCTGTTGTTGCTCTTTGCCGTAATTAAAAAAATATTTTGCTCATACGGATTACTGCCATGAGCTGCTCCTATCACAGGGAATGCTCCTATCAGAGCTGCTCCTATCACAGGCTCCGTAGTCTGGTATACCGGTTGATTCATTCCTAACTTCGTTCAAGGGTGCCTCATTCAGACCACTCTTTCCTGCATATTTTATTTTGGGCACTGCCCCGAACTTCCGATAATGTCTGATTATACCCTCTCAACCATAAAGTTTTCACTCAGCGTCGAATACGCGCGTTCCCTAATTCATTCATTAGGTGCAATGAGCTCAATAGCGAGAAATTTCGAGGCTTGAAAATCATCAGCATGGAGTCATTTGCCAGCAACGAGAGTGACTTCACCCAGCCTTTAGACTACGTTATGCATACGTGTCGAGATTCGGTAGACGTATGAATCTCGCGCCCTCGAGAGAATTAGTGAAAAACAAAAACGATACGCGTGATACGTTACCGTATAAGAACGCTACACTATCTGTTATGAAAGGATCAAGAACTGCGCACTGAAGTACAAAATACCTGTCTCAAAAAAATTTGAAAGTGTCGCCCGCGTGTCTTTCTGCATGTTTTTCTTTTTGTTCTATTAACAGGCGCATGTCCCGAAAGTTTTCTTCTCTGTAGGCATTTAGAGAAGGAAAGGTGGTGTACAGCACCTAGTACTGTACTGCGGGCCGGCAGTGATCCATGCGTGTAACAAAAAGTAAAAATAAAGTAAAGTCTTTTTCAGCAAAAATAAAATAAACAGTAAACAAAAATCATGGCTCTTAGTATAATCAGGTCACTAATTTTAACAGGCAACAAATACATGTTAGCCTACGACTATACGAAAACCTTGATGTGGCACCATTTTCGCTGTAAAAAGTTTCTTGACCAATGCGTGACACTTCGACGCATTTATTTATTTATTTATTTATTTATTTATTTATTTATTTATTTATTTATTTATTCAGATACCTGCAGCGCCCAACTGGTCATTATTGTAGGGGGGAAACAAACTGGAAAAGATACAGGTTGTATATACAACATGAAAAGCAACAAACATTATGTAAGAACAAAGATAATATAAACACTCTACACATAAATAACATTATAAAAAGACTAAACATCACGTTAATAAGAGGTTAATACAGGTTGTACAATACGAAAAACAACAAAACATAATATTAAAGTAAAACTTTTAAACATAAATTAACTTTATAAATACATAACCTCATAAGAAAGACAGTAGAAAACACAACTAGGCAGAAGCTGTGAATGGTGAGCTAAAGCTCAAAATATCCCACGTATGTCATGTAAAACCTAGTTAAACAAATATTCTGCGAGGGCTTCATCAAGTGAAGTCGGCAAAGACAGTAAAACTTCATTCGGGAGACTATTCCAGTCATGGACTGTCCTCGGAACAAAAGAATGTTTATATAGGTTGATCCGACACCTATATTCCCGAACCTTCAGGGAATAATCTACACGGGCGGATCTATAGGTAGGATCAAGTATGTAGGTTTCTTTCCTTAAGCCTGTTGCACCTATCATCGAAAAAAAAAACTGCCTGTCATCGAAAAAAAAAAACTGCAACTAAAAGCATTTTGTACGCCACACGCTTTAAAATTATTTTATTAGATAAAAAAGAATCCTTTATCTATAACTAACCATGCAATATGAAACAAAGCATAATTCTGCAGTAAACTATGGTAGGTTGACCACACGAAGGCTACTGTGCAAAGCAAAAGAGAGACCCGGACTGAAGCAAGAATACAAGAACATGACACCAAGCCCAATTTTTCGTTTATGTTTTTGCTCCCGTCCCGGCACTCTCTTGTTTTGCACGAAATCTTGACCAAATTGCCCTTTTTTCTATTTCTTTCATCTTTGCGGGCTCAAGTGCGCCAAAGTCCGGTGACCGGAAGTTTTGTGATGTCACGACGACGACACCGTGACAATGTGGATAAAAGGCCCACATGGTATTTCATCCACACCGTATCGCCGCAGATTTGCGCAGTGTACAGCGCGCATCTAAAAAGAATATAGCACCAAGAGAACTCAGTTTAGTACTTTTAACTTTCGTGACATTAAATAAAGAAAAAAAAAAGCCATGAAGAGCAAGCGCAGAACATATGATCGCTGCCAGGAGCACTCGAACCGCTTCACGCTTGAGGGCGCTAACCGTTACGGTTCGTGCCTCCTGTATATACTGGTCTCATGAAGCGCCACAGATGCCCCAATACTTCAATAACTATTTTCACAAAAACTGTATAGACAGGCAGCTTTTCGCTATCCGTGACGATTCTGAGAACTCCAGGTGTGCTACACACCTGGAGTGACAGGCTCGCTAACATCTGTCACAACCAATAGGGCCCTGGCACGTTGAACAATGCATGGATAGCCGCAGACGAGAGCGCGTGTCCACAGCACGCTACTCGGTAATATTTTACAGATGGTTGTCACGCATGCCACCACACCGATTGTTCGCGCCTGTGATTTGTGATCTTATGATGCCGGTGATAAACAAGAACTCGTCGTCGACCACTTTTGTTTTTGGTGTAAAATAACGCTAGTGCGTGTTTCATGTAAAAAATAAGTATAAATTAATATTTAAATTAGAGGACGCTTAAGCTTCCCCTTGAAAGAGCAGATCACGATAGCGCTAATCGGGCGTGGTGTTCATCGCCTTCTGAACTGCTAGCGTGCTATTGGTTCTCGGTGCGTAACTCAACCTTGTCGTGAGGAAACGAATGACTGTTCGCGTAACATTGACCGTTTCTTGTCCCCCATCCCTTTCCCATGCGCAGGGTAGCGTACCGGCTGCCTATAGGTTGGTTAACCTCCCTGCTGTTCTTTTCCTCCTATTTTCCTTTTTCCTTGACCGTTTCTAAGTATCATTGAATTCATATTGCCAGTACAGTTAAGTGTCCGCTATGCCATAACTATTCCTTTTGCGAGTCAGCTGAAGGAGCGCTATATACGCGTCGGTAGGGCCCCACGCGAACCTACGCAGCTCTTCACTTTGTTCATGGTTCTGCTGCCGATTACGATTAAGTATATCTGAGTGCTTTGTAATGTGTCGTCCTCCAAAACACCCACTCGTTGCTTCAATTCACATGTTGTGATGCCTGGCGCGATCCTACGCATTTGCGACGAAAGTTATGAAGTGTTAAACACATGACATTCACGTGGTGTTGCTTTCAAAAACAGTTTCAACAGATATCCCGGCTGTGTGGTGGAACGCTTGCTTGCCCCGCAGACAGCCTGGATTCGATCTTCATTCGTATCCGAAAATTTCATGATTTATTTTTATTTTCACCTCTCTCGAGTTGTCGATCAAGGACGAGATTGTGATTTTTTCGCACGCAACCAACAATGCTGACACCGAAGCTAGAATTTCTGCGAAACGAGCTCTTTAACGATATCGAGTCAACATTATTTTATTTTGCCAAGTTTGCCCTGCGTCATATAGCGACAGTATTCAGGTAGGATTCCGCAAGTTCCGACATTATGTCTCGTTGCTAAGCATGCGGCCAGGGATAAAGTGTGGTGGTTTCGTAGAACGAACACCCTTCACATGACGACGTCTTAAAAGTTGTGTTAGTCTTATATATGCAACATGAACCCCTGAACGCTCACAATGCTAACTTACGCAAATGTGGATTTAATTGCTTGCTGAATGTATGTGAAAGCCTGTATATGTAGTTTGTAAGCAGTGCGAATTTTTAATTAGGGTCAAGTTACCCTCCAAGTCAAAGCCGACTCTTACCCCATACATTAGCATCATTGTTGAAACAAACAAACAAACAAACAAAAAGCATTTACCATCTCCTTCCCGTCCTCGCATTCCATAAAGGGCCGAGAAGCCGTATCTTAACGTATTCCCGCTCGCTGCTGCACATTATGGGATTATCGTGACCATATTTCATATGGCATGATGGCGACAGGCCAGGGGTCGCGAATGTGGACAAATGCACAATCCAAGAAAACAAGAAGAAAAATACAAAAAAAGCCCGCGTAAAGAACACGCGGACAGAAACAGTGAAGGTGACCTCGCCGACCGTGACAGCCACCTGTAATTTTCTTTTTTTTTTCCTTGCGTGGACACACTAGCTATGCTTGTGTCTTTCTTCGGCTTTATCTGCCAACAAAGAGCCTCCCACATGCAGGTGACCTCGAGCGAACGAACGGGCATGTTGTCACCGGGCAGGTGCGCATTTCTATGTGAGAACATGGATGACATCTATAAACACGTGGGACAGTTGGCGGCCCTTGACAGGCGGGCGGAACAGAAGGACCCGGAAGGCTTCTGGGCGTCCCTGCTGGCGCGAAAAAGACCGCTCCTTAAACAGTGACTGAAATAACAAACATAACATTTCGCAATGACTGGTGTTCCGTTTGTCGTGTGCGGAGCTTGAGCCTCAGCTTGTCCTAATTGTTGCGATGCCGGTATTTGCCACCATCTGAACAATTATAGCGCACGGCCACCTGCAGTGATGTTCTGTAAACGTCTCTGTTACTCTACGCTGTATTTTGTGAGTGCCGCGTGATTGTTGATGAAGACAAAAGTTAGTCGTACGACTGTTATTCAGTATTTAAAGTGCACTGCGTGTACACGTACTTCAATTCAAGTATACCTCGGGGTTCTGATCGGCACTGATTCGTCATTAGTTGATTGAACGTTATTTGATCACTCAGATAACAGTTGTGTGATATGAACATACCGCTACAAGTATACTGCTGAGTCGTTCTATGCCTTTTGTACGACAGTACTAACTAAAGGAGGAGAACCCTTGGTGGTCAGGCCGCACATTATAAAGAGCGCTAAGGCCGAGCGGTAGTAACATAATTGAATGATACAGTTTCTGGCAAGCGGTAGCATGCTTTTATCAGAGTTTATTTCACTTGGAATTTGCGAAGCTTTGAAACACCGAGAGTAGACCTTAGTTTTAAAACTAAAGGTGGTCTGCAAATGCTAGTCCTGCTGTCAATAATACCATCATTGGACATTATGAGGGAAATTCGCTAGCCTTACTTGTTTAGCAACAATAAATATGTACGTGTAATTATTCTAATTAAGAAAAAAATTGAAAGTAATGTACACATTTTTGTTTAGCTGCACTCGCGTACGCGCTGCATCCACAGGCAATCGCATATCTTGAGCAAGTCGTTGGATTATGAAGTAATGATAGTAAAAGTAAGTTTTGTACATAACTTAATCACGGGCGTTTTAACGTTTGCCAGTATATTTCTAAGGCTTAGGGTGCCGATACTTTAATTTAACTAAAAGAAAACGCAAGATGAATACAGTATGCCGGTGCTTATAAGCTATAAATGGTGCGCAGTTTAGCTATGATCACTGGGGCAATTTGATAACTTAAGCGATTCAAAGTGTACAGAAACAAAATAAATAAGGGATTAAAAAAAGCTAGAGATAACTTCATTTTCGTATTTTTTTCATTTTATGAAGAAAATCGGAAAAAATTATTGAGGAACCTTAATAATATCATGCAGCGTACGCAGACTGCAGAACCTACAGAAAAAAATGATGTAGGCGGCCAATAAGTATTTGGTAGTGACATGATAGGTGTGTTTAATGAATTCTTTCTAAACAGGGCGAATCATTCAAAGCAGGGTTATCAAACACGCGGTCACCGACCTTTTGCTTACAGCCCGCAGCCCACACATGGCGTTCTTCATTCGATTTTATTTTCGAAACTTCTGACTGCTGGTGACACTGCTACAAATTATTTTCTCGCATTATTTTCTCCCCTATCGTGATTAATAACTTTTGGCATAGGTAAGCTACGCAGGCGGGTCTGCTCTTAAGCATGTTCATTCCTGAGGCACCCAATGCGGTAACCTGATGTTAAAACCTAACCACAGAACACTGACTCCATACTTAAGGATCGGCGTCCAGTATTTAGTCATTGTGTAGATGGGTATCGATATACTTCTGCATACCTTACAGCCCAATTTCATTAGAAATGACCCATATCAGTTATGGGAATGATTCTTTCTAAAACGGAAGCATTCACTGACGTATTGTTCAAAGAACCCAACCCCCACCGCTGCCTTCTTATTCGCCCTGTGGGATAAAACTTTCTTACTTTTTTCCCTCTTTCCTAAAGGAGAGGTTCATTTGTTCTGGATACTCGAATGCAAGACATACATTGGAAGACGACGCTGCAGTAAACAAATAACGTGACAATAAAGTATACAGAAAGAAAGCGTAGGAAATCAAAGCTGAAATAAAAAAAAGGAGACAAATGTGACTGTGCGCTCCATGGCTTCCTGCAACCACTAAACTGTCCAACTTGTGACAAGTTTATTTCTATTAGTTTTTTTTGCCGTTGTTGAAATCCCGAGATCCCAAATCAAGTGTACATGTTCAGGAGTTCATCGTTTTCTGGTTGTCTCTGACGCATAGATATAGCTTTTTTTTTTCTTTTTCCAAGGACCTCTATCACGTAAAAACAAATGCAAGAAGTTGTAGAGTACAAAGAAAAAATTGAATATAGGGCACGAGGACGTTCGAAAGGTTCCCATGATAAGCGGCGCTAAGGAAAAGGGGCCATATCGACGGCGAAGGTGAATGTGTTGTATGCAAAAAGAAATCGAGCCTGCCATGTTCGAGTGGCGAGGCATCCATCTACGAATGGAATAGGAGAATCGAAAACTGGACTCTAACAGTTTTTTTGTTTGCAATACTTCGCTTTTGGCGTACTCTGCATGACTTAGTCTTCCGAGAGTCCATACCGACCTTTTCTTTTTTTCCTTCGAACTGTCAAGGCCGCCAGTGGAGTTCGAAAAGGACGGTGAATCTCTCGGAAAGTTTAAAAGAACTTGGGCCAACGTGAATCTTACCATTCGGGAACCGAAAAAGTTGAAGAACTTATTGGAAAAAGCTGGCCTAGTGAATTTCGATAAATGCGATGCATTTCCGGCGCTTTTGAAGGGAATCTTCAAAGGTACTAAAAGCCTTTAAAGTTTTACAAAATTGAAGTTTATTTGCATGGCAAGGAGCACGGCATCGAAACTTAATGCTCCAGCGTGTCCGCGGCATGACCATGCAGCTCCTAACGAACGCACACTGTAGGAGAAAAAAAGAAAAATTCTGGTCCGCTTTACACTGGAATGCCTACAGCAAGTACAGTGGCGAAATGTCCACTGTGGCATAATTATTTTATCCCTCTCTCCTTTTGCGAATTAGCGAGGAGTTTCTTACGCATCCACAAGGCAACACGCAAATATACAGAACTGCTCACTTTTGTTGATGCTTTTGCTGCTGAGATGATTAAATATGTCTCGGCACTTTGTCTTACGTGGGCCTTTAGAACACCCACGCGTTGCGCAATTCCCATGTTTCGACGATAAGGTGCATTTCTACGCTACTGACATGCAACATCACATCCTTTAAGGAGATTCCTCCCACCACGTAAAATTCACATGGTTTTCTTTTTTCGACACCTTTCAAACAATGGCCCCGCCGCGGTGGTCTAGTGGCTAAAGTACTCGGCTGCTGACCCGCAAGTCACGGGATCAAATCCCGGCTGCGGCGGCTGCATTTCCAGTTAGAAGCGAAAATGCTGTAGGCCTGTGTACTCAGATTCGGGTGCACGTTAAAAACTCCCAGGTGGTCGAAATTTCCGGAGCTCTCCACTACGGCATCTCTCACTAATCATATGGTGGTTTTGGGACGTTACACCCCACATATCAATAAAAACTTTCAAACAATGACTAGCTCATGGGTAGAACGCCTGTTTGCGACGCAGAGTCATGTTTTGAATTCACTCACATTTAAACTTTTAGCACTTATTTGACTAACATCTTTAGAAGTTTTTCTGTCCCGGACGGTGCTGTTTTTCGCTGACAACTAACGATGCCAACACCGACGTTACACGGTCGTCAACAGCGATGCCAATATCAGCATTTTGGCTAAACGACTCTTTTAAAGCAATCGCAATTAAAGAAAATACCAGGCCTGGGTGGCACATGTGGCACAGTCACAGATAACGCGGAAAGAGCAGTCGTATCTTGAGTTGTTAGGTCTCCCGGGGTAACTACAAGTTCATTGCAGAAGCGCCCACTATGCCACAGATCATAATTTTCACAAAGTAAGATGTGGCCCTCTATCTCTTGCTGCGTTTCTTTGTATTCGTTATCGGTACGGCTGGAAGTAGAAAGGAACGCAAGAGCGTGCGTATGACTTCCCGCGGCACTAAGACTCCACCTGTGGGCGCTTCATTGATGGTGGGGCGAATGATGAGGATGAATTATGACTGAAAACTTTGTATTGCGTGGGGAGCTTTAAATGATGCACTTGGCATTCCTTTCCCATTGCGTGAAAGCTGGTTGTTATTTCCTTCTTCTAGCACGCTATATTAGTGGGCTACATACGTATCTCAACACGATTCCTTTCCTCAGTACATGCCTCATTACATGCCATGATGCAATTGTACGAGGCTCTTTTTCTGAGCTATTTGCGACACAGCTTGCCTGTGCTGACCAATACCTGCAGAACAAGCATTCGTACTGACGACAGCGTCCAGGCTGTAGCTCTGCGAGTTTATCTGTGACTGCCGCTACGTTTCTCAACAGCAGAGACAGTTGTGATTGGAAATGATTTTCCGGTCAAACGCATATCGTTATGGAACCGCTCAGAGCACACGTGAGACATCTTGCTTGCGCCCCTGCGCATCACTTAGCCTCTCCGCCCGAAGACCGACCTCACGCTTCATTTTATCAGACAGTCTTGGCTATGGCACACGCATACCAACAGGACTTAAGCACCAGTCGGAATTCCAACTCCCCCACGTTGTATGACTCATCCGAATGTTCAACTCATGGTTCCAGGCATACGGTCAAAAGGCCGGCTCTCGCCTACATTGCTAAAGCAGCTTTCTCTTCTCTTATTGTGTGAAAAGTACCATCAGCATAATCATCTATATACTAACGCTTGAACTACAGTGGATGGGTCTGCAGGGTTGGTGAGCTTTCCTGCAACATCAACCGCCACGAAGATTAGGCTATCCCACACGACGACATCGACAGCTGCAGAACTTGCTGCTTTGCGTAGCTCAGTTAAAGCAATTCAACATCAACAAGCCAACAAAATTGGCATATTCACGGACTCCAAAGCATCACTACAGTGTTGGATATTCACCTTACGCCGTCAACCTCATGGCAACTAGCGCTAGCAATCGAAGAGCTGCTCCTCCACCTCCTCTTCAAAAGATATGAAATCACGTTTCCGTGGCTTCCAAGTCACTGCGGCATATTGGACAGTGAACATGCCAACGCAGCTGCTCGATCGGCACAGGAAAACGATGTAGAAGAATATATCCCATTCTCAAGGACTGATGCTGCCATGAAAATAAGATATATTACTAATGAAGACATATAATCTCTGTAGAATAAAGCAAGTTTACCACACATATGACTGCATTGGGTGGACGCGCTTTGTCGACTTCGTCCTCCGTCCGGACTCTCTCGGCTTAAGGCAACGGTGCTTTGCCGATTGTCGCTTGCTGTCTCACCATATGTTTTGCCTTCGGAATCGGCATGGAAGACAGTGCTGCTTGCGAACATCGTGGCAGCGATGAAACGATAGAGCACCTTCTGTGTCACTGCCCTCGCTACAGTGCGCACAGACTGCCGCTGCCTGTTGCGTTAGCCCGCCTTGATGACAAACCCTCATCAGAACAGTCAGTGCTCGAAAACCGACATGATCCGTCTTCACACAGAAACTCAGACAAGGCCTTATCAAACATTTTGCGTGGTAGTAGTGGCCCATTGAATAAGCTATAGCACCCCCCCCTCTTTTTTTTTTCATGTGTCCACTTTTCCCTTCGCTTTCCTTCCCATCTTTCTTCCTCATTCCCTCTTTCTTTGTGAAAGGTATACAAACCAGATGCTACATTCTGGTGACCTTTCGGCCTTTCTCTAAACTTATTCGCTCTCTTTCCAGACATGACAGCTGCATAGGATCTCTTGTCGAATGATTGGCTCAGCCCTGTGGTACATTACTCGACTTCCACGCAGAGAGCTGCAATCCAAAGCTCAACCGATCCTGGATATGTTTGTTGCCTATTTAGCGCCTGTGGTGGCGGCGGACAGTTGCGCCTCCAATATCGCCAGTCGTTGTGATCGCGCCAACGCTTTTGG
The DNA here is from genome assembly GCF_013339725.1 of Rhipicephalus microplus. Taxonomy (NCBI): domain Eukaryota; kingdom Metazoa; phylum Arthropoda; class Arachnida; order Ixodida; family Ixodidae; genus Rhipicephalus; species Rhipicephalus microplus. The sequence continues at coordinate 36,207,841 of NC_051170.1, forward strand.
TGTTACAATTTGACCATGAAGGGCACGATTTGAACCAAATGACTCGTAAAGCTGCCGGTAAAACACGATAAAAGTGACAATAAAACCTCATGTCTTTACATGAAACAGACTTCCTCCTATTTCTTGTTAACGCGTACTTGATGCTTTTCCTACACATATATCGAGCAGAGCTTATCAAGATTCGCATCTGATGAGCGCACTGTGGCCTGAAAGAAAAATAAGAGGATACGGACCAAGAAAGTCGATCACGATTGCAGTTTTATAACCATGCATGGGTCACGATGTGTTTTGAAGTCCTCTACTCCTTACCTGCCCTCTCTTTCAACAAAAAAGTTTACGACGACCCACTGCGTAACGCTTGTTCTTGAGTTCATTTTTCGCTAATGAATTAAATCCAGGGACGCAAAATCGGCATTGCGTTTTTGCATCACTGAAGGAGTTCAAGCTTTCTATGATACAGCACGAAACAGGTGTTCAAACGCGTGTCGTGGGCTTTCATGTGGGGTCAAGCGACGGTTGTACGAACAACTATTCCATTGTGACATGTTACGTCTATGTTCACGTGGTAACAACCTTCTTCCCCTCTAGCTCACTCTCTCTCTCTCCGTCTGTGTTCGTTCGTAAGAACGAGAGCACAGGCATTTCGCGCAGGCGCATTGCACGCTGACCGACCCGATGGCCACGTAGGGAACAAAGACGCGACGTCCGGTGACACAGGAAATGGGCGGTGACAGGCGGTTTGAATGGCGCCGGAAGCTGTGCGCTTGGCTCGTAATAATTCCAAAACACAAAAGGCGGGGGCTGAAACAAAAACGAATAGCCTTGCCGGACACGATGTTGGGCTGACTGCAAAGAAAAGCAGATTGCGATCTGATGAGACTCTCTTGGTGTTTGTATTGTCCGGCCGAGCGTGTGCGCGCGGAAAGGTTACTGTGATAACCGTGCTATACGCAATCATAAATGCAGTGAGCACGCATCCTTTCGAAAGAACAAGACCGCGAGCGAGCTTACGCTGGAAGCAGCTCTGTCTTTGTTTCTTTTCCTTCATGCAGAAACCTTTCAATAGCGCAGTACAATTAGTTCCATTGAAGTAGCCAGGGGGGGGGGAGCGGCTGTGTGTGTGGTTTCAGCCTTTTTCTCATGGTAAACTTGTCAATGTTGTATGCGTATTGATTGTCACGTGGTCATGACGTTGACTAATTAAGGCAGCAGATTGTATGAAACAGTTTACTTGGCTGAACTCGGGGCCGGTAAACAAAAAGTGGGCATTCAGCAATACACCCTCGCACTGATAGCGGCTACTACGGCTGTCGATCAACTGGTTGTCGTTGGCACTTTCCGTCTTTTATAAATCACGCAGCGAACTTAACATGTTTATCATTGGTTGGTGGTCGCAAAAGTTCAGGAATAAGCTTGAGTGTTCGCTTCGTGCGTGCAATTTTAACATAATGATCTACGATAGTCCTCAGCTTCTCGAACACGGCAGGCGCGGTTTGCGCTGAGCGTTACTTTATAGGCGGAAACGTCTTTAAAGTTTTTATGGATGTTAATAGAATACAGCAGAAGGTAAATAAGAAGCACGTGTGGCAATATACACTATCTCGTAAAAACACACGCACGCACGAACGTGAAAAGTGCTCAACTCTGGCCCTTTTCCTTCTACCCCGCCCTCATTGAGTTTTTTTTTTCTTCTACACCTCTGAATGATTCTGCCATGTTAAATGATGCAGGACAAACGACGGCTGGAATGCCTCCGCAAGGTTGCTGGCTATGGGACCTCTCTTTGTATGCTTTCGTACCTAATTGCAACGATGTCATAAAATAGGTATGATTAAAATGATGGACTTCAGTATTTCACTGATGCAAAACATCTGATAATAAAACGAACCACTTCTATTGACATGCGTATAAATCGAGACACAAGGAACGTGTGTTGAGTATACACAAGATCACGGTGAATATTTGTTCTTTTGTTGTTTTTCGTTTGCTGCCCAATTTCTACCTTTGAACGTATATAAAGTACCGCGTATTTCAGAACGCTTTGTGCTATCTGTGGACCTTGTACTGTTGTAGCGCGAACTTCAAGAACAAATAGCGCGCGCGAGAGAGAGATGACGAGGACATGGTGGGAATGCCATGGGTAAATCTGGTTTGATACCTTGAACAGAGGAAAAAAAAAACGTTTTTAAAATTAAGGTGGGGGAAAAAGAGGAGTCGACACATCTTGAGAGGCTGGCTGTGTATACTTGTATATGACTAGTCAACTGGTATCTAATCATGTAATGTTCGTAAGGTGGCCAGCGAAATCTCGAAACCTCGCGGCACGTTTTGCAAATGAGTACCTTGAACTCCGTACGATATTTTCACTAAACAGTATACTAATACGAACAAGCGAAAATAAGAAAACGAACTTGTGTGACCGAGCTTGTGTTATTGAGGTTTCACAGGCCCCAGTTGAGCGTTGTTTGCATTTTCCATATCAATATTACTACCAGCGGGCGATTATCCATGTCGCCAACTATCAGAGGAGCAGTCGCGTTGCCTGTGGACCCCGTCGTCGCATTAGCTGTGGTGGCGACAAGTCATCGTGTTCTCGTTTCGCAGAGCACTAATTAAAACAAATAGGCCACCATTTGAGGGCGTCTGTGTACTATAATGCCGACACTAATGGCCTTATTTGCCGGTTTTGTTTATTTTCTCGGCATGTGTGCTACGTATGAGTGAATAGTGACAAATGCGGCTCGACAGTAACATGAACAAAAAGACTTGCACGCAGTGCGTGCTTAACAATAGACGCACGTAGCTATAACCCTAATACGTACCGCGCCTGTGGTTTATGCAAGCAACTGGATTGAACGACAAACTGTCACTGTCCACAGACAATCTTACTGTGTAGTACTATGACGATATTCCAGTCATCCTATTTTTTTAATTACTGGCACACACTCTTATTCTTCTCTTACAATATTTTCTTTACCTCGTTTTCTCCTTCCCAAGTACAAGGTAGCTAACCGCTGTTTTTTTCTGGTTAACCTCCTGTCATTTTTTTTTATCTTTTTCTCTCCCTTGAACACAGTGGACGTGTCTGTCTACGGGAATGCGAACCTGACCAGTCATAAACGGGGCATGGCCCCGCCGCAGTGGTCTAGTGGCTAAGGTTAAGGTACTGAACCACAGGTCGCGGGATCGAATTCCGGCTGTGGCAGCTGCATTTTCGATGGAGATGAAAATGCTGTAGGCCCGTGTGCTCAGATTTGGGGCAAGTTAAAGAACCCGAGGTGGCCGAAATTTCCGGAGCCCTCCACTACGGCGTCTCTCAAATTCATATTGCGGGTTTAGGACGTTAAACCCCACATATCAATCAATCAATCAATCAATCAATCAATCAATCAATCAATCAAACATGGCATGTGTGATGGACCCGCAGTTTTGGCAAATGAACTTTCAACGCTGTGTAAGGAAAGTCCGCTTATTGAAACGCCGGCTCCGGCGCATACACCCTGTTTGGAAATTTCCAATCACATGCTTCCATGTTCCCCTTCCCACCCTTTTTTTCTTGTTGAGGACAACTAATCAGTTGTCACACGAAATGTCGGTCAAGCCATGGCTGAAGTATTTGCGTGGGAAATAAACTATTGTTCTCTGTTATTGGCTTCCTGTATCTTGTTTTACTCTGGCTTGATTTATTTCTATGTGTTTTTCCGTATTTTTTTCCCGAACTTTCTTCACCCTAGTGTGTACGGTAGCAAGGTACTCTCACGGGTAACGTTCTTGTTTTTCCACGTCTGTATATTTCTGCTTATCTTTGCCTCGAATATAATGAAATCTAAGCATGAAAATTAAAAAAAAATTGCGATCGCACTTGAGAAAATTTCGTGTTCCGCACGTGCCAATAACTTCGACGACAAAACGTGAAGCGAGTGTCATTATCGGTTCAAGAGTTTCAGCGAAGCGCCTTGGACTGAAATTACTGCCGCACTTTCGCAGCGAGAAATTATGCGAAAATGCAGAGCGCTGGAATCGAGCCATGGTGCGTATCATTATGTACTTGAGAGCGTCGAGAACCTGTAGAATCAGGGTAATAGAAAACTTTCACTGAAACTACGGTTAGCCTAACCTTTATGATCTTGTTTTAGGACACACCTAGATGGTTCACATGCAGACCCCCTTAAATCCTGAAGAACGCAGGGCAAGAATGTTACATGTTACAGTAGCTGTCTTTATATTTGGGCAATCCTAAAGCTTCTTAAAAACAACCGGTCTAAGCGGCTCACTACCTGCAGTCTATAACAAAATTAGAAACAGATTGACTCAGAACTTGGCGAAGTGTTTGTTTTTTTGTTACTGAAATTTGAGCTATATCTTGACATGGTACATGGGCATGGTCGTGAAGGGGGGCAGGGGTTTCCCCCATTCGCACTGAACATTTTCAATTTTGAATTACACGCGAAGGTATATATGCACGAAAACACCTCCACAGACAAATACATGCACGTAAATAAATAAAGAATGTTTAAATCTCCCCTAAAAAACAAAAACAGAAGGGATTTCTGACTATGCCCCGTCTTCGCAGTCACTTTGGCAATAGCCCAACGTTAGCCCAAATATGATTTCATCGTAACCGTTCAACGCAGGATTCTTCTACTCAACTCGAAGGTTTTGCCTGGAACTTCGCGGATCTTGCCTGGAACTTCGCGAAAACGCCCGGCTTGCACAAGCTCACCGTTGAAATTTGGAGGCGTTGCGTATGCAGCGAGGTAAAAAGAACATTGCGTCAAGTCTCAACTCACCGGTGAGGCTAAGATCGAACGATGGTTCGTCGACGTTGACCAGGTCCTGCAGCGTCCTCCACGTGAGCGTGACCAGCTTGTTCTGCGACAGGTCCACGGTCATCAGGTTGGGAGCGCCCAGGAACATGTTGGCCGGCAGCACACGCAGCCGATTGTACGACAGGTACAGGATCGCCAGCTGCGGAAGGCCGTCGAACGCCAGCGGGTCCACTTCGTCGATGGAGTTGTACTTGAGATCCAACTCTGCCAGCATGGGCGCACCGCCGAAGACGCGGGCGCCAAGCCTGCGAACTTTGTTGCGAAACAGGTCCAGGCGAGTGAGCTGGTCGAGTCCCTTGAACGTCCCTTCCACGAGGTTCTCGATGACGTTGTCGCTGAGGTCCAACTCGCTGAGGCTGCTCAGCTGAACAAAAGCCAAGTCTTCGATAGTCGTGATCTGGTTCTTTTCTAAATAGAGGTGCGTAAGGGACGGCAGCTCTGTCAGGACTCCAGCGGATAAGGTCGTCAGATTGTTGTCGGCGAGTTCGAGCTTGCGAAGCCTCGGCAAGTGCGAGACGGCCTCCTTCTCCAGGTCTGTAATCTCGTTGGAGTCCAACGAAAGCACGGCCAGTCTACTTAAGTTGTAGAAGGCCCGTTTCCTTAGCACGCCCAGGTTCATCTGTGAAAACTTGAGCTTCTCAAGGCCCGGCATACGGTTCAGAGTGTCGCTCGGAATGAAGTCCATCTTGTGGGTGCCTGATGCGTACGTGGTGAAACCCAGCGACTCCACGGACGCTCGCCCTTCGAAGATCTTCAGGAAGGCGTCGTCCGCCGCGAACTGGGCCGTGATGAAACACTGCACGTCGCTGGGGTCTTCGCCGTCGCCGTCTTCCACGTTGCAGCGGCAGTACATTGGCTGGTAGGTTGAGTCGCATAACTTTGGTGAGCCTGAGGCTTCTGACACACCCCTCGAGGTGAGGGCGACTACTGAATATGCCAGGAGTGCAGCGTATCTGGGAAGTGTAAAAGAAAGGCTGAAATGAGCCACAAGTTTGCGCAAGTACGATAAATTGCACTTTTTGCCCTAAAATGAAAACTTGATTGTGCGTTCACTTAAAAGTAACCTGAAAATTGGCAGAAGGGACAGACCCTCTGGGTTAAATTGTGCAATATAAGATACACGGTTAGGTTCATATGAAGTACTTCTGTTCACCGGAAGTACTGGAATACAGTTTTAATTTCAATAAAGAAAACCTTAAAAAGCATTTCTCTCTTAATTGAGTTTTCATATTGTATGTATATATACCAACAGACATGTTCCTTTCTGTACACGAACATGTCTGAAGGAGAGTTAAACCCGTGCCGAGGTAAATAACTAGCTACGCCTCGATTAGGCAGGTGTCAGTAAAAGTGTGTTCATGTGTTATATATATATATATATATATATATAAACACGCACACACACATGGCATGACCATCGTTATCTATACATTGCCATATTGTATGCGTTTATTTCGTCCCTTTTGATTCCTACGTCTTTTTAAGCCGTGGTACAATTGATTTAGAGAACGCGGAAGTTAACTTAATTTTACCCATGAGGTCGTTTCGACATCGGCGCACGGAGAGAATGAATAACGGCACCACCTCGTCAGGAAAGCTGGAGCGCTTCCCTTTTTCGACGGACAATACAAAGCGACCGAAGCGCGGACAGGCTCAGTTGACCTTGTTTCGAAAGGAGCGCCACTTATCGACATATCGATTTGGCCAAGCCTCGGTGCAGCTCCAAGGACTGAGCGTGGCGCCTCCATTGCTTTATAGCTTCGTACTTTATGGCACACAGTTGTCGAGGGCCTGGCCTGGCCTTAGCGTGATCGCGAGCTCTGGTGCCGAAGCCTGCACGTGACACATTGTGTCCGTCACGAAACAAGACTCCCCGTGAAGGATGAGGAGTGTATAGCTGTACACAGTGTGCCGATGCGCAGAGCCCAGAAACATTGGTCTTGGATGGCGATGATCTCATGCTTGGACGATACGTATGCCCAGTGACCTGGTGGGTAAAAAATTACCAGGCACAGCGCGTGAGTCTTATTCGCTGTTCTTTTAAGGAGCACTTTAAGGGGTCTACCTTTCGTATGCTGTCGTCTTTGCTTGGCGTTACACTAGAAAAAGAACATATAGCATGGCCAGCTGCAGCATACTGAGCATGCGCTCACGCCAAAAACAAAAAAGTCTTCGTGCTCGTCTCCTTAGAGCGGTTTTATCACGATATGAAAAGCGGAAGATCCTGCTGTGGCCAGGGAAACAAGACAACTTAGACCACGTATAGAAATTGGCGGAAGCAAGTGGGAAATGGAAAGAGAGAAATTAATAAAAAAGGACGAAATTACAAATAAAGAAAAACAAAAAAAAAACTGAAAAGGAAAGTAAAAAAAGGAGGAATCAAAAAAAGAAAACCGATGAGAAACCAAGAAGACTGCCCATTTCCCTCAGGCATGGCACGTCTACGACGAAGCTGCCTTGAATTTTTTTTCTTTCATCGTTTTACGTTGTTTACTTTTTATATTTAGCGAGTATGCTGGTCGTGTGTTCAGTTCACCATTAATACCTGATGAATCGAGGGAAAGCCAACAAAGCGACATGAATGGCTGAGGAAATTGGCTTTCAAGTGGACGCTGCACAAAGAACAGCTGCTATGCCCAGCAGCTGTAACGAAACAGCAGCTCTGCACGGTAATGCTGAAATATGTATTACGCAGTGGCCACAGTCGAGCAAAAAGTAAGATTTTTTAAAATACAATGAAGCTCTGCTGATGCCACGAACATTACATGCACAGTTGAGAGTTGTTGACCACTAGATGGTTCCCAGAGAACATACTTTCATGATGAAGATGATGATGATTGCCTCTCTTTTTGAAACTAAGCGGCTGCAAGGGCCAGAGTATGACCAGAGCTTCGTCTACTGGTGTAACAAAAGTAATAATTACGGTAGGTGTTTTAAATTTCAATCATATGGTATAATTACGAGAGACGCCGTAGTGTAGGCCTCCGGAAATTGCGACCCCCTGGGGTTCTTTAACGTGCACTTAAGCCAGAGCAGACGGGCCTCTTGCTATTAACTTCCGTTGAAATGCAGCCGCCATGGCCGGCATTTGATGCCGCGTCCTTCGAATCAACGGTAGAACACCGTAACCCGTATCACCATGTTGGGCGAGTATAACAAATGAAGTAATAGGATCATAAAAAGAACGGAAGAAATGACATAATTTTTCACTGGTACAGCATTTTACGTACTTACGTTAATCTTGCCGTTTAAAGTATCGGGGCATCCGCAAGAGGTGTTTTCTTTCGGCAGCTGTTGATATCGTTCACGGTTGTTGCAATCAACGCCAATTCTTAAACGTTGCATTATATACAAACACCAGGAGATGGGAGTGTGAAGCCACAACTTTTAATTTGTTTTCGTCGTTTCCGATGTAGCTAAAGTATGTATAATGGGACAAAAAATCACGACGGACCTCTCATTCTTCAAGTGTTCTCAGATGTATAACAAGGCCACGACGTGCCGGAGCGTGACACGTCGAATAGACGCCTAAAGAAGCGGGAGTGCTGGAGGCCATCGTTTAATCGCCGCGTTACGCCTGGCTAAGCATGACTCGAGTAGTTTGTTCCGACGAACTTGGAATCCGGCCCAGAAGCTTCCAGCTGAAGCACGCTGGCGAGGAGTTCAAAATCTGTGATTTTGCCACACATTACAGGCATCAGGCATCGAAAGCGCGCCAACTGACAGGCCTTTAAAAGTGTGATCAAGTATCATAAAACAGTTTTGCTACATGACACTGGAAATCGGTATGGCAGAATGAATAAATATTGTCCCGTGGTTTGGATACATGAATTGACCTATATATTATGTTTAACTGGGTAAGTTCCCATAGTTTTACACATGATGCTCAGCCTCTTAACATGTATATCCCGATAAATATGTACGAGCCGCTGTTCGCCAATGGTTGTGGAACTCTTCTATGTTGGTGGTGTGAAGAAGAAAGAGCATCGTTGGCAAGCAACATCGCCACCGCTTCGGTACTGGGTGATGGGCTTCGCTCGCTCGGCTCGTGCTGATCATCGCCGGCATCTGCTTGACCGTTGCTCTTGCACGATCGTGTTTCTTCGTAGGACCACCGTCGCAACAGTCGCCAATAAACCCTTTTTCAGTGGTTTGATTTACAGACGTAGTACTTAAGTTTGCCATGCGTAAACAATATATAATAGTGCGTTTTTATTCAGACATACACGCGTATAATAAAGACTAGAAGTTTTACCCGGAACGCTTCACTATATACTGCTTTCATTAAAACCTCAGTTTCGCTGCAGCACGGCAAATCCAACAATTCAGTTACTCATCTGCAGCGAGCAGATTTTATAAATTTTATCAATAGCTTCAACAAGAAGTACACCGAGAAGCTCGCTGGGAAAAGTGGCAATATCGGAGCTAGAAAAGCGAAAAAGTAAAGCACTTCAGACTGATTTGTTGTGCCTTGATTCTTTGCAAGACTTGAACCAAGCTTGTGCGAATCACTTTGCAGTTGCGACGATCAAGGAGTTCTCGTCTACCTCGGAATCGAATCAGCTGTCACCGAGGGAGGAAATCAGGGCAGGCATCTGATTGAGTTGACCACCGGCAGGAGGGCGTACCACTCACGCACGTTCGGACAGTCGAGTGACTTCAGCCTGTACAGCGAACGTGGCTGGAATGCGGAGCCAGAACACTGTTGTGTGACATTAGTTGTCTACGTGCACATCTGGTTAAGTTTCGCAACGGATGGATCAGACAGGAAGCTCAATAAAGCTTCGCAACAATATCCTGTTCCACAACAGAAAGCAAAACCTATATATCAATAATAACAGGGCGAGAAAAGAAGCACCAGGCTTGTCAAGCCACACCAAAAAGCTCTAGCCCCACCGCGGTTGTCTAGTCGCTAGTGCACTCGGCTGCTGAACCGCAGGTCGCGGGATCGAATACCGGCTTAGGCGACTGCATTTTCGATGGAGGCAAAAATGCTGTAGGCCCGTGTGCTCAGATTTGGGTCCACGTTGAACAATTCCAGGTGGTTGAAATTTCCGGATCGCCCCACCACGGTGGTCTAGTGGCTAAGGTACTCGGCTGCTTGCCCCACAGGTCGCGGGTTCGAATCCCTGCTGCGGCGGCTGCATTTCCGATGGAGGCGGAAATGTTGTAGGCCCGTGTGCTCAGATTTGGGTGCACGTTAAAGAACCCCAGGTGGTCGAAATTTCCGGAGCCCTCCACTACGGCGTCTCTCATAATTATATGGTGGTTTTGGGACGTTAAACCCCACATATAAATCAATCAATCAATCAATCAATCAATCAATCAAATTTCCGGATCCCTCCACTACGGCGTCTTTCATAATCATATGGTGGTTTTGGGATGTTGAACCACACATATCAATCAATTACCAACAAGTTCTGGGTCAGATCATTTTAAACTCTATTCAAGTGCCTTTTCATTTATTTTTAAGGAAGATATTCAGACCGACTGTGACGTTCGACACGTTGGCGAGGACGCGAAGTTCATCTTGAAGTGCATGCGCGAGATTCTGCAAACACCGCAACGTCCTTGCCAGAATCTGCAGTTTCAAAATTATGGCTGTAATTGAATTTCTATATCTGCTCGCACGCATACATGGCACGAATATGTGACATGTATTTAATGTATAGCGATACACGTGCACGCCATATATATCCACGCGCATACGAAACACATGCATTTAAGTAAACACTTTGCACGGCGCATCAATACGAATCAATACGAATGGCGAACATGTCCGCATTACTTCGAGAACTACTTCGAAACGACATGTGGGCAGCCCATAACGTGAGGTTCTGACCTTTCAAGTGAAACTGTGTTTCTCGTATGAATTACTCAACATAACAGGCAAACGATCCAATAGCACGACAATAAAGAATGGTACCGCAAGGGACAAGTCACACGCCATTCCATTTTGGGATCCCCAGAAAGGCGCATATGACTGTTGCACAGAGGAACGTTTCATGCTTGTTCGCTTGAAGGTCAACTTAATCAGCCTCGGGCAGCCGCCGTAGTTCGGGAACTCAGGAGCTGTTGGCCTTCTCAGTGGCACTAAATGTCTCGCATGTCCGCTTCGTATTAAGCGTTGCACGAGCGCCCATGTAATTGCACCAATTGAGTTTCGTAAAATGTTTTTATAGGAAATTATATGGTTTCGCACAGTCTTAACAGAATGCTCGTGCTCCAGATAACATCCCCAGTTCGCTGTGACTCATATGGCTGATGAAATATTTTCGCACCCTGTTTTCGTGCTGCGACATTAGCGCACCCTGTCATGACCCTTTAGTTACATGCCAGGTAAATTGCACTTATCCGGCCAATAATGCGTTGCGACGTTGAACTCATAAACAACTTACTAACTTGCGCTCCAAGGGCCACACGATATTCGCGAGCGATAATTCAATACGCGACCTCATTTATTCCTGTATATTATCGGCAACGTTTCATTTACTATTTGACTGATCGGGAAGACCATGGTTGCACGCGAGAAGGGAAGATGGCTCTACTTGGGGATTTTGATCTCTTATCCTCGAATACGAGTTATCGGGGGTTGCAATACACTGACGACATTTTTTGTTCAAAGTGATGACTGACACTGTGACACAAGATAATTTAGGGGCGAAGTTCCTTTCGCCTTGGGTCGTTCCCTCCTCTGTAGTAGTAGTCATAGTAGTAGTAGTATTTAGCCACCTCTAGTTCATGAGTTGTTCTATCGATGGCGTCGTGTGTATATGTCCCTGGAAATGATATAACTAGATGGCGTTAGTGGTTTTCACAGCATATATCATCGGAGTGAATGATGAGTGGGGTGAAGCGTCCGTCCGTCCGTGCGTCCGCAAGTCTGTTTCAAGGAGACAGACAGACGGACGGATGGACGGACGGACAGATAGACGGATGTGCTATTCACGATTTACCAATAAAACCCTCCGACGCTTCGCCCCACTCATCATCAATCACTCCGTGGATACGCTGTGATTCTTTTTAACAAGACCTTCTTATCCAGAAGAATGTGGGGATGTTCAAGCCCCTCCCCTCCACCCTCTCCCTCTTAACTCATGCATCTATTCAATTAATATCGAACCTACAAATGAACGCTAATCCGTTGATGTGTGAGTAGACATAATTTGTAGACACGTGAGCCGGCATAAGGCTGATAATAATGCTGATATTGAAGTAATTAGAATAATATTGGGGTGGAGCATGCACATTTGGCAAGCACTCTCAAATTATGACAGGTAGATTGCCACTGTCCCTCAAGAGGAACGTATATAACAGCTGTATCTTGCCGGTACTTAGCTACGGAGCAGAAACCTGCAGACTTACAGAGAGGGTTCAGCTTAAATTGAGGACGACGCAGCGAGCAATGGAAAGAAAATGGTAGGTGTAACCTTACGAAACAAGAAGAGAGCAGAGTGGATTAGAGAACAAACGGGGGTTAAGGATATCATAGTTGAAATCAAAAAGAGGAAGTGGACATGGGCCGGGCGTGTAGCGAAAAGGCAGGATAACCACTGGTAATTAAGGGTAACTAACTGTATTCCCAGAGAAGGCAAGCGGGTTAGGGGGAGACAGAAGGTTAGGTTGGCAAATGAGATTAAGAAGTTAGTGGGTATAAAATGGCAGCAGCAAGCACAGGACCAAGTTGAATGGCGGAACATGGGAGGGGCCTTTGTCCTGCAGTCGACGTAGTCAGGCTGATGATGATGATGATGAATGCTGAGGCTGAATAGATAAGATGAAAGGTCGGCAAAACTATGGGGAGCTCGCTCGATCACTTATGAAATGCACTTCGCCCTTACGGATCCAAGTTTTTCTCAACCGAACTCACTCGTACTCAGGCTGAAAAAATATTACTCACCCCGACTATCTGAAATTCAAGGCTAGATCATGAGTCAGCTCATAAGAGAGTTTGCTGACCTATGACATTAGCCAGTGATATTAACGACTATAGTCGTCAACTAGGGCTTCATATCTTTGCAGAGCGTAGCACACAATAAATTACTGACCGGGCGAAGCCATCATAGTGTTATACACTACTCACAATGACGCGAAAACACTGACCACGACAATGTGAATAGTTCCGAGAAACTCTGATTATTCAAACTTTTTTAAAATATTTACTGGTAACCCAGTCACTAAGGGCGTTATGACATCAAAATCATTCCCGATGCTAGTATAATATTTCAGGCATTAAACAACAGTATGCAGGAAATGTGTGCTTCGGAGTGCTAAATTGAGCGCATTATGGAAGTAACCTCATTGCAAAGTTTTCTAAACTCACTAGCGACGCCTATATCTGTGGGGCTATTTATTTATTTATTTATTTATTTGTTTATTCATTCATTTACGTTAGACGTAGTTGACTCGCAGAAAGAAATGCTCCACAGAGAGCACTATGCAGATATGTGAGCAGTACGACCCGATGCCAGGACCAGTTTTCGTGGCAACTTGAGCTCCTGGAAGTGGCGTGTTCAACAAAGCGCATCCACCTGCCTGTCTTGAGAGTCGTGTCATGTTCGGTCATTCGCACCGCTTCATTGCGTATACTCCAGGGTCGCCTGCTCGTTCGATAGTCACCATTAGCGTCCCTGATGGCGTGTCGTGGTGTTTTTGTATGCGTTACATAAACGTGCGGGTGAGCATTGTTGCATGCAATGCGAACCGAGGATCTCCTACCTCAGCAAGCGTTCTCTTCGAAAACCTCACTTGCTTTCATTTCGTAGTTGCCTACGATATTGACTCGTCTTGGCTACAATCTGTGTTCGGAGGAAACAATAATGGTACGATGGCCTCACAGTGGTCGTTTCTGCAGACGTCCATCAAGGCACGTTTAATGCGATAAGTGGATATAAAGGTTTAACGTATGGGTGGCTTATTAGACAAATGCTATATGATTTTCCCAGACAATACCCACCTGTTATGTCCATCTGCTCTGTTTTGCCGCCATTATTTTCATCCTTCCTCTTGATTCCTTCGTTCAGTATAGGGTATCAAACAAAATATTGTTCTTCTGTATGAACTCCTCACCCTCTTTATACTTTTTGTCGCGCTCTCACACACATTCACACACCCCAGGTGGTTGACATTTCCGGAGCCCTCCACTACGGCGTCTTTCATAATCCTATCGTGATTTTGGGACGTTCAACCCCACAAATCAATCAATCAATCAATCAATCGATCAATCAATCAATCAATCAATCAATCAATCAACACACACCCACACACGCCTTTACACTTTTTATTTCCTTATTCTGTCAGGGTTAGCGTTTCTTGAAGAGTCCTACGTAATTAGTGAGCATCTTTCCACGATGAATATCATCGCGAAAGGTAGCACGCGCTGTCCAAATAAACGCAGAAAACGCTTAGCCCAAAACAACAAGTAAATTTTGTGTTGAATATTTTATATTCGTCGTCCAGTTACACTCAACTACGATATTGCAGCGTCAGAAATGCAAGTCACAGTAATAGCGCATGCAGGTGGAACCAGTGCACGTGGAACTTTTCTGTGGCATTTTTAGTTTTATTATTGTAAGCTATTAGGCTAAGTATAGCAAAGAGCCTATGACAAGTTGTCATATGTGGAATGAAACAAGAGACGTAATGGCGTAAAATGCTCCCATGCCATCAGTCTTCATCAACCAATACTTTTGTTCTGATGTGTGCCATATTTATCTTTGAGAGTGCGAACAAAAAAATGTATAACCTGGTTTCTTTTTTCTTTTTTTTTTGCTCCAATATTACCACATTCTCAGCCTTTGTTCGTGATTAACATAAAAATGAAAAAAAAAATTAAAAGATGAGAGAAATTTTGAGAGATAACCATTTTCTGATTTTGTATACATCGCATATTGGTGAATGAGCTATTGCGTTGTTCTCTTGATATTGTCGACACATTAATTAATTGGTCGATGCGGCCTAGAGGCATAGCCATACTTGCCATAAAGGGCTTGAATCAACTTTTGCACGATTTTGATTTCACAGAAAGCTCTGTAGGCACCTATAACAACCCGAAGTTTGTCGCTATGAAGTCACTAACGGCACAGCAGCAGCGAGAGTATTCCATCGAAAGTAAACGTGTGGATGGTGCAACAATATTTTATGAGTTGTCGCATAACATCCATCAGCGTGTGTTTGTTTTTTAATATGAACTTCTCGCAAGATTTTACAGCTTTCATTCTTTAACGACACAATACGGCACTGCATTTTTTGTGAATTGGCGGGAAGTGCAGTCGCGCTTGGGAAAGATCCAGCTGGAGTGGGAGCTCCCATTCCCAGAGTTATAAATGACTACTGCTGTACGTTAGATACTTGAACAGCTGGTTGAAAAGCTGTCACATGATTTCAGTAGGCCATGACTTTGGAACACTGTGGCTTTGTACTACTCGCACATAGAGGCAAGAGAGGGTGGGATTATAACCGCTCTTCTCCAAAATTCTAACTTTGCATGCGCATATATACATGCACACATACAAACGTACACACGAACACACATCAAGTGTATGGTTGAACACCACACACACAAAAAAAAAATCTGGTTACGCTACTTCTTCATGCCGTTGAATGACACAAAATGTCACAAATTAATGTGAATTTGTAAAGGAGATATTTCAAGCGCGAGATCAATCATTATCGACTTACCTGAACAGATGTCCGACACTTCGTGGGGCAAATAGTCTCATCCGACGCTCCATGTCAGCGGCGACTCCCACACTTCCCTACGGACCACGCAGTTTTCTTTCAAGCTTCGCGCGGCATGTCGCAAAAAGTAGTGTGTGCCAAGCCCTTCGATCAGAGCAACGTGAAACTCGGCGTTGTACGCACAGGTGAAATCACCGGAAGAGAAAGCGAGGTAGGGAGACGCATAGGCTTGACGCTAGCGAGCGGGTGAGGAGGAGGAGGGACTTCACTGCAAAAGGCGGCAAACCGCCGAGTGAAGGGAGGGGGGCGGGGTCCGCGACCGCAGTGCCGCGCGCGTCGCTGGACCGTGCGCTCGGCGAGGACGTCGGCGACAACGCGCTCGAAACTCTCTAGCAGCGTCCCGAGCGCGCTTCGGGCATCGACTGCGCGCCGCGTCCCGTTTCCGGCTCTTGGGGCAACGAGGGAGAGCCGGCGCCAAGTTGGGCGCCGCGCGGCGCTCCGCGACCTCGCCGCCGTGGACGGGCGCTGGCCGCTCCCCCTTTCTCACGCATGCTCTCTCTCTCTCTCTTTCACCGAGTCCTTGATTCGTTCGGTTGACTCGCACGCATGGGGTTGTTACTTGTAGCGAAGGGGTGAACGCGCAATGGTTATCGCCTATAAGTTTTTCGCCCCAAAGCTGAATTCGGACGTGTCGGTTAGGCTTAACTGCTACGATACAGTAGATATGGTAGTTTAGCACCGCTGGATTCCGTGTTGACCGGTTGTGCCATTGCGATCTCCGACGACAGGGCAGCTCTGGCCGACTGGGTTGGTCCTACGCCACTTCCTGACGCCGGTCCCCGACGACGACGACAGCGTAGCTCTGGGCGACTGGATTAGCCCTACGCCATCTCCTGTTGCCGACAAGAACTCTCGCCGGTGGTGCCCCATCCTCGGGCTCTTGCGACCGTGTTCATCTTTCCTATTTTCTCCTTACTTCCGTCACTCGCTGTGCCTGCGCCTCTCTCTATGTATATTTACCTTTTAATCCTACGCTTTTATTCCCTCCTTACCCCCATCCTTTGTGAGCTACTGTTGAGGTGTCGCACCAAATGCAAACAGTTATGGGGCTCACTTTTCTTTTCTTTTTCTTTTTATAACCACATAAATAATGAACGCGCAGATGAAGCTGGAGCTTGATGCATACTAAAGGTATCAGCCCGAGAACGACGTAAATAAGATGGAAAAAGGAGGCTGGACAGCACTCGTCCCGTTTCCTCCTTTTTATGTGTTTCTGTCGGTTTTTCATTGTTACATTAAATACGCGTCGATTGGACCTCGGTCACCTTTCTACCTTACGCAGGGCTACCCTGGTAAGTGAGGGTGAAGTAGTCCTTGGATCTACTTCAGCTGCGTGAGAGCGATCTAACATCCTGGGGTGTTGATTGAAGCTCTTTTCGACCTCCTTGCGCGCTCTGTGTGGTGGAGAGCTACAGTTTTGCGCAGAATTATACCCAACGTAGATGTCTCGAAAACCGTGTGCGAAAAAATTAAAAAAAAAACACTCATCAGAAATAAGAACGATTAATAAGTTGTGGTCCATGTGGTGCATGTCATGTCCCGTTTGAAGATTTAGTTTTATGCAACGCCCCACCACGGTGGTCCAGTGGCTAAAGTACTCAGCTGCTGACCCGCGGCTCACGGGATCGCATCCCGGAGGCGGCGACTGCATTTCCGATGCAGGCGAGAACGCTGTAGGTCAATGTGCTCAGATTTAGGTGCACGTTAAAGAACTCCAGGTAGTCGAAATTTCCCCGAGTCCTCCACCACAGGGTCTCTCATAACCATATGGTAATATTGGGACGTTAGACCCTGCATAATAGCTAAAGTTGTTTGGAAGACTGGAAACGCACAGACTCGCATTAGTGTTCATTTAGTACATACAGGGTGTCTCAAAAAAACGTGTTCAATATTCTTTAAAGTTACAGAAAAGAGGGATAGCGAGCTACTTGCGGCTTTGCCTTTTATTGTGGCATTTTCAGATGCGTACAAACAATAATTACTGCAGCAATTATGAAAATAAGCACAAGTGACTTTTTAGCCAGCGGTGATAGCCGGTTGAGTCAAATGGGTGAATTCAAGCTCCCGGTCCTACTAATAGTCCAAAGTCACTTTGAAATTTCCAAAAAAGTGGCCACTTGTAATCACCATGGAGCGATGCAATCTGGCCAATTTAGCAGGCGAAACTGACACCGACGCACCAAACAGCGCATCTACCATTCACTTTGACAACAACCCCAGTGACGATACTGTTTACCTCGCCGTTATCAACCGTCTATTGCTTCGCTTCGCTTCGAGGCCGCTTTGGCCGCTTATCGACACTCGCATATCCCCCCCCCCCCCCCCAATGCGAGAGAAACAGTGTCGTCATTGAGGGTGTTGCTGAAGTGAATGGTAGATGCGCTGCTTGGTGCGTCGGTTTCGGTTTCGCCAGCTGAATTGGCCAGATTGCATCGCTCCACGGGGATTACCAGTGGCCGCTTTCCGAAACTTCAAAGTGGCTATGTGCTATTCGTAGGACAGAGAGCTTGAATTCACCCTTTTACTTGACCAGCTATTACCACTAGTTAAAAAGCCGATTGTGTGAATTTCTATAATTATTATAATTATTGCCGTAATTAAAGTTCGTACCCATATGAAGATGCCTACAATAAAGTTGTTACCATGCACCAAACCAATCTCAAGATGCCTTCTGCCACAGAAAGGCAACGCCGCAAAAAGGACGCAGATAACTTCTTTCTGTATTTTTTAAAGAATATTGGACACATTTTTTGAAACACCCAGTATAGTCTTGCTTGTGAATCCTCCCTCCCGCACTGCTGACCCTCCCCTCTTTTTCGCCTTCCTCCCCTCTTCGGGAGATGTTCCATAATTTTTTTCGGCCCTCACGTGGCGGATCATACAATTCTGATCAGTAAGAACAATGCCCTATATTATGATGAAACGTTCTCGCTTCGTTCCTGCCTGCAACTTTGAGTTCAGGTAAGGATCTGTAAAAATTCGAAAAGCTCGAATAACCGATCAACCGAAAGTTATTATTCCTAGGATCAGACTTTTGAAATAACAAAAAAAGAATCAAATGATCTATTAAATTCAGTGCTTATCACATATAACATATTCAGAATGCCGATCATGTTTCGAATAATCAGCATTAGGGGAAAACCCACAAAGGAGCAACACGTGTTAGAACATCAAGGCAGCACTCATCTTGTTTTGATTTTTGAATTACCAAGATAAATGCATGCAGCGCAACCATTTAGGAACTACCAATTTCGTCGTGGTCGCAGATAAAGTAGCCTTTAAAGCTTTGGTTTTGTCAAGCGAAAGTGTCATTTTCCATCTGTTATACATGAAATTCATGGGGTCAACTCTGCAAACATATCGTTCATTTTTATGCTTCAGTTTTTTTTATGAGGTGGGGACGAAGTACTTCCTTGAATTATCAACTAACCGCTGTATTTCAGTGTACAGTTAAAAAATTTTCTCCTCGGTGGTCACTGCATATACATGGCTACCTTAGTTAAAAAAAACATAAAACTCGCATTTTTCGGCAAAACATAATCGTAACGCCCCGTTTATTATTATTTGTGATTATTCGTTCCAAATTAAATACTGTTGAAACACATAACTGTTTTTCAGATTGCTCTCCTTCTCTCCTCTCTTTCTCTTTTCAATCCCCATCTCCTGTCCCCAGTGCAGGCTAGCAAACTGGACGCTCATCTGGTTAACTTCCCGGCCTTTCCTCTCTTGTTTTTTCCTCCTCACTGCCTTACTGTTTGAATAGTGTTCATTTGTATTTGTATTTGATTTGTGATCAGTTGTACTGTGTGATTCGTATTCTATTCGGTTCTAAGATTGGCTATTCGCGCACAGCCGTATATGTGCAGGTAGTCGACAGAAAAAAGCATCTTTGTCCAATTCCTGGAATGCAAAAAGCTATTCAAGACTTGAGCTCCTGTGATACCGAGATCTGGTGCTGAATAAGTGGTTCGTGCCTTGTCTATTATATTGTGGGCTATGTGCGAACGGAGCTGATTTTTTGCATCAATTGTAAAATATGCAAGGCCACTTGCCTAAACATAAAAAAAAACGGCACCCCAAATCTGCGGGCCGGGTTATTGGAACCATTGGCCTCTTTTACCTCCCAGGCGGGCTAAGCCCGCGCTTCTGTTTTGTAGACAACTTTTAGGGGTGAAGCACTTTAAGTCGTGCGTCCTCGATGTATGTAGTTGTAGGTAGCCACCTCTCGTTTAGTTCTTGGAATGTCCGCTAGATGGTGGAACTTTTATTTATTGAATATAAAATGAAAAGATGCGGCAAGATAGTGGTACTTGAAAGTGTTCACAAGACAGACGGACGGACGGACGGACGGAAGGACGGACGGATGGACGGACGGATGGACGGACGGATGGACGGACGGATGGACGGACGGATGGATGGATGGATTGATGGATGGATGGACGGATGGACGGATGGATGGACAATTCACGGTTTACCGATGAAACCTTCCGAAGCTTTTCTCTACTCTTCATAATTCACTCCGTGGATATGCTGTAATTTTTATTGCACAGATAAAAAAACTTGCTTCGTGTACGAATGTGTTTTCTCCTCAACTAATATCATGTTTTTTTTTGCTGACAAAATATACACATGGCGTCTTGACAAATCACGGCTGCACTGTGTTTGTCATCACTACGCGGAATGTCAAAGGGTGTTCACAGTGCTTTCAAACCGGACTGATGTGTGCCTGTCAATAGTAATAACTGGACAGTGCGCACAGTACAATTTCTGGTGCACGTGTGGAACTGACAACTTTTCATCAAAGACTGGTATTGTGCATATCTTTTGGTTTCTCACAATTTTTCTCCCTTATTGAAGGTCGGTTGAGGAATGTCAGGGATGCTATTGTAATACGACAACCGGCCAATTTTGTTCTACTTCACGTATTTCTTTTGTGATATCTTGCACGGGGACCCACCATTGGAGATACGTGCGCTGCAGACGTTGGGACGCGTTGAAGGGAATCACGTGACAGTACCCTGCTTCACGGAACCTTACTCCGACAACGGGAAGCTGGCAGCCCGAGCGCGTTTTTAGATGCGAAGCAGCGAGCTTCATGCGGTGTGCGTGGCCTCTCTTACTGCACAGGCGCGACAGCTTGCCACAAGCACTGCCAGAACACGCTCACGCATAGAGTTTCCTAAATTTGACTAGAGGGGACTCTGTCGCTGCGATCGTTCAGCGACCATGGGAATCACGGGCAGTACACATATTTGCCTAGTCTTTGCACTTGCGGGCGGCGAATCGTACTTGCGGCTTTGCTTATTGCTGGTTACGGTTTCGTTTCGAAGGAACAAACGAACCCTTTTGGAGCTTCGCGACCCGATTTGAAATGACAAGTCTAAAAGAATAAGGTGGTGAAGCGCAACCGCTGAACAATTGCTGATTTTTGTTTTGCGACAAAACAGCTTCAAGCCACACGAACACACATGGAGCCGAAAACAGGCCAGAAGTACGAATATTAGACAAATGTGTGTACTACCCATCATTCCCATGCTCGCATTCCCATAGACACTAGCGCCAGAGTTCTCTCTAGTGTATATTAGGAAACTCTATGCGCTCACGCACTAGCGCGTTCAGGCCGGTGCAAGGCGCAGAGTTTCCTAAAATTAACTAGAGAAAACTCTGGCGCTGCGATCGTTCAGTGACAATAGGAATCATGGGTCTGACATAGATTTTTTGAGGGGCGAAGCTCCTTATAGCGGCACCCGTTCTTCCCTCGTAGCCGTTGTATTATGTAACAAATATAACATTTTTGACCTTCAAGGTGGTGCTGGTAAGAGATTTCTTCTGTGCGTTGTTGAACAATAAAAAATAGTGTTCAATGTACATGCCAATGGCTGCTAATGGGGAATGAGAGACAGGAGCATTTGGCTTTTAGCTAATGCGCACGCTGCGATTCCTATTAGCAGCCATTGGCATGTGCATTGAGCACTATCTGACAAGAAAGGGTTGCTACGTCATACTCGCTGGGTGTAACCTCCTTAGTTTTAGAAAGGTTTAGCGAGCGTTGAGCCGCAATGCCATGAATACAATGAACTAGTATATACCATGAATGAACTCGAGGTGGTTAAAAGTGGGAAGTAGATACGAAGCGCAAGCCGTAAAAAAGCAAAAGCCGAATTCTCCTGTCTCTCATTTCCTATTAGCAGCCATTGGCATGTACATTGAGCGCTATCTGACAGGAAAAGGTTGCTACGTTATACTCGCTCGGCGTAACCTCCTTGGTCTTAGAAACGTTTAGCGAGCATTGGGCCGGAGCGCCATGAATATAGTGAACTATTATATACCGTGAACTCGAGGAGGTTAAGGTGGGAAGTAGACCCGAAGTGCAAGCCGTAAGAAAGTGTGCGCGTGCCACCTCTCGTTTGGTCCTTGGAATGTTCGCTGGATGGCGGTGCTTCTATATGGGGAATATATGATGAAAAGATGTGACATGGTGGTACTTGGAGTGTTGGATAGATGGAGGAACGGACACACAGACAGATGCATGAACGGACGCAGGGGCGGATGCATGGACGAACGCAAGGACGGACGCACGAACAGATGCACGCACGGACGGGCGGATGAACGCATGGACGGTCACACAGACGGACGCATGGACGGACGGAAGCAAGAACGAATGGACAGACGAATGCTTCGCCCCACTCTCCATCATTCACTCCGTGGATATTGTTATGCCTGCGAGTCCGCAGCGAACGTCGATGCCTCGGAAAAAGGAAATCTGTGTCACGGCCAGCCCACGAGCCCGCCTGACGCGAACAACTCAACGGCATTAACACGCGACGGCGCCTTTCTGGCGCGCACGTGCAGTGAGTCACACGAGCAGCCCGTCGAGCAAGCAACCGGTGCCTTCCTGTCTGGCGGGTCTGACGCAATGCCTGGCGACGTCACTCGTCCTTGGGTGCAGCCACCTGTAGCGCAGCCTCTCCAGATTCGATGACAAAGAATGACGCGGCCCAGCGGCGACCCCATTGGAGGATTCTAACCTCACGACCAGCGGCGCTTCTGGTTGGACATTCGGGTTGGGCCCGGTGCATATAAAAGAAGCCCTGCGGCGCGTCGCGAGCAGCAGTCCTATGTGAGAGCAGACATGTGTGTCGCAGTTGAACTATGTGAGCAGGAGAGCTATGTGTTACTTGAGCTATGTGTTAGCAGACCCATTTGAGAGTAGAGCTATGTGTTAGAGAGAAGAGCTCGCCTCTTCGCGTCTCTGTCGGCCCCAGTGCCGTTAGAGAGAAGAGCTCGGCTCTTCGCGTCTCTGTCGGCCCCAGTGCCGAATTTGTAACGCCTCTGTATATATGCTGTACATAAACCTTGTTTAACTCACCGTCGTCTCGTCCGCTCGTCTATCAGCTCTGCGCAGAAGCAGTCGCGAGCTGAGAAACCTACGCTACCAAACATCTGGTGACCGTGTCGGCGGAGATCGGAGAAGTGGCGCCTTCGGGACCGTGTTGGCGTCGCCGTCTTTCGAAACAGTGGTTGCAGCGGTGAGATTCGTAGCGCCCTTCGTAACGTCGTCGGAGGCGCGCTTCGCAACAGTGGTTGGCAGCTGCGGGATCGGCCTGCGTCAGCGACATCGATGCGGTGAGTGCCTGATGTTTTCCCCTCAGTTCACCAGACTACTCTAGCTCAGGTTATAGTAATTTAGAGAAGGGCTGTGTGAAGCATTAGAGTGAGCTTTGATCGTTTCAAGCCAAGTCGAAGCGCTTTGAAACCAAAGTTAATGCGGAGGGTGTAAACACGGGAGTGTTAAAAATTGCTTGCGCGTCTTGCTAGTAGACCTATAGTGGGTACGGCAAGTAAATTCTTAACAGGGGCAAACAGCAAGAGGCTAGTGTGAACGATGGAGAACCTTAAAGTGAAGGAACACATCGAAAATTGTGAGGAATTCGGCATTACTTTGGGCCGTGCGAAACGAAAGCAAGCGATCCTTGAGATCATGAGAGATGAAGGAGTTTCGGCTGAGGAAGTCGATGAGGCCTGGGAGGATATTAAAGCACGCCGCGAAGAGGCTGAAAGGCGAGAAGTAGAAGCTCGCGAACGTGAAGAAGCTGAAAGGCGAGAACGCCGTGAGGAGGCCGAGAGGCAGGAGTGCCTTGAGTTGAAACGAATAGAATTGGCAATACTACAGTGTTCGCAGGCGCCTAGCGTAGCTTCTCCAACAGTTCAGGTCAGCGGTTATAGAATTCGGGACCAACTGACACCGTTCGTAGTAGGCGAGGATATGGCCCTCACGCGATCGCAAGCGCGGAAGCTTTCGCAGGAGCTTGATCTTGTTCGGTGTGGTGAAACAAGTTCAAAAGCAGCAGATCTGTGTGATCTTGGTGGCGAGTCGACGGAACCTCAAACACGAAATTCTCCGTGTGCGTCGTTTGAGCGGTCACTCCAGCGGCCCGTCGCCGAAGTGACCGGCGCGGTTTCCGTGGCAGGGGGAGACGACATGGCGCCATTGAGTCGGAGCGAGAGGGATGCAACGCTCTCGCCTGTAGCGGAAAGTTGGAGTGAGCTGTCGAGGGTTGATCGAGAAACGCTCATTCGAGAGCAGCGTGAGGACCTCTCGATTAAGGCGCTAATTGAAAGCGTAAACTTGGGAAAAAAGAAAACGAATGTTTCTTTTTTTTTTTTGAGAAACCAGGGCTTTTGTATCGGAGCTTCACAAATGCGCAAGGTCGTAAGTATGAGCAGTTCTTGGTGCCACAAAAGTATCGTCGCCAACTATTGGAACTGGCGCATGAAAACGCATGGGCAGGGCATCTCGGCATAAAAAAAAACCAAGGCTAGAGTTTCCCTTGAGTTTTATTGGGCGAAATGCTGGAAGGATATCGAAGACTTTGTACGCTCATGTGACACCTGTCAGAGAGCGGGGAAATCCACGGACAAGTGAAAGGCACCCATGAAACCTGTGCCAATTATCACAGAACCTTTTCGGCCCCCTAGTAATTGATATCGTCGGGCCACTGCCAGAGTCAAGGCAAGGTTGTCGGTACATCCCGATGGCTCTCTGTGTAGCCACAAAATTTCCGGAAGCGATACCACTTAAAGAGCTCAATTCTCCTCATGTCATGGATGCACTGCTATCTATATTTGCACGCGTCGGGTTTCCTTCTGAAATCCAATGCGACAATGGTAGTGTCTTCACCAGCTGCCTTACCTCTACCTTTATGGATAAATGTGGAATAAAAGTAGTGTACAGCTCGATCCATCACCCGCAATCTAACCCGGTAGAGCGTATGCATTCCGTTCTGAAACGGATACTGAGAGCTCTTTGCTACGAGCACAAATGCGACTGGGAAGCGTGTGTTCCTCCCGCTATGTTCGCTTTGAGATCAGCTCCTCATGAGAGCACTGGTTTTAGCCCTGCAGAGCTTGTGTATGGCAGAAGTTTGAGAACACCATTGCGAATGCTACGCGAGTCCTGGGAGGGATTAGATGAGGACCCTAATGTAGTTGCGTATGTTCTAGACCTCCTTCAGAGGCTTGGAAAAATGAAAGATCTTGTGGAAAGCCACATGAAGGCTGCACAAGTGTTGTCGAAGGAGTACTACGACAAATCGGCGAAGAAGCGCACTTTTGAAGTTGGTAGTCAAGTGATGCTGCTGCGGCCGTCCAAAAAGAACAAGCTTGAGGTTCATTGGGAAGGGCCCGCCAAAGTAATATCGAAGCTTTCTGATACCAATTATGAAGTGAAATTAGGAAGGCGGCCAAACGAAGTTTACCACAGTAACTTGATGAAACCATACGTTCAACGTCAAGCGGTCGTAAATCTGCTGTTGAATGCGTCAGAGGAAGAGGGAGAAGAAATTTTGAGTTTTAGTGATGTAATCGAAAGGAGATCGGAGGTAATCTTGGAGCAGTTGAACCTAGAGCCTAGGTTAAGTGAAGTAAAGAAGGAGGACCAGAGAAGGCATGTTTCTTTTTTATAAGAAATTTGGACTCCCATATTGTAGTTACACAGATGTGCAACGTTGCAAGTACGAAAAGCCCTTAGTACCGCATAGGTATCGTCGCCTAAAAGTGGCCGGTTACTGAGATGGAGCATGAAACTCCGCAAGCACAACTTTGACGTTCGCTAAAGAAAAAAGGAAAGCTAAACGCTAATGCAGGTGCATTGAGCCGTGCGTTTAGTTAGTACCTTCTCCACCTTTAGGTTTCTCGCTAGCGATTCGGGGCAAAATTTCGACCACATTACGACCTAGGCTAAGAAGCGCTCTCGTCCAGAATAAGCTCAAGGGGCCAACTTTATCCGGTATTCTAATTCATTGCGTTGTCGTACGCGTGAAAAGTCGAGTTCTTATTTTAAGAGTCTTGTGTCCAACATGTGCCTCTTGATGTAGAGGGAACGAAATTCCGATAGACACGTACCTAGGTATATGTTGTACTATACGTTGTCTGGTGTTCTGTCGAGTGACCGAGGGCACTTGCTTGTGTCGTGTGTTGTCTGTTGTCGAACCGTTCTTGACAAGTTGCAGAACCATCGACAAGTGCTGAAACCAAAGATTGTCAGAAGAGACGAGCGAAGCTGGTCGACAAGTTGTGGCGACAAACCAGTGGAGCTGGGATCTGTCCTCAAGAATGGGATGTGTTCCCGGAACAGAGTCTGGAGCTGCATTCTCGCCATGCCCTGGAGGCGAACCTGGAGGGACCTGGTGAACGAGAGCGCCTGACATCCGAGCCACGTGGAAGCAGCTCGTCTTTCCGGCGCATTGTCTGGCGGCGGGGGTGCTGTTATGCCTGCGAGTCCGCAGCGAACGTCCGTGCCTCGGTAAAAGGAAATCTGTGTCAAGGCCAGCCCACGAGCCCGCCTGACGCGAACAACTCAACGGCGTCAACACGCGACGGCGCCTTTCTGGCGCGCACGTGCAGTGAGTCACACGAGCAGCCCGTCGAGCAAGCAACCGGTGCCTTCCTGTCTGTCGGGTCTGGCGCAATGCCTGGCGACGTCACTCGTCCTTGGGTGCAGCCACCTGTAGCGCAGCCTCTACAGATTCGATGAGAAAGAATGACGCGGCCCAGCGGCGACCCCATTGGAGGATTCTAACCTCACGACCAGCGGCGCTTCTGGTTGGACATTCGGGTTGGACCCGGTGCATATAAAAGAAGCCCTGCGGCGCGTCGCGAGCAGCAGTCCTATGTGAGAGCAGACATGTGTGTCGCAGTTGAACTATGTGAGCAGGAGAGCTATGTGTTACTTGAGCTATGTGTTAGCAGACCCATTTGAGAGTAGAGCTATGTGTTAGAGAGAAGAGCTCGGCTCTTCGCGTCTCTGTCGGCCCCAGTGCCGAATTTGTAACGCCTCTGTATATATGCCGTACATAAACCTTGTTTAACTCACCGTCGTCTCGTCCGCTCGCCTATCAGCTCTGCGCAGAAGCAGTCGCGAGCTGAGAAACCTACGCTACCAAACATCTGGTGACCGTGTCGGCGGAGATCGGAGCAGTGGCGCCTTCGGGACCGTGTTGGCGTCGCCGTCTTTCGAAACAGTGGTTGCAGCGGTGAGATTCGTAGCGCCCTTCGTAACGTCGTCGGAGGCGCGCTTCGCAACAATATGCTGCCAATTTTTTTTTTATTCTTCGTGCTTGCGGGGGGCGAATCGCATTCATGGCATCGTTTATAGCTGTGTTGTCGTTTTGTTTCGAATGAAACAACAAAGCATCTGAAGATCGTGACTCGATTGAAGATGGTGATCCAAAAAGATGAAGGTGGTGAAGCGTAACTGCCGAACATTTGCTGATTGTTATTTCGTGACAAGGCAGCTTCAAGCCGTGCGAAGCCAGAAGAAACGTAGAGTACGAAGACTAGGCAAGTTCATGTGCTACCCATAATTCCCATGCTCTCTGAAGCGCCATGCGTCGAAGTGTCCATAGACAATTGCGCCAGATTTCCTTCTGGTGTATATTTAGGAAACTCCATACTTTTAGGGGCTTGGTAAGACACTGGGGCCCCTTCCCCTTACACTATCTTAGCAATCAAGTGATGGCATCGGAGAACGAGGTTCTGCAGACGCGTGATGAACTAACGCGTTGTATCCTAGTGCGAACGCGCTGGCACGCGCTAACGCGATCGCGTCTGCGTAAGTCGCTGTGTAGGATGTTGTCGCCTCTCCCCCTTACACCCTTTCAGTTGTCACGTGATAACGTCGGGAAACGAGATTCTGGAGACCTGTGATGAACGCACATGCGTGGTGTGGTGATGAACCCGCATGACATCCTACAAGAGTTCGGGGGGAGTAACAGCCACAGAAACTACAGTGAATTATCGTTTGCTTCCCTTGCAAGGGCGCGTTCACATCGGGCGTGGTGTCCCCGATGAACGCAAATTTAAGTCGACCCATGCGCTGCTTCACATGAATACCATTAGTGGCGTCATTTTCTCTTTCACTTTCTCACTTCAATCAGCCACGTTTCACTAGTAGTTCATGAGAACGGCCATTAAGATAGAGCAAGAGCTTAGAGAGCGTGAGCAATATTTACGGCGGCATATTGTTCTGATGCTATGTCTCCCCATTATTGCACGAGGCAAGCAAAAGAGTAGGGCGTAGTTTGACATTTATGATTTTCCCAGAACGGATAACAAATGTCACGATGCATGGCTGATGAAGCTTAGAGAAAGTGATGAGCCAAAGTCCCGCGCACGTGTTTGCCGCACGCACTTGCGAAAAGATTGCTTCGTTTGTAATTATAATAGTAACGCAATTAATAGTGACACAAATGTAAAATGTAGATTAGGTGATCAAGATTGAGTTCACACGTCACACCTCCCTCTTCCTGTGGAGACGCCCAAACCTCGAAGTCTTTTAAAACATTACTTCTGGAACGTCCTTCAACATAGTAATTTATCCTACGCACACTGATCAGAGAATAAGTCATTCGGAAACTACCGATACACAGATATAAAGTAGGGGTGGAGAAGAGAGGAGATGGGGCATGCTCTTTAAAAAAAAGCAGTCTGTGAACGAGTTTCTCGTCAAAAGAATGGTCTGGAGTGCGGGGGCATCCTCCCATTGGTTTTAAACCTCCAAGAGCAATTCCCCACACCCCACCCCTTCTTCACACCTTCTGGCCCCGCCGCGGTGGTCTAGTGGCTAAGGTACTCGGCTGCTGACCCGCAGGTCGCGGGTTTTAATCCCGGCTGCGGCGGCTGCATTTCCGATGGAGGCGGAAATGTCGTGGGCCCGTGTGCTCAGATTTGGGTGCACGTTAAAGAACCCCAGGTAGTCGAAATTTCCGGAGCCCTCCACTACGGCGTCTCTCATAATCAAATGGTGGTTTTGGGACGTTAAACCCCACATATCAATCAATCAATCTTCACACCTTCTGGGTTCAGGGCCCCTGCAGATACACTGAAAAAGAGGTGCTCTATAGGAAAGCGCAAATTGACTGCTTTGGAAAACTGATGCTATGAACCACTGTAATCTATCGCTGTGTGTGTATTAATAAGCACTTTGAATTGAAGCAAGATATATTGCTCGCGTTGAGGATGACGGCGGCTTTTATTTTCAAAGAAGGCACTATTTTCAAAATAGTTTTTTTATTTAAATCTGCACAACAATATTTAGGATGACATAAAGAATGATTAACAACAGTTTCGAAAAAGTCGACATGATATTTCTTGCGAAAAAAAAGGTGGTGCTTATGCGTACCACTGTTTTATAACGGGTCATAAAAATGCTAAATATTTATTTGTTGATTTTTTATTCCATAGTGCCAGATTTATTTTGCAAGACATAGGAAAGAGTGGATTGAAAAACAGACGTACTGAAACCAACTGTGAATATACTTTGAAAAAAAAAAATCTGTGGAACAATTAAGAACTGAGAAGTACTCCCAGCATGTGAAACACCGGGAACAATGTAACATAGAAAACACACAGCATACTGAAGGTGAAAATGCCGGCAAGAAAATACACAGGTCACCAGGAAAAACTGTCACTTTAGAACTAGTAGTAACGACAGAGGGAAGAAATGACAAGAAAGAAAAAGGGGACGAGAATGCGCTCTAGAACACAAGTACACAAGCATCTTACACAGTGGTCTGCTCAGCAACGAAAATAGTATGTTTATTATTGCTTGTTTTCATTGTATAGTAACCTACCTTTGAATCATCTGATGGTTTGGAAAATATGTGTTGCTTTTTAACAGGAACACTATTTATACACTTAAAACGGCTGCTTACTTTTGGAACAGCTTTAAGCATTCAATGCACAGCGGAACTTGGTATTTGTTTCCCAAATAAGTACCGTGCATTTATTACGAGCACACGCGAAGGCGACCTGTGATAAACAAACACCAGCCAACGCGATTTC
Organism: Rhipicephalus microplus; assembly: GCF_013339725.1. Classification (NCBI taxonomy): domain Eukaryota; kingdom Metazoa; phylum Arthropoda; class Arachnida; order Ixodida; family Ixodidae; genus Rhipicephalus; species Rhipicephalus microplus. The sequence continues at coordinate 36,237,753 of NC_051170.1, forward strand.
GAGACTGCTGTATTTCCAACTCCTAGTGCGGACTACCATTGACAATGCCAGTGCAAACAATACCTCCGCTGCAATAAAAATGAATGTACTGCCTATGTGAAACAGCTCCGTTGTGAAAGTTATTACTCGTTATTAGGACTAACACCACCAGCCAAAGGCAAACACAGGACGTTTTGTTGAAGAAAATTGCGTTTGAAGAAAACTGATCCCCGCCGTTGTGGGCTCAGTGGCTAAGGTACTCAGCTGCTGACCCGCAGGTCGCGGGATCAAATCCTGGCTGCGGCGGCTGCATTTTCGATGGAGGTGAAAATGCTGTTGGCCCGTGTGCTCCGGTTTGGGTGCACGTTAAAGAAACCCAGGTGGTCAAAATTTCCGGAGCCCTCCACTACGGCGTCTCTCTTATCATAAGGTAGTTTCGGGACGTTACACCCCACATATCAGTCAATCAATCAAATTGAAAAAAATAAGGGTAGCAGATATCCGCCCGCGTTACAAGGGAGTCGCTAGGTTGTGTTTAGTAAACGGGTGAAATGGGACACTTCACACGCATGTTGAAGCGATGCTTTATAGACGCTAATTTAGGTTACTGAAGGTTACTGAAGCGAACATGTTTAGCCAAGTGCAAACTTAACACAACCTTCTTCTACACTTCCGTTGATGGTACCGCTAGCAAGAGCGGCAGGAATTTGGCCATTATTTTACTATAGGTGCTTTAGATGCAATGAAAAAGTGGTACACATGTGTATACTCCGGTCGTACATAGGGCTAGCTGCTGCTCTAAGGTGCATTCACTAGCGACTTACGCTTTCTGGGTCGTTTTTGCCACGTGGCGTTGAGCATTAGCGTCATGTATGTATTGATCTGTGGATTGTTTTCCAGAGGGCATTCGCAGAAAGGCCGCGAATGATTTTCACGGTGCCCCACTTAATGATGAATATGGTTTGCAGCAGTACAGCTTATTTGCTTCACGGCATGACTCAAATGTATTGCGGCAAAGTTAACACTTGAAAAACTTTTTTTTATGATTTTGTACAAAACATTTCCCACTTCCCTTGACGCTGATTGACATAGGACTGAAGTTCCCGTTAGTCATTTGCTCGAAATGTTATGGGCTGCTTGCGCCACCCTTTAACGGAGGCATTAACTCAGCGACTCCGCGGACAGCTGTTCAGTCTTTCCGCGAGATGGCAATGGGTGTAAAGAACGTTAGAGCACACACGTATTCCCACGCTTTGTTAGCGTGCGTTTACGGGCTCTCAAGCAATGCTAACGCAATATCGCTCAAAATCTAGTTACGCAAAGATTTCAGTGTTGTCTTCGTTCGTTTCTACAAACGAATCGGCGTTGTCCGCGAGTGAAGTTTCCAGAGAGATGCAAACAAATGAATAATTAAACAAATATTCAGAGCGAGGGTGAATCAAACCCTCTCATTCTGCATGACAAGCAGGTGTCCTACAACGGAGGCACGTCAGTGCTTAAAACTGCCTAATGAAAAAAAAAACAATGCTATGAAAATGTCATGTGGTGTAAGGAGTCACCTGAATGCATGTAAAATTGTGTGGCAGAATAGATTCGCACCAGGCATCCGAACGTAAGGATTACTCTACGAGTAAGTTGCTTAAAGTTGACTGCCCATTTTACGAAGTGTGTAGTACAAAGGTGAGCGTGACATCTTGCTGACGCGTAGCGCGTATTTCGTCAATTCTCCAAAGCGAGAACGGTGTAGTGGGAACTTTGCAAGCGCATTCGCATAGTCATTCTAGGATAGTTAGCAATGACCCTTGTTGTGTACAGAAACGTTGTTTTTAAAGCAGCATGGATGAAGGCGAAACACATGGGGCCCGGCCAGGCTAAAGCCCCTTGATCCTAGGTCGAGGGGCTTTAGGTAAGGCTATCGCATTTTAATCTTGAAGGCGAGGCTCAAACGTTTTTATTTTTATTTTTATTTGCCTTTGCACGTGTGTGACCCATAGGTCGGTGAACTCACGGATAAGTCGACTACCTCGGACTTACTTCGACTCAGATTAGGCCTTCAGTGTGAGTGAGTCCAGAAACCACGATTTACGTCCAGAAACCACGATTTGATTGTGAGAAAGATACAATGTTGGAAAGAATTTAACGCACACGTAATTCTAAACACATGGGCCTCCAGCATACTGCCTCCCACGAAATGCGGCCGCCGAGGCTGGAATTCGATCCTATCAAAGATACAAATTGCTTGCGCTATTCGAATAAGGTTGCCAAGCTGATTCAACAGCGGGAGTGTTTCTCTATTGAAATCTACAGACGACCGCTGCACTGTTGTATCATTAGACAGAGAAGTCCCGCTTCCGCAGCAGCCGTGCGGACGCAGCCTGCTAGTACGGCTGTTGCGTACGCGCAACCAAATCTGTCTATTACTTGATGACCCTCGCTTCCTTCTGCAAGCTGGTTGAGAGTTCACCTAACTATACAACTGAGATCCGCGATGTGTTGTTGTTGTTGTTGTTGTTGTTGTCGAAAATATTGTGCCCCCAAAACACGTTTTGGCCTTTTGTCTCTCTCTTTACCTTTTTACTGAATTTTCGGATGACGTAACGCCGAATATACGTGGCGAAATTAAAGTTCTGCAGTTGATTTTACGTTCATTATTTATGTTGAGAGCCAAGCCTAACGAAAAGTCGTGGAGGCAACCTTTTTTTTGTCATTTGTCAGCATACGAAAAAAAAAATTGAGGCATTAGCACAAAAGCACCATTTTGCGTTTTGGCTACGGCCCTTACGACCCTTCCACCCCCTCTCTTTTGCCGTTCCCAAGCTCGGCGTCTTTCCCTTCTCAGTCAAAACATGAAAAGAAAAGAAAAACCCCGAACAAACCTGAAATCATCGTCTCTGCAGCATGCGACTGCGTTTGAACATATCCGACGCATTTTATTCTTCCTCACAGCTCTGTCGTGGTATTTTCTCTTTCTTTTCGTACCACAAGACTGTGATTTCGAAAGCTGCCAATTGGCGTCTTGGGAGTCGCCGGCAGCGTTTGCGCTACACTCTATCACGGGCCGGTCCGGATCTCGAACAGACTGGAGACGCGCGTCTAAGTCCACTCGCACTGGGAGCATCGATATGCTGGGAAACGCTTTGTGTTGCGTCGGTGCAATGGGCAGTTCAATGACTCGACTTGGACACGCGCTCTGCCACAACGAAAAAAAAAAAAAAAACATTCCCGAGGGACGCGGTATGTCGCCGCCGAAATTGCCGGCGACAAGTGGGCGTGCATCTCTGCTGCAGCGAGAGAAAGGCGCTGGGATCAGCTAGATCGCTCGAAAGTTGCCCGTGTTAATTAGTTTCGGCTGCCAGCGTGGTCGTTTACGCTTTGTCTCCTCGGCGGCTCGTTTTCGCAAGCATCGACCGCTAATCTGTTCATTCCGTTGTCCTCTGTTCAGAGTTATCTCTTTTCCTCAGGAAACCACCTGCGCCGAGATACTCGGCGACAGTTGGAAAAAGACGAATGAATGCGCGTTACCTCGAGCGTCCGTTGCAAGTGCTCGCATTAGTGCCTAGGCGTCGCTTGAGCCATCATTGCGGCGGATTGCAGGAGATGCCAAATCTTCGACACACAGTAATTCCCCATTGTCAGGCACTCTTGTTTTTTTATGTGTTTTGTCAATACGATGTAGGGAGATGTCGCAATTATAAGGCGCTGACTACTCCCTAGCTATTGAGCTGCTCGAAAATGGAACACTCAGGGTAAAAAAAAAATTACGTACAAAACAGTGTTTTTCCAGCAATGCCAGAACACAAAAAAGCGGCACATTTACTATATGAAATGAAATAACACTATGACACTACAATATGTCGACTAAAAAGTGCAAACAATAATGTTACTTTATGCGAAGTTTTAGCCAGCGAGTGACACATGCACCATATAACTTAGTAGTCTCAAACACACGGCCCGCTGGCCACATGTTTCTAAACATGCAATGGCACATGCCAAAAAAATTAAAAATAAACGGCAATTAGGTGCTTGTGTTTTATTTCATGATCTCTATATACCCATCTTTGAAACAGTGGAAGCACTTCAAGGTCTTTGAGATTCAGGGGTCAACTTTAGTAGCGGAGCAAATTGTGAGCATAACAGCAACTGGTGTAACACCATAGCGGCTGTCTCATAGAGGATGTCCCAGGTAACATTAGCCAGAGTTTAATATAAATATGCTGGCACACAGAATTACGACGCGACCAAATGCGTGCTGCTCACCGTTACCCGGAGTTAGTCAGACTACTTTTGTGTTCTCAAAGATTGTTTAATTAGATATGTTTATTTAACCAACTTTTCAAGAAGCGAAGATGGATAAAAAACTTTAATGAGAAAGTTGTAGATATGTTGGCAAAACATTCGATTAGACAGTTTTGTACTTTATATCTGTTGTGTATTAGTTTTTTTTTTCTGATTACAAGTGGCCGCTAAATACAAAAAAGTACCACGTGACAAACCCACTCGTGCGCCAGTGCACACAATGATTCTAGTGCTCGACTAGAGTCCCTAGGTCGTTGCGGCCAGCACAATTTGCCCCATTGTGCTGGCCGCAACGATGGTAGTGGCTTTACAATGAACACGTTTTTTTATCGGCCACAAAAACGATAACCGCTGTGACAGCTTATCGCTGTCATAAACCGTTGCGAAGGAAGCGTGTCGTTCGCACGTGGAACGCTAGGGAGCACTAGAATCATCATGCGCATTGACGCGCGAGCGGGTTTGTCACGTAGTATTTTTTTTTATTTCGAAGGCATTTATATTTAGCAGAAAAATACTAATACTTAACAGATATAAGGTTCAAAACGATCTATTCGGACGTTTTGCAAACCAATCTACAGCTTTTTCATTGATAGTATTTATCCATCTTCGTTCCTTCAAAACTCAGTTAATTAAACAGATCTAATTAAACAATATTTGCGAACACAAAAAATGGTCTGACTAACTCCAGGCAACGGTGAGCAACATGCATTTGGTCACGTTGTAATTGCGTGTGCCGGCATAGTTTTAAACTCTGGCTAAAGTTACCTGGGACACCCTGTATAACGCAGCCTGAGTAACGCTGCCTATGGATAATATCTGGCCCCGCCGTGGTGGTCTAGTGGCTAAGGTACTCGGCTGCTGACCCGCAGGTCGCGGGCTCAAATCCCGGCTGCGGCGGCTGCATTTCCGATGGAGGCGGAAATGTCGTAGACCCGTGTGCTCAGATTTGGGCGCACGTTAAAAAAACCCAGGTGGTCGAAATTTCCGGAGCCCTCCACTACGGCGTCTCTCATAATCATATGGTGGTTTCGAGACGTGAAACCCCACAAATCAATCAATCAATGAATAATATCTGAAAGTTTCATCATGCTGCCTACCACTTTCACTATGCACAAACAATGTGAAAGTACAGCACAGATTACTCAATAAAATCCGCAAAATCAGCTGTCGTACTGGTGTCATTGCTGTATCTTTCTTTCTTTTTTCGTAAATATTTCTTTCGTGAAAAGAATAAGTTGGATGCGTGTGTGGTTGATCTTCTACACGATGCTTTTTTTTCGTCACTACAAGATGTGTTTGTGTGTGTGTGTGTGTTTTGTGAATGTGTAGGAGCTGATGCGCAAACGTGTGCCATTTCCGACAGTAAACCTGCTTTTTTTCCTCACCACCTACAACAATTTCCCCTTGGACTCTCTCGACTTGAGACAACGGTGCTTTGCCGATTGTGGCTTGATGTCACTTTCGCCAAATTTTTCGTCTTTCGAATCGGCATGGACGACAGTGCCACTTGCGATCATTGCGGCAGCGATGAAACAATAGAGCGTATTCTGTGTCACTGCTCTCGCTACAGCGCGCGCACACTGCCGCTAGCTGCAATACATCAGTCCGCCTTGACGACAGACCCTTGTCAGAACAGTCAGTGCTCAAAAGTGGACACGATCTGTCGTCGTACAGAAAACCGGACAAGGCCTTATTGAACTTTTTGCGTGGTAGTGGCCTATTGAATAGGCTATAGCATAACCACTTTCTTTATTCTTCTTTTTTTTTGCGTGTCTACTTTTCTCTTCGTTTTCTTTCTCATCTTTCTTCCCCATTTCACCTCCCCTTATTGCAGGGTAGCAAACCGGATGCTACAGTTATTGGTTTCCTCTCGGCATCTCTCTCACTTCGTTCTCTCTCTGTCTCAGGCTAATGAAGGTTGCACTAATAAATAAAACAACAAAATAAAAAAATAAATGAATAAAATTGGTCCACATTCCTTACAGCTAACATTTAAGATGTGTTCACGTGGTCGGAGGTCTGTAAGCTTTCACACTCTTGCATGTAATTGGCATCAGCTACCTGATTGCGGGCCCTCAACGCACTTGGGACTTGTGGACTCCCCACCGAGGATTACTAGCATTAATTTTCGCTTCCACCTGTCATCGATGTGCCCAAAAGCAGTGCAAATGTCGATGCGCACTTATAGCTGCGGCCCCAGTGACCCAGTAAAAAGGCGTACCTGTACTTTTATGTCGACGTCTTAGGATCCCTTTAGGAGCTGAACAGAGGAAGTACTAGAAGTAGCACCGCAATCTGACGCTTGACGTGATGCAGCTTTGCATTTTTGATGATTATTTGCTTGTGTACAAACGAAGCGCGTGGCCGACTGTTCAAAGGCGCCTTCATTTGGCGCCTATAGTCCACCCGGGCGTGCTCAAAGGGGAAACAGCGTATCCCAAGGACATTCTTCCTCCGATTTTATTGGGCCGCAGTAATGGAACCAAAGCCGCTTTGAAGTATCGCCGGGGAATGAAGCGGGCAACGTAATACTAGGTGTTCTCTCGCTGAAAAGCCAATCAGCAAGCTAGGCCTCGAGGGGCGCAAGTAAATAGACAACATTTCGAGAGTCCCCCCTTCTCTTCATCTTCAAATACGAAGCCCCAGCCGTCTTTGAACTAAGCTTTGCCGCGCGTCTTCCTTCTCTTTGCTTCGCCCCCCCCCCTCCCCTTCCAACACTTCGATGTTCCGCGCTTCCGAACACATACTGTCCCTGGACACCGATACAAGCTTCCGGGTCGAACTCTTCCAGCGACGCTTTCGGGTTTCAAGAAGGCCGGTTGAGGGTCGCGGTGCCAAAGGGGACGCCGGGCTTAGGCCGCGGGCGCACGGAGGAGAGCGCTGGGCTGGTTCTCATTACCCGCATGACAAAGAGAGTGGCCCGACAACCATATTTCTTGGCTCGCCTCTCGTCTTGAGCAGCGTTTGTGAGGCAGGGTTGAGCTTGGAAAGTTGGGGGCAAAAGGGAACGAAAGGGAGGGCGACACTCCCGAGCAAAAGACTTACCGAGGCTTTCACGCGAGGCACATGCTCTGCGGTGCCCCCTCTTTTACACGTCCTCGCTATTTCGCGCAGTGCACTTTCCTTAGTCTATATCTATTGTCTGCACCCTCTTCTTTTCTGCCTTTTCAACGCGTCTTCCCGGCGATCAATAGGAGTAGTATTGGACCTCTGTAAAGGAGAAACCACAGGCGAACAGGGAGAATCCTTAGATTATCGTGACAACCCCTCTCCTCTCCCTATCGGGCCTGCCCGCCACGAACGCGAGGGAACCGGCACGCTGACAGTATAACTCATAGCCCTCCAAATGGCAGGGCGAGTCGCGTGCGACAGCGGCGGACGTGACGGGAACGTTACTCTCCGAGCATGGCGGTCGTCGACGTGGTTAGGCACAAGTACACATTACACGAGGCGTATACGTGATCCCTTTTCATATCGAGCGTGAAAGCAGCCAGCTCGGCTCGCAGGCGTGGTCCGATGTTCTGTGATTAACGAGGCAGCTACGAGGGCTTAACCGGGTTATCTTCATTAAGACCGTACAAACTCCCTCAGTATCACGCGATGCAGAAGCCTGCCGCCCGGTGGGCCTGCAATGTGTATTTGTCAGCGTTGACAATACATCGGCGAAAAGGCGCGTGGTAGACGGGCTCGTAACGAAAGCCACTTGAAATGCAAATGTAACTAGCTCCGTTGAATGAATCCAAACAGGAACCTCTTTCACTTATATGTTTGTGATACAAGTAGGCTACGAATTTGAACGTTTCGCTGCTCTAATTTTGGGCTTTACATAGACAAAATATGACCAAACGTCATCCTAGGCAAAAAGAACTAAGGAAAAAATTAGCACCCACCTCAATGATTTGTTGTTTTTAGTTTAATCAACGTGAAAAAGGAGAGTTCGTTCACAAGCCAGGGCCATTCATCTGAGGCCAACAAGCTATTTTATGTATTGAACAAAGACAGAACCACCTTCACAGTTAGTTTACTTTCTGTGAAATCGCAAATTAGTAATTAACCCTTTATACTACCTGTCGCGTTCGACATCAAGGCATACTTACCACCGTCCTCCAAGTTCAATGATACGACATCCTATGCTAACAGACTTATTCAACTTTTCTTTTTTTCCCTCGTACTATATATATCAGACTGGGATAATTGTTTGTTGTCTTCCGCCACATTGCGATACTTTCAAATTACACTCACTTTGTTTATATTTGCTTTGTTTTCTTGCCTTTGCCCCCCCCCCACCCTCTACTTTACCTGTAGAAAGCATGAAGTCGAAGAAAGAAAAAAATAACTACATAAAATATTGCAGATGGAAAATTCAAAGCCAATACCATTATTAAGGCTACGTAGGATAAAAAAAACAGACTAAAGCTATCAAAAATATGAAATTTGCATACCGCAATGGTAAAAAAATATTAACGTTGTGGAATGCCTTAAATTTCTCATTCTCTAATACACAGGCGAAAAAGATAATTCAGCTAAAAGAAACACAAATTTACAGAATTACATAATGCAATGCGGCCACAGATGAAACATAATTGCCCAGTCAATAAAATGTTTATGTTTTAGATATCTGCAAGATGGACTTGCAGAGCCTTCAGAGTTTGTTTGAACATGGCTTGGTCGAAGCATCTTTTTGCATGTGCAAACGGCGCCAATCTAACCCGTTCTGATGATTGCGAAATGCACTTCGCTGCCACGCAGTGACTATACTGGTTGCCCGATGAAAGTTTTACTATTTGTTGTGTTAAAACAGCGTTGTGATAATCGATTAGCACTAGCTTTAGTGAACTGCTGCCACAGCGTTTGCTATAATAGCCGCATATTTGTTGCGTTTAGGCTGCATCTTCGGGTTTTCGTTGGTAATTTATAGCTGGATGAATGAGTGACGAGAGTAGTAGAAGCAGCGTCAGCCTTAATGACGTGGCACGAGTATCTCTCGCCTTTTTATCAATGTTTGCTCAGTGCAACATCACTGAAATCAGTGTTTTAAATAAAGAAAGCACAAATATTTTTGGAGTTAAATCGATTCAAAACCGGTCAATATGCCCTGAGCAGCACCCTACGCACGTATAGGTTTACGTTGAAGCGAACCTCACGCTGGCACCTGATTTAGCGTAAAGTTAGATTCGCACATCGTTATGAGCTGTTTGAACTATTATTCATTGTGGGATAATCATAGTGGAATTGCTCTCGGTTGCAAAATATTGCGTGCGACGGGAAAGCCGCAATCGACACAGTTATAGCTATGTAGGGATTGATGCTGGTCAAGAGGGTAGCAATGCACAGTCCCTTCGTCGCATGATAGTAACAGGAACTAGCTTAGAAAGACTCAGTGGCCGCATAAATTACGAGTTTGGTGGTCGGGGAGCTCTATGTTGCCATTTGGTTGTGGATTTTTTTGTTTAGAGTTATTTGCTGATTGCAAAATAGGAAAAATAACATATTTAAAAGCTTTTTCTAAGCACGGAGTATCGAACTCTCTTGGAAGATGACGAAAGCTGCCAGCTACTGACGACACTGTACTGCACCTCATATTTTCTCGGTTGATAGTCGACTTCATCCATGAGAATTCAACGTGCGCAATACAGGGGGAGTCGTGTAAAAATGGTGCGTAGAGATTTGAACAATACACATAAATGTCATCGCTGCTTGCATGTGATTGACACATACGTGACATTCACATACGTGACAACAATGGATTGTCATTTGATCACGTTGAGGAACGAAAATCACAGTGTTACCAAAAACATCAGGACTACTGGGCGGGTAATTAGAATGTGGTAACATCGATGGCAAATTTCATAAGGACAGAATAAAAAAAAAAACAAAAAACAAGGTGAAAGCGGAAACTAACTCAAAAGTACATCAGTTAATGAGCACTCAAAGCATGCAACCGGTATTTAAAAGTGATTGAGAATAAATTTATTGCAAAGCTTGCAGATCATCATATGGAGATGCCTTGTGAGACCTCCTTTATTTAGCTTTTAGCAAGTCCCAGTCTCAGCACTTGGATGAGAAGGAAATGTTGGTCTGTATCAAAATGACTGTGTACGTAAGCACTGCTCCCGCCACCTGAAAATAATATCGAGAATGTCGATCACCTTAATGTGCTTGCGAGCATAGTGATACGGGATATTTGCTGGAAGTGAGATGCATGCACTAGGCACGCACACTGTCACATACAAGACGCGTATGTATTATGATGTCCGATGAAGAGTCACTCATGCATATGCTCACTGTTGTTCTTCGTAAGGGATCTTCAAAGGTTAGCCACATAGGGATCGTGCATACAGTGAGGGAGCGAAGTTAATGACAGCTTGAGGCCCGTGTACTTAGAGTTAGCTGCACATAAAAGAGCTCCTGCTGGTCGAAATTTACCGAGCTTTCAGCTGCGGCGTCTCACATTGTCATACAGTAGTTTTGAAACGTTAAACCCCAGAGATTATCACAAGTTACTGGCACAAAAGACATTCATGGCAGTGCTTTTTGTACCGCTCACGCAGCACATGTTTTCAGCATTCGCAGTGAGAGCTGTAGAGAAAAAAAGAACGAAAGATGTGTATACCATAGCAAACAAATGAAAATGCGGAATGTGAGGTGATAAATCATGACATCTGTATAATAGTGACGGTAACCTTTGCCAGTGAGCTGAGCCGCAGGTCGAAGAGTCCAGCAACAGACAGCCGGTAGCGTTCGGGATCCAGTGAAAGAAGAAACGCTTGAAGCTGCGACAGAGCAAGTGCACAAGGGAATCGGGGCAAGATGGCGAGTTGGGCCAGTTGGTTGACGTTCATTTTGAAAACTTTGGTTGATGCACCGAAAAACATGAACAAGATGAAGTAGACACGACAGCGCCTACACTCTCAACTTATGTAATGTTAAACAGAAAAGATATATAAAGACAGAACAGTTGTTGTTTTATTTAGGAATGGGAATATTTCGTACATCTGAAATATAGTCCTCATGGTGAATTTTGATGCCAAACAGTACTGCTGTGTGGCTTATACTGTCACTGTAAATACCAACTTAGCAGTAACTCTCGAAGAAACTCAGTGCTCCAACAAAGCAATATTAAGTGTGCTGCTGTAAAACAAACTGGGCGCAAGTGCACATAGTTTAACCTGATAGGAAAAGTAAACCACCAACACGATTTTGTAATTGTAGAATATTTTTGTCGATACATTTTTACTCTCGTTTCACTCATTTCCGCAGTACGCAACATATTGAATCACGCCAAGCGAGTTTTATAGCTTATTTGATGAAATATAGAAAAATGTGTGCATTAAGCTTAGAACTGAAAATTTTATCTACCAGGAGCAGAGCATATTTTTTCGTATAACTCTTTTGTATAATTTTGTTTTGTATAACTTCGTAAATTTTGATTTTCGTGTAGTTTTTTGTTCTATCATTTTGTATAACTTTTTTCTTCATGCGACAATTATGCCCATAATATATCCCGTACAAATGCCTATACTTCTTCACGGAAAGGGAGTTTCGTTAAAACGCTCGATTCTGAGATTTTCAGATCTGATAAAGAATTTATCCTTTTATAAAAGCTGGCAGACTTGGATACTCGAAGTTTTGAAAATGTAACTTTTTGTCCTTTTCTCTTTGACGTGTTCACAGGAAATGTGGGTGTACCTATATGTATTCTGTATTTTTCCCGAATCATCACTTCAGGGGGCTTGTGTGTCTTTTATGCACGAACTATATGGCGCAAGCAAACCAGCACTTTCACATGTGTAATTTACTGGGAATTAATATAATATTGTGCCTAACAAAAAAAAAACGAGGCCTTAGAATTTCCCTTTCTTTCCCTCTAGATAACTGGAACTACAATCAGTAGTCTTGGTCCATTTGTAGCTTTTTATGAAATAAAGATCATTCATGTGCAACTTTCATACATTTAGAAACCTAAACATAACAATCAAGTTTTTATTGTACGCTCATAATTTTAGTTTGATTACGTAAGACGTTAGTTACTACCATTGCGATAATTTGCAATGCTTTGCAGATAGCGGGTCTTAACAAAACGAAGTACGTTACTGTAAAAAAAACAAAACAAAGCTAATCAACACTAAACCCACTTTGATACTAAGTTGGAGCTTGTAAGCAACCTTTGCCTATCTTTATAATTCCTTGTAAACGTTATAGCCATATTCTTTACTACCCCTGCTGTACAGCGAAGTGTCGAACCTCATTTTCAAATCCCCGCCTTAGCGATTCTTTCATGATAATCTTGCATGGCGAAATAAATATTCACTTACCTCTCTTTTCTCAGATGACTCTAGCATGCGACAGTATTCGCTTGACGACAAGGTTCTCTTGAGCTTCTTTACCTGACAAAAACAGCAAAAAAAAGACGAAAATGTGAACAGATTAATTGATGTGTGGGGTTTAACGTCCAAAAACCACCATATGATTATGAGAGACGCCGTAGTAGAGGGCTCCGGAAATGTCGACCACCTGGGGTTTTTAACGTGCACGCAAATCCCTAATCCCCTTAGTGTAGGATAGCCAACCGGTTGTCTTTCTGGTTAACCTCCCTGCGTTCTCCTTTTTGTTGCGTCCAAATCTGAGCTCACGGGCCTACAGCATTTCCGCCTCCATCGGATATGCAGCCACCGCAGCCGGGATTCGATCCCGTGACCTGCGGGTCAGCAGCCGAGTACCTTAGCCACTGGACCATCGCGAAAATGTGAACAGCTAGCTCCAAGTGTTCTACAGCTACACCGCTACTTGAATTCCCAGCTACATTGAGCCGTACATTGTCTTTCTAGTTGATTATTAACGCGATGGCGTAACAGAGCTCGTTTCACTGAAATTACGGCGTCGGTGTTGACGTCATTGGTTGTGACCGAAAAACAATAATCTTCTGCGTAACCGAAAAATCGAGAGATATAAAATAAAATTAAGGTTTCCGGTTCAGAATGAAGCCGGAACCCAGACAGTTTGCGTGGCAAGCAGGTTTCTTACCACACAACCACTCGTATATGCTTGAAAATACCGTTAAAATAACTGCTTGGCCTGGAAATTCAGTGAAAATAACGGTCATACTTTGCAAACACACGCGTATTATACAGGCTTCCAATACCGCAGTACCATTGAGTGGTCCGAGCGTACATTTCCATCGGGCGTCAGAACATGTGGCTATGAAAACGACTTCGTGGTTTAAAGACAGCCACCCATTACAATAAGCAGATACGTTACGGTGCGTATTGACCACATAGTTAGTGTATCAAGTTCGACAATGTTTTACGTGCCTAATTACCAGTGATTTTTAGCATGCTACCCATTACACAAAATGCAGCCATATGCAAAAGACTCACTGAGACAAGCCACTTTCGCCCCGTTGCGGTGTTCTATTGTGGCTAAGGTACTCGGCTGCTGAACCGCCGGTCGTGGGATCAAATCCCATTAGTGGTGACTGCATTTTCGATGGAGGCGAAAATGCTGTTCAGACTTGGGCGCACGTTAAAGAACCCCGGCTCGTAGAAATTTCCGGAGCTCTCTACTACAGCGTCTCTCATAATCATATGGTGGTTATGGGATGTCGAACCCCACACATGAACCAATCAACAAGTCACTTTAAACTTGGTCGATTACAACGCAATAACTAACATTTTAAGCTTCCCGAGCAATACCATGTAACGCCATAAAATATAAAGTATGCTTAAGTGGCTGAAGTACGCACTAGGGACAATATATCACGTTGATCTCTCACAGGCGAAGCCTAAAAATCCATGGTAATAAGGGCTGCAGCGTGAGCACGAAGGTGCTAGAAGAAACAGACGAAAGGTGAGGCACGGAAGGCAAAGAGGACAACACGTCGCCTAAAAATCACTCAATATTTTTTTTGTTAAAGGAGAAAAGTGCTCCAGCTTTAATATAAGCACACTTGAAATTTTCAACGTGAAGAAGCGCATTTTACGAGACAATAATCGCTTTGCCAGAGTCAATCCGTGAGTATTGTACATTTTAACAGCAAATGCTTCTAGAAAGAAAGTGTAAAGTGAGAGCATTCAGGAAGCTGAGCTGCGTGCAGGCTTTCGAAGCAGCGTCGAGGGTTGCCACTGGTCTTACCGTAATCCTTTCACTACGAGACTCCCTGTGCTATACGGTGTCTCTCATAATAATATGATGGTTACGGGACGTTAAACTCCAATAATTATTATTGAAACTGGCACATGCGCTTCCGCGCACGCGCGAAGCCTTCGGATTGCGGTGTGGTGCTTTGCAACGTAACTATTGCTGACTGTAGTTGTGCTCCAGTCTAAATTGGATGCGCATGCACGCACATGTCCCTGTCGCTGCTTCTGCCAAATCCCGTGGCAAACCACCTTCGAAGGAGTCTATCCCACTAACGCACAACTCAGCCTCGCGAGGGTTGCGCAAAAAATTCAGTTTCGGTTCACCTAACTTGATTATGACTAGCGATCGAGGTGTTTCGTTATCTCTGAAGCGTTCAAAAGTTAACTCTAATTATCAGATGCCGGAGCTTACCTGTTCCACCAGAGTTTCTGCGCCTTTGGAAAGGATGGTGAAGTGCGCGATGACGTAGAAGGAGTAGATAGCGTACGAGTAGCCGCTGAGTGCGTGGAACTGGTGGGTGAGGGCGTAGTACAGAGAGATACAGAGCCTAGTGACGCAGAATGCGTAGGTCAGGAGGAGTCCCGCCTGGAAGACGTCCTGGATGGCCGTCAGAGCACCACGCACCATTCGCAGGTCACGCTTCAGTTGGCTCAGGACATCGTGGGCGCTTTTTCGGCTAGCTTCGTGCAGGTGTGGCGTAGCTGCGGATTGGACAAGAAATGCTCATGGATGTGTCTAGCTTCTGCAGACAATTTGCCACAAAGCTTTACACTTTTTTTTTCAATGTTGCGGCATCTTGGAGAAACATGCGAGATGCCTTTGCCCTGCAGTGGGCAAAATAAGAATGCAGCAGATGCTGCCGATGATGATGTATGAATCAAGGCAGACCTGATTTGCGCATATAGCCGTCCATCTGAGCGACGTACGCTGATGCCAACCAGGTGGCGACGGTTGCTCCATTATCAGGAATGTAGCTCCAGAATAATGCCACCAGGGCACCGACTATGTCGAATACGGCGTGAAGCACCTCGAAACTTGACGTTGCAGCGGCGAAATAGCGGACTGCCCGCTGCCCATTTTGCTCAGCAGCTTCCACTACCTGCAGAAGCACCAAGCTGCCGTAGATGTGAGAGAGGCGACGCTGGCATGCATCGGGCAGCGGGAATCGTGACTCCATGGAAGTAAACAATGCATCCAGGTTCACTAGGCTCTGCGATCACAGTAAAATAATCAAGTCACGGGGCCCGCAATGGTAGCTTATAACTGTGTACGGGTCGCGCTGCTAAGCTCGAGGAGGCATGTTTGACTACCGGTCATGGTAGTGGCATTTTATGGGAGGCGATATGCAAAAAGGCCTTTGTATGTATAGTTGGACCTATAGGTGCACGTTATTTAAGCAAGGTGTGTTACTTGGCTAGCTTTTATCCGAAAACTGCATACGGAGCGTGGAAGGGACGTGCTGTAAACCTCAGGTAAATCAAATCGTTTACAGTAGCATTGCAGTGCAACCACGC
The DNA here is from genome assembly GCF_013339725.1 of Rhipicephalus microplus. Classification (NCBI taxonomy): domain Eukaryota; kingdom Metazoa; phylum Arthropoda; class Arachnida; order Ixodida; family Ixodidae; genus Rhipicephalus; species Rhipicephalus microplus. The sequence goes on from NC_051170.1 coordinate 36,253,682, forward strand.
AGGTTAGCGTACTTGAAGCAAGTGCTCATTGCAATAGTATAGCGCTGTCATAGTGAATTCTCAACTCCTTTAGTAGAGCTCTTAACACTCTTACAATAAATTAAAACGCAACAGAACCTTGGTACTTTCGTGTATAATTGACTACCACGTTAAGGTAAGTTGAAAGTAGCTCACTGAGGTCATTAGTCCGAACTTTATTAATGAACTTGTTTAAGCGCACCTCCAAGAAATTAAATCGCGGAAACAGAAGCATGAACGAAGCTGTATGCAAGGCAGTTCTCCATCAGAGCAAAAAGATAAGCACAAGTGGCCTATGCCACTCTCGCACTAAGTAGCTCTGTAGTGACACAAACGCCAGCTCTAAAATTCTCACGGTGTATCTAAAAGAGACGCCGCCGCTGCTTTTGACATCGTGGGCGTTAAGCGACGCTCGCCCATGTACCGAGCCATTGTCGGTGACTGCGACAGAACTCACCTGTGGGAATAGGAGCATCGTGACAAAGCAGACACTGCCCTGTGCCAGATACAACAAGGCGGCGGCAGCGTACGCTTTGCTATCCAGCGTGCCGCGGGCGACGTAGTGAGCGGCCGTGCGTATAACCAGTTGCCACATGAGGAAGAAGCAGAGGAGTGAGTAAATCGTGTAGCGAGACCATCGGCTGGTGCGCAGAGGCTGCACAGACCGCTGAGGGTTCCGGTCTGGGAAGAGTGGCACCACGAAGCAGCATCCCAGCACGCGGCAGTTCCGGAGGTAGTACCGAAACAAACTCACTTCTTCAACCGGCTTGAAAGGCTTGTCGTACAACGGCATTGGGATCGGAAAGCCTGCGTAGACGTGGACGCATTGGAATTTGATGCAAAGAATCTATTGTGGCGGCACACTCGGCGCTTGTCATTCTTATTGGCGCCGCAATGTAAAGTGGCCCGATCTAGAAGGCAGCGCATAAATCATTCTCGAGTAACAGGCTTTGAAGTGTGTCGTGGCTAAGGGTGTTTTCCATTTATGGCTGTTACAGACTCGCCGTCACAGTCATTTATAGCGGCGCTGCTCTTTGCAATACTCTTCGATCTTGTTGATATAGGAGGAGGGAGGAAGGAAGGGAATGAAAGGCAGGGAGGTCAACCAGACGCACGTCCGGTTTGCTACCTATCTTGTTGATATAAAAGTTTGGCATTCCTTTCGGCTAGTTCGTAAAGGTAGAATGAAGACTGCAGAATTTCGCACCACATTCCACAACTTTTGCTTTTACCTTATTTCTTGAGACAGCACCAGGTGACGTCTCGCGAAAGTTTGCGATCTTTATTATTAGTTTGCGATCTTTGGTTCTGGTGGTGTTTTGCTGGGCCACCATATGCGTATCTCCTCTGTGACGCCCATGCAGCGCGAGGTTCTGCAGCCTTTCTTCAGACTTGGCACTGAACAAAAACTTTGCTGTTTAATAATAACTTCCGTGCCTCAACTATACGTGGTGTGAAAAAGGCTACCTTTGATAAATGCATAGTCTCGTTCCTAAGAAGAGGCGAATATCTGTAACTTTTATATGAACTTCCCTGATGTGCCGCAAAGCCTACAATGAATTGCCTAAACCCATAAAACTTCAGGTTAATAATACTTACGTATTTGCTTTCGTAATGCTGCAGTCGCAAAATGACGCTGTCTCCCTTGTTCCAATCGACCTATAGAAAACAAGTCTATTTTTGTTTGGTTGCTACCACAATCACGCTTGAACACTCTCCACAGAAGCACAGTGAGCGGTCACCTATAGTTGTGATGCGATAGACCAACTTCCGCACTGTCTTCTTTTTTGAAGCAGTGAGGATTTCTGTGGGCGTATCATCAATCGTGTCAGCTTCTTGCTGGAGACGTAGGTTTCGTGAGCGATGATATCCAGCAGTCTGACAGTCTGGGCCTCTCGGGCAGCAACATGGTGAGCTATATATTTTTTATAAAAGCCTCACAAAGTGTTTCATTTCAAAGTCGACTCCTACACAAATGACTAAAAGCGCTATAGCACTGAATTTTCCCTTTATTCGTTTCATGTACGATCTAAACAATAGTAGCTCAAAGAAGCTGTACATGTATAGTGCTTCCGTCCTATGCCAATTGTTCTCTTTCTTTGATTTTTTTTATTCCCTTCCAAGCCGTCATTTTTCTTAAGCTTGGGTGTTTCTTTCCATTCACCAAGTGTAAAAGTCTTGCTTGCTCTGAAAAAAACCTGTCAACTTTAATGAAAGCCACGCTGTCATAGCGGCGCAAAAACAGAGCAGCTTGTTTGAAGTAAGCAGCAACATTAAAGTTATGCCTTTAGTCTAGTGTGAAAACAAAAACAACCATTATGCGTATACAGTCTTCTTCGCTTGTTTTCAAAGTGTTGCAAAGAAAGATTTCTTAGCATAGTAAACATGCGCAGCCAAGAATTGAGGCGCTAAAAATGCAGGTGATGGTGCACCCGTGTAGCTGCACAGAAAGACTTTTTTTTTTTAAGAACGCAATGGCATCATTCGAAGACTGTTTCTTTGGCAACGGACATAGGGAGGCGAAAATTGAAGGCTTGTGAATGATGAAATCCGGTAATATGGGGTTGAATAATTTCAGTGGCAAGCCATACGTTTATTACACTGTCGAGTAACGAGCCAGGTATTAGTCATGTAAGATTCACGTTGCTTAAAACACGCTATAAAGAAAGCGTAACACTGCTCTGATTTTAAAATGTTGTTACAAAAATCATGAAGTAAATGTACAAAAAAGCGCGAAACGAAGTTCTTTTAGTGCATTTCATTACTTGCATTTTGACGGCGCTGCTATTGGTGTTGAATGATCGTGATGTCATCCAGAAAAAAAATCATTGCCTAATTCTATACTTTCTTTTACTTCACACCTTGGTGACCTATTCGCCACGGTGGTCGAGTGGTCATTGTACCCGACTGTTGGCGCGAAGGACGCATTTTTTGTGGAAGCGCAAATGTTTGAGGCTCATGTACTAACCCTTATGGTAATGTTAAAGAACCCCGAAGGGTCGAAATTTCCAGAGCCCTCCGCAGCTGCGTCCCTCGTAACCATATCTTGGTTTCGGGAAGTTAAATACCAACAATTATCTTTGTAGCTTATCCCTATCAAATATTCTTGCTCAAAAATGTGTATCTCTTTCTATGTCGCGAAAAGCTTCTTTGGCTGCCCTTAATTATTTTTGAAAAGTCGTAATTTCACTGCAAAACACACGGAAACACACGGCGCGCTTCTATCACAAGCAACCGGCCTAATTACGAATGAATGTCTGAGACATATGACCAAATCAGATCCGTGACCATACTGAGATCCCCACAAGAAACAGTAATAAAAATCTGGGGCGCATCGCATTCGGAAACGTGCGGCCGGTGCAAAGGCTCGATTTTTGGTCACATTAAGCTTCGAGGTCGTATTGGGTGGTCAGCTGTCACGCAACAGGGCTTAGAAGGTCGTATTGATTCCTCACGTCACACGGCTGACACGGTAAAATGGAAAGAATTGTGGCGCATACAGGCCGGTACTGTTCGAGGGAAATCGTTAACATGGGCAAAAACATGGGAATGAGCAAAGAGGTGTGATCGATATCGGTGGGTGGAGACGTCGCATCTACAGTGTCTCGCGGGTATTCATATAAACCAATCAGCGACTCTAGCAGAGCACCGAGGAACCCTTTAAATGAAGATAATTGGCTCCTTTTGAACAAGATAGCGTTTAAAAAACTACTAAAGATGAAAGAAAGACTGGTGCATGTGAACTGTCACTGCGCAGAGCTCGAACAATGTTACGCAATGGAAAAAATGGTCATTGCCAACACAGTGAAAACACACAAAAAACATTATGAAGAGAAAGGTCACGTGACTGAAAAGAAAAAGGCTAGGGGGAGGTTAAAGGGGGCGGGGTTAAAGGGGGGGGGGTCACCCTTTGTAATGCAGGACTGGCGCAGGACGATGTTTCTAGACGATTTCGTTTTTTTTTCATATGAGCTGTTCATTGTCACCTACGCCTACGATTTTCAGTAAAAAACTGCGATATAATATTGGTAGACTCCTAGACCATTGAATATAAGTTGAACTAACCCAATGTCGGATTTATTAACTGTGGATAATGTACCAGAGCGGAAATTTAGTCATAACCAGCCATCACCATCATTTAGCAACACTGACCAGAGCCAGCAATAATTTAGCCATCGTTGCTGACAATAATCAGCGTTAGCCAGTGCTAGCTATCACTGGTACTGTACGGTTAAATGCGTGAAATGAAAACGAGTTCTTTGTTTTAGGTGCATGTTCATATTTCTCGTCATCATTTGTCAGTTTGGTAAAATAGAATCTGTTTTAGAGACACAAAAAGAGGGGAGAGGGTGGAACTTGTGAAGACATTGTCTTCAATAGCTGCGGGTACCAATGGCAACATCACTCGACGTCAACTACTATGCCTTTTGAACTGACACGTCGTTGAATGACAGTGCCTTTGACAAATAACGTGCCCCGCCTATAGCGTCCGCCAGCCTATTCGAATCACATAACATCCCTATTCGCACCTTGTGTTTTCTTCTGATGGTTGCCTTTTACATTGTATTTGCGTGATCCACGGGTGACTACACCTTAAGAAGACGTCATCGGCGTCTGTTTTCTTGGAACGCTTTTTATCGTAGGATGGCATCGTGTGGTCTTTCGAGGTCAGAAATCGTCTTCTTGTGTGCCCTTTTATTACTTGCTGATAGACTGTGCATTCCCAAAACTATTGGCTATTCATACTAGACTAACTTTACGCCGACTTAAGCTGAACTTCACCGGAATCGGGAAAAAATGAAATATAAACAGGGTACCTTATGCACAAACTTAAAACGAGCGAAAAAAAAAACATTTCCTTGTTCTTCTCAGTCGATGCATTGTTCCTGCACCGCCACCCTTTTAAAAGGTGTGGTTTTGCAGTTCTCCCAGGATCTGAGGCCACTCACCTGATTTTACGCTGCCTCCGTGATGGCCTCGCCGTTGACCGAGATAGTATTCGTGTGATGACGTCTTGTGACGTCACAGTGATGTCAGTGTGACGTCATAATTATATAATAGATATTGACGATCCGTGACTTCATGAGGAATTCATACGGTGAAGTCATCTCGTGGTGATTACTTTTTGCATCACTCGTGTGGACACCGACGGGAGATGGCGTTCAACATTCGCGTTTGGCGAGGCGTCTAAGTCTGTTGCCTTACTGACGATTTTTACGCGGGTTCTCGTGAACAATGAAGTGAACGATGAACTTGAAGGTCAAATGAGGAGATAAGGGGGAGTTGTTTTGCAGGTATCTAGTTATTTTCTGGGTTTATTCAGGCGAAAGCCTTAAATGTCCCATCAAACACACCAAGCGACCGTCGGTGTCAGTGTGAGCGATGCTAAAAAAGCATCGCCACCGTTTGATGACGTCACAGACCATAAAAATGTCTCACGCCATCACAATACATCGTTACTTCGTCACAGGCGGGCCTATCCCAGAGACACGGAACGTGCAGAAAGCTTGAATTGCCCACGTTCTCTGATGCAGTGTAACATCACGATAGGGGCAGAAAGCTTTCGGGGCGGGGCGATCAATGCATGCAGGTATAAAAAAAATAAAGACCCTGGCTTTGATCTTCGAGTTTTACAGCGATTATTGCATATGGCTAGCAGAAACGAAAATCCGTTCAGCAGCGGTGTCATGAGCGGTCTCCATTGGCTGTGTTATCAGTTACGTCGTTCCAAAGCACGTACGCCATTAACTGCGTTCTGAGTGATGGCAGCCGTGGCGCCGAGAACGGCCGCCACAGTTTCCGCCGAGCTGGCTCGCAATGCCAGGCGCTTGCAACAACACGACATTGCGATGTCAATGAGATGATTTCGGGAGCACGTTCACTGGGGCGGACGCCGCTTTCGGTGGGAGTTTCTCCAGCGGTGCATTGACTTCGGCTGCGACGTCTGTGATCACCTGTGGTTCGAGAACAACCGCTGCGATTAACGCATTGTGAAACGCTTTTAACCGCGCTCATTACATTCCTCCATGACTGCGTAATCATGCGAGACACAATGTGTGGCATGAGAAATCAACACTGTGGTAAACCGGAGCGAAAGGTATGTCGGACCTCATTAAGAAGCACGAGCACGTAACCAGCAATTGCAAAACAAAATCAGTGCCGCCTCGGGTTGAACTCACTGCTAAACACTGGGGCCGCATGTTTCAGCTTTCGCTAGTTAACCATTTGATCGGAGTGCTTGGGCAGGGATTTTTTTTTTAGGCTAATGCATAGGGGACCTTGTGAGTTACTCGTAACGTAAACCTCCAAGTTCTAACAGCCATAGTGTAATTGCGTTTTCCTTTCAATTATGACTGTTGGCTTTCGAAATTTCGGCACAAAGCTATACATGGGCATAAATCTGTCAGTGCCTAAGTTTCTTCTCGTGCCACTGCACAAAAAACTTGTTTCAACAATTGTAGTCTTTGTTTTGTAAGGTTGTCGTTTTCGCGAGCTCATACGAGTTTATTTAATATGATTCGATCTACTTGATGGCATTTCAATTTGGTTTAAGTTGAGCTGGTAAGACCAGGAACTGCAGGCGAAGGAAATGAATGGCCATTGCGCTCACTCACCCAATGCTTCAGTGTGCAACGTGTATAATCGCGTAATAGGACCCCGCCTCACCATACTGAAATTGCCTTGTACTTTTCGAAGCGTGCAGCACATTGGTAATAGGGATTAATGATAATAAAGAAATGATGCCGCATTACTTACCCACGGAGCATTACGTGGGCGTCCGTAGAAACGTGTTATTAAAGCAACATGTTCAACCATACGTCGCTGATTGCGGCGCTCCATTTCGCAGCATCTGTGTCGCAGGAAGCAAAGCAGCCACATGTTCTGCAGTGCGTTGCCCAATGCCTAGCCGATGAATCGTGACACCTCGGAACGGGATTGCTCTGCGCCAGTAACCAATTTTCCTTCCGAATGGACTTGCTCCTAGGGGTGCTGCTAGGAGCTTCAGTATCCTACGGGTACCGTACTTTGCCTACTTTTATTTCACCCCCTTTTCTGCCCGCCCCTGCATCTTGCGCCATCTCTCATCGACCACCCGTTCGTCTTTCCGTCAGCAACGTGGAGGAAAGCTCGCAAGTGGGTCCATTCATTTGCTGTCGTTCTCGGGTTATCGCACGCTCTGCGTCACCCGCTGGTACGTCTTCCGCAGACAAATGGTCAGCGCTCGTCGCTGCTGACAGTGAAGCATGCCAGTTTGCTCGTATTATCAAGACAAAGTGCTCTAAGCGGAAACACTGGCCCATATGGTATCCGCGACATTGTACGATTTGCGACGTGTGAAGCGAGCGAAACGAGGTATTGTTACGTTCGCTCTTACGTAGCTAAAAAGTGGCGAGAAAGCTATAGATCTGCGGAAACGAAATATTCGTAAACCAGCTTGTAGCACTGAGCCGAAGCAAGCGAGGCAAAACAACGAAGCAACAGACGGACACAGTGTCCGTGGGCACACGAAAATAAAAGTTCTCAGGTATAACGTGGGACCAGAAAGCACAAGACATAGATGATTGGCGGGTCATAAAATTTCGCGCAGCAGTGGGCGTATTCAGGAATATCATGATATGTAACCCCCGTTTGTTTCCTGACCAAGTCTGCTTTCTTGATGTCTCTTGAGGTAACACCTATCTTTTTTTTTTTCATCGCTCTCTGCATCGTCTTCAATTTACGTTGAACACTCTGTGTAAGCCTCCAGGTTTTTGCTACATAGGGAAGTGCCGATAACATGTAGCTGTTAGGGATAGAGGGAAGCACATTCGGAATGCGCGTTTACTAAGGTTTCGTGAATATATGACTTGCCTTCTGACTCGGGCATCTTTTAGAAATGCTGCGTTCTGAGTCTCGTTCACTAGATCTACTTGTAAGGGGCGTGATACACTAAATTTTCAAACATAATTGAATCAAAATCGAACAGCGATCAAACTGAATCAAATAGGAATGGGAACTCCAGATTATTTGTATAGCTTTTAATAGTAAGTCAACCATTTTCAATAGAGCATGGTAATCCCACAGTTTTATTTGAAACAAATATTGTACGCGATGCTGGATCAATGATTACTGTGCTCGGCCGCTGAGGTGAAAGTCGCTGGTTCGATACTGGTCATGGCGCTCACATTTTGGTGGAGGTGAAATTATAGAGGCACGTCTACTGTGCAATATTAGTTCAGGTTAATGAACACCATGGAGGTGGTCGCCATTCCCGTATCCATCCATCCACTGCTGCGGCTCCGGGATGTTCTGTTCGCGCTCCACACACACACACACACACACACACACACACACACCACACACACACACACACACACACACACACACACACACACACACACACACACACACACACACACACCACACACACACACACACACACACACACCACACACACACACACACCACACACACACACACACACACACACACACACACACCACACACACACACACACACCACAACACACACACACACACACACACACACACACACACACACACACACACACACACACACACACACACACACACACACCACACCACACACACACACACCCACACACACACACACACACACCACACACACACCACACACACACACACACACACACACACACACACACACACACACCACACACACACACAACACACACACACACACACACACACCACACACACACACACACACAACACACACACACACATATATATATATATATATATATATATATATTATATATATATATATATATATATTATATAATATATATATATATATATATATATATATATATATATATATTCTCCTCGTTATCTCGGTATGGACCTTTTGGAAGTGTTCCAGACTTAATGTAGAGTACTTAAAGGGGTGTTTGTAAATGAATATTACACATAACCCAATTTACGGAAGACATACGGAACACATTGGGCTGTTTGTTTAACTTGATGTTGTGTCTTGTGACGTGAACTGATAAGGTTAGGAAACGCTGAAGGCATCGACCCAACCAATTTGATCTGTATGCGCCTATACCGTAGCGCTGCTCCATTAGTTGCTCAAGATAAAAAAAAAAAACAACTGTGAGGTTTAGGCGTTGCCAAATATGGCGACGTCAAAACATGCGTGCGTTAGTGCTTTCTGCATCCTTTACTGAATGTAAGAAAAGGAAAGATTTCAGCCAAGACTATAGGGCTGCCTATATCATAGTTGTCCGTTCGGAACAACAGCCCCTACGAGAAGAATAATAAAGAGGAAAGAAAAACAAAAAAAAACCAAACTGAGAATGGGACTGAAAAGACTAGATTCTCTTACAAAATGCTAAAACACTGATAAATAAATCTGTACTGCTCTTTTTGTCACACACACTCTCTCTCTCAGACAACACACACGTTTGCACACACTTACACAAAAACACAGGCACACGCATGGTGTCTTTCTTTATATTTTGGTGCATCAGAAGTAGGCAATTTACCTACAAGAATATCGAAAGTACAGCCTTATCCGCTTCTGCGTAGAGAGCGCGAGTGAACAGCACTGCTCTGCTGGGCGACACCTTGAGGCACTTCCGGATTCAGACGTCGTCTGCGCAGCCTGATAAACGTGCCGAACCGTGCGCGTTGCTTTGAAGCAAAAACCATGTCGGCAAGCGCCTTTGTTTTTTTTGGCTCCGCGCTTTACCCATGGTTATCATTTTTTTCGTGTGACTTCGTGTCTGGGAACAGCCGCGAAGCGCGCAACGTTTGCCCTAACAGCACTGATTGCGCTCATGCTACAAGCCCAACCACGTCATAGTTATTATCATTATTATTTTTTATTTTTTTTGGAATCTAGATGTCGGCAATGGCCTAAAGTCGCGTGCATATATGGTTCACCAAGGCCATTTTTTTCAGCGTTCTCACTCGTGAGAAGCAGCTCTTCATGTACGTGCATTAGGCCTCGCATGCTCTCAGCCCCAAGACATCAGACTAGGTAACAGCCACAGGAACTCTCCTTCCAGAGCAAAGCCGGCTGGCTACTTACGCCCTCTACATTGATGTCGAGGGGGATGTACAGTGGTCACACTGATCATAGACGAAATTGATAGCGCGCAATAACCACAGTTCACAGGAAGTTTGGAGGTGCACTAAGTACCAGAAACTCTGATATAGAGCTGAGGGCAAGTCCATGCCCTTTCAAGGGGAGCCCACGAGGGCCGCCTGTCATGTCCTGGACACTCACGTAAATGGGAGCTTCGATGGTCCGCTTGATCGGGGTACTTAAACACAAGGGTAGAATAGGGTCGATGTGGGATAGTGAAGATGACTTTGGAGGATCATTAAGATACGTCGTTCAGCACAGCTTATCATATACCGATGGCTCGAAAAGTGATTTGTTGTGGTGCTGGAGAGTCGCGTTCAAAGCGAACCGTAGATCTTGTCTTTTGAAGAGATTCGCGCGATAGGGTTTATGTAGCAGCAAAGCCGAATTGTGTTTGAGTTAAGTATTAAATTCACAAGCAGAAAAGAAGGCAAAGAAAAGAACGCAAAACGTTTGTCTTCGCAATAATAAAAGTTAATTTTGGTTAGTTTTTTTTCACTTAATGCAAATACTTAATGAACACAAGCACCCTCTTTCATTTCAAATTAATATGCGTAGCAGTGCTAGCCGCGCCGCGGTGGTCTAGAGGCTAAGGTACGCAGCTGCTGACCCGCAGGTCACGTGTTCGCATCCCAGCAGTGGCAGCTTCATTTTCTGTGAAGTCGAAATTGGTGTAGGTTCGTGTGCTCAGACCTGGGTGCACGTGAAAGAACCCCAGGTGGTCGAAATTTCCGGAGCTCTCTACTATGGCGTCTCTCACAATCATATGGTTATTCTAGGACGTTAAAGTCCACATATCAATCAATCAACATATAAATAATGCGTTGCAGTGCTACTTCACTTGTACTTCGCAGACTTTCATCAACACTACTTTTATGTTCATCGACTAACTCCACGTGGAATACATCGTTACTGTCATGTTGTTTTTCACGCCCACAATGCGCTATTTTCAAGTAAATTATGATAGACATCTCACGATGTTTCGTAATACTGTCTTATTCTGACATTTAACGTAGACAGTCTTTACGGAAGCAGCAAGTGGTGTGGAAGACGTCTCTCTGACATTGATACTGTGCGTCTTCTTACCTTGTTTAGACGTGGTATATACCCACCCGGTGGGCACGACATCATCCCGTCTTCAGCTCCATTAGACATCCATTGAGAAAAATAAAAATCGTGGGATGCTTGCTCCCTATCTTGAAGAGAGACGACATTACTAATCAACATTGCGTGTGCGTCGTTTCTTTCAACGGGACGAATTTCGTATGCGTCATTGTTTCGTGACTACGGCCTGAACGATTCGACGAAGGTGGAATACAGAGGGTCAATCGCTTTTAGCGCTCACATATCAACTGGAAAAGACCGGGAACGACGTTTTGCCGTGCGTGTCACCTTTCGCTTTTACTAAAATGCATCGAAGCAGAATAACGCCGAGCAAGCTGGCGATTCGAGCATTACACGAGAAGCACGAAAAAAAAAAAAACTTCCTGTTCATTGCGAGAGAGCACCGATGTCCGTCGTTTTCCTTAATGCATTGCCGAGCTTTACTTATGCGTGAACGACGATTCATTACTTTTTCGCCAGTGAGGCCCATCACCGTCCTCGGCAGTCGATAGCGAAGGAAGTCGGTTCCAATAAGAAATGAAAAAGAAAAAAAGAAGAGAAAGAAAAGGATGGAGGTGTGATCTGGGGCAATGGAAATCGAATGGGTTCTCGGTGAGATTTTACTAGTCTGTATCTAATCAATAGTAGTCTCATTATTCAGCCAGCCGGCGCACTGTGTGCAAGAAGCAACAAAAAAAAAAAATAAGGAAAAGAGACCAAAGGTAAAACTGCCTTAGTTCCAAGACTTCATAGAAGCCATCATCATGGCCTGCTGCTACCATTGCCACCTGGTGCAGAGACTTCGAAAATGGTTGCCGACAGGCACCTCGAGGCTGCCTGCTTTAGGCGTCATTTGTTCTTGCATGCACTCAGCCTACGTTGTTGATAATATATGTGAAAAATTATTGAAAGCCCACATTTGCCATTATAGGTCACACATTCACTCCTTCTTAAAATAAATATCACAGTGAAGATGAAGAATACGTAAAAAATCAGACAAATCCCACGACTTGCAGGAGGAAACGATTTCATGCGAAGCGGTCGGCGAGTAATCACCTGTGCTGCATTTTTTTCGGCTTTGAGACAAGCGTCACGCGGAGGAATGAATTGTTTTGTAAGTGAAGCAGTTGTTCATACACCGTGGACTAACCAGGACAGTCAATTACATGGAAGTTTAAAGGGTAACTTTTGGCCTAACGTAACGTCCGTACTCTCTTTAAAGCATAAACGTCAGCATTATCAAAATGAGGTGCAGTTTATGGAGCGATCATTTGACTATACACTTAACTTTCGTTAGCGTATTCATCCGGGGTCAAGCAACGCTTGAATAAGGCTCACTGAATCAGGGGAATACAAATGTAATGTTTCTTAGGGTGATTCAAGATAGGAGCAAAAACTAAAACAATACTTGACGTGCGTACACTCTCGTCAACTATGGTTACAGCCACTAATTCAGCCACTAATTCAGCCACCATTTTTTTAAACGTGAAAGCGCTAGCGCTGACCACCGAGTCAATAACTCCGAAAAAAGAAATCGATGCTAGCCTACTGTTTCGAAGTGATATATACATATAGGGATTAATATGTAGGGTAATTAGCTTTCCTAAACCACCGCATGTTATAGTGCATATATGAACTGAGGGCACGATCGATCTTGTTTGTGGGTTTGTACAGTTTAGTGCTTGTCGACTACATTGCATGCGGCGAACACTGTCATGCAAAACAAAGGGGGGGGGGGGGGCATAGGGGAGTTGTCACCCCGCAATGGCCCTAAACTCTTCTAAGACAAATTTAATTTTAAAATGAAAGAACCGGAGATACACACGACTGCTCACAAAACATTTAGCATCGCTTGAAACACCGAACCACAAAACAACTTCTCCTAATACGTGGCAGTATTCTAAGCACGTCGTTAAGAACAACGGAGATTTCGCCTTGGAAAGCCTTTCCAAAGCCTCGAATCAGTTCTTTTTTACTTTAGCAACACCACCACAACCCTCCCTTGGTTCCTCTGGCGACTATGCCAGTGTTACGTGTGACACTCCGCATATATCTTCCATGTCCCGTACGACGCAACACGAAACTTTAAGAGGCCGTTCTTGACACAAGGCCCTGTAAAAGCGTTGGCTCCAATGAGACGTATCTCTATACAGCTGCGCCGGCGTGGCTGACACAAAACTTGCTCCCCTTGGTAACCAAATTATGCGGACAGTGTTATCGGAGGAGTACGAATGACGTCGCGTCTCTTTTCCGCCCACGCTACACTCTTGGGTGTTTAGTTTTATTTTTTTCCCTCTTTTTTTTTTGTACGGCTGGCTACTGCTTCGAGTTGAGACGGCGCGCTTCTCGTACGCGGCTGGGTAGGATGTCTCGAGGAGCTCAGGCTTGCTTCCTTGCGCAAACCATCTCCGGAGGTTTACACGATGGGGCGGCCACTCATCGCATCGAGAGTGATAACTTATTGCCTTTTGGCTCCAGAGCGTGCCGAGCGTGGGACGGGCACATTTTTAGGAACCACAATGGGACGAAATTGTTTCATATTCCTAAATTCAGGTTTGAGGCGTGCGTTTTTTTTATTCTTTTCTCGTTTTTTTTTTAAGGTGAAAGGGTGCGCTGGATAAATTTACAGCGAATGCTTGAAAAACTGAAAAGGATGCGTGCGAGATTGTATAGTCGCAGACCTTCAATTTCCCTTTTTTTTACTTTATACCAGTTTGGCATTGCCGTGCTTCAGAAGTCGATTTCTACTTTTCTTTCTACGTGGAGGGCATTGCGGCGAGAGAATTGTCTTTAGATAGAATAGCGTGGGAGGCTCTTCTTTTGGCGAAATTCCATTCGAGTCTTCGTGAAGCTTTGTGAAGCTACGATATGAGCCCATGCTTACGCTTCCGTGTTTGGCCATTTCGTGCCTCGGAAGCTTTTAGAAGTTTCCCTAAAGTACGTCTCTGTAGCGATGGCAGAGCCGTTCTGGAGTACTGGGTTACATGAGTGCCTAAACGAGAGACCAAACACAGGCGTGTAAACGCAACCGAAGCCGTGTAACAGAGTTGTAACACAGCTAGCGTTCAGTAGGGAGCAATAACCCTAACATGCAACAGCACCCTCTATAACAGGGGCTTCAGGCTCCTCTAACCTAGCGGGCTGCAGTCACGAAGTTCAGTCCAACAACGGCCAGTGCGGGAAAAATGATGAAAAAGGAGGGGTGGGTGGGGGCGAGTGTGATGTAAATGTTACCTAATGTTGCCACTTTGATGGAAAACCTTTCTGATGTCCCAAATGTGGGTCACTTCTGAACGGCATTTTACATCAGGTTTCGAAAAAAAAAAACCTTTTGATACTGATTTCCACAATGTCTAAAATAGGTATGCCGTTCCATGGGGATATATTCACTCACAGCGACCGCTCGGTAGACCTCAGAAAAAAAAAAAACATATTCTGTAGACTAGTCACATCTGTTTAGCTTACACGAACAAATTTGAGCTTTAAAAGTGTGATAGACGAAAAAATAATTCGAGCAATATTTAGCACAGCCACATACCGGCATATATTCCGCCCGAGGCCGCGGACAGCATGCGGCCTGCGGGTCGCGTTTTTGAAAACCCTGTTCTCTAATAATTATGTTGGCTGAATTCATATTCATGTTTGTTAAACCCAACTGCATCGTCAAATACTCACGAATGTACTAAACGTTAGTTCCAGAATGGAAATATTATGGTAGCTAATGTATCGTTACGACCATGTTATTAAGCGTGTCATGGGCTGTGTAGCTACATTTATGAGGCAAGTGCATTTTATATCATGGCAACCCACCATGAATTGCTGGCGTTAGAGACATGACATCAGTCCTGCCCAGATATCAGCTTGTGGTGGAGCGTACATATAGAAAACGTCTTAAATTTTTGGGATATATGACTTTTGTCCACGTTTCTTGTCATTCAGTCTTGTTTGCGCTGCTGAGAGAAATATTACTAGTGGCACTCATTTCGCCGGCTTCCTTAAATTTGTCATAAAATTGGAGTAGATGAAATAAGACATGAGAAGCGCTTTTCATGGCCTAAAGCGGTAGGAAAGGTGATCGGCAAAGAGAGTGTGTTTTGAGATTTGTGACGCAGAACTATAGTGCTTATTTCCTACCTGCCGGGAAGAAAGCGTATTGGGAGATTTCTGATGGAGCATAATGACGTTCATTTTCCACCCCCCCGCCCCCCAGATTGTTATACCCATCCTTATGGTACTCCTCGACTCCACGGTCTCGTGCTTGGGCTTACTTGCACTTGTGCTTTCCTCATTTATATGCGTGATGTTATAGCACCGGATATTGCGCACTGGTGCATATCAGCTTAGTGCCTTCGAAACTGCGCAGCAAAGCTCGTTGTCATGGGATCCGGTTGTGGCGGTGCGCATTTATATGTCGGCAAAGAAATTATCGTATACTTAGATATATATGTGATCGTTATGGAGTACTACGGGGACAAAATTATTCGCAATTTTTCGCTGAGCCCCACAGTCGGGTCGCATTTATGTCACCCAAAACACGAGAAAATTTCGATGCTCACTAGAGGATTAAAAAAGTGGTATGATGAAGCCAGGATGGCAGAAGTGACTGTGCCGCCAATCAGAGCAAGTTTGTAGCAGTGTAGCATTGGCTTTGCACCGCATACTTCGGAGAAACAGCAAGACTTATTCTTCTTTCCAGTGAGAACACCTAGTATTTTTAGTGTAGTCATGCAACTGGATGTCACGTGTGGTGTTCTTTTCAATATACGTTACACGGCGTTCGTATCACTGCGTATCATGTGACCTGTAATGTTATGTGACCATGAACTGTGTTTTGTTATTTTAACATGAGAGTGTTCAATGCCTGGGGCCCACCAATACTTCACTGACGTACTTCTGTCACAGATATGACGTTGTAAAAATAACGCTACCAAATGGGAAAGGAAAAAAAAATCACAGCATATAGACGGAGTGAATGATGATGAGTGGAACGAAACATCCATCCGTGCGTCCGTCTGTTCGCCCAGAAGAGCTTGGGGTGAGAGGGGGAAGGGAAGGCTTGACGTTCGAGGTAAAAGGCCTTAACGATATCATTGTACAGCAGACATTTAGCATTTCGTTATACAGGGCTTACGGTAAAGTACTGCACGTTCTTTTGTTTACCAGTGTTTTCAAAACATGCATTACAGTGCATTATTGGATCGTACACTTGCATCAGAGCCCATATAACTTTTAATGGCGAGATTCTCAGCAGCTTGACGTAATATAGTAAAGCAATTGCGTATGCTGGTTGTTGTGATTAGTGCTTTGGTGTACCATTTCATTCTATGTGCTTTGCACACTTAAAAAACATAGCACCTATTAAAAATAGCAGCACCAATATAATATAGTGGGGCCCTATTCGATGATATTTTCTCTCTTAGCAAGCTTCCGTGGCCATAACTACGCGCACTGCACCGCCATCTTTGTGGAGATGAGGTCCCTGTGAGTGACTCATGGTAGAAGAAGCATGTCTCATGTTTCCTGTAAAGCATCATTACAGTATTGCTGGCAAAACATCAGTTTGTATAATAAATAAATATGGGAGCCCAGGAATCTACGGAGCACCTAATATTACGGAACAGCCACGAGGGAAGTTGGCCGAAAAAAAATTCATACGAGTAACTGCTAATAATTTACAGTTGTGGCGATTTCGATGTATGCGATATCGAGAACAATGCAAATGTTTCAGGTAATTAAGTAGGTTGCAGAGGGTTCAAAGGGTTATATACTATTGAATATTCATCTGAGTCATACATCTAAAGCAATACTTCATGCTATTTTTGGCCACTTCCCTATATGCCTACTGTCCAGCAAGAAAAATACTGCGAAAGGTGTCTAAAGTTAGTTTGTTAACTGAAGAGATAAAAGAACATTTGGGTTGCTGTATTATTGTCTTCGTCGCAAAGACAAATCATGAAGATAAGAAAATGAAATTTTTTTAATAAAAACAAATGTGTAGCAAAAGAAGAACCGATTGAATGAAATGTCGGGCCATCTGAGGTAGCCAACTTATTTAAAGTTTCAATGGCAGCTTCGCAATACGTATGCAATTCAAAATTATGGCTGTTTGAGTAGTTATTATTATTACGCGCAGTACAGGATGCGTAATTCTAAATCCCCAGGAGTGTGTACACAGCTACCGTTACTACTCTAACATTCCCCATACGACGTAGCAGTTAGTTACTCGCAGTATGCCTCACCCTACTGCGGTTCACTGGGTTTTTCAAGTGTATACTTCACGGGACTAACGCCCGGGGTCTCTCAGCGTAGGAGTTCTGAAATTCTTTTTCAACTGTTACTTTCTTGGCAACTACGAAATTAGACTAATCAGGACAGCTCAGAGCGTGTACCTCGAATGAACGTGCGGAATAGTTTCGACAGTTTTTTAAGTCATTTGGCTGTAGAAATCTGCCTACTGTGCACAGTACCCTTCAAATAGGGCAATCTTCCTAATGAGATTTATATGTGGGCACTTCGCTTAGTCAAAATCTACAGTTACTGTGTATGCTCTACATAAATGTAGGGGGCAACTCTATCAGCATATTGGCGTCTCTCATAATCATATGGTGGTTTTGGGACGTTAAACACCACATATCAATCAATCAACTCTATCAGCATCCTGACGTCAGCGTGGCGGGAACGAAACTAGGTAGCGTGCTGTTGGGCGTTTTTGACTTGATTGGCTGTGCGAAAAACAATAAAAGGGAAATGACTTCCACTTAATTTTCGGAAATCCAGTGATAGATCATCATTTTCAGGAGCCCTGGGATCACCATAGTATTGTCACCAGACTTCGGAAGTGCAGGGGTCTTTTAATTAACTACGGGGTAGCCGGCCCTCGAAAAGTGCGTCCGTCTTGACTAGCTCTCGGGCGTATAAAAAAGGCGCAATCTTCTTTTTTTAATAGCGACAGCCGCGGCTCTTGCTTTCAACTCACTACATGGTGGTGGCAATACATATCATGACCAGTTAAATGGCGCTGAAATGCACCCTAATCTCTATAACCGAGTATTGCTTAGAGTGTAATTCATGCCAAATTATGAACGATGGTAAAGGAAGACAACAGCTCCACGCTATTGTTTTTATCTCGGTGGAAAAAAAACGCGCTCTTTATCGGGAAATATTGTCCCATAGTATAATATTACGACACCTTTCTCTTCTTTTTAACCAGTTACCTTTGTAATGGCTTTGAAAATGCTGTTCACAGCAACATATCAGAGAACGTACTGTGATTCATAATCATTGTTCCTAAAACAACAAATTGGCAGCATATTCCCAGAGTGAATGATGGAGAGCGGGGCGAAGCAATCGTCCGTCCATTAGTTCTTGCTTCTGTCCATCCATGCGTCCATCCGCCCGTCCGTGCGTGCGTCTGTTCGTGCGTCCGTCCCTGCATTCGTCCATGCATCCGGCCATCTGTCCGTTCATGCGTCCATCCAAGCATCTATCTGTGTGTCCGTTCATCCATCTATTCAACACTCCAAGTACCACCATCTCGCATCTTTTCATCATATATTTCATCATATATATATATTTAGTTGACTTATGTTGCCTTCCTGATTTGCGCATCTGATACTTGTTTCTTTATTTTGTCTTTTTTTCTTGTGTGTTATATATGTTGTACCCACCCCCTCTGTAATGCCCCACGGGCCCTGAGGGTATTCTAATAAATAAATAAATATAGAAGCACCGCCAACCAGCGGACATTCCAAGGACTAAACGAGACGTGGCACACGCACACTTTCTTACAGCTTGCACTTCGGGTCTACTTCCCACCTTTAACTACCTCGAGTTCATGGTATATACTAGTTCACTGTATTCATGGCACTGCAGCCCAACGCTCACTAAACCTTTCTAAAACCAAGGAGGTTACGCCCCAGCGAGTATAACGTAGCAACCTTTTTCTGTCAGATAGTGCTCAATGTACATGCCAATGGCTGCTAAGGGGAAATGAGAGACAGGAGAATTCAGCTTTTACTTTCTTACGGCTTGCGACTTCCCACCTTTAACAACCTCGAGTTCATTCATGGTATATACTAGTTCATTGTATTCATGGCACTGCGGCTCAACGTTCGCTAAACCTTTCTAAAACTAAGGAGGTTACACCTTGCGAGTATAACGTAGCAACCCTTTCTTGTCCGATAGTGCTCAATGTACATACTAATGGCTGCTAATGAGGATTGCAGCGTGCGCGCTAACTAAAAGCCAATTGCTCCTGTCTCTTATTCCCCATTAGCAACCATTGGCATGTACATTAAGCACTAATTTTTATTGTTCAACAACGCACAGAAGAAATCTCTCACCGGCACCACCTTGGAGGTCAAAATATTATACGTGTTACATACTACAACGGCTACGTGGGACAAAAGGGTGTTGCCATAAGAAATTTCGCCCCTAAAAGCCCAGAAGTGGGGCGCCTAGAGCAAAGAAAAAAGAGAGAAGACAACTCTGTAGTTTGGTCCATTCATTTCACATGAAAGGGGATGGTCACAATGCGCTGATTTGCAGAGAACATTTCAGAGTCACTTTATTGAAAATGACAGTCAAAGTAACCTTAATGTACTGAACAAAATGTTAAAGCGCGGTTACCTTACTATAAAACACCTAGCAAAAAACAGAAAAGTGTAGGCACACTTGTGGGGATCAAATTATTTTAATATACCTTAAACTTACATCGACAATATGTTATGATGAGTGCACGTGAAAGACATTACTCTGGCATGGCTTTGTCCTAAAAAGAATGGACAGAAGTATTGAAGTACCAATGATGTATCGAATCAAATTGGCCAGATGTGACTTTTGCTCTGAGGTTGCCTTTAATGCTTTGCACGAGCAAAGATTTTTATCTGCTTCACACAAAACAAATACGAGTCCAGCAATACATCTGAGTGGAGCATGCCCAATGGTATACTCACGTGAGATTTCTGGTTTATGGTTCTCAAGCAATGCTCTCCAAAAGATATTCTGGCGTAGTCTGGCTTGGCTAGATACAAATATTCTATTTTGTCAAGCTTTTTGATGACAACATATGCTTTAAAATATATGCTTCATTTCTCTTCGTAGTGGTGTCGCAACGACGGCTGATGCATTGTTGTACCGGGACGCCCTCCAAACCAGCAATAACTCACTCCGATTCTCTCGTGCAATAAATAAGCGAACCATCAATGCCGTGCTTCAGTGCCACCCATTTCTGTGGGTCACTAAGTCGGACTTGCAACATACATGTTCTTTTGTATAAACGAAGAATGAATCGAAAGCTAAAGCTTGCGAAATCGCTATCATTCGAGTGGAAAGGTTCTCCTTGTCAGCAGTTCATCGCTCCCGTATAGGTTAGAAATGTGGACAAGAAGATGAAAGTTTACTCAGTTATTAAAAGTACGACTTATAAAAAAAAAACCTAAGCCCCGTCAAAGATGGGGCGCAGAACACTTGAAAGGCACACAAGATAAATCGCAGCCTTCGAGCTTGGCAACCCTAAGAAAGGGAAGAGTACAAGGGAAGCAAATACGATTTATGGGCCCATCTTGGAGCGAGCTAGATCCCGGGGTCAAAGGACCCGTTTTGCAGTGACAGAGGTTCTAGCTCCCGTCCTTTAAAAGCAGGAAAGGAGATATTCTGGAAAAACCAAGTATACTCTACAGCAATGACAGAAAGGCCACCGCAGTCCCACGAAGAATGAAGCACAATTTAACCCACTTGTATTTCCAGCTCGTCTGTTTTGCCGTATGTCCTGTGCTTGCCTAACTAAGCAGTTTTGGTTGCGCAAAGAGTTGATTTGCTGAAAGACCAATATTATCTTTTCGGGACCCTTCTGTCATATTCACATTTTACGTGGCTTGTGTGTGTGTGTGTGTATGTGTGTGTGTGTGTGTGTGTGTGTGTGTGTTTGTGTTCATTTTGCCATAAATTTGACTCTGGTCGCCAACGTTATAAATGTGTACATGACGCGGTGTGCGAAGTCATGTTCGCTTCTCGTACGTTGAAAGAGACAAGAGATTCAAGATAATGACGTGAATTTATAACTAAGCGATCAGAATACTTGGGATTGATTGATTGATTGTTTTGTGGGGTTTACTGTCCCGAAACCACCACATGATAATGAGAGACGCCGTAGTGGAGGGCTCTGGAAATTTCGACCACCTGGGGTTCTTTAACGTGCACCCAAATCTGAGCACACGGTCCTACAACATTTCCGTCTCCATCGGAAATGCAGCCAGCCGCATTCGGGGTTTTATCCCGCGACCTGCGGGTCAGTAGCCGAGTACCTTAACCACTAGACCATGCCGTGGCGGGGCCAGAATACTAGGGGTTCTAAAGCTGAGCAAACTTGATGAAGAACGCTTCCTTAGATATACATTACAACAGATGATAAAATTGGCAATGTTCGTCGAGGATATGTCAAATGCTGTACCTTATTCCTGCCGATGAAAAAAAAAAGATCATATCGGAATCTAATTGACGTGTGGCAATATTGTGTTCTCAAAACTGTGTTACTTGCCGAGGTGGCTAAGCCGCCTGATTATTGCTCTGGTAAGCTCAGAAACGCTCGTTCGTTTTTGAACCCCGACCACCGCACATTGGTAGAGTGAATGAACCAAACGTGTAGTTATACCCAAACGCAAGTCAAGGAACACAAGATGGTCCTGGTTAATCCGTGATTCCCTTCTACAGGGTGCCTCATAATCATATCGTAAATCTGGTGAGAATTTCTGAAGACACAAACTGTGTTGTTTCATCATGATCTATAAATCTACGTTATTTTCTTTTCGATTAGGTGCGTCGGCAGGCAACAGGTAATGACTGCGAGCATTTTTCGTTCCAAATTTACATGTGCATCACTACATACAATATATCGTACATCATATTACTACAAACAATGTCCCTTAAACTTTATTTGATTTTGCGTTAATTCTCAGGAAAGTTGTGTCTTAAAAAACGACCTGGTTCTAATTTTCATCTTCATTTCAGGTAATTTTTGCAGGAATTGTGCAAAAACCTTGCCCGCTTCTGGCACAGCATACAACGTTATAATGGAGACGTGGCTAGCGCAAGAAATTAAAGTAGTAAAGAGTGTAACTATTCACATAATAGAAATCAATCCATGATTGCACGAAAAGTTAGATATTGACCCCGCAAAAAGTTCAATAAGCGCTTGAGTGATTTTTTGTGCGAAAACAGATAATGGGCTTACTGTTGGCCTGTCGTACTGTTGGCCTGTCGAATAGGCTATGGAATCAACATTCTCGCTTCTTTTGTTTCTTTTTTTCCACGTCTATTTTTTGCTTCGCTTTCTCATATTTCTTCACCATTCCCCCTGTCCTTAGTGCAGGGTAGCAAACCGGATGCTACATTTCTGGTTGATCTGCCTGCCTTTCTCTCAATTTATGCTCTCTCTCTCTAGATATTGACAGTTGTAATCCCCAACTATGCTCGTGAGTGGAGCTATTCTGTGATATCATTTGGAAGAAATTGTTTCAATAATGTTATGTCATTTCTTCTCATACTTTGTTTTTTTTTGCCTAACTGTCCGTTAAAAAGTATATATGTTACAGTATCACTGATTATACCTGCAAGCAATGTGAACACGTAGTCGGGGGAGGCTAAACAACCTCTCAAAAAAAAAAAATGCTCGTTTGCTCACGTATAAATTAAAGAACCCTAGGTGGTCGAGATCTCAGTAGCCCTTCCTTACGGCGTTCCCAATATTCGTATCGTGTTTTGGGACGTAAAAACCCAGTAGTTATTATTAGGCGTTAAATAATTCACCTGTGCTTTAATTGCACTATAGCCAGGCTACTTACGGTGCTCCGGTTTGTTTGGGAAGATAAGCTTCGTGAGCCAATGAATAAGGTTTCCGTTCATACCAGTTTCGCCTCCTCATTAGAAGCCTCCGATATCGGTAAAGCAAAGATCTAGTAAAATTCAGGTTGAACTTAATTTTAGCTTAGGATATGTTCTACGTTTATTCGATCACGGAACTGGTTCGGCTCAATTTAGGAGCGTCTGTCGTCTTAAACAAAGGCAACAACTAAAGCAAGAGGAGCGAGGACGAGCTACGTGTCGCCAAGGGAACCAATGGCGCCTTCGCCGTTTACGTCGTTTATCACGGGGACGTCTAGCCCTAAGCATGTCCGCAGAGGATTGAAGTGAGCAGCACCCCTGCAGAAACGAAACAACACGTTCTTTCGATTATGTTTTCTCCCCATCAACCCTTCCTGCCTGTTCCTGGGCTCTCTCTATGCTGTTGATCTAGTGCTGGGAAGAAGCGACAGCACGGTTGCTGGGCACGGCAGCTCCTAGCGAAAGAGAACCTATATATGCTCGAATGCACGCGCCAATGTTTCTCCGCGCGTTTCATTGTGCGTGTTTGTGTAAACCGGAACGATACTTCACCAGTGCAGTTGTTTCGAAGCGAGACCAATGCATTCGACGTCCGTGACACCATTATTCAAGGAAGCGTACAAAAGTAGGCCTCTAGCGCCGAATTTGGTATGAAGGTGCTCGAGTATGTCGAATATCTATATACTCGTGAACAGATTGTACGTATGTATGTATGTATGTATGTATGTATGTATGTATGTATGTATGTATGTATGTATGTATGTATGTATGTATGTATGTATGTATGTATGTATGTATGTATGTATGTATGTATGTATGTATGTATGTATGCATGTATGCATGTATGTATGTATGTATGTATGTATGTATGTATGTATGTATGTATGTATGTATGTATGTATGTATGTATGCATGTATGCATGTATGCATGTATGTATGTATGTATTGTATGTATGTATGTATGTATGTATGTATGTATGTATGCATGTATGTATGTATGTATGTATGTATGCATGTATGTATGTATGTATGTATGTATGTATGTATGCATGTATGTATGTATGTATGTATGTATGTATGTATGTATGTATGTATGTATGTATAGTTTTCAGCTCCTTGGCAAATGATGCTTACGCAGCCACGAGGGACGTCTCTAAACATATTGTTTTAGCAGGCATGCCACGGTATAACTACGTTACATGTAACACACGCAAATCTTTAAAGGGACACTAAAGCCAACTATTAAATCGACGTTGATTGTTGAAGTGGTGGTCCAGAAACCTTGTAGTGTTACTTTTGTGCCAAGGAAGGGCCTATTTTGAAGTAAAATCACGTCAAGTAAATCAGTAAAATCACGTCGGGTTAGCGCACTTCAAATTACCCGCCTCAAGAAGAAAGAAATTAGCCGCCTCAGTTACCGTCTCACGTCACTGTTGCCGCGCACAACGTTGCCCGGCTTCACTGCGTTAGTAGCAGCAGACCGAAAGCAGCGGGAGCCACACCACCAACAACGGCCATTAATCAATTTCCCGCCATTGGCTTCGAGATTGCAGACACTTTTGTTTCAACTGCGTGCCGCTAGATAGCACCACCTGTCGCATGTAACTACGCGAAAATTGAATTTTTGAACCATTTACGCCATTTTTCATAGTAACGTCCGGCGGTTTCTTTTTCCATGAGTCAAACAGAAATGAACAAGCAGCATTTTATTGCGTGTCTTGACGCACGAAAGGTTTTTTATTTAGTGTAGTTAGATAGATTACTAGTGATTGGTTGTAGATGGTCTGTCTGATGTCATCGGGATCATTTTGAAAATGCCCTAATGCGGCGCTTGTGTTCTTGTGCATTTGCCTTAATTTTTCGGTAAGTAGGGCACTGTTGTTGATAAATAATATTGTCGTTTTAGATGTTGTCATACATTGAGGTTTCACTCTGACGTAAATTGTTATTTGACTTTAGTGTCCCTTTAAAGACCGACGGGAACTTCTAAAAATAACTGGGGTGCCTTAGACATTGCTGGGTCAAACCTTCGAAAATAGCCGCGAATATAAGTAATTTGTAAATATGTATCACTTTTCAGTTTTGTACTGCCAAAAAACAAATGCCTTTTCTGCGCATCCAGTAAAACTAACGTGCCTAATATGCACTCTAATAATAGAGCCCTCACTTCGAAACTCTTTTCTATAGTCAACACAGGTGTTGAAGTTAAGCTTCGGCAATGTTTGCTCAAGGTGGAACAAAAATAGGTACTACAGTATTCCAATCAGCGGCTATTTGGGTGGATTTCACGCGCGAAGGTTCATGCATGCAAAATAAGAGCGCGGAATGAAAAGAACTCCTCGAAACTCGTCAGAGCTAATGCCACACGCGGGCACAAGCTTGCAGCAAAGTGCCTCATTAAGGCGTTTCTAGTCCAAGATATTGGGGTGTTTTCCCGGAGGGAAGTCTCGAGACACTGGGGCCTTTCTTGCTCGTCGTCGCTTATTCGCTCGGGTAGACCGAGGAGCCCATTAAGGGTCAATCTCGCGCGCCGACACCAGCGGAAGTCCGAGGCGGCGAACTTTAATACCCCCGAAGCGATATGTATTCCAGTGCGCCTTCAGCTAGGCAAACCCCATCACCTCTCCTTCCAAGACCCTCCCTACCGCCTGGTTTTCTTTATTTTTATCGGAAAATTGGGTCAGCGTAATGTCTCTAAGATACATAAATGGCAGCTGTTTTTCATGCTGTGCTATCTCAAAGCTTTCCAACTTATCAGCCACTAACTAGGGCTCTTTGATTCCCGGAAGTTTCGTTTATTCGCGCTGTCTTTATTTGGAGAGTGCTGGACACTGTACCAGGATGGTGGAAGACGAAAATACTATATTAAAACACATTAGAAGGCTGGTGAGGGAACTTCATGAAAAAGAATTTAGGGGTTTACTCTGGCAGAGTTAACGTGGACAATGGAAGTCATGGGTTCAGATAACACGCTATTGTCACTTCTCTGGTGTGGCTCGGTGGCTGCATGCGCGTATAGTTGCCAGCATAGGGTTTATTTATGGTAATGCGTCTGGTGAGACGAAGAGCCGTAAATAGCATTCTCAGTATGACTGTCCGCATGCAGTGCCTCGGAAGTTAAGGAGCCGCGACTCGTAATATGAAGGGAGCTATTCATACGCACAATACACGTTGCGCCATAAGTCAGCTTAGCCATCACGCGCAGCTTTAGCTTGATCATCATACATTTCGGGGTAAGCAATATTAAACGTTTTAGCAGAGCAGCGTTAGTTATGTGGGTGTCTCGAAATATTGTACCCGCAAATGTGTATCCGTTCTCCAAGGCGACTTTGCGTAAATATAGCAGCGACTATGAAGGTCCGAGCAACTCCAATTCCAAAAGTAGCTCTGTTGTTATGGTGCTCGGATTCAGACCCGAAAGACTTAGTTTCAATTCCTTCCACGGTAGACGCATTTCGAAAAAGGGGAAATACCCATGGCTCGTGTATTTAGATTCAGGTGAATGTTAAAGAGCCTCAGGTGGTCGAAATTTCTGGAGCCCTTCACAGTGGTGTGCCTCTTACTCACATTCGCTTAACACGTAAAACCTGGGCTATTCTTTCGCGTGAATATAACCAGTAATTACGGTGACAAAGTCCAGTATCCTTGAAAAATCTCAGTAGCGATCCCGTTGACTTTCGGAACTATGATGAGTGGTCTCATGGTCCCACTATTTTCTGGATGGTGAAAGCATTTCTGTCTAGGTAAGGTGGAGCCGTAAAGACGTGAAACTTCTTGATTGCTTCAGATGGGAAGACAAAAGGGTATGAAAAGTTTATTTGACAACACGGCCATTACTATCACTGCTCGATTCACGCGCTTCCAGTGTCTGAACGGCGATTACATGAATGGAACAGGTCACATGAATTTTATAATAAATTAAAGGGAATAAGGGCTTGTATTTTCAACAGCGGAGCTGTTCAAATACGAAGGCAGTCTGTAAGCCGTGAACGAAAGGGATCATCATCACGAAATGGCACATGCTCTCTTCATCCTCCTCTTCATTTTCCGCGCTCCCAGAACACGTGCGCCAATTTTTCCGACGTGGGTCGCAATTACACTAATTAGTGACAGACCGAGTACAGAGAGAGAGAGAAACATTTATTGAATGAAGCTTGTGAGT
Source organism: Rhipicephalus microplus (assembly GCF_013339725.1). Lineage (NCBI taxonomy): Eukaryota > Metazoa > Arthropoda > Arachnida > Ixodida > Ixodidae > Rhipicephalus > Rhipicephalus microplus. The sequence continues at coordinate 36,280,962 of NC_051170.1, forward strand.
GAAGGTGGGAGGTTCTCTTATTCCAGGAACCCTCTGGCTTGGACAGCCCGCTGGGCTCGAGCGACGACTTGAGGCTGCTCGACCAGGTCCGGCTGGGAGATCGCAGCCTCCCACGCTTCAATGAGAAGGTCTTGGTCCGCATCTGGTGCTGCTGCTTGTAGATAGAGAAATATAGATATGAGAAGAGAAAGGTAGGAACTGCTGGTGAACGAAATTCCGTCGAGGGGCGGGATTCAAACGTGCTTGCCCATGACCTGAAAGCGAGCTCCGGAACGACTTGGTTGTCCGGGCACGCAAGCGTAATACAATATGGTATAGGCTTGTGTAATAGAGTAAGCGTGCGGAAAAGGAAAACTAGGAGGAAGAAAAGGGAACTAGAGAGTGTGACATAATCAAGAAAAAAAGAAATAGAGAAATAAAAAAGAATAGAGAGAGAAAGAGAATCAAGAAAGAGATGGAGAAACATAGCGAGAGAGGAAGGCAAGAAAGGGAAACATAGAAAGAGCGAGAAAGAGAACATGAAGGGAAAATGAAATATAAATAATCAGTGATTAAAAAAAACAAAAATAATACTGAAAGAGACGAATGAAGAGAAGCGAAGAAGACTGCCCAGCTCCGCAGTTCCTTCAGGCCTGGCGCCACTCATGCAAATCTGCCTTGATTTTTTTTCTGCGAAGTTTACTTTTGCCCATAAAGAAATCAAATGGGAGCCAATTTACATAATCCGAGACGAAGGTAGGCGCATAGCGGCGGGCATACACGCGCAACGAGTCAAGCTACCTGGCTAAGTCAAGATCAGCCACGGATCTGCCACTCATGCAGTAGTCCAAATGTTTACTTACTGTTCTGCTTTGTGCTTGCTTATGTCAAGAAAACAGGAAACGTTGAGTGTCGGAGTTTTGAAAAAAAAAGAAAGGGTGGAGGGAGGTTGAGAAAGATGCAAAGGTGTTCGCGTGGGTGTCATCTGCCACTGCAATATATTCGCACTGCGCAAACACTGCCCCATATTGGCATTTTACTTTTCTCTTCTGCAGTTTCATTTGTTGGGGCCCAGCATCTCCATCACATATGCGTCTCCTTCCCGACGAACAAAGTTTCATACATTCTGTACGCGAATCGCTAACGCCCTCACCCTTCCATGGCGTTGTCAAGTGGCAGCGTCGGGTCCTAACTGAACTACTTCTCGAAAGATTTGCTATTATTTGTGTTTTATGCATGTAGGGTGTTTGAAAAGCAAAATATGTAATTATCCGGCGCGATGCATCTCCTCTTGCGCATGTGAGTGCTCTCTTGCTTGCGTGGCGATGTTTGTGTGAATAGATTACTGTGCTTGCTGGTTCGGAAGCGCGCTGCTAAACTGCATAAAGGGTATGAAGGTGGGCGTGTTGGTAATACAAAAATAATAAAATAGTGCGTTATAACTGTCTCTTGTCCTGTGTCTCACAGATATTACGCGCTATACGTTATTAGTTAACTGCATACCCTACTTTTCAGAGAGATAGAGAGAAAGAGAGAAAAAAAGAAAGACAAAAATAAGCGGCAAGCTAGAGCTGTCTCCTAAAAAATTTGCAAACGTCAAGCTTTTCAAGCAACAATAAACACAGAAAAAAAGTGCAATTTCGGTTAAAAGAAGTTACCTGACATGCCCAACCAGAGAGAAAGGAAGGAAGCAACAAATGGGAGAAGGCAGGGAAGTTAACCAGAAAGACATCCGGTTGGCTAACCTTCACTGGAGGATTAGGGAAGGAGGCAAGAAAGATTAAAAAGGGGGAAGAAAAGGAAAAGAGAGAGACAAACAATAAGTTCACTGCAACGTGTACAACTCCACCGCAAGTTAGAGGTGTTCACACAAAACAGTTCTCAAAAAACGCGAGGGGTTTCACTGCCTTGTGCGCTGCCGAGAGATGTGGACCGTACTGTAATAACACCTACACAGGAAGTGGCCGATCATCCAGCTGCCGCAATGCAACTATGGTTGTCGACTTGCCAACTATAGCTATAACTTTCAAAGTAGCGTTCAGGTACATAGAAAGAGAGAGAGAAGGAATGTAGGAAAGGTAGGGAGGTTAACTAGACTATGCGTCCAGTACATAGAAGCCCATTAAAGTGCATCCCTCAATGGGACAAGAAACCAGCGTGCAGATGTAGAAAAAGCAAAAAGAAAAGGCAAAAGTGATGGGAAAGGAAATGGTACTTCAGACCTTGGAAATGTCGAAACCTATACAAACCTTCCGGAACTTCTGGGGGAGCAAATGATACACAGATTGCCGCTGTACTCAAGGAAACCACTCTGCCTGTACAAAAGAGTGGCGGGATAATAGCGCCTTTGCTGACCTGCATCAGTTAGGTTGTCTAACCTAACGATGATTGATTCACCACTTTTTTTGTATTCGTTAAACAGGCACTATGGCACAGCCAGTAGAGCTGAGTGTATTGAAGACGTGACGGTGCGAGAACGCAACCTTGACGGGTGTTTTGAGCTTCCTGGCAGTGTCTATATTTCTTTCTCCGTACAATCATGAGTAATACTAAGGCAGGAACTTTTATGCCTCATCTGACTACGATGTTTGACATCCCGTGGCATTCGACAGCGTCAACTAGAGTGACTGCGAGTAATTATCATCCTGACATTCGGTCACCGCATGGCGTCATGATGTTGCTCTAAAGAGCCAAAATATGAGACGTTCTTATGACGTCACCTACGTGGTGTTTCTGTGACGTCATATAACGTGATGACGTCCCCATATGACGTCAGTCGCTACGTCAAAGTATCACTGCCCACAGAGGCTCTGAAAATCTGATAATATGCAGAAAGCCTTCAGTGCCTCCAATATTGGAGACAATGCACAACTACGTTAGGTCCAGAAAGTTTTGGACAGGGGAGGGAGAAGCGTCAATACATCGATCGAAAAGAAGGTCAGTGTTACCTTTCAGTCGTCTTGAGCGAACGCATACGGGACCTCTAAGTTCCTGCTTGTCGTGTTCGTTTCCAGTCTGTGTTAAGTAATTGGTTTAGAATCTGTAAACCACGCCCTGATACGCTTGAGTCATCTGACACGCTGAAGCTGGCTCGAAAAATGCAATGTGAAATTTTTCAATTGAGGAGACAATGATTGGTTGCAAGCGAAAACTGGTTGAATGTCCGCAGCTTGTGTTCACGAAATAAGGTGACGGCAGTAAGCGAAAGTGCACTTATTTGGCAGGCACTTGACCTATTGAGTACACGGATAACTTTCCGGTGAGCTTGTTGGAGCCTTCTGAGTGCATGTGCTTGCCTGCATCAAAAAAAAAAAAAAAAGACCAGGCAGGATAGTTTGCCCTTCGGTTTCATTCTCATTCTGGAGGCCGCCTTTTCGTTGGAGAGAAATAAGCGAAAAATCGTCCAAGACTTATATTGACGTGCAGAATGAGCAATGCCAAGTATCATGGATAAATAAATTTAGTTTCACATTAAAGTGTGCTTCTCTGTAAAAAAAATTGCGTTGAAACGTGCGTGACCGATTTGCGTGCGTGGGCAGGCAGGCAGGCAGGTGGCGCCACGACGCTGGCATGTAGATATTATTGGTCTCCCTCCTGGCTCCGGCGCAGTACGAGAATAGGTGCAACACGGGGACAATGCGTGAGAAAGAATAAGTACTGGCCGCGGGTCACTGTGCATGTGACGTCGATGCGACGTGTCGTGATCCTTTGGCCGTCCAAGCGAAGGCGTACACCAGTTCCGTTGAAGTAAATAGCCGAGGGATCAACCGTCGGCGATGATTGCACCGGACGAATACACACTGTACTGGGTCGTGATATGATAGCTTCAGCCCTTTTGTGGGCCGCCCAGAATAAATGTAAGAGGGAGCGAGAAAGAACGGGGAAAAAAGAAAAGGCAGAGAGAAAAATATGTATTATTTCAAAATGGAAATTCCTTCCAAGGCTCGACAACTTGAAGGCTATGATATTCCTCGATAAGCTGCAAGAATGTAGGCGTGTAGGGGCCAGATGTGAATATTACTGGTTACTTGTGGCTCTGTTATAGTGCTTCCTTTTCTTTTTCTGTTATATACGATGCTACTTAACCAGCATTTTGCTGGATAATTCTCATAGACAGTGAGATAATCAGTATACTCGTCATTGATGGCGTTGTCGAAGTGAATGGTAGGTGCGCTGTTTAGTGCATCGGTTTCGGTTTCGCCAGCTAAATTGGTCATATTGCATTGCTTTTTGCGGTGATTACCAGTGGTCGTTTTTCTAAAATTTCAGAATGGTTATGAAATATTCGTAGGAAGCGCTTGAATTTGCCCATTTGACCCAACCGGCTATTACCACCGGTGAAGAAGTTAATTGTGTTGGTTGGTAATATTTAAAAAAATATTGGACATGTTTGGATGACCAAGAAACATGTCCAGAAATTATTCATTCCTTCGCCAGATTACAGAATGATTGCCTTTGAAGACCCCTTGGCTCGACCGTGCAAGTAACCGCTACATGCACCTCATCGAACCTTGCTCTGCTTCAGGCTTTCACTTTTGGGTGCCATCCATTATCTCGAAGGCCATATATATTATATATATATATATATATATATATATATATATATATAATTGGTAGAATAAAAGCAAACACATTCTTTGTGGGAGTGTAGGCATAAAAGAGAACGATACCGATATATTGCTCTATTTTGACATTTCACCGCTACGCCGCGCCACATGAACGACACGAGGCTATCGGCTACGCATTCGCGTGCTCCCTTTCATAAAAAGGACGTCTGTACATTTGAAAAAATTCATTTGTAGTTATAGTGCGAGCCATATAGTGTATCGTTAACGTCTTCGTGACCGACATTAAGATGCGTGCAGGGCTTCTTGTTTTGTTTGCCTTTACATGTGTCCGCAAACGATATCACTTATTCGCTAACCAACTTCTATTGTATTGCGTATCACCTTCGTAAGTGCCTTTGAAGAAGATAAGGATAAAAATAATGTTATGAAGGAAGACTTCCGGATATTCTTAAATGTACCATGGTGTTTTTTTGTTATTTGTACATGCTGCATTCCATCATAGACTGTGAAAGGAGTGGCGATAACATCACATGCACAAACACGCAGCCTCTGCGCATTGTCCTGATTGGTTCTGGCACACAGATGTCACAGGTGGACTCGTCTTGAAATCTGACGACTGTCGTTTCTATAAGCGCGTGTTATGTAATTTGTGCAAGAACAAAAATTAATGGCGCATTTTTGAGCATCCAGAAACCGGCCGAGTTCGTTAGCGACAGCTGTAACGCGCTACCATTCACCCGAATAAACGTAGTGGTCGTGAGGACGTATATATCAATAATGTATCTCTATTGTTAGAGTCAACAAGCCGTATGAGACGCATAGACATGAACCAGTGCGTGCTGGTGGGATATTTATATGTGGCCTTAAATGGTGCGCCAGTAGTGATATGGCCGCCGAAATGTGTGCCGAAATGTGAAGTCGACATCGCGTCGAAAGCTGTGATGCGTAGTCACGCTTGTCGTTAATGTTGGACGCGTTGCGTACGTAATATTGTCCAGGCGTTTGACAACGTGTGCGTAAACAAGGCGATGCTTTGCATAACTGAAGGGACCGACTGACGGTGACCCGCTGCGAACAGCGCAGGGCCTGGCCAAACCGCAGGCACCACGATCGCAGGGCCAGGCCTATGAGTTTCTCTCCTAAGACTGGGTGTGCACCAGGAATACGAATCCCCCGTGCCGTGCCTAGAGATATATTGGTGACGCCGCTGCCGTGCGTGACCGATTTGCGTGCGCGGGCAGGCAGGCAGGCAGGCAGGTGGCGCTGCGACGCTGGCATGTAGTTATTATTGGTTTGCGCGGCCCCTCCTGGCTCCGGCGTAGTACGCGAATAGGCGCGCCACGGGGACAATGTGTGAGAAACAATAAGTACTGGCCCCGGGTCACTGTGCATGTAACGTCGATGCGACGTGTCGTGATCCTTTGGCCGTCCAAGCGAAGGCGGACATCAGTTCCGTTGAAGTGAATTGCCGAGGGTGTAACCGTCGGCGATGTTTGCACAGGACGAATACACATTATACTTGGGAGGTGATATTAGAGCTTCAGCCCTTTTGTGAACCGCCCAGAGTAATTGTAAGAGCGAGTGAGAAAGAATGAGGGAAAGAGAGAAAGCAGAGAGAAAAATATATTTTATTTCGAAATGGGTATTCCTTCTGAGGCTCGAGCCCTATGGCTATGATATTCCTCGATTAGCTGCAAAAACGTAGGCGTCTAGGGGGCCAGATGTGAATATTAATGGTTACTTGTGGCTCTGTTATGGTGTTTCTTCTCCTTTTTTTGCTATATACGATGCTACTTTACTAGCATTTCGCTGGATAATTCTCATAGACAGTGAGATCATTAGTATACTCGTCATTGATGGTGTTGTCGCAGTGAATGGTAGATGCGCTGTTGGGTGCGTCGGTTTTGGTTTCTCCAGCTAAATTGGTCAGATTGCATTGCTTTACGGTAATTACCAGTGGTCGCTTTTCCGAAATTTCGAAGTTGTTATGGAATATTCATAGGAAGCGCTTGAATTCGCTCTTTTGACTCAACCGGCTATTACCACTGGTTAAAAAGTTCACACACACACACACACACACACATATATATATATATATATATATATATATATATATATATATATATATATATATATATATATAGACACGATGCTTTGCGTAACTGTTTATGTCTGCAGTTTATGGTACTCTCGAATACTTTACATAATCTATTAGTAAAGTAAATGATTTATTATTTGCTTATTTGCATGAGAATAATCAATCGGTATGTTTTGCGGAATGTTACTAAATCATAAAAAAGGAAATTTTCACAGTTTTGTATAAAATGTAGGGATGCGTTTAACTCTTGAAGTTGTCTACATACACTTAAGAAGTCAAGGCAATTCAATTGAGGCATTGAAGCCTACCGTGCACAATCGTTTATATAAAAAATTACCCAACATATGCTTTTGTCACTTGTATTTTCTTGGGTTGAAAAATATCTCTCACTGCCTCGTTGTTTCTCATTGATGAAAACATCCACTGTAATCACACACACACACACACACACACACACACACACACACACACACACCACACACACACACACACACACACCACACACACACACACACACACACACACACACACACACCACACACCACACACACACACACACACACACACACACACACACACACACACACACACACACACACACCACACACACACACACACACACACACACACACACACACACACACACACACACACACACACCACAAACACACACACGCACACACACACACACACACACACACACACACACGCAGGCCCACATACATACATACATACATACATACATACATACATATATATATATATATATATATAGTGTAATGACGAAAACCGAAACTGGAACTCTCTCTGGCACAGACTCGCATGCTAGGAAGGAAGAGGAGGAAGACGAAGCAGAATAAGAACAGCCGGCCTGCAGCAAAGGCGTTGTGTCTTATTTCTCGTCCTTACAATGGCGCAGTCGACGAAGAAAACGGCTTACGTCTCGGTTTCGTCATCCAGAACGCCCGCCGACGTGCAGCCGCGGTAAGCGTCGCTTGAGGACGGCGTCAAGCCCTCCTCGGCAGCTGTTTACTGACACCACCGTTCGGGGACGGCGTCAAGGCCTCCTCGCCGTCACGCTTCTTCGCTGATGGGACCCGCAAGGCGTCCGTCGCGGCCAGCATCGATCCCAGCACCGACGGATGGCGTCCAGGCCTCCGTTGTGGTTCCGGGAAACTTGTCCTGGGACGCGACACGTCGCGGCAACCATGCGCACGGGCCTCTCTCACCTAGGGATGGCGTACATGCCTCCTCCATACCTGGCAACCTGTCGGCGCTTCAAGCACCCACCGTGTACGGCGTCGAGGCCTACCCGGCGGCGCAAGACCGCTTCATCTACGCCACAGTACCAGGTCACAACTCATCACACGGGTTCCGCTTGCCTGGGAACGTCGTTGACGCTTCCAGCGCCCTGGAACCCATGTCCACGAATCCGACCACAGCTGGATTTCCAAGGGACGCCGTCCACGCGTCCTTGGTCAAGAATTGTACCACCTCGAATACCGCAGTCACTGTATCCTCCGCAGAGGCGGGCCTTGGCTCTTCGTGCGGATCACACGACAGCGCAGCGGAGCTGCAGCATACCATCGCGCAACTCCGTGTCACGACCAACGCCCTCATAGCGTCGAGTTCCAAGCTATGTCCTGCCATCTTGCCAACATTGTGCGCACTCAATGCCATGTTGGCTGCGGCCGCCGCACAAAACTTCGAGGTAAGCTCGCCCGAGAACCGTCGCAATCTCCGGCGTTCTCTCGCGGAGGTATCGGAGCAAGTGAACTGCTTGGCGGGGGCACATTTCGGAGTTCTGCCCGCCGTCCCGCCATCGCCGATTTCCTTCGCGCTACCGGAATTTCGCGGCTTCCAGGACGACGCCGAGGAATGGGTGGCAACCGTCAACGCTCTCGGAACGACTGAAGAGCAGAAGTGGGACATGGCCATAGATCGCCTGCGGGATGCTGCCGCAGCATGGCACAGGTACGAAGGCGTCAGGCAGCAGTCCTGGGCAGAATGGAGTGCAGCCCTGATTGCCGCTTTCGGACGGATTTCCTGTGACTCCAGCAAGTCCAGCTCGATCTTCCCCGAGGCCGAGGATGGAGCCCAGGCAGCGCCCCGCCTCGAGGCTACAATCGTTCGTTGCAGCTCGTCAACGGAATGCTGCCAGGAGTTCCCTGCTGCTGACCCTGACCGAAGTGGCTGGAATCCTACACTACAGGTCCCGGACTCTGCATCGGTATTCGACCTGAAAATACCCCCACCAGACCTTCGTCCGGAGATACGGCCCTCGCGCTCGTCGTCTGAGGACATCGAGGCACTCAATCCTATTGTATTAGACACAACTGAACCCTACCAGACCACGATCATGCTCAGCCACGCAGACACTCGGCTACCAAGGAACGTTTCCTTCGAGAAAGCCCAGATACCTAGCTACGCTGAGGCCACTGCCATCGAGAACTTGCCGAGGACCAGCCCTCCTGCTGTTTCCTCCCAGCATACGATGTTTGCGCATGACAGTTCGCCAGAAGCCACCGGCTCGACTACGTCTGGGAGTTCTGCTGTGGTATTTATGCCCAACCATGAGCTGCGTCCCATCTCATTTCAAGAAATGGCCCAAACGTCATCATGGCTGCCTCGCAGGGCATCCCGCTGCAGTTCAGTCCACCAGCGACGGTGGGACAAACACCAGCGTTTCCAGGTTACTCTGCGACCTTGCCGGAACAGTCAGGGCCGTCCACCTGAACTGCATTCTACGAGTTGTCAGGAAACGTTGCATCATGGACGAGTTCGACCACGGCGACAAAGTCAAGCCCACCCACCAAAAACTTTACCGCCAGCTCCGCGCGCGCACAGGACCCAGTCTCCATCACGACACGGTGAACGACCCAGACGACATAGCCAGTGTCGGCCGCCGGAGCCAATTTCGACAAACTTCCAGCGTGGTCGAGACCGACCACGACGATGTAGCCAACCTCGCCCACCTGAAGCACTGTCAACTGCTGCAGCTAGCCTTACCTACCAGAACATTGTCGTTTGGCCCAACGACAATGCTAGCAGTCATGGCCGAGTGTAATGACGAAAACCGAAACTGGAACTCTCTCTGGCACAGACTCGCATGCTAGGAAGGAAGAGGAGGAAGACGAAGCAGAATAAGAACAGCCGGCCTGCAGCAAAGGCGTTGTGTCTTATTTCTCGTCCTTACAATATATATATATATATATCCTGATGAAGGCCAGACTCTAGGCCGAAACGCCAAAATAAACCACGTTGTGACCGCTCACGGAGGATCTACTCGACTATATATATATAAGTGTTAGAATGAAGGCAAACACATTCCTAGTGGAATGTGTTTACTAGCATTTTAACGTATTCATATCTGGTTATAGTGCGACCTTAGCAGTCGCTCGTAAACGTGTTCTTGACCGACATAATGATGCGTGCAGGGTTTCTTGTTTTATTTCCCTTTACATGTGTCCGCAATCGATATCCCTTCTTCGCTAACCAACTTCTATTGTATTGCGTATTACCTTCGTAAGTGCCTTTGAAGAAAATAAGGATAAAAAATGTTATGAAGTAAGACTTCCGGATTTTCTTATATGTACCATGGTGTTTTTTTTTATTTGTGCATGCTGTATTCCATCATAGGCTGTGAAAGGAGTGGCGATAACATCACATGCACAAACACGCAGCCTCTGCTCATTGTCCTGATTGGTTCTGGCACACAGATGTCACAGGTGGACACGTCTTGAAATCTGACGACTGTCGTTTCTATAAGTGCGTGTTATGTAAATTGTGCAACAAAAAAAAATAATGGCGCATCTTTGAGCATCTAGAAACTGGCCGAGTTCGTTAGCGACAGCTGTAACGCGCTACCATTCACCCGAATCAACATAGCGGTCGTGAGGACGTATATATCAATAATGTATCCCTATTGTTAGAGTCAACAAGTCGTATGAGACGCATAGACATGAACCAGTGCGTGCCGGTGAGCTATTTATACGTAAACCTTAAATGGTGTGCCAGTAGTGATGGCCGCCGAAATTTGTGCCAAAACATGAAGTCGACATCGGGTCGAAAGCTGTGATGCGTAGTCACGCTTGTCGTTAATGTTGGACGCGTTGCGTACGTAATATTGTCCAGGCGTTTGACAACGTGTGCGTAAACAAGGCGATGCTTTGCATAACTGTTTATGTCTAAAATTTACGGTACTTTGTAAAACTTTGCATGATCTATGAGTAAAGTAAATGATTTAATATTTACTTATGTGCATGGAAACGGTTAATTGGGATGTTTTGCGGAATGTTATTAAATTTAAAAAGAAGTATACTTCACAGTTTTGCATGAAATGTAGGGATGGGCTTAACTCTTGAATATGTCTACATAGAATAAAAAAAAGTTACGGCAATCTAATGATGCATTAAATCCTGCCAGGCATAGTCCTATATAGAAAATTACCCAAAATATGCGTTTGACTTTTTTAATTTTGTTGGGTTGAAAAATATCTCTCACAGCCTCGTTGTTTCGCATTATTGAAAATAACATGGGTTAAGTTAGGGATTACCATTCATGGTTCCGTCAATGTGCGTAAGAATGTTTTTCTCAATTTCAGGGTGACGTAAACTTACCATTCATATCAGCTTAATTAGGAGCCTTATTGGAACTGCAGTGAACGAAGTCAATATACGAGATCGCTTGCAACAAAACAAGCAGTGAAAGAAGTAATCTTGTCAAAAAACAAGTGAGAAATACCGTTTTGTAGTATTAATCAGAATATATCAATTATCGATTTTAGAAACACAGACGTGCCCCGTGTTCAAGAGAGGACGTGGTATAAAGGGTCGTCGCAGGACCCCCCCCCCCCCCCCCCCCTTACGAATAAGTGAATTCATGAGGCAGACTTTGCGCCACGCTCTCTGACGTAACAACTAGGAAGGCAGCCACCCCGTCGCCTCCTCCTTCCCCTCGCGCATGCATATGCTTGAATGGGCTTGATAAATAAGCTTAGGTTTCACTGATCTTTAAATAAAGGTGTTTTCCTAGATGTTGCTGCTTTAGCTTGAAAACAACATTTGACACGTACTGAAGCTTTTTTTTTTTTTTTAGCAATGGCTCGTCTAGTAACCTTCCTGCGTCAAAAATAGTTGTGGTTTTCGTGCTCATATCTTCTAGCGTCGCAAAAAAACTGTACAAATGGTGCTGGGCTCTTTAGATGCTACCTCTTATAGGAAAGAAATATGGATGAATGAATGAATGAATGAATGAATGAATGAAGAACATACTCGGAAAGCCCCCAGTAGCAACCGCTTCCTTCATTTTAATGGAGGCACTACAAGAGTAAGAACTATCTTTCCGTTTACAACTGTTTCCGTGATGTTTACATCAGAGCGAATGTCTTTGCGATACGGCCAATTCACAGATAATCCATTTCTACAAGGACTGGTCGATATTTATTTACGTAACTGCGTTGCTTGCTTTTGTCCTGCGTTGCTGTCAAAATGACCGATAAAACTCGGGAGGCACAAATAAAAAGTGACATGGCAATCTCATCTTTCATTGAATCAAGGCACTTCGAAGAATATGTCCAATCGTTCTTGCCCGAAGAAACTCTTCTTTCCTATAGTGTCAGTGGCCATCGAAGAGTGGTGCAGCCTAGACAAGGCCGAAAAAAAAAAAGAAGTGAATGCACCGTCGTTTGCGAATGTTCTCTGGAGACTTTGAGCAGGCTGGTCGTTAACGATAATGGGTTTTGTGAGTGTAACCATGATAGAAAAAAAAAAAACGGGGCCAGACGAGTCTTGCGTCTCGGAGTGGCGAAGCGCGTGTGAACAGACGCCGCGAAAACGAAAGGATCGAAACCAACAGAAGGCCGGCGTAAGTGAAAGGTACGAGAAATACTTGCATACAAGAAGAAAAAAAGGCTGGCTATGCTGAAGGCTAGTTTCTCCGTGAGAAGGGTGTGGACAAATCTTGGTTAAGAAGAGCCGGCAGGTCTGTTGAAAATGCGGGCGAACATGTAAAATGGCTGTAAGGCACAACTCTCAAGTTTTATTTATTTATTTATTTATTTATTTATTTATTCTGCAGTCTTAAGCCGAGTATTGATACATGCTATCAAAGATAAAAGGCACAATAGTTTTCGAAGAAAACACATGAAGTGTAAAATACAATGCAAACAGATAAAACTATAAGGTTAAGAAAATGAACAAGAACACAAGTTACGCGTATTCGCGAATAGGCTACTCGCGGTCGTTAGATATACGTAACTGCCTCATTGTGTACAGCTACTCAAAATAAAGGTTAGCTCGAATCTTCTGGGGAATGCAAGCTTTCATTATGACCGAAGGCGAGACAGCAGATGTACTCACAGAAATGGAGGATTTGAATGTATTCAGAAATAAACAAAGACGAACAACTAATTTAGTCAACTTGTCAGAAAAGGTTCAAAATAAGATTTGTCAGTGAGATGTTGAACTGCATTCGGGAAGACACAACGCAATTGAACGATGAGATTAGTTTCATCATTCTAGCTGCGTAGGTTTCTTTTTTTTTCTTATGCAGCTGACAGACTCTTGCGTCTTACCTTTGCACCTGAAAATATGTGTAGTTTCGCAAGCAGCAATCACTACATGTACACGTAACAGCCCCCTCCTCCCCTCTATTTACATCCCTACCCCGCAGAGATATTTATAGAACCCCTCACTGTGGTGGTACAGTAGTCACAGTGTTCCGTTGCAGACCCGAACATCACAGGTTTGGTTCCGGCCACGGTGGTTGCATTAGGATGGATGCGAATTGCTACAGCCGTGCTCTGTACGATGTCAGACCCTGTTAAAGAACAACAGATGGCCAAACTTCCGGAGGCGTGCCTTATTTTCATGTTGTGACTTTGGCGCGTAAAAAAGCCGGCATCACAAGATGTATTTCCTAAGGCGTACACACGTAAATATATATTTGTTGCTCACGCCTTGAATGTAGTAGTGGAGGGCGTCCAAGTAAAACGTACTGTTTGACAAGTACAGCTCAGTAACATGTATGCTTGACCATAAATGCCGTTAGAACGAATATGTTTACACGATGTGAATTCGGTCGAGTTGCATGTTTATGATTCGAACTGCAGCTATTCTTAGGTCCGCATAAGAACGCCCATCTTTACAACCGTTGTACGTGCTTCATAAATCGAGTTTTACAGTCAACCGAAGCGACTGACTGTATATGGTTTTCATGGTATAGTATAATACTAACTGGTAGTCAAGTCGGCACCAGAAACCATTACATAAACCGTGGCTCAGACATACGTAACTTAACGAGTTGGTCAGAACACGAAGCTTTAGTCAAGGAGGTTGCTAGCCTTGACAGTATGATATATGAGAGCGGGAGCATTTTTGCATCGTGTGCATCTCGAGGCACTATGTAATTTGCGTTGCTTTCTGGCAGTCGACTGCAGGAGATATCTGTAGTTCTGGATTTACAAGCAGCGTTAGTGCATCGATGGATGCGAGTTTTATGGCCTTCAGGGCCAACTGAGTGAACGTCAAAAAAAAGATAGGTCGGGGCATCGAAGATGCAATCATTCTGCACTGTTTCCGCTCCTCCGCCAGATTACAGAATGATTGCCTTTGAAGACGCCTTGGCCCGACCGTGCAAGTGACCGCTACATGCACCTCACCGAACTCTCCTCTGCTTCCGGCTTTCATTACACTCTTGGGTGTCATCCATTATCTCGAAGACCGTATATATATATATATATATATATATATCTATATATATATATATATATATATATATATATATATATATATATATATATATATAATATATATATATATATAAGAGAGAGAGAGAGAGAGTGCAAGAGCTAACCTAACGATGGTCAGTGCTGCTGACCATAAACCATCTCTGCCACTAAATATTATTGCACACTATATGGTCAATCAGCTGTTATAAAAACTACCGCTTACGACACCGCTCAGTTCAAGAAAGAGAGCGTTTGCGCGTATGGAAAATAATTAAGAACCGAGTCTGCTCTAACGTGAATAAATAGCTGTTTTGAATGACCAGTATGCCACGTGGCCTTTCGTTTGAAGCTGGCAATCATTACAGAAAAGACGCACCGATCACGAACTGGTGGACAAAGACAATGAGAGCACATTTAATTTCCAGAGAATCCACAGGAAAAAAAATCGTAATATAAAAAATTTAAGTTCCGTACCTGCCCTCCTGAAGGATTGTTCTTCCCGTGTTCCATGAATGAGAGATCCCTTACGGTATTCTAATAAAGCATTGTAAGCTTTCAAATACCTTTCTAGTCTAGCGGCCAGCTAGAAAAGTAGAAAAAAAAGTAAGAGTTTCACCTGCAAGGGACGAAGCAATTAATGTGATAGCAAGAGATTGTAAGGTCATACGAAGAATGGCAACGACCTGAAAATGGCGGTGCGTTTCTCAAACACAATGAACCCATGAAAACAACTCACACAATTCGCGCAAAGAACTACCAGCTGCTCGGCACTTGCAGCGAGCTACTGAAACACAAGAAAACACGCACGGAAAGAACGCACATGCTAACACTAGTATTAGCGCCAGCTAACAACTGTCTCAGATGTTACTTCGTTGTGTTTTAGCAACGCCTCTTTTATTTCTCTTAATGCCAGTGCAAATATGCGCTTCTCAACGGGAGCTGTCGCTCCACCTCAGTTCAGGTTGTGGCCATGATGCGACGATGCATGAGGGGTAGCGCTGCCTACATCACACGTACTTCTGAGTACTTTCCCTCAGAGATGCGATCGACGTGTTTCCCCCTCCAATATCATACGCCTGTCAGATGTCTTCCTTCGTGATCCTTCTTTGTGGATGGAAGCAAAGTCGCCGCCACATCACAGCGCTATTTATGCAGCGGCATCACCTTGACGAGTCCCCATTGGTTGCCCGCATAGCGCCACGAACGGCGCACGCTATCTCAAAACACCACATCACTTACAAAGCCAGCGTAGCCGCCGCCATTGTGATCACAAAAAATGCGAGACGGCACCCCACGGATCTGTACACAACAGAACAAAAATTACTTTATAATATTGCCGTCGTGAGGCACTGTATGAGGGGTTCTCTTCCCTATGACCGCAAACACACGCGGTGGCTATTGGCGATGGGGGAGAGCAGGAAAGGACTAGAGAGGGGGGTTGTGAACGGCAGGATCAGGTGCATCTGGCTGGCATTGATAAGATAGAGGAGACGCTGGTTTAAGTAGTGCATTGTGAATTCCAATTATATGCACCACCAACTAGTCCATGCTTTGGCTCTTTTGACTAGCAGCTTACCCCTTCAACAAATGCGGCCGCTGCAACGAACAAAGTTACCTCCGCATGGTCTATAGCTTCAACGAAAACTATGACACCCCTTTTCTACGCCCCATCCCTGTGTGACTGTGCACTATATGATGTTTAGAGACAGTCACTAGCGTCCGCTCTAGAGTGCCGTGACACTAGACGAGTGTCTGCTTAATCTATTCTTGAAAGTTGTCACAGAGCACATCGCAGCGGAAGGTGACCATGCAAGGAACTCTTGAAGTTTCTAAGAACAAAGAACTTAGACAAGTTGCTGTGACAGCGATGTCTCGTACAACGTGAGTGAGATGGAAATGTAATTGACTGCATGTTTGTGTGTGTGTGTGTGTGCTGTGTTATGTTTTATTTTCCTGCTCTTTTCTCTACTTCTTTCCGTCTACTCCTTCCCGCTTCCACGTGTGTTGTAGCAAGTCGACTTTCCTGGACTGGTTCAGGTCTCTGCTTTTCATTGTCTAACATCTCTTCTTGAACCCCTTTCCTGAATCTAGTTTTGGGTAGCATACCAGATTCTTGCATCTAGATAATCTTCCTGCCTTCTTCTTTTTCTCTTTCTCTTGATGTGAAAGTACAGGGTGTACAAACTTCCTCTCTCACGAGGTGAGTGGGTCAGCACTAGTGACAATGTCATAAAAAGCAATACGCAAGTCAGAAGCCGGCAGCGCGAATCTCAGCTTCTGCGAAACAAGGTACTGGTGATGACCTTTAAAGCGTACCAATCGCGCCATCTCGTGGGTGATGGTGAACACGCTGAAGCACCTCCGCTCTACGCGTACCACCAGTGGTAAATGGTCTATGCGTGACTTTGCTGCTCAACGCGGCGCACTACTACAGGAGGTGTTGCAGGTTCGAGTCCCTGGTAGAAACCCATTTTTTAGGGGCGAAGCTCTTTAGGGGGTTGTTTGTTCATCCTCCGTCGTTGTACGTAGCCACCGGGATGCGAGATGGGTGATGGCGGTACTTTGAGTGTTCACTAGATAGACGCACGGACGGATGGACAGACAGACTAGAAGACGGACAGACAGATGGACGAACGCGCAGACGTACGGACGGATGGATGCACGTACAGACGGACGGACGCATAGATGGACGCACATGGTCGCGCGGACGTACGGAAGCATGGACGGGCTGATGAACGCTTCACCCCGCTCATCATCATTCACTCCGTGTATATGCTGCGATTTTTTTTGTAACCGAAGCCCTTAAATGTACAGTTCTTTTCCTCATTCATAACGAGGGTCTCTTTCTGGCAGACTTGATGCCTTCAGGTAGTATAAGAGCGAATACTGGTCAGCTGCCAGAACGCGTAATTAACAGGCTGATAAAGGCACATAAAGGGTGTTCCACACTCGACTTAATGGCTACTAGTGGCGCTCACCCGCGCTACCACGTTTAATGCCCATATATACTCCGCAAAGCGAATGGGGAACAGCCGCCGTGGTCGCCCAGTTTGTAAACCATCGCTAGTGTTACTCGAATGTCGCAGGTTCAGTCCCAGCCCAGGGCAAGTTATCTTTTCGTCCACTTTGTTTTCTTCACATTTACATTACAATTACTTCTAATAACACCCCTTGTAGTTTCTTTGGCGTGATTGTCTGTTGGAGGTAATTATTATTGTGTCTAACACAGAAAGCGAGTCCCTAAATGTACACTTTAATATATCTATATAACATCACAGCAGAAATCCATCGAGAGTGTTCATGTAATTGCAAGGGCAGTAAGCTTGGGAAGCTAACCAAAATACTATCCAGTTCTATTTTCCAGACTGCAGGGTGGATGAGGAGACCGACATTATAAAGCAGGGAAAAAGTACTCAGGTATGTACATGAGGACTTTAGAGAGAGACATGAGAGCCAAGAATAATAAAGACCCCCAGGCAAGCATAGTGGAAGCTATTCACGATTGGAACAGCCCGAAGGCTCAGCTTCATTTACCAGCCTATTCAGATCTTGCCGAGACGAGTGATGAATGCAGGGAAGAAGAGCAAGGTACAATGAGAATTCGAGGCAACTTAACCTTGTTTCTGGGACTTGTTAAGCGTTGAGGTACACAAGGCCTTTCCTGCATATGCCCTTATTACCATAGGTTCACCTCCAATTGAGGCATACCGAGAACCAATTGAATTAGCTCACTCGATTTCACAGTACGTAAAGTTCAGAATATGACAGGACAGGTATGACAAAAAGGCAAAAGCCTTAAGGCTACTTACACTTTCACAAAAGTTTTATTCCAATGAATAAGATGGCCCTTATATTCATTTTGTTTATCTATTTTAGCCCCATGTTTCTTTTTTTTTCGGTTTCGCGCAGAAGGCTATATTGTCGGAGAAAAATTTATTGGTTAGACGACTGTGTCTTTTGGTGATGATGTCTGCGACATTATTTCTTTTATAGTTTATCAGCATTGCGCAAAAAGCTTAGCATCTCCTTCAGGTCATTCATTTTTTTTTCGAATCACTAAACCTACTGTAAATGGTCGCTCACTTGCTAATTTCTGTAGTAACTTATTTTCAGAATCTGCTATGGAATCCTGAATAGATAACTAATGTGGTTAAGATATAATTTCTAATGGTATCACACCCGTGCCATTTATAACATGCTGTGTAACATGCACTCTGCGTGCGGCTCTAGAACACTGGATAAAACATTTAAAAATGTGTTTTTATTTTTTTATTTTTATTATTTTTCTGAATATTTTTAATTCAGAGCATGCCACATACTTCCCTTGTTTTTTAACTGAACATAAAGAAGTATTCCGCCGCACTTAATCATCGCCAGCGCCTGCGTAACTCATTTATTATTGCTAAGCGATAACCAAAACGCAATAGTTTTTTTTCCCCTTCTAAATATTCCCTTCAGATACGTTTGATAACAGTTCGAGAACAACAAGATGAACCAATCAGCTTTCTGCATCGTCTGTCGCAAAACGTTTTCAGAGCGGCTACGAAACGCGAAACAATCTATAATACCGTCGTCATTCTATGAGCCCTTGTGCCAATATTTTTTCATGCTCTCTCTCTCTCTCTCTCTCATTCAGTCGTCTTCGCGTTTTTTTCTTTCCAACCTCTCCGCAAGGCCATGAGATGGCGCTGGCGTCGCCCATTCGGGAAGCCCTCGCTTCCCACTTTCCCGTACAGTCCCTCCGGTCTCCGCTAAATCTCTCTCCCCATTCATCCACCTTCCCCTTCGGCCTCTTTACAACCGCGCTTCGCCTCACCGACGAAATTCTCGCACTCACGTACGCGATCGCCACGCTGCGACTGCCGCTCCGGCCTGGCAATGCTCCGTACATGTTCCGCGCCGGTATCCTGCAGCCGTGTCGAGCGACGGGGAGCGGATTGGCTCGGCTAACAGACTGATAAAACTTTTTCGTAGACAGCCTGCAGCTATCTTGCTGGCTTGGTAAGCCCTTTGCTGCTAAGGTAGTTTTTCTAATCTCATCAACTATTTAGAAAAAAAAACAGAGTTTAGCTCTGATTGTCATAATCTTTACTCTTGTCTACAAATTTGGACTGAGGACTACTATTTTTTACTACTAAAATCTTAAAATTTCGAATAATAATTAGGAAGTGCCTGACCAGAGTGAAAAGACAGCTCGCAGATGCTGGCCAAATTTACGTTAGATTTATCGTGTGACGCTCGCAATCTAATCTCAGTGTTACGCTTGTGATGTGCTTCTGGAAGTCCAGCTGTGCTCCTTGAGGGACCATACCTGGACTGCAACAAACTGGGCACAACGGACTCCGCAAGTTAAAACAAGAACAATGCCGAAATTTGGGTGGATTTTGGAAACGGTGGATATACTTTTCTCGGCAGTCGTGCTTTTCTACGTCTTGCTACTTTTTGAGCCAACAAGCGCTGCTAGTGGTACGTATCAGCTTCTATGCTGGCTTGATTTTCTCGTGCATGGTCTGTAAACTAAGCTGTGTTTAATAATATTGCTTGTAATTGATCAAAAGTATGTTTTTGTGCATTCGAATGCTTTGCCCTATTTGAATGTACACCCCACTTCCCCGTTTACAGGGCTGTAAAGTCATTTCATATGTCTAAAGGAACAAATTTTCCTCTTACAATGCCGTCAAGTTTATTTATTTATGCTAACAACTTTCTCTGGCCCCATTATTAGTCCTATGGCAGCTTTGTGTGTGGTGAAAAATTCGTGTTCATCTATTCTTGTGGCGAATACGTTGGCACAAGCCGTTGTTTTTTTAATCGTATGTATTATCGCTATTTTGGCAGTTATGGTTGAATTGTGAACGACTGGTGGGAATTTTTGAAGAACTCTGTTGGTATTTCAGTTATAACAAACTACCGTTTGAATTCTCTTTTATATTATCACTAAATTGTGCTCGCACTCATTTGCGTTATTGATGTGTAAAATCTCAGATCCTTCGGCTGTTTCATTCGCCAAGAAGTTCAGTTTGGAGAGAAAACGACCGATTTGTGCATGATTGCTGTTTTTTTTTCTTACTGATACTTGACTGTAACAATCCGAGATTTGAGAATTCTGGATCGAGACCTTGATTCAGCGAGCCAAGTGCATGCTTGACTTTTTTTTCTTAACAGGAAATCCTATCAATAAGCGAAGTGGTAATGAAGCCCTGTTTTCTAGACGATACTAATGAATATGCCCCGAAGACAAGAAAGAACTTGCCACCGCTAAGATAGAAAGAAAATAAAAATAGTGTAGGAAAAAAAGAAAGGGGTTTAGTAGTCTCATAGGAACAAACACTCAATAGGCAATGCATGCTGGTGTAATTATGATACCCATGATTCCTGGTTCATTGTGGTTTTAAATGTGAAACGCCTTAAGCATCTTCCATCTCTTTTAATGAAGTTCATGAGGTGCACCTGACTTCAAGGTTGCTCTTTCGGAGACGCTTTTGAATGATTGTATTTGTGGAGGATTATCCCTAGGGTATGCAAACTAGTTGTGTTTATTCGATAAATAGGCTCCGCAGTATGTAGTAGTTCCAGAAAAAATATTAACCATGGTTGCACTGTGATAGCTGTCCCACAGACGCGGATAAGGGCAAAGAAATAATGACAAAAGCCACGGTGCGATATTCCACGCACGAGTCTTCTTTATTAGACTTCGTTAATGAGTCACTTGCAATGTTTTTGCAATAAAAGACATCGTTAAAATGTGATTATGATAGTATGTAGTATATAATAACAGATAACAGAGAATAATAGATATCTGTCATATATATTTAGCTTTTTCCTTATGTTGTTGGAAGGTACACATTTTCGGCGGTTTCTGTTCTTAATTCTCCTGTCGTACAGAAATAACGTTAAACAGAGTTCTAATCGTACTTTTAGGAGCATTCGAACACTCAAATCGTCATGTTTGTTTTGGGGATGAAAAACTGCACATCTACAAAGTGGAATAAATCTAAAGACTGTCGGAACAGAGCTTTCAACTCGCGTTCTTCGCAGTGTGGAGCAAAAGTATTTATATGTTTGGAGCAACTTTATTTATATGCCTTCGACTGTAATGCGTAAAAAAGCATTGGCACCCAGCTTGACCATCTTGCGTCTACATTGCAGTGTTTCTCTTCCTACCATTCCCACTCAATTTAGGTAATGCCAAGTGGCCGACAAGAAGGGGCCACTCCCTGAATGAATTGGTAGTTTCAAAGCTGTGTGTGTGTTTTGTCGCTGTGTCGAATCTCTTCATGCGTATTCCTTCTTTTAATTTTTAGCGCTACTTTTGTTATTTGAAATTTTGTGGTGTTCTTTTGCATCACGTCTCTTTTTTGTACTCCTCTTTCAAGAGTAATGCTACAAAAACTTCAAAAAAATGAAGCTTTCATTCAATCACCGCTACGTACATTGTAGCTCCAGGGGAATGAATCTTGCGTAATCAAACGTGTCAACGTATGGTCGTCGTCCTCAAGCTTTACATTCATTTCTTTTTCTCGATGATACATCGCAAGAGCTCGTACAGCTTCAGCAGTACTAGCTCAAAAGAAGAAGAAAAAAATGTAGCACATCGTCGCAGGAGGCGCATATACTCGCGCAAAGAGTGCGATTCTGTACTGCCTAAACGACATGGCCCCGCCGTTCTATAGCTGCCCTCGCTATTCTCATTTCAGGCCTTTTTCGTCGGCGCGCTCATTCAGTCTCCTCTTGTTGAGCGCTAAGGGGCGGGAGGATTCAGCCCTATCATTATTCATTAATGCACCCGAGTCTTTGTAAGCCGTTGTTCCAAAATTAGACGGCCGAGCACTTTTTCCCAGATTCAATCTCTACTTCTTGCCGCGTTCCATTCTGAACAGTCGCGAAGCCATTCTCTACGCTAGCTCGGGTCTTTTTAAGTCTGTAAAGCGTACGTAGACGCAGACGGCACCCTTGGTGTCCGCATGACGCGTTATGAGGGTGCCTTTAATTAAACTCTCGAAAAGGACTGTACATGCGCGGCCGACTATATATCTCAAAGACAATGTCGGAGAAGTTGGGATATACTTGTGTCTACGGGTGTTGTTTCCGTCAGGGAACCTGTCAGTAGACGCGCCCGGGTCTTCAAAATCCCATTGTGCTTACTAGCCGGTTTCCTGTTTTTACTTACGCCTTTTCTTTTTCTAGTGTAAAGCCATCACGTGCCGCGTTTTCGTTAGCATCTAATGTGTGCCTTCTGTACAGCATCGAGGTAACTCCGCAAGCACGTCATTTGTATTCATGAGCAGCGATATTGAGTCAAACGGCTATTCTCTCTACCCTCATGGGATGAATAATCCAATGGGTGAATCATTTGAGGATGCCAGGTTATAGGCGGAAAGTCAAACAGGAAGGAAGCTAGAAAAACAGGCTGCTTCCACACAGTGTTAGTGATCAAGATAGTATGGGCAAGAGGAAGAACCGCTTCAGGTGTCTCATTGGGATATCGAGGTGAATAATTTAGGGAGGGAGCCACGTGACCATGGCGCAGGGGTGAATAACGCCGCGTCCCGCTATGCCGATTCCGTGTTTCAATTAGGTCGCGTATATCGCTCGACATGTTAGGCTATGCGAGAGCAAGAAAAGGAGAATCGACTTCGAGGAGGAGATTAGGGCTCTCGCAAGGTGTCGGTTATCTCGCGACTGCTTGTAGGAAGTCATTTTCTTGTCTCACGAAGACTGTTAGGAAAACAGAAACAATCAGCAAGGCCCGATTCTTTTGCAATCAGTTGTGATGAATATTTTAGCCGTAGCAACGTGGTAAGCTCCTCAACCTAATATTGCAATGCTCGCTCACTTTTTGTCAATGCAGGAATTAAATTGCTCAGAAGAAGTCAGCTTAATGAGCTTTCGAAGGGACGTTGTAACGTTGTATTTCGCGAGAGTATGCCGGTGCCTCACGACTACAAAACTGTCTTATACCATGATGATGTAGAATGAAATTAAAATATTTAAGTAATAGATTGTTTATTGTTTTCAATACGCATAGTTGCATGAAGTACATGAAAACGTGGTTTCGCTAAAAACGTCAGTGTATTTAGATAGGGCAAACGTAGTTTCCAAAAGCTCGTTCACATAAGTTATATGTCTCCATTCGAACGTGGAC
Source organism: Rhipicephalus microplus (assembly GCF_013339725.1). NCBI lineage: Eukaryota > Metazoa > Arthropoda > Arachnida > Ixodida > Ixodidae > Rhipicephalus > Rhipicephalus microplus. Next base: position 36,304,481 of record NC_051170.1, read on the forward strand.
TTTGATTATAACGAAAAAATATCTGTTTAATTCTTGATATAGAATACTAATAAACAATTATAATATAAAGTAGAAACTGCAACAGCGAAATTTTCATTTTGCTGCAACAAGTTTTCGAAAAGAGTGCACCCGTCAGCATAAGTATTTTAATAGCGCTAAATGAAGGTCAACATCGTTTTCTGGCAAATGTTTTCTGGTGTTCTTACATGTAAGAAGCTTTCGTTTATCTCAAAATTGGTTCCATACGTTTGATAATTTGGCCATATTTAAATGTGCGCCATATATCCGTCTTAGTTGTAGAGATATTTTCGGTTTGGATTGTAGAAAGCAAAATTGCGCTTAGATTTAAACCCATCATTTTTTGATGCACGATGGCCTTGAGGTAGTTGCTAGCTGTTAGAAACTGATAAAAGAGGGAAGAAGGAAGCAAGCAACAAAAGGGAGAAGGCAGGGAGTTTAAAGAGAAAGACATCCTGTTGGCTACCCTACACTGGGGAATCAGGAAAGGGGACAACAAAAATGAGAAAGAGGGAAGAGAATAAAAGAAAAAAGGAGAGATAGACGGGGAGGTAGTTAACACATATTCTACGGGCTCTTTCTATTTGTGTTGACGCAATCCGTCTAGACTCTCGTGTTCGTGTCAACTATAATAAACTGTGTGTGGATGTGTAGTCAACACGAACAATACAGGTAAAAGTTTACACATCTAAACAATCATCAAGGGTAAGCCTGCTCACTATTATTAATGTACTCTTCGTAATAAAGATAACGCTAGCCTAACCCCACAAGGGCTGGAAACAGTTCTCAAACAGCTAGGAAACAGCGGCGTTAATGGAAAAAAGAGGTCGAGGGGAGGTGAACTCGCCACACCCCTATTCCCTTATCTCTGTCCAGCACGCCGCGCTCTCAACGTTTACCAAAGGGAGCAGTTAGACGATGTTAACACATACCACAGACTTTGTAACCACCACGACCTAGCCGGTGCTCAGAACAAAAGACAGACTAGAGCCCCCACCCCACTTTAACTGTGACGACGGACTGCTCTACACAACTGACACGACGCACATGATGTGTGCTGTTCCTTAGTATGCACGCGTGTGTCAGTACTTCCGTGTTTTCGAGACAACAAGGAATAAATTATTGGCATTGACAGAAAAACATTAACACAAAAAGCGTTGAATATACAAATTCTATTCTCTCACTAAGTATTCCCGACCTACTATCACCCTAAATATAAACATATGAGGTGTGTACTAGCTTGAGTAGACTCATTATACGAAATCATAACTACAATTTTTTGTTCTGATCTAGACAGTGCTTCTACAATATAATAATATAATATAATAAAAAAGGCCAATGAATCGAGAGGCCTATCTCTTTGTTACATGCAACCTAAGAAACTCGAGCAAAAATGAAGTCAAGAAAAGCAAGGCCGGGTTATTTATAGTTTTCAGTTCGTTTGTAATACTATGAAATAAATGTACCTGAATTCATGGGGAGCACCGCCGCGGTAAGTCCAGTGTCTAAGGTACTCGGCTACACACCCGCAGGTCGCGCGATGGAATCCCAGCTGCAGCGGCTGCATTTTCGATGGAGGTGAAAATGCTGTAGGCCCGTGTGCTCAGATTTGGGTGCATGTTAAAGAATCCCAGGTGGTCGAAATTTCCGGAGCCTTCCACCACGGCGTCTGTCATATTAATATGAAATTTTGGGACGTTAAACCCAGCATATTAATCAATGAATTCATGGGGCCGGAGGAACAACTTACCGCCTATGGCCGAAGCACACTCGAATGACACAGCCTCATACCGCACCGGCGGCAAGTTCTCTCTTCGTCCACTTAAGTTAGGTTTCAGAGAATTCAAATTTGGATTTAGTGGATCGGCTAATCCATAGGCAGCACAGCTACTTCTTTAATGCCTTAAAAGACGAGTGTCACTGAGGAGTTAATCAGCAGAGCAGAACTAGATATTATAAGGGAGCAGGTTTTACGTAGACTGGTCTAATTAGCCCAACTTGATTGGTAGATTCCATCGGAAGGTTTGAGTTCGTGCGTTATTGAAACACTTCGAGAACTTCCATACGTGTATTGTCAGGGCACAGACGAAGGGAAGAATTTAACGAAATGACGTGGCGTCGCAATGACATAGGGCCAACTGATGGGTTCATTACGAGCTTAACATACGCCATTATGTCCAAGGTCCTAACTCTATGGTGTACAGAAGGATTAAAGCAGGGGTCGACCGACTTCTGAAGCAGAGTGCCGAGTTGGATATAGCCGACATTGTGGGGAGCGGAGAAGTAGCAATAATGTACAAAGCTGTAGTAGAAATTATGATTACATTCAAGACGTATGTTACAAGGCGGCAAATTACATAGTTATAAGCAAAAAGCCCACTTAAGGCTCAAACTGCCAAGTCGGCTTTCAAGTAAGACACGAGAAGGGGAGGGTCGGTGTTTCTGACTTTGTGCTGGGGGACCGTAGATTTCTGACCTCTGGATTAGAGTAAGGAGGGGATAAGCTGGAATACCTCTTGGGAGACAAACCTCGAAGCGACGATGGCAGCTGTTTCAATTAACCGGCGGACATGTCTACGGCGGATGGGCATGCCGTCCATAAACATAATTTCGACACACTCTCAATAACTACGGTTGCTTTAGCGTCTCTACTTTCGTGGCCAGGCCGAACGAAGAACAGCCGTTCTCTCATGGGCCTACAGGCCAGCCAGTAAATAGAGGCCGTGAGCAGCCTGACAAATGATAAAGTTCAGCTATGCTACCGAGGCACGTTCGCCGAAGGGCCTAATGAAACCAGGTTGAAGACATCAACTGCGCGGCAGCTCTGGGCGTCTGTGGGTTGCGCCGCAGCTGTCAATGAAAAGAGCTGTTGCAATCTGTTTCGCCGTCACGTCTTTGCACACGCGCTGATTGGAACCTTTCTGGCAGCTCGTATGAGACCAGTAGTTCCGGCTTGTTTACGTGGCGCTCTGAAAAGAGGCTCGGCAATGCCGTTCCTCGCCACCTTCTTTCGTCCGCACTTCTTGCTCCTAATTGATGCTTTATTCTGGCTTTCACCCCCGTGTATACCTTGCAAACACCCCGGTGCATTCAACATACGCAAGATAGAACGAAGGAGATATCGCCTATTCCATTCGCTCAGCTGTGGGGCGAAGCACAACAGTGAGGCGATTGAGTGGGGATTAGGGATGTGCCGTGGCACGCAGAGTACAAGAAATGCACCAAAAATATGTGCAAGATGCAGGATGCTAAATAGACTTAGTAAATGCGTCAAGAATGCCACGAAAAAAAAATTATGAAAGAGCAGACGGATTCAGACTGGGAAATTCCTGAATGGCATCTTCCGTTGCAACTTTAAATGAAGCAAATAAATAAATAACATTAGAAATACTCGTGGTCTCTTATGCATTCGCTTAAGACGACTTCAAGGTGAAAACAACCTGTTTCTTTATTTCTCAGTCAGCTGTAATATCCCGATGATGTCACAGATTTGGTGACATTAGATGACATGACGACGTCATATGGTGAAGTCATCGCATGATTATGAAATTTTCGCATCACTGAAGTGGACACCAACGCTCAATTTTCACTTTCGACGAGCCGTACACAGCTTTCTCATTTAAAAATATACACACGGTTCCTAAACGGGAATCATCCGAGGTATACTGCGGACAGCATGCAATTCATTCTTCATGGTACTTCTGCGAATGTTTCGTACGAGTGTTGTGTAAAGCGTGATATCGTCGCATGAGTGTGGCAGTGATGCCAGATTCTATCGAGTAAGCAAGCGAATACCCGTCACAAAATAAGCCCCCCCAAAATTGGGAACATAATGAGTTCTTCCATACTTGAAAATATTTTTATTTGTAATTAAATAAATGGAACTGAAGTACGAAGGGGAGTTAGAAAATTTCACCTAGTTGTTTTTTACGGTAAAATAATGCGCCACTATGAACGAAAGCACATAAATTCTTTATATTGTTTTCGGGGTAGCCTTCATTCGGTTGAAGGCACGTTTTCAAGCGCATGATTAAGGTTACTTATCGTTCACCCGAACGTGTGCTTGACTTCAACGCTGAACCATAGGCATGCACGCGGGATAAGTGGGGTGGCCTCTTCCCCTAGTTACCTAAAGGGGGAGCGGGGGAAGGGGGGCGGTACGTTAAGCCTTCGCTCTTCTCGATGGGAATTGCTGCTCATGCTTAAGCACTCACCTTTCAGTCATCGACACACACAGTATTAGTGAATGAGAAAGGCGCGTTAGACGTGATAATCTTATAAACAACTATATTGGCAGATAAAATGCAAATAAGCCCCCCAAAACGCGACAGTTGACAGGAAAAGTCCACAAGTGACCTGGAGAAAAAAGAAGCCCAAATCCGCTAATTTTAAGTGACACTGGCAACCCTGGAGTGCGGTATTATAGGCAGCGTATGCACTCAGTCGATGATTATGATGATGAGGATTATGATGCACTCAGTCGTGTATTTCTCATTCGCTCTATCTCCCCCCACCCCCACCCGCGCGCTCACACACACACACACACACACACACACCACACACACACACACACACACACACACACACACACACACACACACACACACACACACACACACACACACACACACACACACACACACACACACACACACACACACACAAACACAAAAACACAAACACAAACACAAACACACACACACACGCACGCACACACACACACACTCATTCACTTACTCACACACACACAGACACACACTCACTCACACACACACACTCACTCACACACACACGTACGCACTCACTCACACACACACACGCACTCACTCACTCACACACACACACACGCGCACTCACACACGCACTCACTCACACACACATACTCACACACACACTCACTCACACACACATACTCACACACACACACACACACACACACTCATTCACTTACACACACACACAGACACACACTCACTCACACACACACACACACTCACACACACACGTACGCACTCACTCACACACACACACGCACTCACTCACTCACACACACACACACGCGCACTCACACACGCACTCACTCACACACACATACTCACACACACTCACTCACACACACACACACACACACACACACACACTCACTCACACGCACGCACACACACAGACACTCTCTCACACACAAACGCACTCATACACGCACTCACGCACTCACACACACATACTCACCCGCACACACACACACGCACACACATACTCACCCGCACACACACACACACGCGCACTCACTCACACACACACACTCTCACACGCACACACAGACACTCACTCACTCACACACACGCACTCACTCACATACACGCACGCGCGCGCGCACACTCACTCACTCACTCACTCAATCACTCATTCACTTACTCACACACACACAGACACACACTAACACTCACTCACTCATTCACACACACGTACTCACTCACTCACTCACTCACACACGCACTCACTCACTCACACACACATACTCACTCACTCACACACACGCACGCACTCACACACGCACCCACTCACACACACACACATACGCACCCGCACACACACACACACACGCACTCACTCACAAACACATACTCACACACGCACTCACTCACAAACACATACTCACACGCACGCACACACACACAAACACTATCTCACACACAAACGCACTCACACACGCACTCACTCACACACACATACTCACACTCACACACACACACACATACTCACACACACACACACTCACTCACACGCACGCACGCACACACGCACTCACTCACTCACACACACATACTCACTCACACAAACACTCTCTCTCTCACACGCACACTCAGACACTCACACACACACACACACACACACAAACACAAACACACATACGCGCACGCGCGCGTCTTTGTGTGTAAGATGGATTTTTTTTCGCGTCTTGTACTCCCTCATATGTTCCTTTGTAGACCAGTTTGCAAAATGCGGGCCAACGGCAAGCGTGCAAGCGGCGCCAGCGGAGTGATGTGCAGAGAGGCTACATTTAACTATAGCTCAACCACAGGCTTCTATCAAAACAGAGATTTTTGCGATCATGTACAGTATCGCCCACCAGAACCGACGGCCGTGCACGCATTAATGGGCTTGTGGCGATCCACTGGCATGTTATGCGAATGCTGTGTGATCGAGAGCTTTCCTCATTTACATTTCTCCTTTTTCTTTTTCTTCTGCTATTCATGTTCTCCAGTCCTTTCTTTTTAGCCCGTTTTCCAACCTCTCCTTTGTATAATTTATCTAGGTTTATTTTTTTACTATATATATGTAATCATCTTGTCTTGCTTTTCTAGGGAAGTAGCTAACTGAAACATGTGTTTAGTATCGCAGAAGCGCACCCAAACCTAACGGGCGTATCTGAGCAGGCTTCAAATGAGTTTCGAGATTAATCACGGGTGGGATCAGGCTGCGGGTGGTGGTAGGCGTTGAAGCCTTGTTTTTTTCTTTTTGATAAATATTAATAGATGAACAGAGTTATATTTATCAGCCGTCTGAACCACTCTGCGGATATTAGATCAGAAGAAGACGCAAGAAAAAGGTGGTTAAGGAGACTGATTGTTAAACTTCGTTCTCTAAGGCAGCTTCCGCAATATTTTTTTTATCTTATCGACATGATTGAACATAAAGAATGAGGCTGGGTCTCTTTGATGTCGTACGCGATTGCGGGTTTCCCACAAATATTTGAAGCACTGAGGGCATGCTATTTGCAGCAAGTTCTTAATTACACCACTTGGTAGATGAGACTTCAGAACTTAGCAATCCCGTGTTGTTCCGTCGTGCGAATTTCTAACGCTCGTTTTCCGTTTCCTGTTTATTTGCTGTGAAACCAAAGCCATCAAGATATACCTGATTTTGAATTTCCTTAAAGCTAGCCTACAATTTATGTTATAAAATAGAAGACGTGAGTTGAAACTCTTAAACGTATGGGAAGATGGCGACTTGATTTTTTTGTCGCTATAATAAACCTGCAAGGGTATTTCTTTATGTTACTTTGCTCCGTTACAGTTAGTGATTAATCAAGCAGACTCCTTGTAGTATATGTAATTGTAACGTCGTAATAGAGAGAGAGAGTGATGCAAGGAAAGACAGGGAGGTTAACCAGGCCTACGTAGAATATCTTGCATATACACTACAGCGTTTCGGTGATAGAAGAAACGTGAACTCTTTCTTTCTTGTTGTTTGTTTTTTTTCCTATCTATTACAATATGCCTGAAGAAAATTCTTAAGAGGGGTATATGCAAGGGCGTCGAAAGACTAAAACAGGCGTCTAAATTTTTCATCGGTATGCGTAGTCACGGGCTTCCATAGTAACGTCGTGGGGTTACTATTGGTGTTTCGAGCTCCTAGCAACGCTGATGCAAACGCGGGTTGTCGATGGCCGCAGCGTAGGGTTGGTTTCCTTCGTTGCGCAAATTTGCATCTCAGTGCATCTGTAATCTGCACCCGTAGAGCGAAAGTACAATTCGAGTTCGTTTCCTTTTTTTAAAAGGCCTCGCAAGAATATCTCTCTTTTTATCTGTTTTCTTACTCGCTCAATCATACAAAAAACATTTGTTACATATGCAATATAAAGGACCGGTCAAGTGAACAAGGTAGGTGGATCGTGTTTCCGGAACTCGATAGGCTGAAATCACTGTACACTGTGAGCGAAGTGAATGCTCTGCTTTGTTTGCTGCTTATTCCTTCCCTCGATCAATGAATTCAACAGCATTGTTGTGTTTACGTGTTTCCTGTTTAGTTGCTGACGTGTCTGTGTGTGTACAAGTGGCGGGAAACGCGCAATCGTGTATACAATCAATCGATCGATGGATCCATCGGTCGGTGAATGAATAAATCGATTTGTGGTTTGATTGATCAATCAACCAATCAATTCAAGTTGCATATTTTAGTGTGTGATTAACTGTAGAACAGTGATAGCCTGCAACAACTGTAGAAAGTTTAGCAGTGTAGCAGAAGCTGTACAGATGGTGCACATTCAATTATTCACGCGCTTCATTGGGGTTCTCATGTCATAATGCGCCATGTACTCGAACATAGCCTTAATGCGAAATGCCATTGCGTAACTGCGTTAAAAAATTCACACTGACGCTACAAGCATAGAAAGATTTATAAAGGTTCTGAAAGATTATACAGAAACGAAAAGGCCGAGTGCTAAATTGATTGGCGCTCAATTCTGCCGAAAACGCTGCCTGTATTTACGACTCTCATTTTGATGCACTTTTCTTCCCTTTCTCTTCTTGTATTAAAAACGAGAATAACTCCGCTTTAGGTACCACGCGGAAGTTCAAGACATTAGAGTGCTCTCTCAAAGAGGGAAAAATATTCATTGCTTTCTTTGAGGAGACCTGATTTGTCACATATTGAAACCTCTGGCGCTCCACGCTTGCAATCAATCCATCACGTGGATAGGACGTACCCGGTGGCATAACTAGCCGAGAGGAGGTTGCGCTTAGTAGGACTCGTAGCATCGTGCGGGCGCCGCCTCGGCATCATGCCATTCGGGCCTCGCGGACATCCGAAACACCTGCCTCTCCCAACAACATGCCCCTTCTGCGTTGCCCCAAGCTACAGATACAACACTCGAGAGGCAATGCTAGGGAGCTGTTCGGGCCTTCACAATGTTCGCATTCACCACCTACTCGGCGTTATTTACCAACCTGGTCGGCCACCTGACTTGACCCACTGGACGCACTGTCCTTGTATTGCGTGCTCTTGAACTTAACACAAGTCGTCCAACTCTTACTAATTTAACTTATGCCGCATAAAATACTCGTGCCAGACAAAAAAAAAACATTTTTACTTACTTCTGAGTGTCATGCATGCGTGAATTTCTGCAAGGGGAATAACGTCTGCCTTTAAATTTAAGTAAATCAAGGCCCACCAAAGGGCGTAACAGGTACACAGGTAAGTCCTTTGCCTTTTTTGTTTGTCGTATATCCGTGTATTATTTGGTCAGAACATTTCTCTATTTGAACAGCCGTTATGGTGAAAAGCTAAAATGAAATAAAAATCTCCGCCATATAGCTTTCAGTTATTCGCGCTGAGTTCGATCTGCTGCCGATGAATAAACGAGTGAGGGGTCAAATAATCTAACGAAGTGCATGGGCGGAGCGGACCTATAGAAATAAATACAATACATCAGGCGTCCACGTTTGATTGAGAGCACAAAGTGCACGGTACCCGGTACATTGCCAACCGACTGTTGTATACGACACTTCTCTGTGTCGTATGTATATACATATATATTTAGGGCCATGTAGTGGGTGCATAGCAAGTTAAATAACGTTACATGAGCTATAAGTGTTTGAAGTATGCACTAAAAAGAGTGCATGGCTATCGCGTTGAAGCTTAAAGGCGAAGCTTAAAGGTTCCGTTTTTTTGGGGGGGGGGGGGGAGGGGGGGTGTTTATTGTCAAGCGTGTGTCCATGAGCGTGCGCTTTATGAATATTGCATGCTTTCGGTAACACAAAAATCTTTACCATTTAACTGTATCTTGGGCCTTTTAGACCGCCTCGCGCAAAATAGGTATGTGATTAAGATTCTATTTACATAATTGGATGCATTTGGCAAACTTCAACTGCACCTTGAATGCAAACAATGAAAGACTATACTTGTGCATGTCATCCGAAAAGGAAAAAAATACTGCCTCAATTTTTAAATTATATTTTACCGTAATTTCCGTGAATGTTTCTTCTTTATATCCCTGTCCTTCCGTCCCAAATACCCTGCTCTATGCAGTGTTACAAGTGGGTGATTTGTATACGCCGGCTAAATTATATGCCACTCAATAAAAGTTATCTCACTTCCTTAGGCCAGGGTGTAGGTACGGAGTTCAATACATGCTGAACCTACAACTGCAGTAAGAACACAGAGTAAGAACACATGACCCTACGTGATTTATGTCGACGAACGCATCTGAGACCTGTCAATGACTTGCAAGTTATAAATTATTTAACTAAATAAAAGCATTAAACCATCCTTTAATTTGGATGCAGACATTTCTGTGCATGTGTCATTGGAATACTTCTTTGAAAACTTAGATTAGACTTGAATCCAAGAGAAAACTTGAACCCAAGAAAAAACTTGGATTAGATCGGAACAACTGAAGCGACCCTCAGTACTTCTATGCATCATCAAAAAGAATAAGAACACCGTAAAAAAGTGACCGAGTCGGAAAGTAATCAACCCATGGCATCATCTTGACGTGCAGTTGAAAATTCTCACGATGACGGTAGCAAATGAAACATTGGGGTTTCTCTATCCCCGTCAAAAGAGCGTACTCAAAAGTTCAGGCGATTTCCTACAAAAGTGACACACATAAGAAATCCGTCACAAGTTGGCTTCAATAAAGGCAGGGGCCGCAGGCGTGGACACTGCACTGTGGTGTTTGTGAATTGACTGCTCGGATGCTCCAGGTTGGCGCCGATCCAAACCCATACAGCTCGATTCAGATGTCGTGGGCAACGCGCTTCAAATTAAGCCATGAAAAATGATGCCACCCCGCTTGAACCAGAATAAAAAGAGAGAAAGAAAAAAGAATGGTGTGAAACCAAACAGGATCGTTCAAAAGAACAACAGGGGAGATGAAAGCCGCGGAGAGTGTCATCACCACCATCGTTGTCGTTTTCGTGGCGCTCGACAAACGACGTCTTGCCCGCCACTACCGTTTTTCTCGCGTCGACGTCGGTGCACTGCCCCAGCTTTCTTCGATGTGTCTAGAAAACGTCCAGAAAGTCCAGAAAACGTGGCCCTAAAGGTGCCCCGTCTTGCAGCAGCGTGCGATGGCAGTGGATTTTTCGTTTACAGTGCCACCGACGGTGCCTCAATATTTTCTTAGGCTCATATGACTGGGATATGTACGTTTGTAATTTCAGCTATGCATGCACTAAGATTTCATTCAAAGCAGCGCTCACTTCCCTCTTCAAAACATTGTTCATTGCGCGTAGCGCCATACAAGGATCGTTATATATGTATAACGCGGGCCAGCAGTTAAGAATCCTCAAGTCCTTACGATATCCTTCCGACGTTTATAACAACTCTTCATTGCGACTTTTCTATTTTGTCGGTTTTCGAATTGCGCTGCATGTACAATGTCTCGCATATATTCTAAGTTTGTGAACGTGTGTTCGAAGAGCACGAGCTCACCAGTCAAACACCATCACAAACTTGCCCAAACGCACCTGCGTAAATATCCCAACCTTGAAAAACATGAGGCACCTAGTATAGTAATGTCATTACGTATTACAGTTTTAGCTCGATCATTTCACAATTGCTTGTTCACCCCCTCCCCCCCCCCCCATTCCCATTTACGTACGCGCGCAGCTGTTGTTAATGCACGGCATATTAAATTATGTAATGGCCATGAATTCGTCATAGTCGGCAAGAAAACAAGAACGACTCTGTTTGTTACGGAAGCCCTCATTACTATTTGCTTCTTTAGCCGCTTAGTGAAAGTCGGGCAGTGGAGCTGTACCCAGGCCTCTCACCTATGAAATGCCACGCAGCTCAATTAAATGGCTACTGACACGAAATTGTTTACTTATTGTTTTTGTGTGTGTGTGTGCAAAATGATAGGCCAAATCCGAGAACGTAGAAACCGTACCGGTAAGCGTGAGTGGTGCGCCTTCAAAAATTGATTACAGCTCGCTTTTAGAAGCTAGTTTCTGTTTTCGCTCTGCACTGACGTCACGACATGACATGAGCAGTGCCAGCAGGTCCTAGTATGCGCACGCGCAAGATTTCGTGACCTATCCTCGTCAGCATGTCGCTTTTTCGATCGTCTGCTTCTTCCGCTGCGCGCCGCACGTGTTGCAACTGTCACGGCAGGGAGGTCCAATGTTTGGATGACGCCACTTTAGCGCTGGACAATCGGTGCGAATTCAGATGCGATTTGTCGATCGGCTGTTCGTGCCAACTGTCGCATCTGCGCGGGAGTGTGACAAGGGGCGCCACTGGTGGGAGCCCGTCGCAGATTTGTTCCTCGCTGTCTCGATAGCCCCGATCGCCCTGGTATTTGTGGATATCACCGTTGCTGGTGGCATGAAAAGTATTGGATAAACTGTTTATGACGGGAAATAACTCATGATTGATTAAAGTGATGCTTGAAGTGTGCTATTTCAGCAAGGCAACGTTCGTTCCCGAACCACTAACGAGATATTGAGCCGTAATGGCAGGCCATTTCGCAGGCGCACAAACAGTGGCCCCGACTGTCTCGGCAAACCGGCCCGCTTCGTTCCCACCTTTGCTTTTTACATCGAGGCCGTCAAGAAAATCAGTTGCACGTGTAGAAGCGTCCTATAAGTGCACAATTTTTATCGTGTTTGCAAAAAGAAGCGATCAACAATGAGCTCACGTTGGAAAGCGATGGCGCCACGAGAACGTCGGCCTTGCTATAGGACTACACTCGTAGTTGAGAATGAATGTTGACTGCGGCGATGTCTCTCGCTCGCGAAGGCATAGCTTTTTTGGCAATGTTATTAGACAACGAAGCATGGCTGAGCGAGGTTGTTTACTTTGTGTTTATTAAAGAAGCTGCGATTTTTCCGAGCGTGCAAGGTGTGGTGCCGTATGTGGGCGGAGACAGAGCGCTGATGACTCTTTCTCCCCATACTCGTGAATCGTCGTACGCCGCGTGTGCCGTCAGACGTCCAATTGAATGCCGAATCGCACCATGTGTCCAGCGCTCTTTAAGGCGCCGGTTCTTCACGGAAAATGCGATTTTGATCAGCGACTGCATGTTGTGCGTGTACGCGTCCGGAACGACCAGAGTAAACTCCGCTTGGTTGGCGTCCAGTCTACGCCTCGGCCGCGGTGCACAAGGTTGATCCACGCTTGCCTCAGGGCCGGAGAGAAATAAAATTGCTAAAACTTGTACCTATTGTCTCCCGTTTCACTGCCTCCCATTTCAGTCCCGTTTCACAACTATAACAAACAAGGCAAATTATTTGCGCCACTGTAAAAAATTTGAAATCAAACCATTCCATTACATTTGCCCTCTGATAAGTGTAATACTGTATTCTTGCGCACGTAGACACCATATTTTAGATTGATACTGACCCGATGGTCGCGGGATCGAATCCCGGAAGCGGCGGCTGCGTTTCCGATGGAGGCGGAAATGTTGTAGGCCCGTGTGCTCAGATTTGGGTGCGCGTTAAACAACCACAGGTGGTCGAACTTTCCGGAGCTCTCCACTACGGCGTCTCTCATAATCATATGGTAGTTTTGAGACGTTAAACCTCACATATCAATCAATTATTCAATCAACCATATTTTAGATTCCGCTAGCTAGCTTCACAGGTACGCTGGATGTGTGGTCGCACGGCGCGCGAAAATGACCGAGAGAGCAATGCGCAAGTGCCAATTTCGTGTTTTCGTTCTCGACGTCATGACAACTTGCCAGACTGCTGCGTGAAGCCACCAGAATTAGCACTGTAGCTTGACGTCAGGTTAGTGTCGATGTCGGTTGGTGCGCCATCAGAAATCTGACTTTAATATCAAAATAAATTATCTTATCAACATTTGCTCAGCGTCATACTTGTTCAGAGCCATCTATGTACACAGATTGTGTGCGCGTGTGCTGCTTAATGTGCTGTATCTATCTTTCTTCCCTCTCTTCTCTCTATCTTTCATCTCCACCATCCACTCCCATGCGCAGGGTAGCAAACCGGCTGCATGTAAACTGGTTAACCTACCAGCCGTTATTTTGCTCCTATTTTCCTTCCTCTGTATACAGGAGAGTTGTATGGCAGAGTAAACTCGCCACCGAAAAAAAAAGGTGTCAGTACGACTTTAATGTTAAAGCATAGGCGGACCAGTGAAGAGATAGATTCACAGAAAGGACTGGCGCTGGACATTGCGTGCAGTTTTCTTTACTATCGACTATGGAGTTTGTTTGGCAAGTTGCAGAAGTCTGGTACGCAAATATGGGGAGGTATTAGCATTGCGTTCCTCCTTTTTCGTTCGTTGTGCTTGAGCCACCCTCAGTTCCAGTGGCTGCGACCCCGGAAGGAAAGGTTTCTCGTCGAAAACACATAAGCAGACAGGCAACAATGAGGCACGACAGCGCGCAGCATGTTTAGAAATGAAGCCTTTAGGGTGTTAGGTTGTATGCTGTCTGGGGTTTAACTGAATGTACGAACAGCGCAACCTAAAAGTAGTAACAGCGTGATTACGGAAACGTAAAAACAAAAGTAGAAAATCGCATTTTTTCTATTCTTGTTTTTTCGTTCTCGTAGTTACGTTGTACCTACTTTTAGGTGGCGCTGTTCGTACATTCAGTTGTGTCCTACAAACTTGCCCAAGTTTCCACGCTGTCTGAGGTGTCGAATTGCATGCTGCACAATGAGCGGGAAAAGAGGAATCGTACTGTGATACCATCCCGTATTCCTCAGCTTGCTTAACGACCCCAGGAAAGCTGGAGAGGTTTTATAATGCGATGAAACGTGGAGGTGCGCAAGGAAGGACGCTATTGTCTATTATGCCATAATTTTTTCCCCGCGGTTGTTTCAACAGGAGCTTCGAAATGCGCGAAAGAATGGTACATATTTGTTCACCCATGCGAGCGTGCCGAAAACTGAGGGCTTGAAAACCTAAATTATTTTCAGTTCCTTCGACGAGCTATGATGCACTTCGACAGGTGGTATCCGCCACTCGATTATCCATACTGCGATAGCGCTGTTTATTTGGCAGAGGCTTAAGTAAGCTTAGCGAAACTGGCAGTTCTGCAGCTGATGTACGATATCTAGAATAACGAAGAACAGCAGAGCGCCTCGTGAACAAGTGCCTCTCGTATCTTCAACCATGGCCTTCGTGATCAACTAGCGACGTACCGTTGCCCGGGCTAATCGAGAAGGCTACGCTTCAGCAAAGCGGTTGTTGCAGATACCTCGGTGTACCGAACATGACGTCACTTTGTTCGCTGATGATCTCGAGAAATTCAGCGGCAACAGCCTTTTCTGTTTTTAACGACGATAGACCTTCGATGCAAAAATTTTGCTCTGTCTGTCTGTCTGTCTGTCTGTCTGTCTGTCTGTCTGTCTGTCTGTCTGTCTGTCTGTCTGTCTGTCTGTCTGTCTGTCTGTCTGTCTGTCTGTCTGTCTGTCTGTCTGTCTGTCTGTCTGTCTGTGCACTCTTAACGGCACCAGGTACTTGAAACGGCCGACCTCATCCGCAGCGCCCAACAATGTTGCTCAAGATTTAGCGTTCATACTTGTGCAATAGTCAATTAAAAAGCAATTATTGCGCATGTCTGTGGCACCATAACAACACGTATATATTCTGCATGCGAGTCTTTTACTAGAAAAGGCATACATAAGTAATTTTAGGACCGTAGCGTTTATCACGCTGCGCTGATCATGCAACGCTTGCACGAAAAGGCGAGTGTTTCCAACGCTTTGCTAAGACGAGATGGTGGAGGTACCTGCCCGTCGCTTTGCGTTCTACACCTTATCATCTCCGAGATAGGCACTCATCTTTCTCCGCGGGCGCGCACGCCTTCGTTTTCTAAGATAGCTGCCAGATGGCGATCGTATCTAACGTGCCTCGATGCGCTTGTTCGCCTCCTCTACACGCTCGAGGCACTCTAACGCAGCGCCTCCAGAATACCATTCACCGATTTTGTTGCGCAGAACACCAAATAAACGCTTTGTTCCTTCTCTTCAGACGCAAGACTATCGTCTTTGGCGACATTTGCAGTGTAACATGCAGATTCAGGGCCAATTTTTTTTTTCGATAGATCTTTCTATTTGCCCTCACTTTTGAGAAGTTTTACGTCTCTTGTTCATTTCTACAGAGATCAAACTCTCTCTACACACTCCAAATTCATGTATTTATAACGTGCTTAGGGTTTTCTTCAGCAAATTCGCTGGCCTTGGCCACTCATGACACGTGCGCCTACATAACTGCAATGAGCGCAATTCTTGCTAGCACTAGTTGTACCTTTCACTGTGCTGCACTGTTTTTGTGACAACGCATAAAGGCCAGTTATCACCGGCCACCAACGCTGTCGAGGTTGCCTCCCCAGACGCGGCCGCTTTTTTCCGACGTGGAGGCGGAAATCGTCGCGCCAGCCTGCATTCTCGCGGCGTACATTATTCGTTGCTCGCACTGTGCTTTCCCCTTTTCAAGCAGACCTTCCCACCTCGCATCTTGCAATCTCATTCAGGCGTTAACACTTCTGATGTTCGCGATAAATGTACTGCTCTTATGACCCCTTTTTCGCACTCCTCTTTTTTTACGACTTGCTGGGGCTCTGAGAACAACATTTTCCTTTTTTCTTCTCCTCTCTCTGGGTATCCTTTTCCTGAGTGCTTGAGCCTAAGGGTAAAGTATTGGGGCAGCTTCTACCATTATACATAGCACGCTTCGCAGTGTCAATATCTCTGTATACAGAGATATTGACACTGCGAAGCATGCTATGACGTCCCAAATGAATGGCTCAGGAATCGGAAGGACAGCAAGGAATGACGTTTGACAGACGCCGTATATGCGTGATCGATTCCTTTCAAGATATACCCTCGTGGAACAACATTGTTGCTGGCTCTTGGCTCAAGGATCTACACAATCACAAACTGAGGCCAAAGAGGAACGTTGATGGACAGCCTTGCTAAGCCATTTCGATAGGGCTTCAATCTTTTTTATTTTACTTCACCATTGACGCACTTGCACAAAACAAGGCAATACTGCTGTTGACCTACTTTTGTCGACTTAATGGAGTTGCTGCTGTTTATTCCATCATTGCTGTCGATAACTGCTGGGACTTAGAGTTGGCGATCGGCCTACATGTAGCCTACATTTTTTTTTTTTTGCGGGCGCCTCAACTGTTAGCTGTTACAGTGTCGTAGGCGCTTCCTTTGACTGAATTTGCGGTAAATGATCGACCGCGAAAGTTTTGCTAATAGTGCTTAGCTGCGCAGTGGATATATACAGTCATCTGCTGACTTAACTTGAATGCTCCGCGGTGTGTACTGAAACTGTTTGATTTAGACCAGTGGTCGAAATCTTTGAGTTGAGTTGCCGAGGTGTTGCCCATAACTACTTACATACTGTCCAAGCATTGGGAAACATTATCTCGGCAACAGCACCTAGCGCTTCGCGGCTGGCATCGGCCAAACCTGTGAGGATCACGCTGCAGAGCATTTGAGTTAAGCTTGCTGACGATTATAGATAGTATTGCGGCAGTTTCACACAGCACCTGACTTTATGCGCAAGCAACAAACACTCTACGCACAGTGTAAAGTAGAGGTCATTATTTGAGCATTCCTGAGCTCTGCAAGAGAGAAAAGAGAAGGAGAAGCAGGGCGGTTAACTAGAGTACTGAGTAACCGGTTCGCTACCCTGCACATCAGAACGATTTGGGACAGACGGAAAAAGCGCTGTTCATGTGTTGGTTATGACTATGGCTAACCGTGTATTACAGGTGTTTAGTGGTTCCGAGAGAAAGGCTTCTTTCTCTTTTTGTCTGTTTAATTCGAGTGTACTCAATGCGCTGGTAACTCAAGCTGCCAGCTCATTTGACCATGCGAGCGCACTCGTGCCATGGACTTGGGAAAGGGAAAGGCAACGCATGCGAGCCTTCACTTTTGCGGCTGCCGAGCGCTTTAGAATACTTGTGTATGCATATGAAGCTGGGCACGTGTAGCAATACGGTGTGGTACATCATCATCATCATCATCATCATCATCATCATCATGAATACGCCATTTGCGGTGCAATAGGGTATTTTAAATGCCTGAAGTATTAGGAACGATGAAATCATTGGGCCACCAGCTGGTGCCATTTCGCTGATTACTTCTGAGGCTCGAAGGAAATGAGAAGGAGCCGGCAAATTTCGTATTACTTTTATTATTTAGCCTTTGGCCAGTGCGCCTCCTTTAGTATATGCCAATAAAAGGCAACTGGTACGACTTTTACAATAGGAATAGGGGGGGGGGGGGGTCACAGGGTTAGCACAAGATCTTAAAAATATTAAAAGTGAATATGAAGCTACTGAAACCTGCTCAGCTTTATAGCAGTGGAGGCAAAGGTCTCTGGCAATCCCACTCCTACCATAAGTGAACCACCTGCATGGAAGCATTGCCCTGTCGCGGTGGTCTAGTGGCTAAGGTACTCGGCTACTGACCCCACAGGTCGCGGGTTCAAATCCCGGCTGCGGCAGCTGCATATCCGATGGAGGCGGAAATGTCGTAGGCCCGTGTGCTCAGATTTGGGTGCACGTTAAAGAACCCCAGGTGGTCAAAATTTCCGGAGCCCTCCACTACGGCGTCTCTCATAATCATATGGTGGTTTTGGGACGTTAAACCCCACAAATCAATCAAATCATGCATGGAAGCATTAGGAACTAAAGAAAAGTCTGCGTCGTTAGGCTGACGACCAAGGAAATGTTTCTCGCATATCAAAAATTGGAACTTCAGAGATGAAAAAGCGTACTAAAACTAAAAGATACAGAAGATCTATTAGTTTGTAACAACGAAGTGAAACTAGCGGCGTATCGAATACAAATGAGCGGCCGGGCATAGTGCTTTGTGTAGGCTGCGAAGACACTTCGGGAATTACGGATGTATGCTGCTTTTTACACGAATAAAATGCTCATGAAAAACTGCTTTGAAAAATCAGAGCTGTAAATTATACCACAGTGGTTCGAGCGCTGCATGGAGAATTTCACAATTTAGAAATTACTGTAAATTTCCAAACGTGACCGGCTCTTCACCCGCCTATGAAGAAGTAAATTTTAGGTTGTACTAGAGCATCGCAATACTCATAATCGGTGTCCTTGTGCAGAGTGTGAGGAACAGGAGAAAGTGACCTGCGTGATCTCACACGACCGGTGTTCAGTGATAGTTAATGCATTTATTTTCAGATACTGGGGCAGCTTTCGAACGTTTCCACTAGTCCGGTTTTCGTTCATGACTTACTATATTGAGCATTGATATCGATACGTTCACGACAGGTTAACAATAGCAGCGAAGTTGGCTTGAACTTACAGCCCACACACATCACCGCTGTATGAAAGAAAGATCGGGCGGAAATAAATTTTGCTACCGCAAAGGCTAACCAGTAAATGCGATAGCAACAAATTTTCTTTATATACAAAGTAAGGCTAGCAGTTAACTTCCTTATCGTTCGAGCGGGCCTAACTGAACAATACGTTCGTTAAACGTGGCTGCTTCAGTGAACAAAGCGACCTTCGCGCTTTTTATCGATCCGAGGCAAACCGAGTGGAGAAAACACCGCATATACAATGATGTGAGCCGTCTGCTTATCCCGGTCAAGATAGGAATCGCGCACTATGACGGACCGCTCAACGGAGGGAGACTGTGCCGGAACCGGGCAACCTCCTCATACCTTGTAACAATACTGATTGCTGGCCTAGTTGGTACTTGCTTAATGACATGCTTTGGCCACAAATAACACACACACAAAGAAAAGGAGCACTCAAAGACACTTGTGCTTCTCGTTGAGTGTTCCTTTACTTTGTGTGTGTGTGCGTGTGTGTTATTTGCGGCCAAAGCATATCATTGAACTCCTCATACCTCCTCTTTGTCCGGGAACCTCCGTAGGTATCCATGCACGCGCGACTGAAAGATGACCTGGCATGTTTGCTTTCCACTTGTGCTGAGATCTCTGACTACTCTCGACACGCTGTCACTCGCACATTACGCATACAACTTGTGCAGTGACGTTATCGAAGTTTCAATTTATGTGGGACCTGACGGTCACGGCGAAAGAAAAATGCACCTAGAGTGACCTCACAATTATTATAGCAATAAAGAGAACGGAAAGCAAACCCGCCATTGTGGTCCAGTAGTTAAGATGTTCAGACGCTAATCCGCAGGTTATGGGATCGATCCCTAGCCGCGGCAGCCGCATTTTCGATGGAGGCATAAATGCTTAGGATCCATGTGCTTAGGCTTTGGTGCACGTTGAAGAACCACAGGCGGTTGAAATTTCCGGAGCCTTCCACTACGGTGTATCTCATAATCATTTCATGATTTTAGGATGGTAAACGCCAATAATTATCAAGAACGGAAAGTGTAACACATGAAAGTTTGTCCACTTTGCTACCCGACCGGTGGGCAGCTAGATGATGATTAAGACAAGGAAAAAAGTGAAGGACTGGAACTTAGAAGACATGTCAATATCTATAACAATGTAATGAAAAGCTCTTGCTGTGGATGCGCAACATAAGCGTTCCTTAGCAGATGGGGCTGAAATTAGAACAAAAAAAGGCATCAAAGCTGTAGGCTTTGCCTCAGCAACTGTGTTCTTGCAGTAAAACCAGATCTACAAACTTTATGCCCTGATCTCAAGAAGTTTAAAAAAGCAGGACCACGAAAAGAATGGTTGGACATTCTCACAATATCTGCGCCTCCATTAAAAGCATTAGGTGGATAGATTTGAGTGCATTAACCTAATTTCTTGTTTAATGTTATTAGTACTTCCAAAGTTCGGCTTACTCAATGCCATGAGTTTGTCGTCTTTATTTACTTTTTTGTATAATGGACAGTCTGGTGACAGGAAAACTTCGCAAAAGTTGTATTCTAATAGCTGTTGACCTTGGGTAGCTTATTTAAACAGTGTGAAGCTAATTCCACGTAGTAAGTGCTTCCCCTCAGTTAAACGGATCCCGTTCGGTACATAGACAGCTATGTTCTCGCGTTTCGGTTTCGTCGACCAGGCATGAAAATGCGGCTAATGTTTTATTCGTGAAACACTGGACCTCGTGTCGAATGACGCTTCTCACGGCGTTGCAGCACAAATCTCAAAAAAAAAAAACGACATCGAACTGAGAAAAGAAACAAAGAACTCATCGAAGGGTGTTCGTTCGGGAATAAATTTATCTCAGCTGCAACTCACACAGTATGATTTCCCAAGGGTGTCCTTATAAATAACGTGTGTAAGATGATATAAGCGATATGCAAGGTCTTCTTTGTCTCCCAGCGGGCACTTTGAGGCTGCGTTTTACTACTTTGTTCACAAGGGGCGCTCTTTCCTGAAGCGCCATTGAGCCGAAGTGATCGCTCGTTCATATAAACATGCCACGTTTTTTCATTCTTTTATCGATGCTTGTTTTATTATACGAAAGTTGTAGATGTTTACGTTACACGCAAGTTTTTTTTACGCGCTTCTTTTTCCTCCTATCTGAAAGTTGTATCCTCGTTTTGACTGTCGAGCACGCTGAACGTTAACGTGACAAAACCAGTTATGGTAGTTAAGCACCAATGGTAACAAGCTCTTAAGCTCTAGGACGCGGGTTTGGCTCCCGGCCACGGCGGCCGAATACATATGAAGCCGAAATGCAAATAACACCGGTGCGCTTAAATTTCTGCGTGCGTTAAATAATTCCGGATGGTTGCTATGAGTCAGGAGGCTTCCACTTCGGCGTGTTTCAGAATCGTATGATAATTCTGGCCCAGTAAGAGCCTAGATATTACCTAAGTCGATTATTTATAGGCAATTATCTGGGTGCGTTAGTCTAGATGGCAAAAAACAGCTTAAAAATAAATAGTGCGACAGCTTCCCACCAGATTACTGTGACAGATATTAGAGACCATTAAGAAAACCACATGTGGTGTAGAGCAGTGCATCGACGTTTTTTACCCGGCTTTACTTATTAAAACAAATGAGTGACGACAACCATATTCATTATAACTATGCAGAAATGTGTTATACAAACAGGCAGAAGATGTAACAAAACGAAACAGTGTCACACGTGCAGCATGTGCACGGAGAGCACTTAAAGAAACTACGCAATTTGTTATGTGCTTAAGATTTAGACAGTTCCCGTGCGAACAATTTGTTTCAAAACTTCTCCGAGGGAATCGGTGACGGAAATTAATCGCGTTTCAACGGAGAATCGCAGCGATCGAAATGAACAACAAACATGAATTGGCGAAAAACGGCGCTTTTAATTTTGTTGGTTGTCGATACCATCCCATCGAAAATGAAGATGAAGCGGGCGTGCGAAAAAAAAAATATTATACAACAACAACGAATATGATATACGAAACATTCGGGTGTTTAGACGGTGACACTGTACCACTTCCCGTATAGAGATTGCCCAAATGTACATGCAAAATACGCGTAATACATACATTTACGCAAACGCAAGCGTAAACACCCCCCCCCCCCCCCACACACACACCAACACACAAACAGCGCGAAAGTGGAAGTGTAAATAAGCACGCGGGTACGTTTCCATCTGTGGGACCCCGTACATAAATCTAATTATCCTTCCTTCGCCGGGGAAGAGACGACGCCTGCGGCGTTTTAGGGAACGAAGTTGATGCATATCCTCCACGAACTCTGTTTACGGTCGCACATATTTGGACAGGCAAAAGTAACGGGTCACTCGGCGCTTCTTTGCGAGGTTTGGGGGCCAAGCAACTCGCCTTGCATTACGGGAAAGCCCCTTGGCTATTCAAGGAAATGCAACAAAATAATAATTAGAGGGTTGAGGTGCGTTTTGCAGGATGTTTCGAAGCTTGCATTGGGTATATTCTCGCATTCGCTTTCCGAACACGAGCGAAGACACTTCCTGTAAGGAATGTGAAGTGTCGGATATGTTTTTATAAATGTACCCTTATTCATTCTTGTTGTAGTCGCGTTGTGCCTGAAAATCCACTGTTGCATCGTTCCCATATAAAAATGTGAGGACTCTCTACACGCGAGCAAATTCAATTTTCTGGCTGCATAGCCATGGTACTTCGGTGAGTTGAGCGATGCATTGTGAGAAACGCCGCGTGAATGTCCACAACAAATATCTCCTCATTCCTATTTGAATGACCCGGATACTGCGGAGACTTGGCTGTTCGCGTCCGCAACGGGCGAGTCGGCCATTACGCACTACGTTGAGCACGAATGCGGAAATGCGGTGTAGAATCTGTTATCATAGTTTTTGCCATTTCTGAAGTTCTTGACAAAATTAAGTTCACGCATCCAAAAGAAAAAGTAAGGTGTGCAGCTGGTCGAATGTTTGGAAGTATGAAACGAAGGTAGACCTCCTGAATTACACTGCCTCCTACAGCACGCTTTGAGTTGTCGTGCTGTGGAAAAGTTCTCCGAATCTTCCGAGTACCTATCGTAAGGAATCTTTCGTTTGCTGTCAGGTTTACAGACAATTGACACACAGTAGTAATATTTACACTTGCAAACTTATGAAATGCATTTGAATAGTGGTGTGTGCGCTGAAAAATGCGAGATATATCAAAACATATTTAAAGATTTTATGAGGCGTCTATCAAGATGCTACATAAAAACTATGCTTACTGTGTTAGTTTGCTTTATGTTTCAATGGCATCGAAGCACGCAACACGTGTTCGTGAAGCTCAGTTCCCTGCATAAGCTCGAAGAGATCACGGAGATGTGGACCACTGACCCGCTTCCATGGATTACTTGACTGATAATGAGCCCATTCCGAATAATGAATACTTATACACGTATGTCCTGTGCTCCCTCATTGTTGTCTATATTGCGAAAAACCAAGTTACTGTACAACGACACACATCAAGTCTCCTGTAGTAAGGAAATTTACTGTTGTGCAGTAGGGAAATAGACTCTTCTGCTTATAGGGCTCATGTAAACATTGCTCTTTGTCTCCTATCTAATATCTCGGCGGTGAAAACAGGCCGAAATTACCTTTAGAAATACTGAGGAGTTTTGAGGCCTCACAGAGTTCTTATACAGTTGTTTTTGTAAAGATATACCTAGTGACTTTGCTTGAAATTGAACCAGAGGACCCTTTTTTTTTTCAATGTGCACGAGCAACGTTGCGTTGAAAGTTGATGGCTTTTGCTCGATTGGCCACGCGAAAGGAGTAGAAAGATTCGCCCTTTACTTGCAACCTAATCACGGGATCTTTTTTTCCGAAGACAGGTACTCACCGTGCGCAAACTTTGCCCGTACGCTCATGGATCGATATTACGCCATTCGACCAAGCAAACTGCTCGAAGAGCCAGATACCTTTTGGAAACCGGTAGATGACTTTTGCAGCCAACCTGATTCTTGCTTGTGGTCTTTTGCCATGACACGTGCGCTCACTAAATGCCAGCGAAATGTGCGCGTGGAAGACACTACAAAAATATATAAGGAGCTTGGCGTAGACAGAAAAGGAAAAAAAAAAATGCGCGTCGTGTGATTTATGATGTTTACACTGCGCACCTTGACGCTCGCCGTCAGTAAACAGCAATAATGACGTAGAAGTTGAAGATGGTACTTTGGCATCGTGTGCGGCAGGGAAGTGCTTGCATTTCCTCCTCAAAATTTCTTTTAAAAGAAAAAAAATCAAACACACTTTTCTTCTTTTTTCTTCTGTAGAGCCGAGAGGAAACAAGTAGTGGACGTATCCTATGCCTCGTTTTTCGCGCACCAGCTGTCTTAGAGAAGCTCAATAGAATATTGTAAGAGCGTGTTTTAACCCTGTCTTTTTTTTTTGCCATTGATAAATTCTTAACGTGAACAAGAGAAATGGCATGTGTATAATGGTATTGAATGGAATGGAATGGAATGAAAAGAACTTTATTTGAATGGAATGAAAAAAAAAACGCATGTGCATAATCTCAAGTTGTGATCTCTAATCTCTGCAGGACAACGTAAAATTTTGATGAATACTAACAGGCTAACAGTCATTCTTGTTATGTTTTTATTTTTTGATAAATTATTCCGAATTTTTATGTAATCTTTGTAAGTGCCTAAACTGACTTTTTTGTTGAAATTGTTTGTGTCAAATTATCAATCTTTACTATTTTTGACAAAACGACGAACACTTTCAGGGGCTTTGTTACAAAGGAATCTTCATATTTAAAGACTGTTTCTAGTTCTCAGTTTTCTGAATAAAAATATTTTATGACTAAATATGATGTCTTGTCATAACATGAATTAAATATTTACCATTTTGAAAGTTTATGAGCCTAAGCGCACTATGAGCAAAGCAAATTTTATTTACCTATATTGATTTAATTTGTTTGTTTCTTTCCTATTCCAACGTGTGAACACAGATGAATTCGGTGTGACATAAAGAAAGTGCTCTTCAAAAGTTGCATATTTTATAGATTCAAAAAGCTAGTCTTGTGCAATAAATTGTAAAACTGAAATAGGAACGACTGGACACAGTGGAAGCAAGACCGATTTTAATGATCCTTCGTACTAGTGACTAGTAAAGTGTTAAGCTCTCTATCTCTCAACATGAATGTTTCATTCATGTAGAGGGAGCTTCATGAATAAAGCTTTTCATGAATAGAAAGCTTGTTTTAAAGATATTATGGCATCGGTGTCGTTTGTTGTGAGTGAAAAATGATCATCTTGTGCATGATCAACAGTCAGGAAAGATGCAAATAAAATAAACAGTAAAACATTTTAGGTCCGACTGGGTGTTACACCACACAACCACGAATTTGTTTCTTTTTCTTTATGAATCTTCTTTTTCTTTTATGATATTTATTATATTACGCACTTGGAATTGCAACATCGACGTAGTGATACATTCCCTCAGCGACAGCAATCACACAACTAACGCACAAACATTCAGAGGCTTACATACGTATATACTCACCTGCTTGAGGATACAGTGAAGATACCTTCCTCTGATTGGAAATGCACTGAAAGTAACTCTCAAGCTCTAGAAACACACGCGTCCTGTATACGTGATTCACAATACAACGCGAAATATTGCAGTAATAATGCGAAGTACAAGTGCACATTGTCAGAGGGCGAACGAACAGGTGATTATAACAATGACTTCATTGTTTAAAGACAGGCCCCAACTACAAAGGCACGCACGTTACTGCGCCTGTATTTCCTTAAGGCCACGTAGTCGGTGCATAGCAAGTTCGAAAAGATTTCATTCAGTAAGTGTTTGAAGTAGGCACTAGGGACAGCATATCACTACCACGTTCAACTCATAAAGATGAAGCTCAAGTGTCGCCCCCCCCCCCCTCCGGTTTTTTTTTATTTAAACACCGAAACAACTATACAGATATGTTGCGTCGTTGTTTGCACTATGCCCGCGAGGGCTTCGCTGTCCTTCATGGACCACAAACCACTTGTATGTTTAGAATGATAAAGAGCTAAGCTAGCTGGTGTACAGGCCTTCATGTAAGAAGGATTGGCGTGCAAACACGGACACGGCGAAGTCATTACAACGCAATGGCCGGCTAATTAATTCTGTTGGAAGTCAGGGTTTTTGTCATCATTACTTTGATCATTTCCGTCTTTGCATGCCCAGTGTTTCAGCATCGAGGCCTGTTCATACTAATCATATTCCAAGCACGCTATACGTCAAAGTTTCCTGTGCTGCGTTCATCATAACTGTTTGTACTAGCTTATCAGCCTTTTTGGTGTTTTATTGTCAGCTTGTTTGATGGATTGCTGTGTCCGTGGTGAATATTCTGCATCAATGACGTTGCTATAGTTCAGATGTGGAAGCTATTGATCCATACATAGGATGTAGTACTTTCTCTTTCACTGATAGGGCTATTGCGAGTCAAATGTGCATCTGCGTTAAAATTGTGCTGCAAGGGTTTCCTGCAGTGTTGTTGAACGTGCGCCACTCTAGAGAAGTGACGAAAATGAGAGACTGTAAATGTACCCGTTAGTAATTATATCGGTAGTTTTACGTCCCAAAATAAAGATATGATTGTAAGAGATGCCGTATAGTAAAGGGCTCATGAAAATTACACCGCCTAGTGTTTTTTAACGTGCACTGACATCGGGAGTGTACAGCTGCAGCCAGCCTCTGTAGAGGGCTCGAGCAGCCAGTTTTGGTTCTGTAGGATGAGGGGCAGTTCCGGGCTCGGACGTGGTTTCATGAGCATGCGTAACCTAGCAATCAGGCTGACCTCATCAGAGCCCAAAGCTGCCTCTAAGTGTCACCCAGAAGAGCAAAAACTGGCTGCTTGAGCCCTCTACACAGACGTCGGAAGCGTACTCGCCATGGCTGTACTCGTTAGCCCAGGTACGAAAGCACGTTAACGAAAAAAAAAACTTAAGTTGTTGAAAACTTATCCAAACAACCCTTGAGCAAGTCGCTTCATATAGCTAAAAGTGCAAATATTGCTTTGATACAAAACCTCATCTTCATTAAAGCCTTACAATGAAGCTGCAATCGCAATATTCGGCATCCAACACAAACGTGTGCCTTTTTTTTCTGCATGGTACTCACAAAACTGCGCTTGCGGCCGTAAGCTCGAGAAGTTCTTTTACCCTGCGGCCGTTTGTGCAATCTGTGATAATTTAAACGTAATAACCATCGAACAGCCGCAGTTCAAATGTCGTAAGCGTGTCGCTGGGTCTGACTACACAAGCTTCAATATAATAAAGGCCCGGGGGATGACTGCAAATGTGCAAGAAACCCTAAAATGAAGAAAGATGATCAAAAAAAGTTACTTTCAATGTAAAAAAGAAAAACTGCACACCCAGGCTTATGCGCGATGTGGTGAGGAGGGTGCACACCCACAAGGCAAACACTGAAGTGAAGATGTGGACAGAGGCAGATGTAATTTAGGCAGCGGAACCCTTCATAGTACGTAGCACCAATTTCCAAAACGCTATTAATTAAAAGACAGCCCCCCCCGCGACTGCCACTCAATTTATTGATCGCCTGTGCTGTACACCGGACAGCTTTTTCTACTTTGTTACTGAGAGGCAATTCTTTGCTTTCGCTTAAGTTTGCGCATCTGGTAGTTAGCAGAAATATTTGTTGCATACCTTCTTTCGTAGATTTCTATCTTTTTCGTTATCAGCTCTCTGACAATATTGACGATTAAGTCACGCAGGTTAAAAGACTGAAAAAATCGCGCTTTCTTTTTTTGCTGCACTGAAGCAATGAGTTCCACTGAAAATCATTTGGTAATGTGATGTCGAATCAATGTGCACTATCACAAAAAAGAAAAAAAAAAGCTGCGGGAAATTGTAAAGATATAATTATATATATTTGCAAACGGCCAATTTGGTGGACCGGGGACCAAACTCCAAACCGAGACCGAAAGCACAAGGCAACGCCAGCAGCCGGTTTTTCTTGTGGTGTGTTGCTGTGAAATGACGGGTGTGAATTATTCCGTTCGTAACCTAAGCAGGGGCAGTTGAGCTAGTATTTGGAAATTCATATTTGAAGAAAGCGCGAAAATAACATCACATGGAGACACGAAGGGGACATGACGATGCGCTACTAGCCACTGAAGTTTAATCAAATGCGTAGAATGTTATACATACAAAGCCCACAAAAATAACAAGAGGAAGGACTCAAACGACAAAATATCACTTAGTCTGCATCAATAAAGCCTGATGATTTTGTTTTGTTTTTGGTCATATGCATTTTAATCAATCATTGCTTGATTCTTTATTTGTTATTTTTTTACCGTGTGGCTATATATATCCATGTTTTTCAATGAAGTATAGTGGTAGCACGTCATCCTGGCCCTACTGTTTCCCAGTGTTGTGGCCTTTTCTGCGTTTTCTTAAAATATGATTTGGTAACCCTTCCTAAATTTACGAAATTTACACCACTAATTTGCCATATGTTGCATTTTATATTCCCTTCTGATATTGAAATATAGCTTATCTTCCTTCACCAAACTTTTTATAAACACAACGCCAACAACAGTACCAACCACCACCAAGCAACAAAGGTCCAGCAACGGTGGCAATGAAAACGACAGTCCCGTAATGCCATGACAAACGATTAGCTGAATAAGCGCTCCTTTTAAAGAACCCTAAATCACCTCCGATATTTCTTTAAACATGTCAAGTAAACACGCACATCGTGTGCAGAATGCCGTCGCGATCAACGATTTTACGCGCAGCAGCGCTATGAGCCGACGCCACACCACAGATTCCAAAAAAAAAAAAAAAATCCCTCCTTCTCTTTGCGTTTTTTTCGGGCCTGCGCGTGACGTGCAGTACGAATATGGTGTTATTGGTCGATAAAAAAAAAAAAACCTATGACTTCCGGTTAGTCTGCAAGCAGCTGTCCGCACTGCTTGTTGTTCGTCGTGTGTGCCTGCGTGTGTGCGCCCGCTCGCGAATCAGCTACTGCGGCCCGTAACGCAACTGCGCGAACTAAATCCGAGTGTTTTGCGATGGCTTACATTCATCCGTGCGCGGTGATTGGCTGCAAAAGCGCTGACTGGGAAAAAAAAATTGTCAGATCCCACGTACCTTGGAAACTGAAGTCATGCAGATAATGCGGAGGGAAGGTGACCATGTTGAAATCTTTTATTGAGGGACACGTCATGAAAAGACTCTAAATATGTGCATAAGTGTTTCACGCATGTACAGGTGCTGAATAGTTGCAGGTGTTTATATAACCAGTTCTTTACACTTGAGCAACGATGAGAACCGAGAAACATAAGTATTAGCAACCC
Organism: Rhipicephalus microplus; assembly: GCF_013339725.1. Classification (NCBI taxonomy): domain Eukaryota; kingdom Metazoa; phylum Arthropoda; class Arachnida; order Ixodida; family Ixodidae; genus Rhipicephalus; species Rhipicephalus microplus. The sequence goes on from NC_051170.1 coordinate 36,333,925, forward strand.
CAAAACCAATAAGCTGTTATGAAGCGCTGGTGCTCGCGAGGATAGTAGCCCTAGACCGTGCACTCCTACATAAATAAACTTCGGTGCATGGCAGCTAACTACAATTGACGTTAGCCTGACGTGACGGCTGTATCATACCAGCGTATACGTAATGTTTAAAAAGTTGGATAGCCAGCAATGCAACCACAATTGACGTTTCACGAACACTGCAGTGTGGTCTATTCGAAAAGCAGTTCCGAGGCTTGGCGTGGCTCTGTGGTAGAATGCTTGATTGCAACGAAGAATGCTCGAGTTCAATTCCTGCTGTGACCCTGACAATTATTCTTTGCATTTGTCGAGTCAACGCTGCCGATGCCAGGTCTTTCTTTACGCTCACGCGTTAAAACTGTCCAAGTCTGTTCTCGTTGTTCCTTGGTAGACACTAAGTGTCAGTCACCTGTGGCACATACCCACATACTAGTGGCGCATACCGCCCGCGGGTATGTGCCACTTCTGGAAGGAAGTGTTTGACGGCCTTAGGATTGTTACATTATCCATGTCTTAAACAGCGCGTCATATTCGTCAGTCCAGGTTACTCTCCCATACTGATTTTCTTTCATGCCAAGCTAAGCGGGTGATCACGAGGGCACCCAGATAGATAGATAGATAGATAGATAGACAGATAGATAGATAGATAGATAGATAGATAGATAGATAGATAGATAGATAGATAGATAGATAGATAGATAGATAGATAGATAGATAGATAGATAGATAGATAGATAGATGCCAAAAGCGCTTGCAGTTCGCAAAGAAATGCTTCGAATTTAAAACGAAACGATGCGACCCTTGTTGCCTATGCGTACCACCATACGAATTCATCGTGTTGGCGATCCTTTGAAGACGTGCGCGCAACACAAGGTCCATAATAGCACTATTCGTAAAAGCACGGGCCGGCACGGCAGCCACTGTTGGAGTCGCGGCAACGGGAAGTTGACGGTGTTTCGAGCAGCGCGTCAGCCATGACGTATACCACGCAAAATTGCGAGGGGCGCTCAGTGAGAAAGCAAAGCGGCTTTGGGAGAGGATGCCATGGAGGCTAGCGAAGGAGAGAGTGACAGAAGAGAATTTCGACCTCTGGATGGTTTAGGAGCTCTTTAAAGCGCATCGTACGGCCCCTTCAAAGTTCTCTTGTACCGGTGCCGCATGGGCAACTTCGATGGTGGTCGAATGAGATGCACGTCAATTTTCTTGAGTGACTTGCCTGTGTACGCATTATGCGTGAAGGAGTAAATCATTGTTTGAAAGTATCATTCCGATCGGTCTTAATGACGATTCCCAATGCACCACGTGGCACCCGTGTTACATGTTCTGCAGGCTTATCTCTCCTCCTTTCTTTCTATTAAATGGTGTCTCCTCTTTATATTTAGGTGCATTACTGTAGAGCGAAAAAAGTAACAACGCTAACAAACACAATTAATTACGGTTGCACTTCATACGTGTCGAATTTCTTGATCGTAATTGGCTCCTTGGCACAAGCTACACAAACGACTAAAGAACAATAGAGAAATTTTATCACGATATCGCTTAATTGTTATCAGCAGTATGTCAAGTGACCCTCCTATAGCGCGCTTGTTGTTTTGATCCCGGGCGACAGGCAACACCGCCCTTCTGGAGATTACTTCTGTGGTTGGAAGTGACGCTTGGCTGCCCTGCAACGTCACGCCAACGGCTGGCAAGGAGCGTCCTGTAGCGCTCGTGCTGTGGTACAAGGACAACGCTTCGACGCCCGTCTACACGGTGGACGCCCGGTGGGGAAGCCTGCTGCAGGGGGCGCGGCACTTTCCTGGAGAGGAGGAGTTGGCCGACCGTCTCAGCTTCGACGGAGCCCACCAGCCGGCGTTGCTTCGAGTGTCACACGTGGAGCCCGAGGATGCCGGCATGTACCGCTGCCGTGTGGACTATCGCCAGGCTCGCACCGCGGTCACACTGTCCCTGCTGCATGTCATAGGTGAGTGAGTGAGTGAGTGAGTTGTGGTTGCCATACCAGCGAAAATCAAAGGCGGCAATTTGTGTGGCAACTATGGGGCTGGTCATAGTTGTAGTGGCGATTATGCTGATGATGATGGGGCTATTTACTTCTTCAAATATAAATAGCCAACAATATGGTAGTAAATCTTGGCTCTTGACGGCTGCCCATTTTCGCTTAATGAAGTGTTTTAGCAGTTCCGATGCTTCACCATTCGCAGATATGTTTGGCTAATGAAAGTTGCCGGACGATCTTAGCGGCGTCTTGTGACGAGCAGCCTCAACATAGTTATATACACGTTCCATCGAATTCGACGGGCGTTGTTTCCGAAAAGGAAATTTAAGAAAATAACGAGTTCATCGTTGTACAGCTGTTAGTACTTTGCACTGGTAGCTAAGTTAAAACACATTGTTACTGTTATTACAAGAGGAGTTCTGTTATGGTAATCTTCCGACATTCTTGAAAAATAACAGTAACGCTTTGGCGTTATTTGGAACTGCGACTTCGTAAAGTCATGAACCTAAAATCTTACATACAATGAAATATCTCTCGCTAAGGTGATCTAACGAGTGCGAAGCTAGAGTGCTTCTTCTTCAAAAGGTAGCACAGCACGTGTTCGAAATCTCCTGAGCGCCATCGTTGTTTCACTATAGGTGCCAGCCCTATTGAATTGAGACGAATATTTGTGTCTTGAAGAAACGTTGAGGCGTAGTCTGCATGTTGTCTGCATATCAGTGTATCTTCAGATTGGCAAGAACCAATAATCGAACAAAGTTGCGAATGATGGGCCAAGACAAGAGGTAAACGTTGAGCTGATTAATGCCAGTGATCTGTGGCTTCAGCAAGGTGACAGGTAACAGCAAGTCGTATAACATTTCCCGTAGACGCAAATAGTGCTAATAACTTCCCTTCATTACAGTCATTATAATTTAGTTCAGGCGCACAGTAGGGCTTTCTGCTAAAACTGTAAATAGTGGAACGTCTACCCAACATGTCAAAAACTTCTGTCCATGGCTGTTACCTGGCAGATTGGAAAGGAGGGGGGGGGGGACTAGAAGCTTGGTAAGTAAGTTATTTACGAGCCAAACATTTGCTTAAAAAAATAAAGCTGGCAGGTTCTGTGGATGACAGGCAGGCTTGACGTTTGTAGACCCGAACGTAAATGACTTCACGTGTCATCACGCTCTTGATGTATAGCTTGCGGTTAATGCGAAGAAAAAAAAAACACCTAACAACATCCGCCGCAGGCGCGCAAACAGTTTAACACGATCAGCTTCAGATGGCGGCAGGACGCAGATAATGATTTAAAACAAAAAAATGACATAAATTAATAGAAAGCTTGTGACCTTCACTGTTTACTACTTTGCTTCGGAGAAAGCTGATAAAGAGAGGTAATTCAGAGAGAAAGACAAAAAAAAACATTGCACCCTCCAGAACAAGTGCTACGGACGTTCACATGCACACTTAACGTTTTAATAAAGTGCCAAGAATTTCTGTATATAGCATCGAGGGTCAATGTTTGTTTCTTGTACACATGCCCTGTGTTAACGTCAGTGCTTATGTGGGAAGTGGGAAGATAATACTCAAGAGCAGTCAGAAAATAATATTACGCTAGGTATTTCATTGGTTAAAGTATTTTGGGCCATTCTGATGATCAAACGTCTTTCTCAAATAATTGTTTCCAAGTTTCTGTAGCCACATTACGGAACGCTTTACACGTCTGTCTTGCAGTGCCTCCGCGAGCCGTAATAGTGTTGGACGAGCACGGACAGAGGCAGGTGGACGTGCTGGGACCATACAACGAAGGAGCGACTGTGATGCTCGTCTGCGAAGTGGAAGGCGGTGAGCTGGGCAGCGCCGACGAAGTTGCTTGCACGGGCTATGGGCGTTGTGCTGGGAATCCAAAAATCAACGGGGCGAGTGAAACCCGTTAGAAGGCGTGATTCAAAAAAAATTTTTTTCATTCAGCCAGCCATTTATGCATTTTCGGTTTGGGAATAATGACAACTCTAGAAATCATTGGTATATATTTAATTTTAACTACGCGCCGTCTTCTTCTTGGCTTGTGTAGACAGGGTGAGCTTTCATCGCGACGGCTTTGAATTATTTATTCAGCACAAATCGTCGTGCATTTCTGACATCCTGTTGCAAATGAACACCAAAATGATCCACTATTAGAATGCTTATTGACCCTTTTGAAATAAGGTCAAATACTTAAAATATTATGTATTCTTCATGATTAATCAGTAAAAAAAAACTAGATAGATATAGGCGAAAAAAATTCATAGAGGTTATTCAGATTGCACCCAGTTTGCTACCCTACACAGGGTAAGGTGCAATTAAAGTCACAACCGAATTTAACCGGAAAGCTGAAAGTTTATTCAGTAGTCGGTATAATCAGTTGATAAAAGCACAGGTAGCTTTTTACTTGGCATCATAAAACAGATGGCAAGAGTGAAAGCGTGCTTGCACTGTCCTGTGACAAATTGATTGAGTCGCAAATTTGAAAAACATGCAACGTTGTGCTAACGCTTAATTCCAGAAGATGGTAAATAGAAAGCGATCAAAACGTTTTTCATTTGCACTACGCAGGTGATCCTCCACCCGAAGCGCTTTGGTTCCGGGATGGGGAGCTTGTGGATACCAGTTTTTCGGTGCTGCGACCCCAGGGTGTGGTTCGCAACGAGCTGCGGCTGGGTCCACTACGACGCCGAGACCTCCTCGCCGAAGTTGTGTGCAGTGCGTCCAACACAAACCTCACGGAACCACTGACGAGCAGCCTCAGGCTTGACTTGAACCGTGAGTTCTGGCGACGAGAAATGCTCAAGTGTGATGCCTTTGGACTTATTACTTGTGCAGTGTACTACTTCCTGGCAGAAGCATGAAACTAATGCGTGAGACAAACTTCGCACCTTCGCATTGCTTGCGTCACAATTCCATGTTGTGCCATACGTATCGTACGTGTCAGCATCCACCCTCCGCTTGATGGGTAGCATGAAATGTTTGATGACGACGAAATGCGTTCCATTATTGTATGTTTTTTTTATTTTCTTGTGTTTGTTGATATCCAATCCCTGTACAAAAACAGTTCGCAGACTCTGAGGTGAGAACAAACCCAGGTTAGCTACCCGAAAGCTTGTATACGCTACTCTGGTTGAATGACTAATGAAAAAGAGAAGTGGAAGTAATGGCGGAAAAAGTAAACATTTGTAAAAAGCTAATTGAGGCCATGGAAAGCGCCTTAATTACAATCTCTTGTCACCGAAGTTTAACATCATGGAGCTGCAGATGAAGTCATTACAGACGCCACATGTTTTGCATGCGAAGCGTCTTATGGTCGAGCTCAATCCGGTGTGCGGCATGACCACCCCTACTTCACATGCGCGTCTTCTCCCCCTCTCTCGCCTCTGAACGCCGATGCAGGCAGCGTCTGCTAGTCTACAGTCGCTCCGCTCTCTATCCTCTAGGCATTCCTCCCCGCAGCTATTAGACCTCCATTGCACATGCGCGTCCTCTCCCTTTTTCTCACCTCTCCTACGCTCACCCTCCTCTCTCGCTTCGGAATGCCGACGAAGGCAGCGTCTTCTAGGGAGTTTCTTGGTTGAAAAAACCAACTGCTCAGGCTGCACAACCTTCCATTAGCCACCCCGTATCGATAGCCTCTGGATCTTGACCTTCAAGGTAGTGCCCGTGACATCTTTTTCCTGTGCGTTGCTGAAAAGTAAAATATCACAGCATACGCGTTAACTAAAAGCGGACTGCTGGTTTCTCTGTCCGATCAGAGTATTCTGCCTGTCGTTGCCCGTTAGGAGCGATTGGCATGTTCCAGTAGGAAACACCGGTCCATCAGTGCGTGGTTCGTGCCTCCCCAGGTTTCTCCCTTGCGCAACGCCGCGATGAGCGCCAGCGTCAATGCCACCGCCAGAGTAAGCGTTAGCATCCACTGCTTTGCATCTACATATGGTTTCCTTTAGTGGCAGATGGTGTAATCTTTCTTTAATTACCAACAGTTTTCTATGTCAACACGCAGTGTAGCACACGAGCTCCTTTACTTTCATGTGAGCCCGGATCGGCTGACAGTTCGACTTTCACTTTTGTGAGTTCAGCGCAAAAAAGATAAGAACAGGAGGAAAAAAAAATTTGTTTACTAGCCAAAGGCCATGAACACTCATCCTGTGCTACTAATTAGTGCTCTCCAATTACCCTAAATGTAAACACGTGAGGAACTTTACCATTCCCAGTAAAGCCGACCGAGGTGAAGGTGACACTGCCAGCGCTGTCCCTCTCCAAGTCCGGTGACTTCACCCTTGTGGCCGACGAAGTGGCCGAGGCACAGTGTCTCGCCGTGGGAGCGCGGCCGCTGGCACAGGTCGCGTGGTTCAAAGGTGGCCACCGTTTGCTGCACGACCGGCTGGTGTCGCAGGACGCCGGCTCGACGCTGAGCGCCATCAGCTTCGTGGTGCGCCCCGAGGACCACGGTGCCGTGCTGACGTGCCGCGCCGACAATCCGAGCCTGCCCGGCAGTGAGATCAGCGACTCACTGATGCTCGACGTCCAGTGTCAGTGCTTTTTTCAATGTTCGTTCGGAAAAGTTATTTCATTAACGCCCTTCTGTACAGAGGGTACGAGGTATCCGTAACAGTCTGTTTACGATTGGTGGATGCACATCAGTGATGGTTAATTAAACATGTCAGTACAACTTCTTGCTAGCTATTACTTTGCGGTAGTTACTGTATCGTATAATTATCAATTTAAGAATCAACACCACGATAATGCAAATATTACGAAATAAAAAGTACTAGTTTTAACAAAAGTACATATTTACAACTGAGCCTATACAAGTTTCTTGGGAAGACAACGTGCTGTGATATAAATATGTTGAAAAAAAATGAGCATTAGGAAAACTTTCAGTAAGCTGATATATCTGATCATATTCCACGTCGCGCTTCATACCTAAAATACAAAGATTCAGAACATCTTCGATGAAGCTGGTCAAGCGCGCCCAAACGAAAGTTTCTGAAATTTCTCAGCTGCTCAGCATATATAATGACAGGTTCTTGCAGCTTCAAGTGTGAATGCTGTGTGGCAGCTTGGGCTAGCTGGTATGACATGACAATAGTTATAGTGCGAGAACAGAACGACGACAAAGAGACAAGAAGGACACGAAGGACACGAGCACTCGTGTCCTTTGCGTCATTCTTGTCTCTTTGTCGTCGTTCTGTTCTCGCGCTAAAACTATCGTGAATGCTGTATTCTATCGAAGCATAACTTTTTAGAACATCGGTATATGAAGAGAACAAAACTAATTTTATATGTCGATAGAACTCGCATCTGAAAGACGCCACTCTGGCAGGGTCGACATATCCAAACGCGCGCACGACCATTTTCATTTCTGTATATACAGTTCGGTAGTAGGACGCTTATGCTAAACCTCGGGGTCAGAATTCCTACCGTGACCTCTACATGAACATATCATTGCTTTAGTCAACTATATATCGCAGTTCTCATGGCTGGTATAAAGAGGATCACCTTCACTATTGAACACAAGTTTTCATTTATTATCCGCCAGCGTACAGTCTTCGCTTACCGCGAGGATAGTGATATCACATCTTCGCATGAGCAGTGTGAATCTAGTAGGTGGATGTCGGGACTACTCATGTAAATTCTAAAGGAGGTTAAAATAGTCTATAATTATGAGTAACTGGCATACTAGCTGCAGCGTGCTTTGTCGGTGAGGGGTGGAAGGGGGGCCAAAAGCACAATGGCTTTCAAGACGCTTGTGTATACTGTACCGCCATTCTATACGCTCGTCTTTGTTTATACGTATTCGCTGTGGTTTTACACGATTTAAAACATTTTAAAAACTTCCCGAAAGATGCAATTGCTGGTATATGATGCAAGCCTACACTGCGCCTGCATTCAACACCCTCCTTCATCTCTTCTTTATTCATGTAAAGCCAGAAAAAAAATTATTCCTGTAAAATGCGCTTTTCTTGCACTTTGCTGTATTCGTTTCGTCTGTATTGTATTAGGCTTGCGAATATAGTAAAAAGAGACCCCTGAGTTGGTAGCTAAGAAGCTAAAAACACATATATGTTGTTCATGAGTAGCTCATGGCGTGGGCGAACGAAAGGGTCCCAGCTGCTGCGTTGCTTCAAATTGTTATTCACTGTGGGCACAGCACACAATAATATCTTTTCGGTGCAATATTTTTTCCCCATAACGTAAAGGAATTAACAGAAAGATAGTTTTACTTCGATTATATTACAAGGCGTGCACCGGCATCTTGCCCGCCTTTGCACAAGGCGGAGCTCTAGCTCTAAAGAACGCAAATTCAATTTTCCTATGAAAGAAGCGTTTCAATAACCTGAAACAATTAGTTATTATACTTAAGAGCTAACGCACAGATTTTTGTTGCATGGCGATGCACCGCAGGGGTGCCTGCGCAAGTAGGCGTTTGGTGTGTAGCGACACCACGAACCCGAGCTAACGGGGGAGTTTCGACTCCCTCCCACGCCTAGCCGTGCGTGGCTTTGCCGTGTCCGAGGACAAGGGGATCCTGGGGGTTGAGCCGACGCTGGGTGATTGGACCGTTAAGGCCCCCCGGCAGAGGCAACACACCCCTTTGGCCCCGGCTTCACGTAGACGGCACCCCTGAGCTGACCCACCCAGGGGAATCGGCAGTCGCCTTTTCCTATCTCTATCTCTCTACATCTTCGTCTTTATCTCTTACTATTTCTCTGTCCTGTCTTCTACTCTCTTCCGTTTACTTCCAAACTTCCTGGCGGCTAGGGTTAACCCTGTGCAAATAGCCTACCTTGGTCTAGGCGCATTGGGTTATAGTGGCGTTGTACGGCTGGCGTCTGCAGGTTTCAGCATTTGTAAACTTGTAGCGTCCCCTCGTTGGGCTCCGTGGTGGGTGGCCGCCAACGCTGCTGAACAACAATAAGGGAGACATGCATGGAGCATTCCCACTACTGTCTGATCGTACCGGCTTAAAGCCGGTACGCACCGATGATCTCACCAGAGAAGGATTGGGCACCCTGGTGAAGTATCTGGCCACCCCCTCCCGTAGGCATTCGTCAATTAACTCACGGCCCTCAGTCCCCACCAGCTGCGGAGCAACTGACCACGGCGGCGGTCAGATCTGCAAAGCAGCACAGGGTGCTAGGAATCTCTGGATACGGACAGGCCACCATTGGAACTTGAACTTAGCAACGTTTAACGTTAGAACGTTATCTAGTGAGGGAAGTCTAGCTGTATTATTCGAGGAGCTAGAAGACATTAAATGGGATATAATAGGGCTGAGTGAGGTTAGGAGGACAGATGAGGCCTATACTGTGCTACAGAATGGGCACGTCATTTGCTATCGGGGCTTGGCAGACAGAAGAGAACTGGGAGTAGGGTTCCTAATTCACAGAAACATAGCTGGCAACATAGAAGATTACTATAGCATTAATGAAAGGGTGGTAGGCATTGTAATTAAACTGAATAAAAGATACAAAATGAAGGTAGTACAGGCTTACGCGCCTACATCCAGCCATGATGACGCTTCAGTTGAAAGCTTCTATGAAGACGTGGAATCGGCATTGAGTAAGGTGAAAACACAGTATACTATAGTAATGGGAGACTTTCATGCAAAGGTAGGGAAGAAGCAGGCTGGAGACCAGGCAGTAGGAGATTATGACATCGGCACTAGAAACGCCAGAGGAGAGCTACTAGTAGAATTCGCAGAACGCAATAATCTGCGTATTTTGAATACCTTCTACCGAAAACGAGAAAACCGCAAGTGGACATGGAGGAGCCCTAATGGCGTAAATAAGAACGAAATAGACTTTATAATGACTGCACACCCAGGAGTCGTGCAGGATGTGGAAGTGGTTGGCAAGGTAAGATGCAGTGACCATAGAATGGTACGGGCTCGAATCCGCCTAGACTTGAAGAAGGAACGACAGAAACTGATACGCAAGAAGCCAATCAATGAGCTAGCACTGAGAGGGAAAGTACAGGAATTCATAGTGTCACTGCAGAACAGGTACTCTGCTCTTAGCGAGGAAACCAACCTTAGCGTAGATACAATGAATGATAATCTGACGAGTATCATCACGGAGTGTGCAGTGGAAGTTGGAGGCAGGGTAGCCAGACAGGACACCGGCAAGCTTTCCCTGGAAACGAAGAACCTAATTAAGAAGCGTCAAATCATGAAAGTGTCAAGTACAACAGACAAAATAGAACTGGCAGAGCTTTCGAAGTTGATTAATAGACGTAAAGTATGCGATGTAAGAAGGTATAACATGGAGAGAATTGAGCACGCTCTGAAAAACGGAGGAAGCGTCAAAGCAGTGAAGAGGAAACTTGGGATAGGCAAAAGGCGGATGTATGCACTAAGGGACAAAGAAGGCAAAATAACTACCAATATGGATAGGATAGTTAAAATAGCGGAGGAGTTTTACAGAGATATGTACAGTAGCCGAGACAACCACGACCTTAATACTATAAGAACTAGCAGTAACCCAGACGACACCCCACCGGTAATGATAGAAGAAGTCAGAAAAGCTTTGGAGAGCATGCACAGAGGCAAAGCTGCTGGTGAGGATCGGGTAACATCAGATCTGCTGAAAGATGGAGCACAGATTGTGTTAGAAAAACTAGCCACTCTAATTACGAGGTGTCTCCTGACGGGAAAAGTACCAGAGTCTTGGAAGAACGCTAACATCATCTTAATACATAAGAAAGGAGATGACAAGGACTTAAAGAATTACAGGCCGATCAGCTTGCTCTCTGTAGTATACAAGCTATTTACAAAGGTAATTGCTAGCAGAGTAAAGAAAACATTAGAATTCAATCAACCAAAGGAACAAGCAGGATTTAGAACAGGCTACTCAACAATTGACCACATTCATACTATCAATCAGTTAATAGAGAAATGCTCAGAGTATAACCAACCACTATACATAGCCTTCATAGATTACGAGAAGGCGTTTGATTCAGTAGAAATATCAGCCGTCATGCAGACACTGCGGAATCAGGGCGTAGATGAAGTATATATAAACATTCTGGAAGAAATCTACAGGGGATCAACTGCTATCATAGTGCTTCATAAAGCAAGCAACAGAATACCAATAAAGAAGGGTGTAAGGCAGGGGGACACAATCTCCCCAATGCTATTCACTGCGTGCTTACAGGGCGTTTTCAGAAGCCTAGAATGGGAACAGTTAGGGAATAAGAGTTAATGGAGAGTACCTCAGTAACCTGCGCTTCGCCGATGACATTGCATTGCTGAGTAACTCAGGGGACGAATTGCAACTCATGATTACGGAGTTAGACAGGGAGAGCAGAAAGGTGGGTCTTAAAATTAATCTGCAGAAAACGAAAGTAATGTACAACAACCTCGGAAAGGAACAGCGCTTTGCGATAGGTAATAGTGCACCACTTGAAGTTGTAAAAGACTATGTCTACTTAGGGCAGGTAATAACCACAGAGCCTAACCACGAGATTGAAGTAACTAGAAGAATAAGAATGGGGTGGAGCACATTCGGAGGCACTCTCAAATTATGACAAGTAGATTGCCACTGTCCCTCAAGAGGAAGGTATATAACAGCTGTATCTTGCCGGTACTTAGCTACGGAGCAGAAGCCTGGAGACTCACAAAGAGGGTTCAACTTAAATTGAGGACGACGCAGCGAGCAATGGAAAGAAAAATGGTAGGTGTAACCTTAAGAGACAAGAAGAGAGCAGAGTGGATTAGGGGACAAACGGGAGTTAAGGATATCATAGCTGCAATAAAGAAGAGGAAATGGACATGGGCCGGGCATGTAGCACGTAGACAGGATAACCGCTGGTCATTAAGGGTCACCAACTGGATTCCCAGAGAAGGGAAGTGGGGTAGGGGGAGACAGAAGGTTAGGTGGGCAGATGAGATTAAGAAGTTTGCGGGTATAAATTGGCAACAGCAAGCACAGGACCGGGTTAACTGGCGGAACATGGGAGAGGCCTTTGTCCTGCCGTGGACGTAGACAGGCTGATGATGATGATGATGATGATGATGATGATGATGATGTTTCAACGCATAGTCAACGTATGGAATGCCGGATAAAATAGAATACTTGAGGGTAGTCTCTTCTCTGTGGCTTGTCCTAGCAAAGTGCTATTAATTGCAGCGAGTAAATAATGTAATTACTAATTATCAAGGCGACAAAACTTCATAGCATCTAAAGCCTCTGGTCGCAAACCGAAGGTCTGAGTGCTGCTTGGGAGGCCTGTGGTAGAAGGTTAGCTGGTTCAACAAAATTGACTTCACGGTCTCAAAACAAGAGCTTTTAGGTAGGACATATTAAAGGTCGTTGTGAGAGACCTTAGGCGAACATAAAACAGGATGAAAATGATAATTATGAGTGCTGCGTAGTTAATTAAACGCACGTGTGTACAGAAAAGGTATCTCAACGCCTGCTTTTCGAGACGATGTGCGTATGTTTTTAGCCGCACTCACGAAAATTGGCGAAAGGGTGCTCTGACAAGAATTACAGCTGCGAGTTTTCGTTTCCTGAAGCTCCCGAGCTAACGCCACAGCACGCGCCCGCATTTTGGGAGCATTACCGTGCTGCGCCATACGCACAACATGTATTGGCATCAGGTTGGAGCTTGCCTATGTTTACATTACAACGAGAAAGGTTGTTTTTGCGAACTTTTTATATGTTTATTTACAATACGCACTAACCATTTCAAGAAGCACCTTGTAGTGGGCTTTTCCCAAGTGCTTCTCAAAAGACTGTGCTCAGCTGAAACGTCTTGGAGTTAAACATCAAGTGTGCTGGTTTTGTGATCCCCAATAAGCTTCATACGAGTGTATACGGCAATCAATTTTTCTTCCGTAATATTGCTCAAATGTGATACGTGTTCCTAATAAAGGTTATTGAGAGTTACTGCATATAGTATAACCATGCAGCTCTTTTTTTTCATTTTTCACGTATTCGGGTTTCACTCGAAAAGACTGTTACCAACACACGACACAGACTGCACCGCTGGGTTTGAGAAGCTTGGTGATTGTTTGAGGTCAATCTATGAAGATTGTCAAGCTGGACACAAACAGTTAAGTTTATCAAAGAGATTACAAGAGCACCTGTGATAATACTGGACAAAATGATGGCAGATGTGTAGAAGGCGACGCGTTGCATCGATGAACAGATTACCAACTGGCGACGCCCTATACGTCGCTATAAGTGTAGAGCGTGAGTTGTTAGTACCTTGCATTTTCAATATCCTGGCAAAAGCTCACCCTAATGAAAAGTTTAGTCTTGAACACACCGATTACTGCCTTCGTCAACGTCACGACCCCGTGATAGTATTAACTAGCAAACAATATTTCACTTCGTACAGTCAGCGTAAAAAGTTCAAAGGCCACTATGTCCCAGAGAATTTCAAATTTCTCATCATGTTTTGGCTGTAATTGGTTCAACGGCACAGTGCACCTTTTTAGTGCGGTTTAGAATGGGCAAGAAGTCTAATAAATTAAAGAAGGCATATCGAGGCAGCGGGAATAAAGAATTTTCGATTGCGTCTCATGGTCACCAAAATTTCGCCGCAGACTGTACATATGGTGGACCGCATTGTTGCGCAGATCCGCCAAGGATGTCGCTCACAGCCTCCGACCGAAGACCACGGGAGGGTGACAACGTCACCATGCGCTGTGACTGGAGCGCCAACCCCGCTGTAACCGCCATCTGGTGGCGTCACGATGGCCGCCTGTTGGAGTGGCGTGATGAGTTTGTCGACCTGGTGAATGTGACGAGGGCGCAGTCTGGACTGTACGAGTGTCTGGCCTCGAATCGTCTGGGTGAAGGATACAGCAACCAAATTCGCCTTTCCGTGCTGTGTAAGTTTTGATAACGACCTCTAATACGACAGAGCAGCGCAATAAAAAAAAGACGAGACAGGGAATGAACAGTGCACAAAATGCTTCATCTTGTCTTATCGCAGTCCCGTTCTTTGTAGTGTTCTGTCGTAATCCTCATTAACCACCTAACCCGCCTTAGTGCCTTTGCATTAAAATGCAGCGTTAGAGGAGAAGAGGTGGCGGTGGTGTTGGCTTGCGCAGAAGAGCCTTAGATCTGCTTGCCGATAGCCTAAAGAAAAAGGTGTGGGGTGGGGCGCTTTTGAGAAGTTTCGATCACCGTACCGTAATGGAGGTCCCTGCGCTCAACTACACTTGTAAACATTATGCCAGCTAATCGTTCTTTATATCTCGTGCCAAGGCCTTCTGGCTCTTGGAGACGATTTGCACGGATGCATCTAACAGTTACCTGAAAAAAAAAAAAGAAAGAACGTACTCATTCTCAATGTTTGTCTAAGCTATGCCAGAAGCCATTTTGCGTTATCATTTTGTTCACTACAGCCGATCGAATGGAGTATGACCGAGCGTCCATTTGCTTATTTGAACTTTTAGCTCAATGAACTGCGTGCGTCGGAAGACATTCTAACCATCCACGAGCTAGTCGCAACGTGCACTAAAGTGGTTTTGTGCCACTACACCCTGCTGGATCGCTTAACCAAAGTCTCCTTGTCTGATTTCTGTGGGGAATCTGGGATAGGTACGTTTTTATCACGCTGCAGATCCAGGTTCTATTTCTTGTATGGTCTTGATTTTCGATTTCTTCTCTCACTGTGGCGTCATCGTTCCGGGTCTGTTAGTCAGCAGGGCTATGGCGGCCGGAGGTAGCCAAGCACATTTTACGTACTGTGTACTCGTGGGTTTTGGTATCCATACAATACAAATCAAGTTTGTAGCCCACGTGTTCGTATTATGCCCATATGGTACTCATATAATGCTCCATCTTGTCATAGGGTGCATTTAACAACTAAACGAACAGTTCCGCTGTAGAACCACAAATGCTTAGTTTTGTGCATTCGCCGTGCCATGACCTTATTAATTTACGTCACTATGCACAAAATTGCGAAAACGTTTGTCTTACAGTCCAACTCTGCGGTGACCATACACGTGACGCAAATCGGTGTTGACATTCAGTGATTTAGTAGCCGTAAAAATGACCTTTTTTAAATTTTGTTTCTGAAGAGTATTGTGCGTATAACGAACCAGTAAAAAGTGTAACGTGGTTTCGCGGTTGATCATAGCGTCAGGCACCAGCGCACCTTCCCCGGTGACATCAGGGACTTGTGCATAGTGTATACGTATCCGCCATTTATGTTTTCTGATCATTCAAAAAAAGAAAACTGTCAAGACGAGCTTCGCTTGGCCACCAAGTTCGGCTTGGTGGTCCATACGTGGGACTATGGCTAGCTGTGTGGTGCGGCGTCTCCATTGCGCGTGTACTCTGGACCAAAACGAAGGTAATTACAACGACAATAACAACCCCCGAACAAAACCCAATATTCGAAAAGGGGGCTGAAAAATTTCTTCGCTTAGATGAATTACTTTGATTTTCTATGTTTCCATAATGACGTCGCATAAGTGTATATTAAAGGGTGAATCAAGTGAAACGACCACTGTCTGATTACTTGAATAAAAAAAAAATAGAGTCCAAGAGGAAATTTATGGGAGGGAAGCGCTACTCGCAGCAAGGACACCTCCTCTCCCTGAGAGTTTGAAGGACATAGAGTCGAGAAAGCACTAATTCATCCCGGACGGACACGGTTAGCTGCCGCTAGACAAGGACAAAAGAAAAGGAAAAGCCCTTGCAGCCTTCATTTACCGAGAGAGCTATCTCTTGGGCGACCGATAAGCTGACGCGTAACGCGGTCATTTTACACGCCCAGGGTGTTCGGGGGCTTGGCGAGTAATTGCTGTATCCTCGAAGCCGTGCATGATTGATAGACTCCAAGACGCGACATAAAGGACGACACACTGTACTGAACCCCCCTCCACAAAGCTCGCAGATATGCTTCCTTTGTTTAAGAAGCTCGCAAACCCTAAATGACGGGAAGCCACCACTTTATCTCATTTTCCTTCTTACGAGAGAGTTCATCGGAGCCGAGAAGAGCGCCCTCACTGCGAAGTGAAGGTGGCGGAAACCAGTTTATTATTTTTTTTTCACAAAGAAAGAGTAAATTAGGTGGAATGTGCATTGCTTCTTCCTCGTTCCTTGTGGACATCATCTTCATGGGGTTTCTAATCAATGTAGGACGTACCGTATCTTTGTTGTTTCTATATCTGAACCTGGTCATGCTGGTAGGGTCATTATTATTTTGATGAATAAATAAAAGGAAAAAAAAATCTCCATTTAAAGTAACGTCAAGTTGTGGTATATTCCGGTGGAAGAAGTAATACATGATGGTTATAATGTATAGTCAGTGCAAAAATGATAACACTTATCAGTTTAAAACGTCATATTGCTGTGGCATCTTGTTTATTAATAAAAAGAAAACTTTGCACTTACAACCATGCTCTATAGTAGCTCACTATATTGGTGCCTTACAGTAGCTAAGCGATATACGTAGTTATGTAGCACCGAGATCCCACGTTTGCGTAGTCTGCAGCACAGACTCTAGGCTTAATGCACTCGAAAACGGGAAATGTGACATCGAAATATGAGTAGTCATTTCGCTTGATTTTTGTGTGGTGTAAGTTCTCTTGCATGGATACGATGCGAGTTAGTCTCTGCATTTCATTGCCGCATGATGCTTACGTAATTACAGGTCTGCAGTTGATCCTAAATTTTTACTATCCATCAGGTTTCTATCCTGGTTGATTACGTCATTATCGCATAATACATCACATCACGGTTTATTCAGCCACTACTTTCGAGTTTTCAGAGTTATCGCGTGGTTGGTCCTAACACGGACGCATGCAGCCTGTATGGATATATCAGTCGCCTTAGAAACGTCATCTGCTTTTGCTGGCACGTGTGAACGTATTATTATTATTATTATTATTATTATTATTATTATTATTATTATTATTATTATTTCGAGTGACGCAACTTAGAAAAATTGGCTTCATAGGTCTAACCTGCTTCTTCTCCACAGATAGCGCATAAGATAAAATCTTGACACACGTTGATAAACTCTGCATACAGTCAGTGAGCTTGAACCAAAACGTTCGAACAAAACTCAAGAAGCGGCAGAAGACAAAACGCAGTTCCATTAGTCGACCCATGTAGCTCGAATTATTTGAGAGATAGCTCTGCTTTTGCAGCTAGAACATGAGATAGCATCTGGCTACACAAAAGTCCCATTTAATGTCAGCTAAAGGCAACGCCAACGAAAGATCTGCCATACCGAGAGCGATGACGGCACTGAGAACTGTCTGTCGTATGTTTGTGCAAACATGCAGTTTTTCTTGTCGCGGCATGCAATCAAAACGCGTAGACTTCGCGTCGTCCTGGACTAAAGTCAGACACACAATAAAGTTAAATGCCTGCAAACTGATACTATCACGATTTCCCAAAGCAAGAAGAACCTTTACCGCTCGACCATGGATTTCGCGATAAGCAACGGTGCACTGTCAGAGCTAACCGCGGATGTCACGGCCCGGCAAAACTTGTTTAACCCTTCCAGACGCTATGTACACACTTGTGTGCACCACTCGTTTTTGTTATTTGCATCAAGTAGAGGCTAAGAAAGAGAACGATATGTCGTACATTTTATGAATTGAACCTCCTACATGATTAATTTGCCTTCATTTAACCTCACTTTGCAGTGTACTCATACATATGATCACTTTTCTGAAGGCACTACCACGTTTGACGAGTCGGGTGATGTGCTGCTTTCTTCAAGCGATGCGAAAAGCAGAAATTTTCTTTGCTCACAATTGACATAACCAAAAATAATTTTTGCACAATATTTCTAGCCTGAGATTACATTCTGTATATGCGAAAAGTACACATCAGTGACTTTAGGATAAAGAGATAATTAACTGCAACTTGATTAAAACGAGTTACTATGACACACATGGATTCAACAATTATCTCGTTATTTTTGTTGCAATAGAATATTGAGTACCTTGAAGTAACGTTGCAGTGATTTGACATATTTACGGACATATCTTAATCGTTGCTGTCTGAAAGGGCTAACAGCAGTTAAAGCATGGTGAGTTTTCTACGCACAACTTGATGGCGTCCGTCCCTTTTCCTTTTTTTTCGTGCACTTTACGAGTGTAGTTGCTCCCGAGTGCGCCGAGAGTCAGAAGGAAGAGTACGCGGCGTCTCCCGAGCTCCGCGTCGCATGCGAGGTACGCGCCAACCCGAGCGATGAGCTGCACTTCGAGTGGCTGGCCAACACCACCAAGCGCACAGGGCGCATCAACAGCCTAGCGGTGAATGGAACCCGCGCCCTGGCTCGGGCCGTCACCAGCAGGGAGCTCGAGTACGGCCTGCTCCTCTGCTGGGCTTCGAACAGCGTCGGAAAGCAGCGAGAACCTTGCGTCTTCCGCATCGTGCCTCCCGGTGGGTTGCCGAGCATGATGGCGCAATTGTTAGCAGCAGAATCAATATTTTCTATCAATCTCATAGAAAAGAAAGTACAAATAAAAACAGAGGCGTATAGCCAGTAAGTTCTGCCAGTATATTGGCCATCCAGGTGACGGGATGCTTTAAATAATGAGAACAACAACAACAACAATAACATAATAATAATAATAATAATAATAATAATAATAATAATAATAATAATAATAATAATAATAATAATAATAATAATAATAATAATAATAATAATAATAATAATAATAATAATAATAATAAAATTAGAAGAAGAAGACGAAAAAAAACCTAAAAAACCTGTTGAGAACGAAACTGCACCGCAGACATTTTTCATCGTAAAAGGAAAGAGAAAGTTCGAAAAAGCAGAACCACTAGCAGATCATCTAGCATAAAAGCTACGTGATGAGCTTCAAGTGAAGATAACCGCGGTCGTTGGCGTACAGTGACAGGGGATCAGATTGATTGATACTTTTAGTCGTCAAAGCTGAAGCAGGGGATGCCCTCGGCTCATGCATGCACAATGAAATGAAACAGGCGAATGCCAATCATGTGAACTGACCTATGTGGATGCATTAAACTTCCACTATATGCGCTGAGAGATTCAGATTACTTTTATACAATGCAACCACTGTAACAGGTGCCACTACAACATAGCTCTAATTTACTTTTTCTTTTACTTCGCTTTTCAGCGCCGCCTGGCGATCCTAAAAACTGCACCGTTGCCAGGAAAAGCCATGACAGCGTTGTGGTCAGGTGTCATTCTGGCCATACGGGGGGTTTGCCGGTCACCTTCTTCGCCGAGCTTCTCTCCGCGAGATCACCGTCGCCCTCTCTGCTGCTGCCGCTGACCAATGCGACTGCTGCCCGGTGGCCAGAGTTCGAATTCGCTGGACTACAGCCGGGAAGGGTGTATCTCGTGCGCGTCTACGCGGCAAACTCTCACGGCCGTAGTGGCGTCATGGAGGTTCGATTCTCGGCAGGCCGACGACTGCTGATCGATTCCGAGCCCGCGGCAAGCGCTGGTGAGTGAAGTTTACGGCATAGTATGCATAGGCAGTTTCAGAGGTATGTTTGCAAACACAAGCTGTCCACGAAAAAAAAAAAAATAAGCGTGACTCCGCGTATTCACTGGTTGAAACACTGAGTCCACGAGTGTGTTCTTACGATCGAATGGCCGACTGTCTTCTCTGTTTGGCTGTGTATCGAACCCTCAAATAAACAAACGAATAAACGAAAGAGGTAGTGAGTGAGCGAGTGAGCAAATGAGGAAGCGAATAAACGAGCGAGTGAGCGAACGAACGAGCGAGCGAGCGAACAGACGAGCGAAAGAACGAACGAGTGAACGAACAAGTGAACGAACGAGCGAAAAAACGAACGAACGAACTAATGAGAGCACAGTGTTTGTTTTTTTGAAGTGTTCTAGAAATTGTTGATAATGATAACAAGAATTTAACCCATTTGAGATAATAGCTTGAGTCACTGAGCTAGCAGAGGTTTACCGGTGGTTCGCCATCACTTTGCAATTAAATAATATTGAAAGAATTCAACACTGATGAAACAGGATTAAATACCTCCTGAAAGATCTCGACTGCAGGCGAAAAGAGGCAAAATGTATTTGGCGATAGATTTAAAAACAATGTTGTATGCACGACACGTAAGCGAAAGCGACAACGACGGTTGCAATGTTGCCTTGCTGGGGAACACTTAAATAGCTTTCACTCAAAAGGACACACATACACGCGGTGTAATGTCCATACGTGTCTTGTCTTTTGCATGTGGCGTTTCGAGTTACATCAAAGCTATTGAAAAGAGAAAAATTTCGGCAGCCACGAAAAAAAAACTAACAGAAACAATATTGATGCAGCAGCTACAAAGCAAGTCGACGGTTGTATAATCACTTTGTAGAAACTTCAACTTTTAATAAATGTGCAGATGGCAACGCAACCAGCCTGCCAGGCCACGTTTTAGGCTTCCTCGGAACAGTGGTTGTAGCGCTTGCCTGCGCCATAATCTGCCTCACCTTTGCAAAGTACCGAAAGCACAGGCGAAAGCGTAAAGGTACGTTCGAGCAGCTTCAACATTTTTCTACAATAAAAGATCATATGCTTTTTTCCGTCCGAATTCTTTTCCTTCTGCGTTTTCTTTTTCGTTATGTATGTGTAAAAAATAAACTTACGGTAAAGGAGTGTTAATTGCACCTAAAGTTCAGTTGAAGAGAAAAATCAGCGTTGTCATCAACATTTTAAAACTTATTCACTATTGAAAAGAGCAAGGAAAAAAAACTGAATGGGTCTTTTCTTTTTTATGCGAGCTCAGTACGCTAGTAAAGGGTGCCTTTTTCGTTTCTTTACGCTTTAAAAGCTGCTCAGTCTGCTTGATTGTGGGGGAGCTGATTTATCTTAATTACGCGCTGAGCTGGTTGCAGTTCTTAGCAAAGCGTTATCGTTCTACTCATACCCGATCGAAAGTAAGCAGACATAAATTTAAGCACTTTCTTTTTTATGTATATCTAACATTCTTCTTAGGGAAACTTTTCAGGGGACGTAGCGATAAGCGGTTAATAGGTGGCAGTAACATGAATGGGAGAAACAGGGTGGATACGGAATGGTATGCTTTCACATTTTCGCTCAAGCACTTGCGCTGCTGCCTTGCAATATTGTCCGATGCGTTCATTGCATTGAGCTTTTAGGTATTGAAGGCGTCACAAAGGATTGCAAGGAAGCTTTAACTAACGTTGCGATATCGTTGCCATACTCTTCTACGAAAGCTTGAAAAGTTCAAATAGGCAAATAACTTACGTTGTTTTTCTTTTATTCAGCAGGTATGAAAGAGACCATCCAGCTTCAAAAGTAAGTTGCACTAGTTAGTCTATATCACATGTTTGTTCCGAACAATTTGTACATGCGCACACTTTCTGTAATAAGCAATGAAGCAGTTAGAATTGGCGAAAACACTACAAAAGTTGTCTTCTTACCCCGTTTCCTTGAAATAGATCGCGCAATAGGAATAACTGAGCTGAGTTATTTATTTTCATTTATGGAGGGCTTTTCGGGTCGTGGTTTCAAGCTCGAAAATTATCAACTCTTGTGTTGCTGTTACATTTTTGTTTATGCATTTTAAATGAATAGAAAGGCAAGCTTGGAGTCGACTATTTCTAGACACCGTTAGAAAATTAACGCCAGCACGTTCGTCTAATTATACGTAACCCAGAAACGTTCTAAGTTAATGTAAAAATGTACCTCCCCGCTATGAAAGACAGGAATAAAATAGTCGCACGCACAGATACTACTGTTGAAGTGCTGGTAAATCACACGTAATATAGGTAGAGTTCTAACAAGTGTACATATGTCGATTTTATGTTGATTTGATCCTACATTTATTTGATGATATTTACTTCTTGCGTCAGCGTAGCGTAACAACGACGTTGAACTACGAAACAGTACCAAACACGAAAGAACGGTGGCGTGGAAAACATCTTTTGGCCTGAATGTTCTTTCAACCCTCTTGACCCATGCTAAATATATTTACATTGTGTTTACACTATTTAGAGCTTACTCATCTTCATCATAGTCATCATTTACCATGGTGTCATCATCATCATCATTATCATCAGCCTGACTACGTCCACATCACGAGAAAGGCCTCTCCCATGTTCCGCCAGTTAACCCGGTACTGTGCTTGCTGCTGCCAATTTATACCCGCAAACTTCTTAATTTCATCTGCCCACCGAACCTTTTCTCTCCCCCTAACCCACTTGCCTTCTCTGGGAATCCAGTTAGTTACCCTTAATGACCAGCGGTTATCCTGTCTACGCGCTACATGCCCGGCCTATGTCTATTTCCTCTTCTTGATTTCAACTATGATATCCTTAACCCCTGTTTGTTCCCTAATCCACTCTGCTCTCTTCTTGTCTCTTAATGTTACACCTACCATTTTTCTTTCCATTGCTCGCTGCGTCGTCCTCAATTTAAGCTGACCCCTCTTTGTAAGCCTCCAGGTTTCTGCTCCGTGGCTAAGTACCGGCAAGATGCAGCTGTTATATACCTTCCTCTTCAGGGATAGTGGCAATCTACCTGTCATAATTGGAGAGTGCTTGCCAAATGTGCTCCACCCCATTCTCATTCTTCTAGTCACTTCAATTTCGTGGTTCGGCTCCGCGGCTATTACCTGCCCTAAGTAGACATAGTCTTATACAACTTGAAGTGCACTATTACCTATCTCGAAGAGCTGCTCTTTTCCGAGGTTGTTGTACAATACTTTCGTTTTCTGCAGATTAATTTTAAGACCCACCTTTCTGCTCTCCTTGTATAACTCCGTAATCATGAGTTGCAATTCGTCCCCTGAGTTACTCAGCAATGCAATGTCATCGGCAAAGCGCAGGTTACTAAGGTACTCTCTGTCAACTCTTATCCCTAACTGCTCCCATTCTAGGCTTCTAAAAACCTCCTGTAAGCACGCGGTAAATAGCACTGGGGAGATTGTGTCCCTCTGCCTTACACCCTTCTTGATTGGTATTTTGTTGCTTTCTTTATGAAGCACTATGGTAGCAGTTGATCCCCTGTCGATCTCTTCCAGGATGTTTATATATACTTCATCAACGCCCCGATTCCGCATTGTCTGCATGACGGCTAATATTTCTACTGAATCAAACGCCTTCCCGTAATCTATGAAGGCTATGTATATGGGTTGGTTATATTCTGAGCATTTCTCTATTACCTGATTGATAGTATGAATGTGGTCGATTGTTGAGTAGCCTGTTCAAAATTCTGCTTGTTCCTTTGGTTGATTGAATTCTAATGTTTTCTTCACTCTGTTAGCAATTACCTATGTAAATAGCTTGTATACTACAGAGAGCAAGCTGATCGGCCTGTAATTCTCAAGTCTTTGTCATCTCCGTTATTATGTATTAAGAGGATGTTAGCGTTCTTCCAGGACTCTGGTACTCTTCCCGTCAGGAGACACCTCGTAAACAGGGTGACTAGTTTTTCTAACACAATCTGTCCTCCATCTTTCAGCAGATCCGATGTTACCTGATCCTCACCAGCAGCTTTGTTTCTTTGCATGCTCTCC
The DNA here is from genome assembly GCF_013339725.1 of Rhipicephalus microplus. NCBI lineage: Eukaryota > Metazoa > Arthropoda > Arachnida > Ixodida > Ixodidae > Rhipicephalus > Rhipicephalus microplus. The sequence goes on from NC_051170.1 coordinate 36,357,436, forward strand.
AAAGCTTTTCTGACTTCTTCTATCATTACTGGTGGGGTGTCATCTGGGTTACTGCTAGTTCTTATAGTATAAAGGTCGTGGTTGTCTCGGCTACTGTAGAGATCTCTGTAAAACTCCTCCGCCATTTTAACTATCCTATCCATATTGGTAGTTATTTTGCCTTCTTTGTCCCTTAGAGCATACATCCGACTTTTGCCTATCCCAAGTTTCCTCTTCACTGCTTTGACGCTTCCTCCGTTTTTCAAAGCGTGTTCAATTCTCTCCATGTTATACCTTCTTACATCGCATACCTTACGCCCATTATTCAACTTTGAAAGCTCTGCCAGTTCTATTTTGTCTGTTGTACTTGAGATTTAATGATTTGACGCTTCTTAATGAGATTCTTTGTTTCCTGGGAAAGCTTACCAGTGTCCTGTTTAACTACCCTGCCTCCAGCTTCCACTGCACACTCCGTAATGATACTTGTCAGATTATCATTCATTGTATCTACGCTAAGGTTGGTTTCCTCACTAAGAGCCGAGTACCTGTTCTGAAGCGAGACTCTGAATTCCTGTACTTTCCCTCTCAGTGCTAGCTCATTGATCGGCTTCTTGCGTATCAGTTTCTGTCGTTCCTTCTTAGAGTCTAGGCGAATTCGAGACCATACCATTCTATGGTCACTGCATCGTACCTTGCCAACCACTTCCACATCCTGCACGATGCCTGGGTGTGCACTTATTATAAAGTCTATTTCATTCTTATTTTCGCCATTAGGGCTCCTCCATGTCCACTTGCGGTTTCCTCGTTTTCGGTAGAAGGTATTCAAAATCCGTAAATTATTGCGTTCTGCAATTCTACTAGTAGCTCTCCTCTGGCGTTTCTAGTACCGATGCCATAATCTCCTACTGCCTGGTCTCCAGCCTGCTTCTTCCCTACCTTTGCATTAAAGTCTCCCATCAGTATAGTATACTGTGTTTTTACCTTACTCATTGCCGATTCCACGTCTTCATAGAAGCTTTCAACTGAAGCGTCATCATGGCTGGATGTAGGCGCGTAAGCCTGTACCACCTTCACCTTGTATCTTTTATTCAGTTTAAATACAATACCTACCACCCTTTCCGTATTTATATAGTATTCCCCTATGGTTCAAGCTATGCTTCTGTGAATTAGGAACCCCACTCCCAGTTCTCTTCTGTCAGCCAAGCTTCGACAGCAAAGGACGTGCCCATTTTGTAGCACCGTATGGGCCTCATCTGTCCTCGTAACCTCACTGAGCCCTATTATATCCCATTTAACACCCTCGAGCTCCTCGAATAGTACAGCTAGACTTCCCTCACTAGATAAGGTTCTAGAGTTAAACGTTGCCAAGTTCAGGTTCCAATGGCGGCCTGTCCGGATCCAGAGATTCTTAGCACCCTCTGCTGCGTTGCAGATCTGACCGCCACCGTGGTCAGTTGCTTCGCAGCTGCTGGGGACTGAGGGCGGTGAGTTATTTGACGTATGCATGTGGGAGGTAGCGGCTAGATACTGCACCAGGGTGGCCAATCCTTCTCTGGTGAGGAAGTGCGTTCCCGGTGGTGGTTACCGGTGAGGCCGCACACCAGGCCTCTTAATGCAGTTCCATCACCACATGGATTTTTTTTTATCCGGTTGAGAACTGTGCGCCACCGGTATTTGAACCACGGACCTTTTGCATGCGAGGCGGGGGCTCTAACCACTACGCCATCGCCGTAATTCACAATAAGTTTTCAAAGCTAAAAATTGCTTTCCTTTCTCGGCAAATGACACCACAGGCTCAAAAGTCACTTGTCACAGCCATTGGCTGGTTTGAGCATAACACACTCACCGTTACCGGGGCCGCCGCGGGAGGCCGCCACTTGTCCACGAATATCTGCGTGATCACACTGAAAAGTCCCGTATTCGAAAAAGAGGTACTCAAGGCCACGAGGAGCGTGTGACTTATTTTCTTTCGCTGTGACATTTCTTCCTGCTCAACTTCCAGCTATTTCGTCCGGACGAGAAGAGAGAATGCAACTGCAGTGTGCCACCAATCTTCGGAAGTCCGCTCTTATCGGACTAACTCCAGAAACCCTGCGGCGGCAAATCTGTGAGGCCACAAGCTTGTTTACTGGCTCCATGGCTACTTGCAAAAGTGTTGCAGGGCCGCTTTGAAGGAACATGTTACCCTCAAATCAATTCTTCATTTTATTAGGCTTGTTATGACGGCTTATATGATCCAAGTATAATAAATTCCAAAACGATAAGCATCCCACAGGTTACCACTCGCATCCTACCAAAACTACCACTCAAGGTTGCTTCGACCTCCCTTGAACGAAAAAAATAAAATAAAATTTGTGTATAGCCCCTATTTCAATTCAAAGGAAACACCGTGCGGGCCAGCCAGGTCATGACAAATATCCCCCCTTTTATATGTCGTACACACCATCTGAATTCAATTTGAACTTATTCGATCAAAATCACTATTCACTTCGGATTCACTTCGAACCTAAAATTCACTATTCGCACAAGCCTAGTAGTGACCTTCTGAAATCCATTTATTTCATACCAGACTGTTTGTGAACAGTTTGATAATTTACGAAAATATTAGTAACAGCGGTGACCCTATCAATCTGGTATATATATATATATGTATATATATATATATATATATATATATATATATATATATATATATATATATATATATATAGATAGTGTGTGTGTCTTCGTATGTCTGCGTCTGTGCGTGTGTGTGTGTGTGTGCGCGCGCACACACACACACGCGAGCCATTTATTTGTTCAAGTTTCAGGATGACCAATGCTCTATCAGCACCCATCCGCTTGAATGCACAGAAACTCAATCTTAGCTAACTGCACGAAGTGGGAGATAGGCATAAATTTTAAAAATAGGAAGGCGTTCCTTGTAGCATTTCCGTCAAATAATAACGGGGCGTGTTAGCGCCTGGGCGCCCCAATGCGCACCCTTACTATTAGTCGAGAATGGCATTAGAATGTGTTTTGAACCCGCTATCATATTCAACTTATATATTATAGACATGGCAAATTAGACCCCAAAGTTGATTTGTTTATATACGCGGATGATAGTGTTTTACTACTCACTGGAAAAGATGCGAATGAACGAATAAGATGTAACGCACTGCTAATCAAGCTATCAGATTGGTCTCTTTCAAATGTGATCAAGATTTACCTCACCAAAACAAAAGCGATCCTTCCTAAAGCCAGAAATAAACCTTTTCAGTTGACGCATTCAGTCCCTTCAGATTAAATATAGAATTGGTTAATGAACATAAAATCCTTGGAGTTATATTTTCATGTCATCTGAGTTGAGATGCTCATTTTAATGAACTTCGAAACAAGTTTTCTGCACAAAAGCCAAATTACAAATTCATCACGCATTATTAACTTCGCAGTTTAAATTATCGCTGTTTAGTATGGGCGAGCACAACGTGACATACATAAAGTAATTACATTACAAAAGGAAGTTCTCCGGCACATTGCAAATATTGAACCTCAGGCCACAACAAATACAGTATCACAAAAATACAACATCCTTCGTGTATAGATGGGTACTACGAAAAACGCGTTTTGCAGATATTTCATTTTTGCAACGAAGGAATACAGTGATTTTCTTGCATCCATAGCGACCTTAAAACACCACGACCTACCTGTGCATCTAAGAAACCCAGAACCTTGGTTTGTGCAGCGCTTTCGCGCTGAATAAGCTATACAATTCCTCAAACACAATTCACCGAAAATTCTAAACACGCTATTAAATTATCTCGCAAGGAATTGAAGATGTATTTCGCTAAGACGTACGCATGTGCACGGCATATTCACGTATAACGACTGAAAATCAAATTATATTTTTAGTGCTTTGCTACTTATGCCAAGTATGTGTATCATTAAGTGTCCAATAACTTCTAATCATGCATATGAGTGTCAAATTTATTTTGTACCAAAATTTTTATCATTCTCGCGCTGTCATGTACAACGCTTCCCAGTCAAGCTGCTGACGACAGCTTTTAGCCCCGGAGGACAGTTTCTAGTTTGTACTAGAAGAAATTATAAAGTTGAAAGTCAAAGTTGAAATCTCAAGGAATGCATGAGCTTAATATCAATGGAAGAGAAGTGCACAATATTATTAGCTATCTTTCGATCACGTGCCATTAAACGGGAAAGCGCGAAAAAGTATGAATTGTTGTTACACGAGACGTAGACGCACGTGGCGTCGACTCATGGAACGGTTCCACTACGCTGGGGGGGGTAGGGTGGAGACACGCGTCGCTAAAGCCCCTCTACAGACAGGCGAAAATGGAAACGCGTCGGGCGTCTCGAACCTAGCGCGTGGGGTGTTCTATCAGCCATACCGACGCCTGCATTCATCCAACAGCGCAGCCTGTCGGAACGGTCCACAGAAATCTGCTCGCGTCAATCGGCGAACTGCATGCACACTGAAGCACCATGGCTGACAACGATTTTTTGGACTACGAAGAAGATGAAGAGCAGGAGCAGGCCGCAGAGGAATCCATATAGCAAGTGAAGAAGCCCACCGGAGGCTACGTGTCCATTCACAGCTCCGGGTTTATGGATTTTCTTCTGAGGCCCGAGCCTCTGCCCGCCATCGTGGACTGTGGCTTCGAACACCCGTCCGAGGTACAACCCCAGGCAATCCTCACCCCGAGGCATACACCCCGAGGCATACCCCAGGCAATCCTGGGCATGGACATCCTGTGTCAGGCCACGTCTGGCATGGGTAAGACCACGGTGTTCGTCCTGGCTACTCTGCAGCAGCTAGACCCTGTCGAAGACCAGGTGTCTGTGCTCGTGATGTGCCATACCCGAGAGCTGGTTTTCCAGATATCCAAGGAGTACGAGGGGTCCTGCAAGTACCTGCCGGCGGTGCGCGTGGCCGTGTTTTTCGGCGGCATGAACATCTCCAACGACGAGAAGGCGCTCGCGGACAGCTGCTCCCACATTGTGGTGGGCACACCCGGTAGAGTCCTGGCCCTCGTTCGTACCCGCAAGCTGCAGCTGAGGAACGTAAAGCACTTCGTTATGGACGAGTGCGACAAGATGCTTTAGCAATTGGGCATGCGTCGTGACATCCAGGAGATCTTTCGCGTGACTCCTCACGAGAAGCAGGTCATGATGTTCAGCGCGACCCTGAGCAAGGACGTCAGGCCCGTGTGCCTCAAGTTCATGCAAGACCCGATGGAGGTGTACGTGGACGACGAGGCGAAGCTCACCCTGCATGGCCTGCAGCAGTACTACATGAAGCTGCGGGAGAACGAGAAGAACCGCAAGCTGATTGAGCTGCTCGATTTTCTCGAGTTCAACCAGGTGGTCATCTTTGTGCAACCGTTCAGCGCTGCGTGGCTCTCGCACTACAGTTGGTGGAACAGATCTTCCCCGCCATTGCCATCCACCAGGCCATGACCCAGGAGGAAAGGCTGTTCCGCTACTAAGCAGTTCAAAGAATTCCAAAAGGGGATCCTCGTGGCCACAAACCTGTTCGGACGAGGAATGGACATTGACAGAGTCGATATCGTCTTCAACTATGATATGCCTGAAGACTCCGACACGTACCTCCACAGGGTTGCCAGAGCTGGACGTTTTGGCACCAAGGGGTTGGCACTGACGTTTGTAGCTGGTGAGCAAGACGCAAACACCTTAAACCAAGTGCAAGACCGGTTTGACGTTAGCGTCTCCGAACTGCCCGAGGAATTGACATTTACTCTTACATAGAAGGCCGCTGAAGCTATCCTAATGGCGCAAAGCCGCTTTGACAAGTTGTGAATCGTTGCGTATGAACATTTTCCTCTAATTTATTACCTAATGCGTTTTGTGTAATACTGTCTGTCTATTGTTATTTTATTTCGATACGTATTGCTCAGAAAGTACGCTTTCAAAGCCATATCAGACTGGGAATAAAGTTTGAAAGGAAATAAGGTGTCAGTGGTATAAGTTTCTTTTACACAAGAGGTATACTATAGGCGCGACTCAATCCTGTGAAATCCGAAGTTTTGAGTTGAACTGCGAAGTTGTTCAGCTGTTCGAATGGCACTGTTTGAATTGTCTACTGTGGGCCCTGACACTTCCACAGCATGTGACTAAGAGTGGCAACCTCGCCACACGACGTGCGCTGTTTGAATTTTCCCTTTTTTTCTTTTGTATTGTCCCTTTTTTTTCTACCATGGTGTAAGTAGGCTTTAACTGATGGTACATACGACTGGTCGTTTTAGAGTGCTCCCCAGGTTCTGCAAAGTATACGTAAAATTGCAACTAAGTGCTGCCAATAAAATAATTGAGGAAGTACATAATCAGGAGGGGGGGGGGGGAGATCACCTGCATTCCTTCTTGTTCTCGTCGTAGAGCCTCCAAGCTGCTGAATTCATCACGTTGAAACACAATCACAGCGCTCGTAAATGATCACCCGAATGGACCGAAACCTTTTTACGTGGACGAAATAAGACTGTTTTTGCGTGGATGAAATAAGACTGTTTACTCAATGACACAATGACATTCCTTGGTTCAGCTGCGCAAAACTCAGACGTCACTGACGACACAGAAAGAGAAATAATACTTTATGTAATCGGTGAAGTGTTTCAGTAACGGTGACGGAAGTCATGTTAACGGAGTGATAGAACACATTTTGACTGGCGTTAACCGGGTGTGTTCACTTTTACTGACGCATACGTGCACAGGGCTTCACCACAGAAAAGTTTCTGCGAGTGCGGCTCTGGTGATGTCGTCTACCAGTCGCCCGACCTCATCACGAGCAAGTGCGGAATGTCGGGTAAGTTTTTTGGCGTTTCGTGCTTGACTTGCCGATTGCGTATCATGTAACGATTGGTGGACCAGTAAACGTGAATCATCATCATTATCATCATCATCATCATCATCATCATCATCATCATCTTCTTCTTCTTCTTCTTCTTCTTCTTCTTCTGCTTCTTCATCATCGTCATCATCATCACACGCCACACATAGACGACCGTTATTAGAAAAATGATATACTCTGGCCACTTTTCCAGTTACAGCAAAGCAGTGAACCTTTAACATAGAGTTAGTGATACTGCATGGTGATTTTTTTAGCGCAAAATGACATCATGAGGAACAACACCGAACAAATCTATACTCTTGCAGACCAGAACCATAAGAACATGTGTAGTTTACACCGCGCGCAGCAACCACCACAGCTTGAACGACCGAGTGCACCTACGGTAGCACATTCAGAAAAGAAAATTCCGTGCCAAACAAGGGTGACGAAAGAACACTATTGTGAATCCAACGATTGAATAAAACGGCTTCGTATATTTTCTGGTAGTGTCACGGCACTTCTTAAAATGAGTTCTTAATCCAAAAAAGCTGTTGAATTGCATTTTTGCAGAGTGCAGCTAATATTGGAGCCAGTACCAGTCCACAGGATCCCTAAAAATCACCATGAATTCACACCAGCTAAACATTTCAAGAAAATTAATAATAACGGGTATTGTAAGGATATGATGGTGTACTATTTTCTAGTAAGTTCATTAATAATTGCTAGTGGTTGCATGCGCTAATGTGTGCCTGCGTGTGCTCAGAGCAGGTAGTGTTTTCAACATCAGCGTTGAATACTTTCGCCATCAGCAACAACAGGAGCGATCGAACCAGAAAGTTGAACAGTTAGTTGCGAGTAGACGCTCTTTCCTTTTGCCTATTTTCCCCCGGTGATTTGCGTAGTCTGATCTTCTTGTAACATGTACCAACTAGCTCAACAACAAGTTCTACTGAAGCACTGAACAGTACAGCTTGTGTTCGTTCATTATCTGTATTCGAGAAAAATCTTGGCCCCACCGATTACTTTTTTGCCTTTGTTGACAGTTGTTTTAGAACCAGTGAGAGTTTGTGATACAAAAATAAACGATAAAAAAAGCAACTTCTGACAGTGGTTCGAGAGGTCACGTAGAGTTAGGCACGCTACATAAGTAAAAAAAAAGAAAACTTTCCAGTGCTGTTCACTAAATGCAAAGGCTTCAGTGGATGTGTAAATGACTAAACTCGTTAGTGGTGAGTACTTAACAGAACGCCCCTCGAACACGCACCCAACAGCTGTCTGAAAAGGCCGACAGAAAGGAGCAATTTGCTGCCACTCTAGGTAGACGGGCCGGCCGGGGCAGTCAACCTACTGTATAGAGGTCCGCTGCAAGCAGCGAATGGTGTCTACAACATCAATCTGCTCTAAAGCCAAGCAGTTGTAGATTTGCCTGAAGGAAAGAGAGAGAAAAAAATGTCCTTCGTTCTCTCTCTCTCTCTCTCTCTCTCTCTCTCTCTCTCTCTCTCTCTCTCTCTCTCTCTATATATATATATATATATATATATATATATATATATATATATATATATATATATATATATATATATATATATATATATATATATATATATATATATATATATATAGTCCAGTGGGTCCTCCGTGAGCGGTCACAACGTGGTTTATTTCCACGTTTCGGCCTAGAGTCTGGCCTTCATCAGGATTAAAGATACAGTTTGTTGGTGCTCAGCTTTATACAATCTCAAATCAGAGGGCAAGGAAAGAGGAAAAAAGACAGAAAAGAAAAAAAAGGTAAAAAGAAAAAAAAAGAAAAAAGGAAAGAAAAAGAAGAAAGAAGAGAAGAGAAAAATAATATACGGTGGACGCCCCTCGGGTTCCCCCCTTCCACTCTTCCCTCCACTTCCCCCTCCACTCTTCCCTCCACATCCCCCTTCATCTCTCTCCCCCCTCTCCCCTTCACCTTTCTGATGTCAGCGGTCTGTGTATGTTTCCGTTCACTAACGCATTCCTCCCGATCAGACGGCCCCTCCTGGCACTGGCGGTTCGGTGTGGAGCAAAAAAGAGCTTTTCAGGAAGTCCTAAGCCTTTAACTACTCGAAGTCCCGTAAACAATTCGTCGTAGAAGGAGGGGTGCCGCGTATTGTGGCAGAGGCTGGTAAGCGGGCATTTTAGGAAGTTCTAAGCCTTTAACTACTCCGCGCCCTGTCAACATTTCGTCGTAAAAAGAGGGGTGACCCATATTGCGGTAGGCTGTGCAAGCGGGTGCAATGCGAATTCCTTGCCCACTTCTGGATTACGCGTGTAGTGGGGGCCTCCCGGCTGTGCACAGGGTTGCTGTCGGGCATGTCATGCATGGCACAATTGATTGGGTAGTAAAATAAAATAGAAAACAGACGACAGCTGCACTTAGGAAGAGTAGTTACACTTGGAATTGTTTTGGGTTGTCCAGTGCCCTTCGCAGCTGCAGTGCCGTGAACTCAGTTACTATTTTCATTGTTGCCGTTATTGTTTTCTAATGCTTTAATTGTGCAAGTGTACCAGTATTCTCATTTATTCCTCTATCGAGGGTGTTAAATCGGTGGATGAGGTATGACTCTCGTTGTTCACGTTCTCGATTTGATTTAAATCCCGTCTCTAAGAGCATTACTGATAGTTTGTCGAATGCATGGTCGGGAAGATTGAGATGTTTTGAGGAAGGTAGACTTGGGGCTGATTTCGCATGAGCTCTGCGATTATTGAAGCGAATCCTAAATGGTGCTTCTGTTTGTCTGATGTACTGCATACCACACACGTTGCATTCGAGTAGGTATACCACATTAGAGGGATCGCATGTTGGGTTTCCTCGTATGTTAATCGAAAACTGGGATTGCGTGCTGGTTGCTTTGTCTCTTTCTCGCATCGCCTTACATACAAGACATCGTGGCTTTAAACAAGGGCGGCATGAATTATTGGGGGGTGATGTGTTAATTTGGGAGTGGACAAGGGTGTCTTTGAGGTTACGTGGTCGTCGGTAAACGACGCCTGGAGCGGATGGGAATGCGCGTTTCAGACGTTCACTTTGTTCCAGAATGTTGTAATGTCGTTCAAGGATTTTGTTTACATTGGGGAAGTTTGTGCTCTAAGTCAAGCAGAGGTTTGTTCGTTGTGGGTCTTCTTGTGGTGGTCGCTTCATAAGAAAGTCTTCACGCTTTAGTTTTCTCGCTTTTTGAACAGCGTCATTAATTACATGTGGGGGGTATTTCTGTTTCTCGAGCATAAGTTTTAGCCTCTGTGAGCTCGTGTCAAAGTCAGCGTCTCTAGAGCAGATTCGCTTAAACCGGTGAGCCTGGCTGTATGGAATACTGTTTTTACAGTGGCGTGGGTGATCGCTTTGGTAATGGAGGTATTGTTGTCGATCCGTTGGTTTGCGATGTAGGGTTGTAGAGAGCTTCTCTTGTTCTATCGTTGTGGTAACATGAAGAAAATTTACGGTAACTTGCGAGTATGTGTGTGCGAAGTGTATGTTCGGATGTACAGCATTCTAAGTGTCGATAAAGCTGAGAAGTTCGTCCTCGCTGTGGGTCCAAATAAGAAAGATGTCGTCTATGTATCTCCCGTATAACATATATATATATATATAAATATATATATATATATATATATATATATATATATATATATATATATATATAATATATATATATATATATATATATATATATATATATATATATATATATATCCTGCAATGGCGTTTATTTCTACCCGTTTTACCAGGAACGAAGGAAAAATAGGAGAAAAATAACGGCAGGGAGGTTAGCCAGCCTATAGGCAGCCGGTTTGCTACCCTGCGCACGAGAGGGGGATAGCGGAGATGAAAGATAGAGTTTTACCAGCAGTGGCAATAGCGCACCACTATGGAAATGAACTTCATGCTTGCGTGACTTTTTAATGGATTGACTGATTTACGTCACCTGAACCTTGATGCAAATTTATGGAGTTCTTTCTTTCGATTGCTGTAATATTTACCGACTTTTTAACCTGTGAAAGAACTAATTGGAGCTATGTAAATGCACTGTGGCGGCATACGTGCTTAGTATTGTACGTCGTGTTCTTACGTTTGCTACATGTAGACTTGCCTCTTTGCTGTTTTTGGTTGCTGGGCAGGTCAAGTCGACATCGCAGCAGTGGCAACTGTTCTTCGTAGTAAATCAAGTGGTGACAGCGGGTTGGATGGGTGCTACCACGAGACCAGGGTTATTAGCGGATCCTTGTCTCCAACAGTACCTGGGAAGGTTTGTACCGCAGAACATTGCCGTTGTTTAGAGCATAGCAGGAACCGATGTACATATAGATTCCAGCTGGTGCGTTGAATTTCTACATACAGAAAGACTTGTACATCATCGTCAACATGCAACGTGGAAGAAAATGGCTGTAAAAGCGCTACTGCGCTTTTTGCAATCGACCGACCTTTCTGGGCGATTGTAGTTAGAGCGGCCTTCCTGTATGTGTGTGTGTGTGTGTGTATGTGTGTGTGTGTGGGCGTGGGTGCGTGTGCGTGTGTGCACGAACGTTTTCTTTTTCTCTTACTTTCCTTCTCTCTCTCTACACCCTCTTTCTTGCCCCTGTTTCCCAGCCCCAGTGCTTGGTAGCAAACCCGGTGCTATTATCTGGTTAATCTACCAGGCTTGTCCTTCACATCTTTCTATCTCCATATATTCCTATTTCTTTTCTCCAAATAAACATGTAGACAACTCCGCTAACTGGCGAAAATTCGCTTGTTTCCTATTTGAGCATTCCGAACAATTACTGGAAAGGGTAAAATCAAGTTTGCTGAATTGAAAAACAAACAGCTACTATCAGCCGAAATTTTCCAAAGCAATTTCTACCGCAATCCACAATCTTGGTAATCTTACTACGCTTAGTTACTAATGTTTCTTCGCTCTTGAAGGCCATAGACCTGTCTAATCTTAAAGGGGCCCTGCATGTCTTGTTGAACATGGTCAGCAAATGCTGCCGATCGGTGGTAGAGGCACCCGACAACACGCGAGCCAAATATTATACCGCAGCACGCGGCCTGTAATTCACAATAAACAATCAAAGTCAGCTGAAAATTGCTTTCTCTTTTCTCGACAAATCACGGAATACAGCCAAAAATCACATGTAGCAAGCCCATCTATCAGTCAGTGGTTGATTTGAACATGGCGCGCTCGCTCGTTACAGAGATCGCCGCGGGAGGTGGCTACTTGTCCACTCGTGCGCGCGCGAACCACACCGAAAAAAAAAAAAAGAGAAAAATATCACAAGGTCACGAGGTGTGCGTGACGTTTTTCGGTGGCCTTGCCATCCCTCCCTGCCTAGCTTTTAGCGTTTTCGTCGGGACGAGAAAAGAGAGAACGCAATTGCAGCATGCGACAAACCTTTGTAACTCCACTCGCACTGGACGGATTCTCAGAATTTTTGCGGCATTGAGTCCGTGAAAAAATGAGCTCTTACAGTGAAGTCATTCAATGGTTACTTGAAAATGTGTTTCAGGGCCCCTTTAAGAATTAAAGACATCCCTAATATTTTAGTATTTAGAGCTTGTGTATTGTGTTATGCTAAAAGAGGAGAGGCGAACAAGATGTGCTGGTAAATATATAACTGCGAAGCTATACCATAGAAACAGTGTGGTAAAACATGCGGCTATGTCTGCTTGTGTTTCAAACGTACAAAGTAAATTAAGGTAATTAAAAAGTAAGATACAATACTGAGAAAGCATAACCTAACACAAACCACGCTAAAAAGGAAGTAATGGCCCCTGATTTTCACGTAGTCATTGAGCAGAATTGCAGTCAGACTACAGCATCTGCGCAGTCAGTACGCTCAAGGTTCTGCCACTGTGTTCTTTCACACAAATAGACGAGTTTCAAACAAAACACACTGTGCGCGATGCCGATGATCTCTAAAGTCACCTGGTTGGCTTCGTGGGCAGCTCTTTTGTTGCGTTTGGAGACAGCGCCACCGCGCTAGTACAGACGGCTTATATCGTCTGGGGAATTTTATTTTCTTCGGCGTATTCTACATGATTCGCACGTCTTAATAAGATGCGAGAATGGGTTAAACACTGAGCACGTATAAGTGCAGTAATATGTGTGGTTATACCTGTAAAACGTCCAACGTGTCAACGAGGTGCACAAGCATGTGGTAACGTTGCGATGAGAAGAAAAAAGTATGTGGCACCTTGCAGGCTTAAGATGGAACCGGGATGTCTCGCGCTGATAAAAAGGAAAGCGTGATTTGCTATTTTTCCTTTTCAGCCGTAAATCACCGTAAGAGATCGAAAGCCAGCAAGCCGGGAGCGATGGACACCGGCAGCGTTAATCCATGTTGGCTGGAGGATGGAAAAAGGATTATCGTGTTCCAGTAAAGGATGGCGCTGAAGGATACCGGATCCGCCGCTGATTGCTCAAGTACTCCTGAAATCACGAGAGGTATTGCTCTTTAGCTACGTCGCGTGATTCCGCAGAAGTCACTTGCAGTATTCGGTCTTCGTGTGCTTCGAGTTGTTGACTAATGCGGTATCACCTTGCATGTTGCTAGCATGCTCAATTAGTTGAGCAACCATCGAAGAAAGACGTTAGTCCTCGGTTCGATGCCCGAAACAGGACTCATTTTTGTGCGATGAAAAAGCTCTCATTTCTGAGTAATCTGTCCAGATTGTCTTGTGGCCAGTGCTACAAACAGATGATTGTCGATCACCCCTTTCGTAATCATTGAACCACGTTGTAGATTTACTCAAAATTCATTTGCAACAATCGCAAAAAGGGATGCTGCCTATGTTGAAAAAACTACTTCTGCAGCACAGTATAAGAGAATAATTAACGTGATCGAAGTCTTCAATCTTAGACAACGTATAGCTGAATTATTTCATGTACAGCGCGTGAAGGTTCTCATATATAGCAGCAACTTTTCGAGTGCAAACTTGGGAGTTTAGTGACAGCTGCTGGTGCACTACCCGCAGCGCTTGCATTGCGGCTGGTGTAAAACGACAGTTGTCCGGTATGCAATTAAGTTAGAAATGTACTAAATTAAAACAAAGGAGCCTTGTAACAAGTCCTTGCATGTATACTGTCAGAAATTTGCTTTTATGGCATATGCCGAAAATTTTGATCTCGTTCATATATAATATAAATGCAGCGTTACTAATTTGTTATCAATCGTGTTAGAAAGCAATAAATTTCGCCCGTTTTCCACAAGGACATTTTTTCGTAGTTTGGTTTCATGCGAATTATTTGTTTTTACCTTCGTAGAAATCAAACAAAATAGATGAAGACATACTGCTTCTATCCTTTACAGTTGTGATTCCTTTTGCTCATTTTATCATGACGAGATGCATATTTTACGTTATGACGCCTGCTTCTCTAATTGTTGCCCCTCACAGCTTTCAAGAACTACGAGACTAGCACAACTGCGGACAGTACCACTTCCGTACGTAACTACGTGAAATTTTGATGCGCACGTGGAAGCGTACAATGAACAAAACAGCATTGTCAGTATAACCCACGCTTGCTTTTACTACGGTGGTTCATTGTTACTTTTAAAACGCGAATCTGCGTCCACAAAAAGTGGGACGCAGGCTATCATCGGCGCGTGGCTGTATCGATTAGAGAAAACCACGGAACATTCAATTCACTCGCGAGGGATGAAAAAAAAAAAAGGATGATGAAAATGCAACATTGTCTTCCAAAACTGCACCTTCCCAAATTTTTGTTCGCGTTTTTATTGTGATCGAATGAACAAGTGACCCACACACGAAACGCTTTGTGCAAACGAAGGCCAAAAATGACGCGTGCTGAATAAATGACGCAAAAATAGGCATTTCGCCTAAGTGTGTATAAAGGGAAAAGGCTAGTGAATAAATAATGAAAGAATCCACCGGCAACTCAGTACGAAGGAAGGTAACAGTCGCAGACAAGAAGCACAGCATGGCTGCGCCGCGCTTTCAGGCGTGCCTCCATAACTCCCGCTTACTTCCACGTGAGCGCTGCCTACTACAACGAAGTCTCTCTGCTCGTGGATTCTGGTTCGCGCTAGCAACGGGCTCACCGGGTCGTAAAATAGAACGACTGAACGGTGTGTTTGCCGAAAGAACACTTCCGCTCACGTCACCAGCGGTTGCACGCTGCCAAAATGTATACGCGTTGCGGTAATGCTTCCTTGAACGGCGACTGCTAGCTGTTGTCTTGGTCCATCGCGTTTTTCGCGCGCTTCCTTAAGCGAACGCCGAGTTTTCTTCCGTAGCGCCTGTAATGCGCTCCTCCACGCCATTTTAGGTTTTATGTTTTTGGTCGGTGGAGTTGCCAAGACTAAATGTTTAAGTGATGAACGGTGGTGTAGCTCTTACGCCGCGATCTGTGCCGCGGAAGTATTAGTGTGGAAATGAGCTCACTATAAGAGCACATTAACGGTAGGTTGGTTGGTGTGTAACTGGTGCTTACAATTTCACAGAAAGCGCTAATCAGTTACATCAGAAAACTGTATTTAAAGTATAATGAGGTTAGTAATGTGCATCATCGCGCAATCATTGTTTTATCTGTTTATTTATTATGTTGACTTGGTTCAATGTTAGGTCGAGAGTTTTCGCTTTCATAAGTGGTATTGTGCTTTTACGTGTGCCCGTCGGGCTTGTGCACAATTGTACATCTAACTCACTCCTTCCTGAACTCCAAAAAAAAAAAAGTGTGCTGCGCCCTTCGCGCCCGGTAGAACTCACTGGTCTGGGCTCTTTGACCTTTCGGACGTTTATGCTTCTGTGTTTCCAAGGACCACTGACATTAGGACTGTCACACTCCACCTTTATTATGTGTTTGGAAGGAGAAGCAACGTGAACAAAGGCTTTGGATAAAAAGCAGAAATACTCTCTTGCGTAGTAATTGTGAATAAATGTCTCGAGGTCTATCAAAAAAATTCGAAGGTTTGTTTTATTCGCAAAACTACCGAGCTATGTCTCTAAAGCCCATTACCCTATTAATTGTTTGTCACGCAAAAATGCAAGCAACTTTCCATAAACTCTTTATTACCACTTTCCTGCTTCATTTTTCTTTTTGCCGCGTAGCAAGGCAGCATGTTGCGACTCTTTATGTTGGTTTCGGGTCATTTGATTAAAGATTGCTACCTCTCTCTCTCTCTCTCTCTCTCTCTCTCTCTGTGTGTGTGTGTGTGTGTGTTTGTGTTTGTGTTAACAAGCCTCTCGTATTCTCACTGTGCTTTCTTTTTTTCCGAAACCTTCCTTCTACTTACAGTCTTCGTCATCCGGAAAAACCTCCTTCTGAAGTTGTCTGCCACGCATCTACTGAACTGCTGAGACAGAAATTCCCGTTCAACCACAATAATAACATGACGCGGCGGGAGCTGTTTTGGACCTTTCTTCCTTCACGACCAAAAGTAATAAAACCATGCTGGCCACCAGTATGGCTTCGGTTTCAATCTCTGCGCTGAAATATTCACGACTGGAGCGAGGAACGTGTTAGAAATCACCAAGCATTTTAGCGCGATGATTTGATATCGCAAATATATGTGTCAACTCCTACTTCCTTCCTTTCTCTTAACTCTTTCAGCCCTCAAGCTTTTTTTACTTTGGACGGAGAAATTTTTATGAGTGCTTTCGTCGTAGAACCAAGAAAAGCCACAACAAAAAATTGAGCCAGTGGTCCAAGTGGTTATGGATTTACAGAAATACGCAATCATAAATGCGCGAAAAGTGTGGCTGAAACGTGCTGCTAAGTGCTATAGAATGATACATGTGCCGTATAATATTTCTGCGGATGGCAACAATAAAACACAAGCAGCATCTTATTAACGCACATATACAGGTTAGTAAATACAGAGATATGACAGAAATAAGTTTCATGCAACGCTACTCAATGAGAAAAGTGCAGGACTTGACGCGAACCTCCCAAAGAGCCAACGTTTGATCTGGCAGTGAGTTTAGAGTAATTTTTTACCGTAAAAAAATTACCGCCTAAAATAAACATGATAGTATATTCAGCGTTAGGATGTCCCAAAAGTGCCGTTAGTGTGACAATTGTTTTTGATTGAGAAATCTTAATCCTAACCACATGTGAGGCTGCAGTTCCTCAGAATTACGGTCATTCTTTTTATAAGTTCGAAACGGTCGCTGCAAGACGAGGATTAAAAGATAGCAAAAACGTGAGCTTGACTGACGGACCATATTGACAGCTATAGCGAGGTTCAGCGTTGCCCTTGAACTTGTGGGCGCATCACTCAGTGCATTTCCTGCTATTGCGAACGAACAACTTTGAGGCAGCTTAAAGCCTTATAGATTTTCGCGCGACGAATACTGCCTGCAGGAGTCACGTAACGCTGACGCGTCGAGAAACCGACGGGGTTGTTTAACCCCAGAGAAAATCATACATAACGTAAGGGTAACCTGTGCTTCCCTTTTTTATTCGGACCAGCAAACACACATGCGCAGCGACACTTTCTATCACTTCTGCAGCGCAAACCAGACACACAAATGCACAACAAAAAACACAAAGACAGCACTAGCACTAATTTGTGCCGCTAAAATGCTTGAAAATTCCAGCGACTAAGTATTCCGCATCACCACTTTGACACGTAGTAGCCCGGTACTAACGTTAGTATGATGAAATCTATGTTCACGTCTGTACTACTAGCATAATATGATGAATGCAGCTGAGAACTTCCAACTGAGACGTTCAAGTGTAGTGGTTATGATTAGTTCATTACGCCTCATCGCCTCTGAAACCCAATGCACTGCGGGTGCAAGCTCTACGGAAGGAAACTGGCACGAACTAAACGAGCCCAAGAAGGCACATGAACGAACGCCTTGTATTCTTCTTGTGTTCGTCTCGCTTGCACCTTATGCCTTCCGTAAAACATGCGCCAACTACAGCCCAAGAAAAAGTTCTACTTGTACATGTGCTCACTCACGCAACCGTCGAACCCTTTGTTGCGTCACTGCCATGTCGAAAGAAATAAAACTAGAGCAGACGTGGCATATAGCCGTGTACGAGCAGACTACGACGGTTCCATTCTCGACAGCAGCACGTTTTTGCACGGTCTTGACCGACTCTCTTTTGACCGACGTGGTGTAATGAAGTGACCTTTTGAGTAAACAAGTTTAGTCAACTTTTGTCGGCATAATGTGAATGTGAACAAGAAATAACCAATTATAGTACGTTATCAATGCAATATGATTGTTATTGTAAAGCAAGAAGCCCAACGGTATTGATCACTACAAGTGGCAACACTGCCGTCATGCGTCAGTGACCCAGTAGTTTTACCACTGCGTTCTTAGGTGCTCTCCATCCTTTTCCTGTTCGCCAGGTTTGCCGAGATGGAACCGGCATTGATGTGATGAAAGGCCAGGCTTGGTTCCTGTGGTGCCGGTGACGGAAACGTTGAGCAGCGCTCTACGTCGTCGTCTACTAGTTCTAAATGCGAAGCATTTCTTTGCGAACTGCAAGCACTTTTGGCATATATCTATTCATCTATCTATAAAGCCGCGGATACGTCTTCGTGCTCTCGTGTTGATCCTCTTAACTTTGGGTAAACCAAAATTAGTACGGGAGGGTAAGTTGGTTTAACGAATGCGACTGGCGATTTCTGACATGAATAATGCCACAATTGCGTCTCGTACGCCGTCAAACAGTTTCCGTCAGACAGTGGCACATACCCTCTGGCGTGCATGTTCCAGTAATATATTGGCATTATTAGGAACTAGCAGGCAATTAGGCCAGGAAAAGTGTAACGAATGTTATTAGAAATAATGTTAATGTAAATGTGGAGAAAGGAAAGTGGACGAAAAGATTACTTGCCACCGGCAGGATCCCAACCTCAAATCTTCGACTACTGCGACCGATGCTATAACCACTGAGCTACTGTGGCGGTGATTCCTCCGTCCACTTTATAGGATATCTATTTGCATTTAAAGGCCAGAGTGCACATATATACGAAAATGTGGGTCGTGAACATTTAGAGAGCAGGAATTATGCAAATTCAAGATAAAAAATTAGGAAACAAGCTTGCAAGTTTGGACAACGGCCCCTTAAAGAAATTACTAGAGCCACGGGTAGAAATGCATTTTCAGAAAAAGGGGAGCATCTTTCTGAAACACTTCATAGTAAATAACAAACAGTAGAATCACTTGTAATATATATATATATATATATATATATATATATATATATATATATATATATATATATATACAGCTATGTGTGTTGATCAATGAGGAACGATGCGTTGGTTCATACTATGCGCAGAACTAGATAGGCGGGCGTGCGAACGTCAATGTCTGCGTGCAAACTGTACATTACCATGGTATATTAACTTGTTTCAGTGCGGCAGTATGTTTTCCTTTGGCTGATAACTTTTCATTTGTGGCAACCTTTGCTATTTATTCATTTATTTTTGCTGCAGAACTTATATTTGCATGTAGGCGCCGTTATATGAACCTCAGCCTCTTCAAGACAATTGCAACACAACAGAACAGGATGCACCGCAATAGTATTATACTCGTTTTTTAATATAGAGTGTATACGTAATAAATGTAAATTAGTGCTCGCAAGACACAAAGACTTGCACAAAATTAACCGGTCACTGGCAAATGGAATTGTGATAACAAAGAAAGACTCCGTGATAGCTGAAGGAAATGACGTTGACAGTCACTCATGAAAAGCGCACATTCTACGGTACGACGTTTGGCATTGTACAATAGAGGTGCCGTTAATTTGCCAAGTAACTGACTAACATACGAAAAGCGATCGACAGGATGACTTCAGGGCAGATACGTGGTTTCTGAGTTCTCGATCTCCGGGATCCGGGAGGCCCGAGGAAGGGCTTTCTGCTGCGCACACTGATCAGCTTACGCATACAACAGCGAAGAAATAATGCTGGTTCTCAGCAGGATATCCGAGTACATCACTTGTATTCCATCCTCTCGACGAACTCGGGGAACCCTGCAGTTGTTCCTACACGAAAAACAAACTGATGAGCCAGTAAATGACATACAAGACGGACACTAGGGACAAGTACGATGTTTACGATTTCCTCCTCCATCCTTCTTTCGCCCTGATTTCGGATAGCGATCATTTTTTTTCTTTATTTGCTTGTCACTCTGCAAACCAAGACAAACGACAAACAGGGAATGGAATTGGTCAGGCCGTGTTATGGGCGTTTTGTGCGGATAACCAATGGTCTGGTGGAGTAACAGAATCAATACCAAGGGTAAAAAAACGATGTTGCGGATGGCAGTGGAGATCGATGGATGATGAGATTACGAAGCTCGTCGACATATAAGCTTTTTTTTCGGTTCGCGTAGTATAATTGAACATTTATCTTTAATACTATCGCCTTATAGGGAACTTGGGGGGCAGAACAAGATGGGAGTGATTGCAAGTAAGGGTAAGCTTTCTCTATCGATGAAGTTTTATTTATCACATATTTCATTTATTCTCTTTGTTTTTGTCATGAATGACTATGTGGGCTTTAACTACGTAAATTTTTGACATTTCTCAATTTACTGCTTCTGTACAGCGTGCGATCAAGAAAATATTTTCTTTGTTTCGGTACGCACTATCCTCAGCAGGACAACCCCGATATTTTTTTGCTTGACGCTTTCTTTGTAACTTATATATTGCGAAAGTTGTGGAGGTGTTGGATTAGAGAGAATGAGGGTATTATGAGATAGAAGAACAATATGTGTTTATTAGGCACTCGATTTAGGAGGAACTTTGTTTACTTCTTCACTGTGGCGGAAATCGCTTTAATTGATTGAGTAAGCTATTTCGTTGTCACAGTCTTGGAAATGTTAGCAATGTTACGCAGCGACCTTAGTTCACTGAAAATCGAGGTAATAAAAGAAATGAAGGTATAAAATCAGTGAAACCACCTTGACGTTACGATTTCACCGCAAGGGCAAAGCGATATGCCATAGCAACAAATTGTATGCAGTTTTGTAATTAGGATGTGCGCTGAAAACTCCACTTTCGCACCAACACTTCTTTAGGGCGTCGAGAAAGTCTTCGTGAATACAATACAGAATGTTGTAACTTTGGAATAGAATATATCATCATTAACAATCAATAAGGCTTTGCTAAAGGAGAAATTGAAGTACCTCTGTGGCCCCGCCAAAGACAGATTCTGGTTGGAGCTATGAACTCCTACGTATATACCAAGCCAAAAAATTATCTGCGAGAAAATAACTAAAAATAAAGCAACGCCATTACTTCATCGATGTAAAACTAGTCTTTCATAGCTTTACTCATCAGTATGATATTTATTGTGCATATAGAATGACCATCAAGGAAAGAACAGCGCTCTCGTCCCCAAAAATAAGTAGAATAACATTAAAGGAAATGCTGCACTGGCAATAAGTCTCCGGCCATGCAACAATTTTCTGCCGCTGCCCGTTAACAAACCTCAGGGGAGTGTGTGACCGTAGAATAAACGAGCTTTAGGCCTGGCATGGAGGCGGTGGGAAGGAACTATTTTTACTAAATGGACGAGGTGCCCGACTTCGGTCGAGTCAGCGCGATTACTGTGCAGCCCGTGTCGGCGAAGTCGGTAATTTACTTATACGCAGAACGACGCCGTTTCTCATCTACATGGAGCGACGCACAAAACGCGCGCTTTTCTGTCATTAGCGTCCGCCGAGTCTATTGGCCGCTGTGAAACGTGGGTGCCCCAGCCAACGTCTCTCTAGAAATATTCGCTCCTGTTGGAACCATAGGGAGCGTAGAGGCTATAGGGAGACAATACGGCTTGCTTTGGCACTGTAACAGTCGGCTGTAGCAGTACAGAAAGCCCGAGGACGCGTTTGTATTGTCTATTACGCTTTACCTCTGGTCATGAATGCATGCCTAACTTTTTGTAGACAATGCCCTGGTTGGCCACCGGCCCTCTATTCTGCAACAAGGCTGGACACCTAATTTACTCTCGTTCCGCCAACACCGGTTCACTCTCGCCAATGCTTTCTGCTCGCGTCGACTATAACGAACACGAGAAGTATATTCACCATTGAGCAGACAATATTGCGCACTAAATCACTCGATAAGTTCCCTAATTGGGGGTAAAGGTCTGATGAACAATCGCTAATTATGTTTAAATGATCCTTAATGTTCTATACCTCCAAGTGTTTGCTGGTATTGCTGATTCATGGGCAGTGTTTAACGACAGCCCTCGTTGGTTATTCGTAAGTTACACAACCAACCCTGTCTTCATCCACTCTTAATCCAATCACGTAGTTGTTTTATAAAGTGCTTTATCAATTCTTGCACGGCCCTTTTATACCGGGAAGTTTTCTCGTGCTCCGGGTCCAAGCAAAGAGAAGTAAATAAATGTAAAACTGTCTAATCAACAAGCGAGCTAAAATAGTGAATGGTGAGCTGTGATTCGCCAGCTTCTGCACGCGTATATTTAATAATATAATAGAATAATAATAATATAATATAATAATAATAATAATAATAATAATAATAATAATAATAATAATAATAATAATAATAATATAATAATATAATATATAATAATAATATATAATAATAATACCAAGATTGTCTTACGGGTCCGTACTTTTTCACTAAGATTTTTTCTGTGCATCAGTACCTATTTGTTTAACGCCAACTTTAACGAATGCGCCAGCTTAGTAACGCAATACGCCAGCTTATCGCCGGTTCGCCTGCCTTTCCGCGTGCTTTGTCTGCGAGCGACTGAACTTTGAATACACTTTGCTTATCTAATATTTACGTTTCATAGTCAAGACATGGGCTTGCGCACATTCTTCCACCGTACTTCAGAAACGAAGCTACGTGCACGTAAACGTGAGGAGGCTTGCGAGAAGTAAACGGCAACCGATTCTGCCTTGCTCCCAACTGGGAGATACATAATAGGATTGAAGCCTTTATTTCTTCTCGCGCCTGAGCTGCCTGTCTATCTTTCTTTCCGGTCTCCTTCGTGATTTCGGCAAATGCTGCATTCTTCGGATCCAGCTTATATTGTTGTTGTTGACACGCAGCTCGAAAGTGGTGAGAGATAGCTACGTCGTCTTTCGAGGTTCACTGAGCTCTCAGCGGAAGGAACAGAGGAAGCGAAAGAGGAAGTGAGCAGCACAGCTTAATGCGCAGACAGGGACGAAAAAATTCCCCCCGAGACGCGATCTCGAGACAAGGCTTGGCAAAGTCTGTGAGCGAGAAAAAATGTTTTTTTTTTTGCATTATTCTCGCTTCCACGGGAGAGATTGTTCTAGCGAATCGAGGAAGCAGCAAAAGACTGATTTAGAAGTTATATCGAATGCCGAGCTCCGCAGTAATTCGGTGAATCACAGAATTCACACAAAAGAGACCTGTCAAAGTTGCCGTTTTTTACGCTGGTTTTTCAAAGCCGGAAAGGCGGAGCTTGAACTTCATGAAAGAAGAGACATGAGTGTCTTAAATCCTGCCAAGCTTCTACTCTTTTTTTTTTTTGACGTGGTATTCTGTGTGGGTGTGTACTGAAGCCTACTTCTTGCTTTTGAGCGTGAGCCGTTTGGGATAATTTGTAGTTTCATGTTTGTAGTATTCTGACACTGACATTCAATAAACTCGCCCGGACTGTGTACGTCAGAACTCATCACGCTGAGACAAAGTAACAGTGCTGTATGTAGACAGCGCTTTAAGGGTGAATAAATACAGTCAGAGAACGCTTCCAGGAAGAGGCGGGAATGTCTTAAAAACATGGAAAATTCTGATGTGAAAATAAATGAAAAACAACTCTACAGTGGAATCTGCTTGTTAGTTTTTATTTTATTATTTTTTGTTAGAATATAATGGTCCAATGTAGCTAACACCGATCTTTCTATATGCATTGTAACATGGATAAAATGTTGACTACATTTTATTACCTTATTGTTATCATGGAGAAGATGGATAGGATATGATTTGGGATGTGTGTATCGGATGTGCCATGTGTTCGTAGGCTTGGCGTATACAGCTGCCGCCTCATACCAATTTCAACTTCAGGATTTAAAGAGGCAAAGACATGAGGTGGTGTTTACCTGTTTGGTTCTGGAAATTGTATGTAGGACGCAATGTGCCACGGTCGTGTTCGTCGACAGGTCCTCTTAAATGTCCAGTGGAAGTCTGATATTGATATTGGGGTGTAAGCATTCTGATGCCTGGAGTTTCTCACAAAACGACGTCACGCATCAACTGCAGAAAGTCAACATAACTTTGAATCATGGCGTTCATATAACACGCAACCTGAATTTGCAAAAGGTGATATCTATTCTCATTGCTGTTGCTGCATAAGGAAAGAAATAATTTAAAAAGAAAACAGAATTTATGACCGCTTCACGTATGTCACGCAGTGGGTAAACGCATATGTCAATAGCACACAATTTTTTTCGATCAAGTATGGCTTCTGTACGCCTAAAGCCGTATATATGTCACAATGTTCTAAGATCAAGAAGAGCCTAACGTCCATACAATGCTCCCTTTCAACTGTAGCAATGTCACTACAAATCACTTTATAAGTAGCACGTCTGCAGGTTCATACAACCATGCACACGGCTAAGCGAGCAGTGACTGACGTGCCCCCATTTCAGCAGAAAGCGAGCCAGTATATACAACCAAATTGTATGCATATATACACAGCAAGTCATTGAAGGAGAATCTCCTGTCTTAGTATCCTCGCAAACGATGGTGGCAGCACTACGTATACTCTCGGAGTGCATTACAAGTGCGCCACCTTGGTCAGCCCTTGCTTAGGGGCGAATGCTCGACCGTCGTAATCGGTCTCGTGTGCCGGCCATCAAAATAAGTGCTTGCGTATACGCAGCGCAAAGTATCGCAAAGATGTAATCAGCATAAGCACCGCCTGGTGGTATACGAGGAACGGCAATTGTCGTGAGTGGAGAGTCGCACTGGACGATGGCGAAATGCTTACGACGGTCGTAACGTATCTGCCTATAGACGGAGGCACAAGTGGAGTCGAAAGGAATGCAATACGGGCGCACCCGCTGTATTGCTCTGCGGCCTTTGCTCGCAACGGCGAAGCCTATGCTAGAACGACTTCGCGCAACATTAAGCGATCGGCTTTTCATTGAACGAATCGGTCGTGTGAGGTGAGTGCACGAGCCTCCCCAGATGAAAAGAGAAACGTTAGAGGGAGGAGCACGTGGCGGTTTAACGTGTTTCCTCAATAGGCGCCTGGGGGCAATGCGTGAAGTCCGCTGTGGAGCGTTAAAAACAACCGCCGGAGAACATTTGACGGGGACAAAGAAAAAACGAGATGCAATGGTCCCCTTTACTCTGTTCGGCCATTCTCACTCTCGTGGTGTGAACCAATTCCAAGCGAGCAGCCTGCGAAGCGTTTAAAAAGGCCTGGAGTGGCCCAATAGCGTTTGGCCATGTATTTATGCGCTGGGCAGAGCGCTGCAGTTGTAGCCAGTCATTGAGAGGTGGCTGGGCTTTTACAATGCAGAGAATGAAGTCGGAGCGGGGAAAAGCTTCTTCCCTCAAAAGCCCACAGGAACAAAAACAAAAGCAAATAAAAAGGGCATGCCTCATGTTCTTCATGTTTCCTTCCTTTCTATATCTCTATTTTTTCGTCCCTAAATCCCGTTTCCCCAGCGTAGCATAGCAATCCGGACGCGCTTCTCGTTGAGCTTCTGCCTTTCTTCCTTCTTCTGCCTTCTCCTCCACCTCCCTCCATTATTCTTTTCTAATCATCTGTATACATCCGCGTGAGTTTTTTTACCATAGAATGCGTGCTTGTGAGACAGTCGTATACGACATAAAAAGGTGTGTAAATGAATAGCAAGACATCTGTTCATATATACGACGGTGAGTTGGCTAAGCTTTGTATATTTACGTGTATGTTGCGGCCACTCAGTGAAATGAAAAAAAAAAGTCTTGCAAGGATTTGATTGCGTGTAGCGATGTCTTCGGCTTTTCTAACACGTGCAGCGTAGCTTATGGAGCATGACCGTATACCGCACATGGTTCTTGTGACATAATGGCACAACATAACGCACCGGAATGCGTCTGATTGGTGTAAAAGTGGATGGAAGAACTGAAAAAACGTGTAAAACAGCTTGTGATTGCATTCTTAGACGACGTGTTTCAGTTCCTCAGCATTTGAGATCATTTGCCGGCGCTACGTAAAACGAGCCTGTACGTATTTACGCGTTTAGTATATGCTACGTCATGAGGGTCTACTCTTAGCTACAAACTACCTCTTTTAAGGACACCACATTTGCGTTAACTCCTATGCTTTTTCCAGAATTTAAACCATACTTTTTAATGCTTTTGTACAATAGCCTTATAGGATGCTTTAATGTATATGCCCTATATAAGTTAAGCATATTTCTAAGGGATCAAAATGTAGAGCATTTCTTTAACGCTAAGTGATGCTATGAGATTGCTGATTTTCAGCATGAGAATCACGTTGCCCTTCTCACATATTATATTACCGTTGGAAAATCAAAGGCTCCGTGCAACTCTAGAACACCTGAATGAAAATGATTTTCCCATGGACAAGATTTCGGCACCTTGGGGCCGCACAATTAGTTTCGAATAGTGACGGAAGCTTTGCTGAAGTATCCGAAGGCTACAGGATCTATGGATATAGAGCCTGTGATTTAAAGCACTGAACTAATGTGTCAGTGTGAACAAAAGCCATATATTTCTCTTTTTCCCTCCAAGTTATCCCCCCCCTTTTTTTCCCCAGTGTGTACAGTAGCCAAACAATACACGGTAGCCAAAGGGTGTACAAGTACGAAGGTTAACCAGAGCGAAGCTCTGGTAAACATTCCCGTTTTCTTTTTTTATCGGCTTTTTTGTTGCTCTATTAGCACTCTTGGCGTAGCAAAGTTTAGCATGAATACACCTTCAATCACAAAAATGAATGGCAGTGGGATAATTAGGGTGAACAGTGGAAGTCCCTCAGACTGGCTGGCCAATGTTTAGATAGGAGGACCTATCTTTTTCAAAGGTTCCGTGTCAATTTTGGCGTGTTAGTTTTAAAGAGGTTAGTGGTGATGTCATCTCCTGGTGGAGGTGCGTGTCCCTGTTGATAATCGCCGTCTGAAAAAAAAAAGTACTATAAAGAAGAGGAGTGTAGCCCTCACTTTTTTCAAGTCAGGTGGTAGCGATTCAAAAATGTTCTCGGAGAGTGGAAAAAGAACAAAGAAACAAAATGGCCCCGTATCTGGATGTAACCTGCAAATGTCTTCGAAAGACGATAGTCCTACGTTTGGAGAGAGTGAACAAAACATTATTTATTGTTCTGCGCAAGAAAATTGGCGAATGATATTGTGGAGGCGCTGCGTTAGAGTGCCTCGAGCGTGCAGCGGAGGCGAACGAGCGCATCGAGGCACGTTAGACGCGAGTGCCATTCGAAAACGAAGGAAGGCATGCGCTCCTGCGGAGAAAGGTGCGTGTCATTCTCGGAGGCGATAAGGTGTAGAACGCAAAGCGACGGGCAGGTGCCACCACCGTGTCGTTTCAGTAAAGCGTTGGTAACACTTGACTTTCTGAGCACCGCGTTGCACTGTCAGCGCAGCGTGTTTAACGCTATGGTTCTTAAAATTACTTGTGTCTGCCTTCTCTAGTATAAAGGCACACATACAAAACATCGACGTGTTGTTATGGTACCTCAGATATGCGCAATGATTGATTTTTAATCGACAATCGCACAAGTATGAACGCTAAACCTTGAGCAACAATAATGGGTGCTGCGGATTGGGTCGGCCGTTTCAAGTACCCGGTGCTGTTAAAGGGGACAAACAGACAAATGTATAGATAGACAGACAGACAGACAGACAGACAGACAGACAGACAGACAGACAGACAGACAGACAGACAGACAGACCAAAATTTTCGCGTCGAAGGTCCCCAAGAAAGACTATCGTCCTTAAAAAAACGTGAAGTTGTAGCGGTGTGCTGCAAATGTGGTTGCCGCTTCAGACACGAACAAATGAAAGAGCTTGAGCTTCGGAGCCGGCAGATGGTCGCCGCGTACGGCTACCCCAGAGGGTTGCCGACGATAGCGGCGTGCGCCTGCTCCCGAACACCTATCAATAGAATGAGTTACAAACAGGGGGTGAAGCAGGCAGCGTACTTTTAAACGCCAAAATGTCAAAGGTAAGCGATACCGGATTGGGTCTGAAAAGCGCGTGTTTAAGGGGAAAGGACAGTGTCGGCTGCCATCTAGAAATTAAAAGCGTCATTTAGTTTTCTTTAACTGTTCATAACTTTTCGGCGCATTCCTCACTGCATCATCTATATTTACCATAACATCGTAGCATCCCAGACGCTGCGAGTTCGTTGTTTACTTCTGTACCACGGTGCAGAAAAGGAGCGTATACTACCCTCCTCAGCCCCTTTCTGCATCACTCCTTTTGTTTCGTGGCATCTGGAGCATGCAGCGTACGCCTCTTGCACACCATTGTCGTTCACACACTAACAATCCGGTGAGTCTACGCTTACCGGCTGACGGCCTATGGGTGTCGGACAAGGCTGTCACCGCTACTATATAGTTCACTCGCGTCTACTTCACATCCCGAGCAGTCAAAAGACGTGCAGTGACTTCAGACAGCGTATTATAGCTTCATGCTTTGAGTGCGTCCACTCCTAGTGTTCTACCAACTGAAACTCGCTGTGGAAGAAGTAGTTTTTAAAGCATTCTATACGATGCGTTACAGGGGACTTCGTATGACGCGTGGCTGTGGCGCAGTAGCGGGTAGCAGCTGGTGCTTCTTGCTCGTCCTTTTATCGAGCTTCCGCGTGGCATCGCGTGGGGGACGGTCTTGTCACCAACAGCGGGTCGGCAAAGAATGCACCCAGCTGCCACCGTTGAAGGCAGGGAGAAGCAAGGGCAGACGCAGAATGGTGTCGCGAAACCCGTGGGGCAGCTGGCGTGTGTAATACCACAAGCGAGCGAACGCTTCCTTCCTCACGTCTGCTACGAGAAGCAAAAAAGAAAAAATATATATAAAAATAGGGGACTTTAAAGCTTCGCTTTTAGGAGTTTAACGCGATAACGACATCCTGTTCCTAGAGCGTATTCCCCACACTTATTGCATGAAAATTTTTCGAATCCATTATGCACCCACTCTTTAAGAGCTAAATAGGCGCAGTGGCGTGTGTGCCTTTTGTATTAGGGTACCGGCTTTTTCACGGAGGCATTAAGATCATCACATATTCTGACACCCTTTGTCAATAGACAACGTATTATTACCATGTACCACGTGCTATTACCACGTATTACTACGTGGTAGTACCACGTATTGTACCGTATTGTACCACGTATTATTACTGCAATATTTCATGTTGCATTAGGAAGCATGTATACAGGACGCGCGTGTTTGTGAAGCATGAAAGCTGCTTTCACTGCATTTTCAAGCAGAGGATGTTCTTTCACCTGTTTTCACAAGCAGAGGCGTGGGCGTGAGGTAGAACATCCGCTTGCCATGCAAACTACCCGAGCACGATCCCCACTTGGACCCAAACAAACCTGGTTCAATCCGCGCTCTGCTCCAGCATTTTTGTCATTTATTTATTTTTTTAGCACTGTTCTCAATTTTTCGGTCACGCATAAGATAATGATTTTTCACTCACAACCAACGACGCCCACGCTGACGCCGACGCTGTCGCCAGAATTTCTGCAAAATGAGCTCTTTAACGCTATCGCGTTAATAAATGGAAGGAGCGCCATACAGAAATGAGCGCGTATACGCAGTTTATAAACTGGAGTTCATAAACTATAGGCTGTACCACAAAAGCCTTCTTATTTATTTATTTATTTATTTATTTATTTATTTATTTGTTTATTGGTTAGTAAGTAAGTTAGTTAGTTAGTAATTTAGTAATCTTTGCATTACTGAGTGCTACTCGAGGGCTGGCTCCCACAACCGTTTTGTTCACGTTCATTGTTGAGTGAAAGTAAAGCAGTGTCTTTGGTAAAGTAAAAAAAAGAAAGTTAAGAAAGTTACCAAGGATACTATCACCAACTTTTCTACGTTGCGTTGGGAACAAAAAGAAAATAGCCCACAAGTTCTTCTCATATGCATGCGCGAGGTCATCCACCAGGGGAGGGGAAGGGCAGCTTGATTGCGGTGGCCCCCTGCTTTTCGCAAACCGCCACCACTGAAGCCCATTATATACGACAAAAACGCAGTGCAAAGACGATGTATGGTGGGAGGCTCACCTCTCCCCACTGTGCTCACGCCTATGGTCATTCTTATATGTGAAAGACAAAATAAACACTGCTTTCATTACGCATCGACTCTGATGCTTCGATAGAATCCTTCTTCTTCAACCGAATCAACATTTCGGTGAAGTCCATATATACGTATAATGTAAAGTAAACATTCAATGCAGATTGACGTCAGAGTCCACGGTATCCTCGTTCTCATCCTACGTCTCTGTAGCATCAGTTAAGCAAGTCTTAGTTAAAAATGACGGGTCTCATTTCGATAGATGTGACAAAGCAATGCAAGTTTCCGTGTTTCTTTTTATGCGTGTAGCCGCGACGCGTTAAAACATTATAGTGGGCTCCGAGGATAGGAATAATGATAGTCGCAAAGAGGAAAAAAATAACTTCCATGAAACGGTGACTATTAACGCATCCGTTCGCGTGAAATTTGAACAGCCTTATAAAGTTGCCTTACGAAAAAAAAAAAATGCTCCCGTTTACAGCCCCCGTGTGCACGTTACAGGCTGCGTAAACTTCGGGCTTGCTGTATAGGCTTATATCCTAAACACCGCGTGAAATCCGGCGAAATGGCGTGCCATAAAGGCAGGCCATAATGGTGCAACCGGAAGCGTCACGCCGAGGCTGATTTGTCCTGGGACAGTGACGTTCATGGTTCGTATTTTCGAGCAGGCAACGCAGGAGACGGTCGCCCACCGAAGCGCGCGCCGCAACGTTAAACGCTCGTTTCCCTAATTTTCGTCGACGCTCCAATGGAGACACGGGAAGCGTCGATGCGATGTGACCTCGATTCTACTCACTCCGTTATTCTTTGGCGACCGTGCCGAGCGCCGAATTGTCGGAATGTTCTGACTTAATGAAGATGAACTGTCGAGCTATATATAGTTGATACGAATGTATCTTGAGCAGGCGACACTGATTTAGAACGAGACGCACTTGAAGTTGGAGCGAAGCAGTTCTGTCTACCTATTTCTTTGTATTTACTGTTTTTTGAGAAGTTTCGTGCTTGCGTTACCTCTGCCAGTGTCGCGCCTTTTCTGCGCCGTTCTTAACGCGTTTACCGTCTTGAATAACGCAGGCTGAGAGGTGGTGTGTTGACAGAAATTGTGACTGAATGTTTGCAGACCAGCGCGTGCACTTCAATTGGAAGACTTGTCTCACTTTTTTTTGTGTGTGGAAGTGGTTCGTTTTTCAACGGAAATAGATTTCCTTTGGAGTATCATCCTTCTTTTTCATGCGCTGTGCTTTAATTTGTAGCTTTTTGCGCTTCTTTCGTTCAGGATATATTCAGTAGCATTCCTTTCACTGTATTGTTGATTGATATGATATATAAGAAGATGTTGGCGCACCATTATGGCGCCGGCTACTCCTTAGCCGTTGATTGAAACTTGAACACGTATCTTGAAGCAAAACATGCAAAGCAGTGAATGGAAAATAGAAAACTTGGGCACAGATATGCAAAGACACACTTATACGCACACATCACAATGGTAAGTAAATGTTCGAAAGTCAATGTAAGAAGTCTCCGGAAATGTCCCTCGTTAATATTCGGTCCACCAGCACAAAAAAGCAAAGCACACGTCTGGTCCTTATAAAGATGCATTCGCTCCTATGTACATAATAGTCGACACGTCATTCATTTCACAACACACACGTGATGGATGTCATATGATATTGTACATAATAAGTACATGTGTTACAAATGAAAGTTTGTTCTTTCTTAATACTTATCAGCAATCCCGCTGTCTTGTAAAAAAAACGTGTTAATGCTTATAAAGCGTGGGACTGTAAAACACCAGTTGGCCATGGGCCCAGAAGTTAAATGCTGAATGGTCTGCGGTCCAATGCGAACAGCTCGGACTTAAGACGGCGTCTCGGCGTGTCATGATGTGGACAGTCTATGAGAAGGTGACAGACGTCTTCATCTATAAATCCACATTCGCATTCGGGAGTTTCAGCTCTGCCGATTCTGTGCAAAAAATGTTTTGTGTATGCGGTGCCTAGCCTCAATCGGTGAATTAGAGTTTCCATCCTTCTATCTAATGCCAGCGTAATTTTGAATTCAATAAATGGATCGATGTGATATAAATCGCAGCTCTTTGTACTTTTGTAAAACCAAGCAGTTTTGCTAATTCTGAAAGTTGTATTCTTTATAATACTACGCAATTCATTTTTCGAAATTGGTAAAGAAACAGTAACGTCTTTACGATGTGCTTGTCGTGCTGCTTCATCGGCAGCTGTGTTTCCAGGAATCTTGCAATGGCCAGGTATCCACTGGAATTTGATCTCATGTTGCGCCTTCTTTGCTTTGGTGAGCTCCTTCAGCGTTTCGTATGTCATACTATCACTTATTACTGTCCTGTTTGTACTGCAGAGTGATCTTAATGCGGCCTGTGAGTCACTGAAAAGTACCCATTTTCTAGCGTCTGCTACCGAGTTTATAAACTTTAGAGCATACAGAATAGCGAAGAGCTCAGATGTAGTAGATTACGTCATGCGACATAATTTAAACGATTCCTGAATATTGAGTTGTGGTATGATAAATGCCGATGTTGAAGACGTTGTAGTACTTGAGCCATCTGTGTAAATATGTATGTACCCTGGATACCGCATGTGTATCTGATAAAGCGCTAGTTGTTGAGCAGCTTGGATGAACATGTCTTTTTGATAATGCCATCCACTGAGAATTCTATGCTTGGTATTACAAGCAGCCATGGAGGATAGTCCATTTCAGAGCTCCAAAATTCATTTCTGGCTAATATATGTACATTACTCTGTACATCATTATGAGCATTGCTTTTTATCTCTTAGTGAAATCTCCAGTGCCAATGGGTGGTCCTTGTGTTGAGTCTGTAAGCGAAAAAAAATGGCGGCATGTTTCAATTGTTCTCATGACTGGAAAGGGTGGTTGCCGAGTTTCTGCTATGACAAGGCTGCTGGAAGTCGCTCGTGGAACACCTATGCAGACGCGCAGTCCCCTAGCTAATAGTCTTTGAAGTCGCTCCTCTGAAGTGCGGGAAAGGCCTTGTAACACTGCTGCAGATTATGCAGCTTTTTGTCATATTAAAGCATTGTGAACAGCGAGCATGGATTATACAGATCCGCCCCATGATGTCCCAGCAATTCTGCGGAGTATATTCACTAGCGTATTCACCTCGTTTTCGAGTTTCTTTATGTGAGGTGCCCATGATAGCAGCCTATCAAGTATTACTCTGAGAAACCGATGCTGTGTCACAATCATTAGTGGTTCTTCTTCTAAATTGAGATTGAAGTTCTTTAACTTCTTACGGGTGAAGGGCAATACAGCTGTCTTTGCGTGCGATAGAATCATTCCTCTTTCTTTTAAAAAGTTCTTGATAATATTTATTCCGTCTTGCAATGCAATCTGAATTAACCTTCCTGTCTGACGTCGTGTTCTGCACTTTTTCCTTCGCTCGTCTGAATGAATATTTTACGACCTGATAAAAATTTGGATACCCACCGCAAAGACCTGCCGGAGAGTCCGAGTTCCAACATACTCAGCAGACCATGAGTGTGACTGACTGTGTCAAATGCCCTTATGATGTCCAAGAACACTGCGACCGTCAAACTACCGCAGGCGCGTTCATGCTCCACATACGTTACTAAGTCCAGTATAGCATCCATTGTGCCTCTCTGTTTCCTAAAACCTGTCAAGTAGTTGGAGAATACACCAGTTCTGTTGCACCACCATTGAAGTCGCACATCAATCATTTTTTCCATTACCTTACATAGCTTGTCAGACTGATTGGACGGAAAGATTCAAGGTTCAAGGGCGTCTTAGCCGGTTTTAAGATCGGAATGATGCTAGCAGACTTCCAAGACTCGGGTACAATTTCTTGCGTCCATAGATTATTGTAAATATCTAAGAGAATAGTTGTGCCTGTGGGCCCTAGGTTCTTTAGCATATTGTACGTAATGCCGTCCGGTCCAGAGGCTGATTTTCGACGACATGATGCTATAGCACAATGCAGCTCCCTTAACGTAAATACAAGGTCTAGTTGAGGATGCTGGGCCCAAAAGCAAGCATTAATTTTCTGGCTGGCTACCGCGACAGAATTATCAAATAAGGCACATTGTGATGCGGCGGGCCTACTGATAAGTTGACAAACTTCATCTGCTACCACAGCTTCCGGTTTGTCCAAGGCTACAGCAAGAACACGAAATGGGAAGCTCTGTGATACAGGGCCACTAAGGGCTCGAATTACAAGCCAAATTCTTGGAACAGGTGTGTGGGGAGAGAGCGTGCCACAGAAATCACGCCAGCGTCGTTTACCTAAATTTTCTAGCCGTCTGCGCATTACACTGTGGATTTTCTGTGCATTTTGTATGCTTCTAAACTTCCGCTTCTAAACTTCCGCTGTACTTTGTTCAACATGTTGCTGATCTGCGTTGCATCGATTGCCGTTGAGGTATGCACCCTAATTAAATGAGTTAGAAACAGGAAGTTCTTTTATTTCTGTGTAAATAACGCACGAAAAATTTGCGGCCCAAGTTTTTACTTGTTTACAGCACTTTTCAAGCAGGCTGAATGACACATGTTTTTAAGTCTGTAGTGTCGCCTTTTTAAAGTAATTACACTTAGAAATTCTTGCGATGAATTTCAATAGCTTTCCCAAACAAGCTTTCAGAGTAAACAAAACCTTACAGAGGGTCTTTTGATGGTCAACAGATGAATTCCTGCTATTGTTTTTGTAAGTGGTGTCATTGCACACCACATATTACCAGCATGCTATATAGGACGTTCTTTGAATCCATATATGGCAACGCCTGCCGTACATGCTAGCATATATACTCTTGTATATTCATGTATCTCCGCAAATAATTTATGTGCCTTTACGTATGAAAAGAGTCCTTATTGCCCGTAAATTTTGTCGATTGTGAACAGTGGAAAACAATAATGACACACGGTGGACAGATGAGTGAGGCACGCACGATAAAGCTTGCCGGAATCGCGAGAGTTGCTGGGCACAGATGAGGGCAGACAAAGAAAGAAAAGACACGGCTATGCGCTTCACATTCTCCGTTCGTGTTTTCATTGCGCGTTTCAAGTTTTACCTTGTATAACAAACATGTTCATTTTTACGTTTTTTTCAACCATGCCTCACTATCGACTTTTCGCTTTCGCCGTAATAGCCTAGCCTTCATTCTTAACCACGTATTCTATCGATAAAAGCAAGGAAGGAGGAAGGAGGAAAGAAGAATTAAGCGGAAGAACAGGAAGGTTAGCCAGTTTTTAACCGGCTGGCTACCCTGTGCTGGGGAAGGGGGTAAGTAGAATAAAAGATTACAGAAAAGAGATGGTAAAAAACAGACATCAATAATAGGAAAAAATGAAAACAGAATAAGACACCGCTTTAAGTCTCTCGCGCAAACAAGTTGCCCGCACACATACACACACACAAAAGAAAACCTAGTAGTGCTTTCAAAGCCATCTGGGCTGAGGAGGGACTCAGTCAATGACCCAGAATTCTTTGTTCGACCAAGGGCAATCATCCAGTATATTTAGTGCATGGGTAAGTTCTTGTTTTGGCGCATTGAAACAGGCGCACTCACACAGATTATGGGTGATGGTTTCTTTGCGGCTGCAGTTATTGCACGTAGAGGCGCTGGTCATTCCAATTCAAATAAGAGTATACGCGTTTGTGAACGCCACACTGAGCCACAGGTGGTGCAGAAGAGTCTACTCACATCGAGATATTCCTGATGGAGGACGCTTGAGATCGGGATCCAACTCATGCAGGCGTGCGTTCGGGGAGACCATCGAGTTCTACTGTGGAAGTGTGAGGTCACGTGCCAGTAAACGAAGCGGTGTAGCTTCGTCGGCAGTTGAGAACCGTATAGCCATGGCCGGGGTACGGTCATGTGAAGATCGAGTGGCCTTATATGCACGGTCGTTTCCATATATTGAGCAATGACGTCGTATCCACTGTACGCTATGCTGTGTTTTTTTCTAGATTGCTTGGTGGTGAACGAGCCCTATATCGGCTACTAAATGCTCATAAGGTGAATAAAAACGGGGTGACATAAGACATTAAAAAGGTGTCTTTGAGACGTAGATGTACGAAGCTTGCGAAAATTTTTCAACAATAAACTTTGGTGCAGCACCGATGGCATCAAGTTTTGCAGCCGTCTGAGACGTCAAATGCGACGTTCCGAATTTCATTGTGACGGACTTTGCGGGAATAACCCCCACCCTTGCTGACCTTACTGAGGAAGTAGGGCCATCCATGTAAATTTGAAGGCGTTCCTTGTGTTTCTCATGCCGAAACAGTGGTGTGTCCTGTTTCAGGGACAGATTTGACGACTGTTTTTTCTTGTTTAGATGACAGGGGTGGTTAGAGTAGGTAAAAGTGGGTCTAGGCACCATAATGGTGATGGTGGCAGTGCTGCGTGCGTGGAGTTCGATGGTATCACTTCACGATGCATACCCACAGTATCACTGAACGCACAGTGGCGGCTAGAAGTGTGAAAGGAGGTGATGTAATGGAATCTGAGCGAAACACCTCATGTGCTCTCTGAAAGCGTCGATGTGGATGTGTGTGTTGATTGGATCATCACTCGCGATGATGACTGCTGCTGCTGTGATGCGCATCTCGGAAGGCCGAGTTGTATTCTCGGGGCTTGAAGTGGCTGAAGTACTCGCACGTTTGTTCTTCGGGACCCGCAAAGCACAGGTAAGCTGCAACGCATAAAACTGAGAAGTATAACAGTGTGACGTTGAAGTATCGCTATGCAAGCCATGTTCTTTCATCTATAACTCTTTTCTTTTCCACGTCTCCCAATCTGCCTTCTCACCACGGCTTCCCACTGTTAATCGCCATTACGGCTGTTATCACTATAATTTTGTCCCCCTATTCTCACGTATACGCAAGTTCAGTGCATCTTACTGATGACCACGCCAGGTGGACTAAATGACTGTTCGTGCATAGAAACGGATCATTACGTAGAGCGTACGATAGGTGCGACAGCCATCATAATTTGACAGGGAGGCTCGTAAAAAGTAATACCTTCCCGTGCGTGGCTCCTAAAGTGCACACAGCGTAAAAACGATATCAAGTTTTTATATGAGCTGTAATCTCCTTGATTCATTTTTCCCTGTTTTTTAGTTCGTACTATTGGAGCATGGGGATCTGTTATTGCTGTTTATGTGAATGCTCACCGAAACAACCGGCACACACGGTGCGGTGAGTTTGTGCGGTGAGTTAATTCTGGTACATCTATACGGGGGTTTGTTTTTACATTTGTAATGAAATGTGAGAGGTTGGCGCTTTATGCCGTAGCCATTCGTTGTTTAGAGTGCGAAACGAAGAAAAAAGACGAAAATACAGAGTAACAATAAAACGCGCCAAGAGTGTACTATGACGTAAACGGGTGTTTCTGCATTTGGTTCCTTAGGGATTTGGTCGCCATGACCAAAGTTAAGCCTAAGAGCCCTATACTACCCGAGATACCTTAGCATGTAGAGCGTCGCGCTGCTAAGATCGAGGGCACGGGTTCGACGGTAGTCAACGGCGGCCAAAGTTTGATGGGGGCTGATTAATAAGAACACCCGTGTTCTTAGATTTATAAGCCTGTAGTAGAAACCCAGGGGGTCGAAATTCATCCGTAGTCTTTCATTCTGGCACGGCTCATAATGATATCGTGGTTTCGGCTCGTAGAACCACCGTAATTACTATTGAATCCTATCCGTAGGACATATCTATGGGTGCATTACATAGCAGTTCAGCTAACGCGGTTATAGTTTGTCCAAGTTGTTTAGCTTCGAATCAACAATTGCGCAAAGGAGCGCACTAAAGCAAACTATATTGAAACGAGTCAGACACAAATATTTTTCTTCCTACGCCATATCGTATCGTTTGGTGTTCGAATGAGGAGAGTAGTTGAGGTGGAGGGCAAGATGAAGGTAGCAAACGAGGCTTGCCGTCAGCTGTGTCTGAAAAGCTTGCCCCCTCTGTACATAGGCTTCGAGCAGAGCATCGAGTTGTCAAAATATGCGGCTCTGAGGCTGGAAGCAGGTGAAACTTCGGCGCGGGTTTTCTTTTACCATCCTGGCCGCCTCTCATCTCAGAATTTGTTCGACTGAGTTCAGTCACGCGGACCTCTCTTGTCCAACAACTCGATCAGCGAGCCATGTGGTGACTGCTTTCGAAGTGGAACATTCCACGACTCGGAAAAATATGGTTTGCTTTAGGACCAGCCGGATGGAACACCCGTGAATAAGGCAGAAACGCCGTTGTATTCTTCGCGCTGGTGGTCGTAACCGAAGCCTCAATGTGAGTGGAGCACCGATGCTATTTAATAATGACTGCTGATTTTAATAATGACAGCTGATTTTAATAATGGACCTGGTAGGCAAGGAAAATGACGGAGTAGATAGGGCACACATTTCCCATGCATTCAGCCAGTCTTGCAGCGATTTGGCTGCCCATCTCATTTGCGCGTATTTATGGAGCCACTGTGCTGCCGTCGTCGTTCTGTTCGTTTGCCTGTGAACAAGAATGGGAGAAACTTTATTCACATCAAAGACTAGTTTGCAAGATTAGCGCTAGAGAGCGCTAAAGAGTTAGCGCTCTCTAGTCTTTACTGTGTGGTCTCGGTAGAAAAATGAGATAACAGTCATGGTAGAAGCAACACATTTAACACGAATTAGCAGCACGTCGATAATCACACTGAACGATAGAGGCCACGTCTGCAACTTGTGGTGTCACTGCACAAATCCACTGAACACTAGCCCTGTTTTCTGCTTCCCGTGTTTTTGATATCTGTAATTACAGACAAAGCAGGCATGAGTTAGTGATTGAAATCAAACATACATGCACTCACTCACTCACTCTCCCACTCACTCTTCTGCAGGTCTGGGGATCTAATCCCGGCTGTGGCAGCTACATGTTTGGTGCAAGCGAAAATGTTCGAGGGATGTGTACTTAGATTTAGGTGCAGGTTAAAACACCTCATAATAAAGAGTAAGTCTTGAGGTTTAACGTCACAAAACTACCATATCATTATGAGAGACGCCACAGTGGAGGGCTCCGAAAATGTTTACCACCTGGGGTTCTTTAACGTGCACCTCATCAAAAATTCGGCCACCGCGGCCGGCATTCGATCCCGCCACCTGCGGGCAGGCAGCCGAGGGCCTTAGCCACTAGACCACCATAGTGAATGTCAAAGGGCCACTCACCAGGTTTGACAATTTTGAGCTGACAAGTGCAATTCGTAGACGAGGTGTTCATGATCACGTCTGCCGAAATTCGCAACGCTACGCGCCATGGAAGTGGGTGAAATTTCAAGATGAACGCTGCTCCCCCTCCCTTATGCCGGTGCGCGCCCAGAGAATGAGGCCATGACGT
Source organism: Rhipicephalus microplus (assembly GCF_013339725.1). Classification (NCBI taxonomy): domain Eukaryota; kingdom Metazoa; phylum Arthropoda; class Arachnida; order Ixodida; family Ixodidae; genus Rhipicephalus; species Rhipicephalus microplus. The sequence continues at coordinate 36,396,820 of NC_051170.1, forward strand.
GCGCGTATGAATGGCCCTACGCACACGGCATTACAGTGACGTTGGTCCTCTACGTAGACGACTCTGCTCTGACGTTGCAAACAGTGGCACGTGACATGGCAAAAAGTATTTAACACGACATGCGTAGTTTATGTAATTTGTTGCTTGTAAAGATTAATAATGCTCTAGATAAATAATTAGTCGCAATAAGGGAATGTGAGCGTCGTTTCTCCATTTTTCTCCCGTGAATTACAAAGAGATGCGGGACTAACGTGTCGGCGTTTCGCATGCGTTCATGTAGCCGCGGTCAGCGCATCGAGCTGACCACCACCATGGAATGCTCCTACTCGTTCGCGCACTTAATGTGTTCATCCATTCTACCGCGTCTGAGCCAGCGTTGCCAAACCATCCCACAGAAACACGCAGAAGACCACAAAATACCACTAGTCAACAAAGCAACACCGCTCGCGTGCTCGGGGGTTGGACTTGTTTGGGCACGTCATGCTCACGTGACCTCTTGGTCGGGTGCCTGAGAGGATGGAGAAGAGATTTGGCTCGCGAAGGCTACGCGGAGGAGCGGCAAGGGTTTCGACCTCGCCTCCTCTCATCCTAGCTTCGCGCCGCTTAAAAAAACCCCGTTTTCTCCGCCCGTGATGAACCGATTAAAAAATTTTTGTAACAAAATGTTCCTCATCGAACACTCAACAACTTCCACTGTTTAGCTAAAATTTGGTATGGGGCCTGGTGAGTGGCCCTTTAAAGCACACCAGGTGGTTGAAATTTCCGGAGCCCTCAAACACGGTGTTTGTCAGTGTGGTTTTGGGACGTTAAACTCTAGGTCATTTATTATTATTATTATTATTATTATTATTATTATTATTATCACTGTCTCACGCACTCGCTTTCTCACGTTCACTAAATCTTCTGCCCACTTACTCGGTCACCCGATTGATCAATCAATGACTTAATGAATGAATGAATGAATGAATCAATCAATCAATCAATCAACGAACCCAATCTCTTTAGCGTTTGGTTAAAGTACATATTCCAGAAGTTAGTGACGAAAATTGAGAGTCGTTGTTGCTTATTCAGTTATCTAGATTATCAGTTCTATCTCTCTATTCTGGTGCTCTCGATGACCGAACGAACGTTACAGTGGTAGCTCGGGCTTGTTGGGGACCCATAGTTAAAGCAGTGGTCTGCTTGTGGCCTGTCTGATCGCTTGCCTTCGCGTTGTTTCTGGATTGGCTCAATGATACTTTGGTTCTAATGATTCTTTAGTTGCAGAGCCATTGGTCTCTCACGTGAGGACTGTGTTATAAGTTGACTGCGGGCATACTCATAATGGTAATATAGAGTGCTCACACGCTGTTCTCTTCTTCATTACTTCGGAATAACTTACACCCTTTTCCTGTAACGGGCAACCAACCGCATATTTCCTGTGGATATAATCATGTCAATACAGCCTACTTACTTCCGTAACGTCCTAACATAAACTAGCAAATTTAATATACTCGAAGCATTCTACTTGCCACGGAGATTCTCTTTCAATTATTTTTGAAGTGGTGGCCCCCATCAGCTCCTGTCCCCGCGGCAACACGGTATACTTGCAAATGAACTTCGAAAGTTGATCCTTGTATACAAAGCGAATTCGCTTCATATCCACAAAGCCATCTAGAGTTTGCGAAGTGCCTGCCAGAAAAATTCCATACCCTTATGACTAAAAACGTTAGGCCCACGCGCGGGTGGTGTTCTCCAAGAGTGCAGGCGCTTGCGGGCAATAATAATTTTCCCGAGTAACAGCCGGTCACATACAGAAGCACGCAGACATAGCCTACTTCAAACACACGGGCGGCGTAAAGGGGACGCTAATGAAATGCTGCTTTTCTGTTTTCACGCTGCGTCGTGAGGCTAAGACTACCGCTGCCGTTGCCTCTAAGAGCACTCATTTGGATGTGGTGTTGTTTTACTATTTCTCGCCAGAGGGCTCTGCGTTTGGCCGCAGCTTCTGGTTTCAAGATTGCACATTTGACGTTACTGTCGTCGGGGAAAGCTTTTCTTAGCAATGCGGTGTGTAAGCTGTAGAACAGACATTCAATGCATACTAGCGCGCTAAAACATAGTTAACTTTATTGATGATTATATCAGTTTACTTGCTAAAATAAAGACTGTTTTATTTATTATCGAACAGCTGCCGGAAGTGCTGGGCAAATTGAAATTATTATTCACTCTATAAGGGACTGTCTTTCATGGTTTCTTTTTTTAGATTTCTCGGACAGCACCACGTTTTCTAATGTATATTTGCCAAAGTAAACAGAGTGTTCATGCCATTTCTTTTTTCCATGCGAAGTCAAGTGCAGCTTCGAATTCACGGCTTAATTCTCTAAGAAGGATATACTCCACATGTTACGCTGAAATATGCACCCAACCATCAAAATGTCTCTCTCCCCATGACTTTTGTCGCGTTGTTTAATGTGTTGATATATACGAGTACGCACAACGTTGATTGGAACTGAAATTGGCTCTATGCTCTCTCTCTCTCTCTCTCTCTCTCACACACACACACACACACACACACACACACACACACACACACACACACACACACACACACACACACACACACACACACACGCGCGCGCGCGCGCGCGCGCGCGCGCGAGTGCGCGTGTGACGAAAACACGTCATCTGACTAGGTGCTACAGGATTTGGGTCAGGTGACTAGTTGTACGGTTTATGGTGGGAACATGCGCCACCAACAGTTGTGTGATGTGAGGTAAAATTTAGTGACGTGACAAACTATTACGTGATGCAGGATTTATTTTAGTCACATGACTAAACCTTACCTGGTTTAGAGTCGTTTAGTCGCATGGAAAGAAAAAAATGTAGGTGTAACCTTAAGACACAAGAAGAGAGCAGTGTGAATTAGGAAACAAACGGGGGTTAAAGATATAGTTGAAATCAAGAAGAGGAAACGGACATGGGCCGGGCATGTAGTGCGTAGACAGGATAACGGTTGGTCATTGAGGGTAACTGACTGGATTCCCAGAGAAGGCAAGCGGGATAGGGAGAGACAGAAGGTTAGTAGGGCAGGTGAGATTAAGAAGTTTGCGGGTATAAATTGGCAGCAGCAAGCACAGGACCGAGTTGACTGGTGGAACATGGGAGAGGCTTTTGTCCTGCAGTGACGTAGTCAGGCTGATGATGATGATGATGGTTTAGTCGCATGGCTAAATGTTCCGTCGTTTTGTCGCACGGCTAAATGTTACGTGATCTACGCCACGTGACTAGATGTTACGGAATTTTCAGTCTCGTGAGTGATTGTTATGCGATGCTACGTAGATATAGAGAGGTGACTAGCTACGAGATGCGACGTGAACATTGGTGACTTGACTAGAGGTCACACGACTTTGCTCACGTGATAAGATGTTACGTCATGTTACCTAATATTTACGAGAGTGAATATTGTGAAGCTGTTTAGGTCAAGCCACTACAGTTTTTTGTCACGTGACGAGTTGTTACTCGATGCTGTGTGAATTTTGTTCTGTGACTAGTTACTGATGTTACGGGATGTTTAGTCTCTCGACATTTTTAGCCCATGGCAGTGATGAACTTCCATGGCCAGACAAAAGGGCACCCTGCCGTGGCAGAGAAATAGAAGGGGGGATGAAGCGAGCACGTGCGGGTTCGTGGAGATGATGGTTTCTGTTCACACTACCCGGTGCAACAAACAGCTTAAATAGCACCACTCCTAAAAGTGCGAAATGACACAGACACTGAATGTAATATTAGCGGTAACCGTTACCTGAACTGACTTAAATTTAAATAGAGGCTGACGCATGCTAACGTGGAGAGTGCCCGACTGCGCATGTCTACAGGGCATGTGCGCTCCTTGTTCACGGTAAGCAATGACAGGCATAGAGTTTCTTGATATACACAAGAGGGAACTCTAGCGCTAGTGTCTATGGGAGCTGCAACGCACGGCGCTTCAGCGAGCATGGGAATGATGGGTAGTACACACATTTGTCTAATCTTCGTACTTCTGGCCTTCTTTTGGCTCCGTGTGTGTTCGTGTGGCTTGAAGCTGTTTTCTCACGAAAGAAAAATCAGCAGATGTTCAGTGGTTGCGCTTCACCACCTTACTTTTTTAGACTTATCTTTCTAAATAGGGTCACGGAGTTCAAAAAGGTTAAATCTTTCTTTCAAAACGAAACCAAAACACAGCAATAAACGAAGTCGCAAGGGCGATTCACCACCCGCAAGTATGAAGACTAGGCAAATGTGTGTACTACCCATCATTCCCACGGTCACTGAACGATCGCAGCGACAGACTCCCCTCTAGTTAATTTTAGGAAACTCCATGATGACAAGTGACAGACTTCAGGAATGCGAAGCGTGTCATCTCAATTTAGCTTCATCCGACGGCTCAGTTCTGGCTTCTACCACTATACTGTCAAATTGAGTAGCTTCCGCTTGAGGCACCTGTAAGCCTCGCTCTTCGCTCGACGTCGGTCTCACGGAGTGTATGGGCTGTCAGGCTACCATCTCCACGTCCTAGCTCTGGACGTGAAGACCCGGCACAGTCTTCGTGGCTAACAAAAGAAAAAAGGAAGTGAATCAGCATGACACTAAGAACTCGGTAGTAGCTACACAAACGACCGTTGGTGATAACGAAGAAAAAAACATGACCGAACCCTGCAGTGTTCAGCGTGCCCAATAAACGAAGACAAAATGAAGTGCTCCAATGTATTTTTCAGGAACGAGTAAAAGTTGCTGTAATGTAGCTGGTTAGAAACTGTTAGCACAAATAATGAACTTTCGTCTGCACCAGTTTTGTTATCCATAGCTATGTTTCTTTTGACCTTCCTGAAAGATTACACGTCATATGTCACGTATTTCCTTGTATCCTATGACTTAAGAACATGCAACTGCTGTCTGCCCATATCTGTGCTTCGTTTTCCCAATATTTCGACTGTAATGTACCACACCTTGTTCAGCCCTTTACATTCTATCAGCTTTAAGTAATCTGTTCAGCCGGTGACTTATGCCCGGGACTAAGCGTAAAGCAAGTACCATTTTCTGCTGTCTTTTTCTCTGATGGTAGTACTAAAATGCGGAGCTGTTTGATTGTGCGCTTCAGGCACCAAATTATGGGATTTCCACTGCTTTCTAAGGTTACTTCGCTATGACTCTGGTATCTCTATTATTTCTTTCTTTATTAGTATTCACGTTATCTTGTGTTAAATAAAAGCAATCGGTAATGATTGAAGCACTGCGAGGTGCAGTGGCATGTGACGTAAATTTGAACATTTTGCATTTTAGTCAGTGTCCAATTCGAATATTAATTCTCATAAGGAAGCGTGTGGTTAAGGTTAGTTGGTCCTATTTTAGTAGAAGAAATATTTCGGTGGGCGTTCCAAAAGAAGAAACGCTTTCATTTTTTACTGAAATAACTAGTCATACAAAGGACCTCCGAAGCACGCTTCTGAAGAACCGTATGCGTACAACCCCAAATCAAATCTTTATATGTGCGTGCATATGTTCTGTATGTAAGCTCCGTCTTTTTATCATTATAATTCATTTTTCAGTTTGAATTTGTTCAGGTGATCGCCCTCCGTGCAGGTGGATATTAATTTTGGCCCAATAATAATAGCCTCTGTGTGGATATCGCTAACGCACTCGTGAGAAATGTGAGTTAAATAAAAAAAGAAGATAAAAAACATACAAGGAGCGTACCTCATGCGTCGCACCTTGAGCTAAGACGTTATTGAAATCTGTAGTGTCCACTAGGTGTCTCACAGTGTCAGGTTAGTCCGCGGGGCAAGATTACGTCTGCCAGTTTTTCTTTTCTTTAAACGTTCTGAATCACGCGTGCCGGTATGACTAGAACCTTAAGATTCATGCGTGGCGTACGGTGTTTACATTATCCCACGTTCGTTTTCGCAACCAACCTACCTAAACATGTTACTAAGCGAAACGTAAGGAGGTGTTCAAGTCTGTGACTTCTTCCAACGTCTGGTGAAAATCCAAGGAAGTGGCTGCTTAACTACGGCTTCCCAAGTTGAAGAGGCGCACAGCTGAAGGGCTTGGTTGTTATTTGGGGATTTTCTGTGTCACTCGAATACTGATGTAGGTTGAAGACCTGAACGCTCTAAAGCTCGCGAGAAGACAGAAATTTTTTATTTTCATATATTGTTCTGGCAACTTTTGTGCCAAGTGAAGATGGCATTTTTTTTCTTTTTCTGATTTGCCTCTTGGAACCAGAGACCGTGCGGCCTCGCGTTGTGCCGTAGCCAGCTTTGACAAAACGTAAAGTTATATTGCGGGAAGCCTACAAAAAAATTCATCGCAGAAAAAAAAAATAGCGAGGAAGAGAAACTGGACAATGTTTAGAACGAGCATACTTGAGAAGTCAGGCTTTCTCTTCTTTTATTCTATTGTTTTTCTTTATTTTATTCACTGGTGAACCGAGATGTTAGGCATCCACTCTCCTTCAAAGCCATTTCTCTCGCTTTCAGTTTTATCAAAAAAAAATTTGATGTTCTTTTTCTGCTCATAGGACTGTAGTTGGGCTAGTATTGCAAAAGTAAACATTGTACACAAAGACGCGCACACAGAGAAAGTAGATAAATAAAATAGACACGGAGTCAGCCCAGCGCAATTTCTTCGCATCTGTTGTCGACGTTTCCAGTTAGTGCTGCTAGTTCAAGTGTGTTCAGCCACCTCACCTTGCTTAACGTTAGATTATTTAAATTCAGAAAGTCTGAGCTAGCACCTTCATCCTCTTTTACTCCCATTTTTTTCTGATTTTAATTCACCGGGCGAACTGTAAACAACTTCAGTTTGCCCGATGTAACTTTTTTTATCGTTTTGTAGAGCCTGGATAAAGGGTACAATACGATGTAAGGATAACAGGGGACGTACTGCTTTTTTCTTAGTGCGTTATAGTTCGTTAGATGTACTTGGGAATCTCACCATGCCCACCGTTAGGGGATTTTAGCTTGGACGTGTACTCCTTTTCGTTACCGTGTTACCGGATAAAATCTGCGCATGTGCAGGTATTTACAGAACGTAAACTTTTACGTAACGTTAACTACCTGCTGGATAGACATTACGTTTGAGGCGCTAACTCGCAAATCCCCCTTCGTTCGTGGGAGCTCGCGATATCTGCACTGTGGAGACTCTCGACATTAGTCAAAATCAAGAGAAGTGCGAACACCAATAGTGATTACATTGTTTCAGCCGGATTACCAAAGCTAGAATGGCCAGAACATCGAAGCCCCAAACGTGCTAGCCCCCGACCCACTGGATAGGTGGCACCATCTAGCAAGGTCAAAATGAACCGGGTAATCACAAAATGGTTATTTCAGAAACATTGTGCATCGTACGTTTTGTGTAAAAACCGTACAGCAGTGTTATTTTGAATGAGTTACCTTTTCAATAATTTTCACTTCATTTAATTATTGTTGAGTTTAACGTCTCAATACCACCATATCATAATGAAAGACGCCGTAATGTAGGGCTCCGGAAATTTTGATCACCTGGAGATCCTAAATCTGAGCACATGGGCCTACATAATTTTCGCCTCCATCAAAACTGCCCCGTTAGATGGTATCTTGGTGTAATGCAATTACGCCGTAACACAAACTGTCACCTAAATCATCTAGGAGTTCCAGGTATATGAGGGCTCCTGGGGCGAAAACAATGGCCTGTTTGGGTTATGAACGTGGCATTCTTGCGCTGCTTGGAGGTTGATGCAAGTGCACCTTATGATTCACTGCTCACGTCTTGCACCCAAAATAAATATGATATAAAGGTGTCCTTGGTGGTGCGACATCATGCGATGTAACGAACGCGGGCGCGAAACAATGGTGCCATTTTTATCCTCTCGAAGAGACACAGCAGTCTAACGATGACAAAGCATTTTTTGTTTAAGTAAGGCTAACAATGGTCTTTTTTCAGTTTAGGGGTTCGACACATTCCGTGAATCATCGTTAAAAGTTGTAATTTTCTGTGAACAAGATCAGCTAATGGCCAAATATCGGGAGTCGAAAAAAGATACTGTCACCTGCTGCGAAAAATCTGAGAACGAAGAAATCACTAGATAACCCTAAAGGTTTACGTGCACATGGTGATGTTCGTGATATAACTCCGTGTGTATACTCCACTTTTGGACCAAATGAAAACTTGACTGCTGGAACTTGTGTAAGGAATTGAATGAATGAATGAATGAATGAATGAATGAATGAATGAATGAATGTTTTCAACATGTTTACCTGCTACCGCTGCGTTGGCGTGTAAGCCTTTAGTAGGAAAAAAACTCAACAACCGTTTACTTTCTACTTGTTCTCAATTGGCTCACCATTTAATGATCGTCCTGCAACACGATATACATGAATATTATAACTATAATATGCAACCGTACTATTCCTGTTACGTTCGTTTTTCTCAGTGTGGTCTATATACTATCAATTTGCACACACACACACACACACACACACACACACACACACACACACACACACACACACACACACACACACACACACACACACACACACACACACACACACACACACACACACACACACACACATGATGGTGAAAGTGGCCGTATGAAGGACAAGAACAAGGCACACGCCCGGTTTGCTACCCTATGCTGGTGGAATGAGAAGGGGGAGTATAAATGTGTGAGAGAGAAAGAGGAAAGAGAAGAGAACAATACAAAGAATTGTCGGTCAGTAAGCTGTCGTGGATGCAGCTAATAACTCCCCCTATACCTTCCTTGGCATTATTGTCTGTTAGATCTCATTAATATTGTGTAAACACGAAAAACGAGCCCTTAAGTGTACACTTGTTTCTCTTTTATATATATATATATATATATATATATATATATATATATGTATGTATATATATGTGACGTATGAAGCGATGGTTAGGAGAAGTAGATGAGGAAGAAGTCAGAACGGAGTAAACATGGTGTATGAGCCAGGCCACGTCACCCAGTCATCGTAGCGTCACACGAGTCGACAGGATGAAGACCTCCCAGCCACTTCATCAGTGTCTCATCATCGACGCAGTTTTACACAAGACGCCCTGACCATACATCGACTACGGAATCATCTCCTAGCCGCACACAGCGACCAGCACCATGACAGAATCCTCGACCGACCTTCCCATCCCCAAGTACACCGGAACAGCGGACGATGGACCTGTACAGGACTGGTTCGACCTATTCGAGTTCCACGCTACCGCTGCATCTTGGTCGGAACGGGAAATGGTTACGAACTTCAGCGACTACGTCACCGGTGAGGCATTTAAATTTTACCTTACCCACATATTCGACAACGATGAGTCTTGGCAAAAGATAAAACAAGAAATGATCGTTTGGTTTAAAAAATACGATGACGACTACGACGAAGACTTGCTTGTAACCCACCATTTACAAACAACTGCACTCAGTCGTCAATTTTACAGGCAGTCTTCAACCATTCGAACGCACAACAAGATTCGACCTCTGACAAAAGACAAAGTGGCACACGAGTTCAGTGGTAGACGACAACGCGTATTTTGGGAAAAACACAGTCATCGAGCGCGCCTCCCTTCTGCCCGAAAGTCGCCATTTGCGAAGTCATCGCTTCAGCATGCGACCCGAGACGTTGCCCAACCACCTGATGCCGTTCACTCTTCGTCTGGCATACGTCGTCCACCACCTGGGTTTTCATGACGCGGTTCTTCAAGCGCTCCTAACGCTCACCATTTGCCTTATAAGGACGCCGTATTTATGGTAGATGACTTGGCGCATCGGGAAAACACCTTGTCAAGCCACTGCCGTTCCGAAAGCCACTGTATTTCAGGAACGCGTAGCTTAACTTTCCCGCAAAGAAACAAACATACGGAATCGCAACCACGTCAAGTCATGTTTGCAGCAATGTTATCCTCGGGAACTGGACCAACCCAAAGTCGAAACAGTATGGAGTCACCATTGAATGAAAGTCTCGCTGATAAAAACGAAAATGCATCTACTGCTTTCCTTGACACAAATGATGCTTGCAATGCCCTCGTAAATAACGCTGGGACTACCAACAGCGTCTCCTCCTTCAACGACGATGACCAACCACAATTTTCTCAGCGCCATCACCACACCAAGAAAAAACGACGACGAATGAAAACTTCAAACCATCCACAGACAACCGCAACCAGTCGTCACAGTCAAAAGCAGCCTTCACGCATTGACCAACCTCCTGCTTTTCCGTCGCGTGGATCTTCGGTCGCTCACAACGGCAACCTCGCGTCTCACGCGTTTACTATGGTCGGAATAGAGCGGAGAAGGCCCGAGCATACTCAGTCAAGCCCGTCACCTACAGTTCAGTTTCATGCGCCAGAAGAGCTCGCATCGTTCGTTCCACAGAAAGACAGTCATTCACAATTAAAATATGACCAAACCGATCCTTCCGCAGTGTCGCTGTCGGATTCCCAGCCACCTGAGAGCCCAACCAACACAGGAGGCTCGGAAGGATCAACTCTCAAGCACTGCCCTGTGCCAGAAACATCCATCAAAAAAGGCATAGCAAGAGCCTCAGAAGATTTTTCTGCCAATTCTGGCACACTATCTTCATTGCCTGACACAAATCGCGACACCCTAACAAGTATCAACTATTTGCTGGTCACGTCAACCTACCAAGAAAAGCGGGCTCGTGGTTCCAAAGGAAGTCCACCTCGTCAGACAGTGCAACATCAGCAATGCCAACAAAAGCAACACGAGGAACACGAACAGCTAAAACGCCCACATCAACATCGGCCACGAACAACTAAAACTACATCGCAAGGATACTTGCAGCCTGAAGAGTGTCGTGATCAACATACACTAAAGAAAAGACTGATTCCGCATCTGAGCTATCTTCGCAGAAAGAAAAGCCAAGGAACTTTTCTGCACCAGCGTTCAAGATTGCGCCTTTGGTCTGAACATCTGCGTCATCACCACAGAAAACTCCCAAAAAGCCACAAAACAACTGCTTGTGCTCTGCAGGAACACAAGCAGCGCCTAATCAGCCACGATCAACGGGCGCGCAAATTGCATGCACGACGTTTGTATGACCCACGACAAAAAATGCGACGCCTACGAAACATTCAATCCTGCAAAGCGTTCCAACCTCGTTCGTTCTTTGAAAGAATACCGGCTGTATTTCCATCTGTTTCCATGTCCAAAGCGTTTTTGTGTTATCCAGGACGTAACCACCAGCCTCGCCCACCAGAACTCCTGCGTTAACCGGACTGCTGCACTTTGCCCTGAAGTCTTTGAAAGTTTACGGAACTCCCCTGGAGCATAGAACCAATTGTGAATTATTGACAGTTGTAGCTTTTTAACCTCTACTTGTTAACTTTTTCTTGTTCCTAATCCATGCCTTCTTTCGGGGGGAGGGGGAATCGTGTGACGTATGAAGCGATGGTTAGGAGAAGTAGATGAGGAAGAAGTCAGAACGGAGTAAACATGGTGTATGAGCCAGGCCACGTCACCCAGTCATCGTAGCGTCACACACACACACACACACACATATATATATATATATATATATATATAAATGTGTTATGTTTCGGCAGTTGGCCCGGCCTTCTCCATTCTTAAGAAGGCCGGGTCCACTGCCGAAACGTAACACGTTTTCTTCCTATATTATTCCCGGATTCAGTAACAACCTTTCCTCGTTTGGATATATATATATATATATATATATATATATATATATAATGTGTGTGTGTGTGTGTATGTGTGTATGTGTGTGTGTGTGTGTGTGTGTGTGTGTAGTGGGTAGGTTGCTGAAAACGGCGCTGTTGGATGCCACTTACACGTGCCTACATATGCCTAATTGACTAATTGAATAATTGATTAGGTAGCTGCTTGTCGATTTGCAAAAATTGCTATAGACTAAGCAAATTGTCTTAGCGAGAATATGCAACGGGGCCCTCCAGTACACAAATACTAGTTATATGTTAATTGGCTTTTGTGGCCAATATGCACTTGGGTACGCACACACAAACACACAGACCCAAGTACATATACATGCATGCATGCGTGCAAACTCACGCACACACGCACGCACACGCACACATAAGCACTTAGCAATGAGAGCGTGTGCGTGCTTTACTGGAGATGTCTTCAGCCTTCGTTTTATTCCACTTCTTTCCTTGCTATAGGTGCCCTTCAACGGTTAAAGGAAAAAACGAAGTCTCCGATAGTTTTCTAAACCAGTTTGTTGACACTATTAATTATTTTCTCTTAAATATCTTACTTCCTCGTCTTTCCACCCTATGGTATAGCAAGCCCGAATGCATGGAGTAAAATCACATTCGCGACAGGGAGGCCGTATCGCACCATGCCCTCAAAGGACCCAGGATACGTCGTTCAAAGAGCAAGGAAATGCATCGTTTATCATGCGATGTTAGATGGGCAAATGCCATCCATCACCGAGTTGCACCGGTGCCAAGGGGTATAGAGCCGAGGGATAAAAGAAAGCATTTCCTCGCGATACTTCACTATGCACCTTGGTGCTCGCGACGTTCAAGCATGCTGATGACGATTGATCATCACCATCTATAAAAAAACCATAACCCAAACTTTCAAGTCTTAGTGTCTGGTTGTGCTCATTTAGTCTGATCGAAATTGTCAAGTCAAGATCGGCAGAATAATGAGACAAGGGCCACCTTTTGCTCTGGTGCTGCGTGGGAAACGCGTCTATAAACAGACTCTATACTCGGCTTGCGTGATGTGCCACAGGAAGGCTCGTTTTAGCATCACCACGTTCAACCTGTAACGCGCAGCACGAGCTGCTTGGGGCTTCGTTGCGTTTTCTACACCGAGATGGACGGTGATGCATGGGTTATGGAAATGACTAGTTCGTAGGCACTTCTATCAGCTAGTGCTCTTCCTTCATTGATGTGAGCACTAATCACATAAGCTATCAAATAGAAGCATGCGCCCGCTCGCGGCAATACCGAGTGACTCGTATGAAAGAAAGAAAACAAATTCTGCGGCGGTGTTGAAGTTCAAACAGAGCCTGTGGGACAGGAACCAATACGATGCACACGCGTCTGGCAAATGCTGCTAATATTAGATGCTGTCAATGTTAAATGCTGTAAATGCTGTTAAATTCTGTAGTGTTAAACTTTAAAACAAAACAAACAAGTGATGCAGAAAAATTTTACGAATGCAAGTTTCATTCTGTTGTTTAATTTGTGCAAGCCCCAACAAGTGTCCTTTAGCTCATATCATCACGTGTTCCCCACCTTAAGCATCATTGAACCACAAGGTTTTCAATCATGACCTCGCGTTGACGCTAATTGTATGTCACGTATATTAACCATGTAGTTACTCTTATTATGTTACTCTTATTATACGCTTGCGGTTTAACGACGTCGTAAACCTGACGTGTCGTCGCCATCGTTATGGTTGTAATGGCTGTAAACTTACTCGCTATGCAGCCGAGCTGTCGCATCGCATTTTTGTGGCCAGGCCCCGCGTTAGGGCTGCGGTATCTTCTTTCCTCGAACATCGACCGCTTTCAGCTCATTTTCATTTCCCCTGTGTTATTAACGTCGTTCACAGCAGCAGTATGTCGCTCTGCGGGCAGCCGATCCAGGCTTATCATAACTGTGGGCTATTCTTCGCAGTTTCTGGATGTCTGCGCATTTTCTGGAAGTCATCGAAGTGTCTGGACGTGCTCTGGATGTCTGCGCATGTTTTTACAGCTAACGAGTGCATCGCTGACATCATCTGCTATCGCAGCGATTTCGCTCACAATATCCTATATATATGAAGCTCCATCCCAGTTCGCGTGTGTTCGAGAGTTCGCTGGCTCAAACAGTGCACGCGAAGATCGATGCCACGTGTCACAGGGGGAGCTGCACGCCCGATCATGAGGTTTGCAGGGTCTTCACCGTCCAAAGCGAAAGTCCTAACCCTAAGTGAAAATAGGGTTGACAGTGTTCCCCGGCTTAGTGTGCATCTGTTTGCGGGGAGAGGACCGAGCGGATGAAGATGTACACTGGAATTCAGGCGGACTGTTGTGTTTGTTTGCTCTGGCCGCGCCTCCTATAGTTAGCCCCCTTTTGTGTACACGCGCAAACAAACGAAGATAGCCCGCTGCACTGCACTGCGTCGAACAATGGCTACTGCGTTGCGGATCGCGAAGCTGTATCTTCGGGCTTTGTTTCCAACTCTTTGTGCTCCGTACTCTGACGTACTGTGCTACTCGTGGGAAAGACCAAGCTGCAAGGAAAAAGTGGAATGTACACAGAACATTCCATGCGAACGCCTTGCGAGGGATTGTGTGTTGTACCTGGTACTAGTTGTTTTTCGGCGAACGTTTTGGGTGCGTCCGTACCGCAAGTGTGCGACGAGGTGTTTGCCAGTGCGGTTTAGGAGTTCGGGGGAAAAAGTACTATATCATTCGGAAATACATGTTCGCCTATAGTGTACAGATGACGGAAGGGTACCGGGATGGAAGGTAAACATGAGTTCGAGGAAGAAGTTTGTGTTGAGTCTTACGAGCATTGGGCTGCAAAAGCCCAATGTTCTACGAGCGTTGACCTTTCTTTTCTTTGCTTCTCACACTCGGTTGCCGCATAGAGAGGGCGTACGTATGCATGGCTGGTGGTCATCTGGGTTTTTCTACGAGCGGACGTGACGTCAACCTCTCTCCGTTTTGTTGGATGCTTTTTTTTTTGGATAAAATATTGTCACGGTGGCAAGAGAATGATTGAAATAAATATATTTACAACATATAAAGTGAGAGTAAGGGGCAGCTGCGGCCAAGATGGAGGTACATTAGCAACAACAACACGAGCGCAATCGCATTCATCGTCTTCGTTGTCTACCTGATGCTCTGTTGTTGCCGATGTCGTGTAACAATATGAAATCCAGTGTCCTAAAATAAACATCAAACATAAACCCAAAAACATCATAAAACAAGAAAAAGAGAATAAAGCTATTTATTGGCAGAGGAAAAAGGCACAGGTATAGCTCCTTTGCAGCAGAAGATTGTTGTATTAAACCGTAGTGGTTATATAGTGAGTATGGTGCTTTACTGTTCACTCCATGGTTGCGGGATCGAATCCCAGCCGTGGTGGCGGCATTTCCGATGGAGGCGAAAATTCTCTGGACTAGCTCATACGCTTGGATTGAGGCGCGCGCTACAGAACTCTAGGCGGTCGAAATTTGCGGAGGCCTCCACTAAGGCGTCTTTTAAAGTCATATTGTGGTTTAGGAAAGTAGACCCGCTATACCCCAAGTAGAAAATATTTCAAGTAATTTGAAATTCCTTCATCGCGTGGATGAATTTCACGTAGATGAACAGCACCATCTCCTTATTTAGGTATTTATTTATTTACTTATTATTTATTTATATTATTTATTTATTTATGAAGTACTGCGCACACCTAGACCAAGCACGCAGGGCAAATAAATGGTACAACAACGGACCTGTTGAAAAAACAAAAACAAAACAAAAACAAAACATGGTGAGTCTATCTTAACGTGTTGTTAAAAGGCGACTCCTAGATACTTATGTTGGGTTACTTAATGCAGGGGTGATGAACCTAATTTATACGTATGAATCAAACGTGATTTATTGCGTGTCATTCGCATTAGTACGCCTTTGTCTGTGTTTAGTGACATTCCGCAGTACATGCACGATTCAAGAATATTCCCTAAGCTACGGCGTAAACTTATTTGGTGATTGACGGAATTATGTCTTTAGAAAGCATGCAAACATCTGCTAATCACAAAGTCTGGACACTACCTTCGACTATGTTAACAATGTCGTTAATACATAAAGTAACATGAGAGGACCGATGGCGCTGCCCAGCGGCACACTCGATGTGACTGGAGGAGAGCCTGAGTTTTCACCATTAATCTCTACAAATTCATGTCGGTTTGACATATACGCAGCAAGCCATAAAATAAACAATCCTAAAATTTCTTAATTTTCAAATTTCAGAGTTAGTTCATCTTGAGGGACAGTATCAAAGGCTTTTCGAAAGTCTAGGAAAGTTAGGTAGATTTGTCTGTTTTTGGCAAGAGCTCACGTAAAGGAATGAACAGTGTTCAGCTGTCTGACAGTCGAATGTTACCTCCTAAGCCTATGCTGACCCTTAGTTAAAACAGCACGCTTCTCTAAATATGTAGTTTTGCTGCTTGCGATAGGTTGGCAGCACGATGACATAAAGAAATAGGATGGTAATGTTATACGAGAAGACGGTCTCCCTTCTTATGAATTGGTGCAATGTAGGCTGTCCTACAGTTACTCAGTAATTTTGACAAAACCGTGATGAACAAAATATTATAACAATAAAATTTGATAATAGCTACCGCATATCTACAAAGAAATGAATTAGGGATATTTTCAGGTCCGCTAGAACATGTGAGTTTGAGGTTTAGCAGCATAGTAAGTACACCTGGCTCCAATATAAAATTCACATCAGAAAGTTACGGCACTGCACAGTTGTGTGAACAATCACTAACATTAGAAAAAAAACACTCTAAAAAAACGTATTAAAGTGATTGGCAAGTTAAAACTTCTCATTAACCATCTGTTCATTCCGTGTCACTTGTGATATAGGTTTCCTTTTTTGACAACGTAAGTATAACAAAACTTACTTTGATCATTTTCAATTAAATTGGGCAGAGGCGTCGTAAAGTACTTGTCCTTCAAACTACGTATCGCAGGGTAGGTGGATTATGGTGATAACGTAATCGCACCATCACTTTGATTCCTGCACAATCATAAGAATTCTTGCACTCGACGGATCTGGATTTGATACTTCTAAGAGTCTTCATCGGTACGTCATATTTATTCTCGTAATCATAATTTTTTCCGTTCTCACAAACGGTGTTAAAGGTAACAGCTTTCAATAAGGCCGATCTATTGTTTTTTTTCTTTTCTGTCTTACTGTTTTCCTACCTTTCGAAGGCCCTCATTACTAATTTCACCCAAAAAATAACAGTGATATAAGGCAGATTTACAGAGATATAAAGCTGACGTCCTCGATCTATCATTATTAGATGCTGTCATGGCACCCTACGAGAGAGATAGAGAAAGAGACAGAAAGCTTAAGTAAAAGGCATAGAGATTAACCTCAAAGTGTTTGGTTTGCTACCCAGCACTGGAGAAGGAGTAATAAAGTGAAATAGACAGGTAAGGAAGGAAAACGAATATGTGAGCCAGCGGCTTTCGCATCTAGCTAGCTAAGTTAACAGCCACCTAGGTTATCGTTAAGGTTTTGGTTACGTCAATCGAGCTGAATGCACTTATTTTTCTTCGTAATATGAAGTTGGCGACGTTGTGGGCAAGCAGCTGAAAGCCTGTAGGTTCACTGGCAGTTTGTGCGAAGAAATTTTGAACGTCTGTGGCCTCATGCTTTATTCACTCCCACATCTCTTCTTTCGGCTCTGAAAGCAATATCGATGCATAGGTTCCGCCTGTGTAAACAAGCATTTTCCCGACTGAAAGTTTTAGCAGCTCTGCACGAGATTCTCCTCACGTCACACCACTATCCCTCGGAAATGCTGAGAAAGATGGATTTCATTTTCTGCCTTATATTGAAGAAAAACGAAAAGACGAGGCAGTGGTTACTTGTAAGGATTCTGAGAATTCTTGGGCTGGAAAGATAGCGAGCAGGAAGCCTGAGTATAGATTGAAACGTGAGATCTAAGTAAGATGAAAAAGCAATACCTCTTCTTCAAATGTTGCAGTCCCTGAGGATGACGGCGAAGTACTTATTCGTGTTTTAATGAGTCTTCCCTGCTTCACCGGTATCGAAGTCTGGTTGCTTTAGCAGTACACAGGAGATGATGTCAAGCGTCAAGTACCAGGCTTTATGCCTCTCCATGTCTTCGAATTTATGTTAGAGGTTGTTTCTGATCTTCTAGGAGCCTGGGTTTCGCAATTAGGCGGATACTGCCTACGCATGTTGTCGTGACAGCGTTGAAGCTGACACTCCTGTGTTGACGAGAACGTCGTCTCCTCCACACACAAAAAAGCGTCGTATGCCTCTGTACTGTTTAATATTACACAACATGTTCATTTGTCATGAAGAGAGTGTTATTGTGACTGCTTTGTTTTTTTTTTCTTTTTTTTTGCAAGCGAAGTTCGTTTTGAATTACAGGAACGTCACCTCCTCCGCACGTAAGACCGTCGTAAGCCTGCATGCTGTTTAATATTACACAACGTATTCATTTGTCTTGAGGAAAGCGTTATCGCTTGGGATTTTTTTTTTTTTGCGAATTGAAGCTAGCTTTGAAACAGGGAAGTTTATTGCCTAACATCACTTCAGGTGGGTCCAGCTGTCTGGTGTTACAAATCACTTGAGTGGCACGTACAAAACAACAGAACATAGACACGTTGGAAACCAGGTGCTAGCGAACGTACTGAACTGCAGCCCGTAAATCTAATACAATTCATTAAAATATTCCATAAGATAATTCATTAAATCTTGATGCCAAATCTGGAACGCAATAGTAGAGCGATGCATACCCTGATGGTTGAATCTGCCCAGTTTTCACTTTTGCCGCCTGGTCACGAAAACTTTTTGCAATACAGTCTTGCGTACAAATGATTGAAGCAAGTTTCAATGAAATATAAGTTCATATTACTTTGTTTTACACTGGGAAAAGAAGCGTCGCGAATTTCAGAAATGCAATCCACCCGAAGTCTGTACATCCTATAATTCCCATGGGAGTGCAAACGCAACTGAAAGAGCCCGCGTAGACACTAGCGCCAGCTTCCCCTCTAGGTACTATTGTATGAAACTCTATGGCCTAAATCTACAGGGTGGTCAATGAACGGTTGTGCAACGTGAGCAGTCGGTTTTTTTTCTTTTTTACTTGCAGACGCTGTCTGCGTTTGCCTTACGGGGTGAGAGAGGGGGAGGAAGGGAGCGACAGTTTGCGGGTGTCTTCCTGGGCCGGCGCGAGACGCGTGGGTGCGCAGGAGGGGGGGGGGGGGGGGTGGACGGCGCCACCGCCGACGCCGAAGCGTGACATCGTGCGACTAAGATGCTCCGCATTTAAAAAAGGTTAGGATGTGACGTTCCGCCATTGGAAATAAACATAAGAGAGAAAGAAAGAAAGAAGAAAGAAAGAACACACGAAGCTCTCCTTGCTCTTCGCTTGCCTGAAGGAGGAAGGACTAATGAATACTTCTGCTCCCACTTACGGCTAGGCGACAGGATATCTGGCGGTTACCGAACATGCGAGTGGGGTTGAAAACAGGAAATCATTTAGACATCCTGCATCCAATTAATAATAATCAGACGGTGTGTAACCTCACTTTGAACTTGTTAAACTTGTTCATAGTGTTGTGAATGCTCTTAATGCAAATACGATTTGTGCAGCCCTCATAATGCGTGCACAGGGAGCTGTCATAAGATGGTCCCACATAAGCCGAGTGATTCTCTTCTATTCATTCTTTACAGCGAGAGCTGTATATGGCTAGGAGAAATTAAAAAAAAACAACAACCTTTGGCATCTGTATCACGAGTGGTCTCCATTGTCCTAGCTGTTAGTTACGTCATTCACAGCCTCGTTCCAAAGCAGGCGTGCCATTGGCTGCGTCGTCAGTGACTTCGTCCATCCTGTCACAGCCGTGGCGCCGAGCAGGCACCCATGTTTCACTAAGGGCCTCCACATGCGTAAGCCGCGCACAACTCATGAAAAGCTCTGAGCGTTCTCGCATTCGCCAGACTGATGGAGCAGTCCGGGCACAAAAACAGGGCTGGGAAGACGAGTGCCGCCAGAAACTGCGTGCCCATGATCCGGAAGCCTCCCAAGCAGCGCTATATCACAAACGAGAACTCAAGCGCCGGTGGCGGTTGGATCCTGCAAACCACGCCGCCGAGTTAGCTCGCGATGTGAAGCGCTCCCAACAACGCCACGCCGAACAAGCGGCTTTGCGGGCACAACAGCGTCAACCTGATGATTTCGGGGGCAAGTTCGGCAAGGCGAACGCCCGCTGTCAGCGGGAGTTTTATCAGTGGCACTTTTAGGGTCGAAGCTCCTTATAGCGGCACCCGTTCGTCTCTCGTAGCAGTCGTAGTGCGTAACAAGTATAACATTTTGACCTCCAAGGTGGTGCCGGTGAGAGATTTCTTCTGTGCGTTGTTGAACGATAAAAGATAGTGTTCAATGTACATGCCAATGCCTGTTAATGGGGAATGAGAGACAGGGGAATTCGGCTTGAAGTTAACGTGCACGCTGCAAATTTTTTTATTGTTCAACAACGCACAGAAGAAAAGAAAGGGTTGCTACGTTATACTTGCTGGCCGTAGCCTCCTAGGTTTTTAGAAAGGTTTAGTGAGCGTTGGGCCACAGTGCCATTAACCCATATATGTCCAGTATCCTACATCTAGGACGCTGGAACTTTTCAGTGTAACTCAAATGTTTTTTTTTCTGTATAAAAAGGTAGCGCCACATGAGGTGTTTATGATGCCTTGTCCTCGTCACATGTAAGTCTAGGTGATCGCTGGGCAACAAATAGCCACGTACTTGCAGTCACAAAATGGCTATTTCACGTGCCTGTGGCTGAGCGCCATACCACAAAAAGAGATATATGTAATTAAAGTCAAATCTTTCTCAATGCTGCTGATATTTTTGTCGATTGTTTGTCAGTTATTGGGTGTGCAGTAGCTTCCGTATGACAGTGATAGGGGCAAGAGTTTTTTGTTCGCATGTTGTCAAACATTGGTGTCCTATATATAGGACGGCTCCAAAACTATTGTTTGAAAGTTTTTTTTAATGAAAGCCCTATTTTGTATTCTGAGATCGTAGAAGCAATCATTTTGGGGAAATAAATTGGTTTTGTCAATCTTTCAAAGTTTTGGGCATATATGGGTTAAAACAGTGAACTAGAATATACCCTGAACTCAAAGTGGTTAAAGGTGGGAAGTAGACACGAAGTGCAAGCGATAAGAAAGTGTGCGTGTGCCTGCTCTCGTTCAGTCCTTGGAATGTCCGCTGGATGGCGGTGCTTCTATATGAGGAATATATGATGAAAAGATGCGAGATGGTGGTACTTGGAGTGTTGAATAGGTGGACAAACGGACACACAGACAGATGCATGGACGAACGCACGGATGGCTGCACGGACGGATGGACACATAGACGGACGCAGGAGCGGATGCATGGACCAAAGCAGTGACAGACGCACAGATGAACGTGCGGACGCATGAACAGACGCACGCACGGACGGGCGGATGGACGCACGGGCGGCCACACAGACGCACGCATGAACGGATGGAAGAAAGAACGAATGGACGGACGGATGCTTCGCCCCACTCTCCATCATTCACTCCATGGATATGCTGCCATTTTTTTCTTCGGCTGCTATGTCTTTGAATCATTTAACAGGTTTAGCTAGACAGTTCTTTCGCACAGTTATTAAAGTGGTTTAGTAGGTGTGATTGCCCAGTTTGACCGCTCATAGGAAAGCAGAAATAGTATTGACGACAAAGAACCTGCTGTGACAGTGTCTGGCATAACACTGCATCTCCCCATGTCGCTTCACCTCCACAATTACTTTTGCGTAGCGTCATAGATGCAGTTACGTCTTTAAACGAATGTTCTCATAACTGTCATCACATTTTCTTATACGGGCTTATACGCGGAGATGATTTACTATTTGTACGCACTTTATGTGTGAATATTGTGTGCTTTGGGTGCCACATTGTGGATAAATTAAGCGGGTTGCTCAACTTATAGAAAACGTCTTTCTTCCACATCCCATTCAGGACTTCCGCCAAGAAATTTCGGCGTGGCAGGAACAGCATTTTCTTCCTTCGACGTCTTGTTTTTTTTTAACTTCCTGCCGAGAAAATGGTTTCAAAATAGAAACATGGTACAGAGAATGCAGACCTAGCAACCGCCGAGCAAAAACAATCTCGCGCGTCAACGTGTCAGTTGCCTTCGAAAAAAAAAAACAACGGATCTCTTCGTTTTCATCAAGAACTCGCCTCACTCTTCTTTCTATATCCACTCTATTTTTCAGCGCGTTCGTTTTGCCATGGGTCTCGGTTCTGTTCTGTCACGCATCTTAATAAGAAATTTCAAAGTCGCGGTTCCTTGAGTGTTGTTTTGACTTGACGCGTAGTTTATTAGCCAGAGCTTGCAACTAACACGCTAGCGTACACCATCGCTCCTTTCTTACATCGATCGCCACGAGCTCTTGACATCCGCGTGTTCTTTCGCCTTACTGAAAGGCGTGCATTCCGGTTTGATTATCACGACGCTCCTGTGGCATGTTCGAAAAGGAAGTGATTTTGCGCTGAAGGAAGTAAACACGCACATATGTACCGCAAAAAAATGTTGCGTGTGACTGTTCTCTCCTTTGTTATTTTTAATATTTCACAGAATGATGTGGATGCACTCAAAAATTCTTCAGGCTATTTTCGAAAAAAAAAACAGGATTCTCTCCCGCGTGTCAACTTAAGTTAGGAAATTTATGATCCAAAATCGAAAGCGGAAATACACAAAAAAGCACATTTGCTTTTGAAATGGGCCACTTTTGGGCAGAGATGCAGAGTTTATGTTCATAAAAACATCAAATTGTAACTACGCATGTCTTAGTAAGTTATGGGTTGCTACTTCCTTACCGTAATGATCGGAAAAGCCGTATTGGGTAGAATGCTTGGAGCGATTTAAAATACAAGTATTCTACGTTAGTCGGTGTCTGAAGTATAAATTATGAATGAAGCAGAGGTGAGCTTTACAAAGTTGAAGATTGTCATCATTAACACCACAAGCACCGCTTGTAAAAAACGACATTCCGGAAAAGCAATGGTTCGTCAGATGATTCCTCAAGTTAACAGACCTTCTCATTAATGTCTCTTTGATATACCCAACGACGAATAACTCCGGGAACAGAAAAATACAAATGCTGAACTTCAAGAAAGCTTTAAATTTCACGACCTAAAATTTCACGAGTCAGGAATAGTAAAACGGGAGCGTCATGTGAACAAACTTTGCAACACACAAGCCGGCTCTCACGAACATGACTCGGCTTCCGTTCTCGACCATGACGGCCGCCACATTTCTATAAGGGCGGAATGGCAAACCAGGCATCTATATGTACGTTTAGGTTCCTCTGAAAATTAATCAGGAGTGCGGCCACACCTTATGAATGTGATCATTATCATGGCATGATCGTGATCGTATTATTCGTCATTGTATTGCCCTTTTGGAACTTAAATACACATACTTAGATTGCGGTTGATCATGCGCTGTAAAATGTCGATTAATTTTATTTTCGCGAAAGTAAATAACTAAAAATTGTTGTTTTAATTAAAAAATGCCACACATTAGCGAAGTGCTCTTCTTACACTTCAAAATTTTCTGTTTATTTCAGTTACTGTACAACGATTTCTTAGGCTATTTAGGAATTATTCATTATGGACCTGGAGTAAGCCACATAGTTCCATCTGGTAGAGGGTGCCCTGAACATCTGTGGTGCTAGTCGTGGACCATAAATAGGAGAGATCGAAAGAGACAGCTTTGAAGGTGTTTGCCTTGCACTTACGAATGCGTGCAATTACCAATAGTGAGAGTGATTTATCTACGTCATGCGCATAATGGGGGACTTGACAATTTTACCTGTAGATGAGTAATTACTCACAGTATGAGTATGTTTATATTTGTTGCTCATTGGGTAATTCGATGCCTTGCCCCTGAATAATATCAAAGAGCGAGATGAAAGAAACAATTACTAAAGCAAACAGAAATTACAGGATTACTTGACGGTTCCTGGACTGGGATGGAGTGTTCAGTGCGAGACTTCTGCAAATTGATCAAAAAGTTGGTGGTTATTAGAGCTGAAAAACGAGCAGGCGTCGCACTTCGTACACACACGCACAAAAAAGCGTTTCCTTGAAGTTGGAAGCACAAGCGCCACACCTGCTTCATTTATTCTTTGAATAAATCGCCTTTAGTTCCAAGAAAATTAGTTTTCATTTTTTCATATAATTTCAAGTCAGCCATTTCAAAATATATCTTGAAAGTGCTGGGAGTATTTCTGCAAAATAAGACAGAGTTGCTCAATGCTGTCTTGAATGGAAACGATTATGCAAGTATTTGCTCTCACTCAACAAATCCCTTTCTTCCTGGGTCATCAGCCTGGTAATTGTATCTCCAGCCTTCAAACTTTGCACGGAAACTCTATCGAGGCGAAGTTCGCACCAGGTGTTACCATGGCGGCATTCCGAGCGCGCGTTCCCTGCCACCATGAGCTACTGACGACAGGGAAACATCTTAACACCGCACGTTCTGCAGTTGGCCGGTGGCGGTGCGGTGCATTGTACACTGTACGGAAACCGCGCTCGCTGTATGCGTTTTCGCGTGGCAAAACACCATTTGTCAAAGCAAGTTTTCACAGCGCACTTCCATCCATCACGTTATTGGCCAAACGCGTGGTATGGTCGCCTCCGCCATGAAAAAGTTTTACTCATACACGCACGAGTGCGGCATCCGACCCAAATTGCATCGCCCTGTGTTTGCGCACGAGCTGGATTCAAGCGGCGAGTGCGATTGATCATGCAGATTTCGGCGCTTCGTTAGATTGGTACCGGGTGCTGCGTTGTTATGGGTCTTGTCGGTAAATTGTAAAAGCTCTCCGCGTGGGCTACAGAGCAAATACTAGGCCCAGGCGGAACACCATACAACCTACACTATTTGTTCAGCTTTACCAAGTGGAGCGAACAAAAGCAAAGCTATTATATAAGAAAGGAATAGGGATCATTACTTGTATGTTTCATTACGTTTATATCTAAGCTATAATTACGGACGAGTAATAAAAAACGAAATGTATTAAATTGTGATAAAACAACTAGAACGATCGTTTTTACATTTTTACATCCTTTTACATGATCACACAACTCAATGAATTAAGGCAAATAATGAAAACATTAAACGCATGCCACGAGATTTTTGTCTGTGGTTCTCAGATCATGTTCGCCGCTTTCACTGCGTTTGTTTCCTATGTATTATGGCTGCTTAGGGCAATTATTATTTAAAAAGAAAGAATTTAATAAAAATTGGAGTGTGCGAATAAATAATTCTTCGTGTTTGCTAAAGACTCGCATAATAGCATGTGTTTTGTGTTTGAGCACGGTTTATTTGCATTTGCATATTTAAAATACTCTCATGAAAAATCCTCTGTACATATCCTAACTTCCATCACCAATGTTATTCTGCGTACTGAACCAAAACTGAATTTGTAGAGCAATAAAGGAAAATCAAGTGGTTATTTTACGCGGTGATCATACGTTACTACAAACTTTATTATTGTGATAGCAACTATATGACACTCTCGCCTGATTGTTGCCATCGCCGTTGCGTCCCCGATATATATATATATATATATATATATATATATATATATATATATATATATATATATATATATATATATATATATATATACAGAGAGAGAGAGAGAGAGCGGAGAAAAAAATTAGAACAAAACTTTCAAGGCAGCCACATGAGATTCGGACCAGCAATTTGACGCTCCTCAGCGCTCTGCATTAACCATCTAGGCGACACCTCTCATACTGTCCATGTGAGTAACAGCGAGCTATGTTTATACCTCATTTACCACTGGAGTACTGTCAATGAACCCAAAATAAACATTCTTTAACAAAGCGCGCACTTTATTTGGACAAGCCATACATGCTTTCTCTAAACATTGACGTGTCCGATGGCATGTGCACGCAGCGGTGGGTTCACTGAAGTACATGTCGTTAGATGAAAGGAGCATTCCGAAACGTCTCTGGCTCCGCTTTCATTCTGAAGCAAATTAAAAAAAATTGCTTGCATGAAGTCCTGGACTATTCTTGAAGTTGCTGGTCCTGCTTGTGATTCCAATCAAAATGCTCATCGCCACTATCACATTAGACGAACAAAACCAACCCGCTTTTTCATATGAGTTTCGGTGACGCTGTGCCGTTAAAACATCGCACGGTTTAGTCGTCACAACAATGTACATCTCACCAGAAACCTTGCGGACTGTCGTCATGACTTTCTGGCTACACAAATTCCGTGCGGTGTGCCCGCAGGATAGGCCGGTGATGGTCACTGCAGACTTCAACGTCAATGAACTTCGACATGAAAACCAGTGGCTTGTCGCGTTTCTCGATGGCAGACTTGGACTTCGTCTTCTGTCGGGAATCACGCAGACAACGATTCACAACAACATCTGTTTAAATATTGTAATTACTGCATTACTGTCAATTCAAGCACAATCAGCCGTGTTCAATACAACTCGTATGGTTCCCAAATCTACTAGCCTTACTTCTTATAGCAGTCTGATGTGTTGTAATCGCATTGATTGCTTGGGACTTGTACCGAAACTGCAACTTCTTTATTTTTTTACCTTTCAATGTCGTGTCTAACAATCCAACGTAACCGTGATGAAGGTAACTGCAAGGTGACCGTTTCATATATCAGCACCTGTTTAATGAAACAACCTGAGTGAAGTAGTCAGCAATGAACATGGTTGTTTAATGAAAATACGAGTACGTTGCTTTACAATGTTTTATTGAAATGATATATATTAAAGAAGTCATTTACAACTAATAAACATGAATGCCATAAAAGGTATAGGGCATGTTGTTTGTAGTAGATATAATGTAAATGTGAATACAGTAAAGGGGACAAAAAGATAACTTGCCGTTGGCAAAGATCGAACCTGCGACCTTCTATTAAGCCGTCTAATACTGCACCAGCCAAGCTACAGATGCAGCGATCCCCCCGTGCACTTTATGGGTATATATGCGCATGTAAACCTGGACTATTAGTCAGTGCCACTGGTAGCCATGATAGATACTAGCGGCACTGACTAACACTTTCGCAAAGTTTTAGAGTCGATTAGTTTTGGGAGGCTTGTACCGAGCCGCGTGGTGTATTTTGTGCACGTGCTTTCATGTAGCGCTTAGCGAACAATGGCGTCATAGATCTTTAGTGTTAGCTCTCTGAAATTGTAACAGAGTATGCAATAAGCTGCATGTGTGTCCGCGATATTCAATCCCTCTTACACTGCTCCAGTAGACACCGCCGCTTCCAATTGAAGCCGCTGTGTGGTAGCCTGACTCCGGCAATTATCACCTACCTACGATAGAAGGGCCGAAGGAGGTCAGGCAGCAGTGACCTGTCAAGAAGGATTTGCGACCGTCGCTCCTAATACCAGTGGCGTGCTCTCCTAATTTGCCTGGCCGTTGCCGTGGATCAGTGGCTAATGAGCCGACCGCTGTGTACTTAACAGGTGTGGTGCTGGAAGGGCGCCCAAACCACCCGTCTAATACTGTGCAGCGCCGTCTGAGTTAGAGCCTGTTTGAACAAACGTAAGGCGTAATTATCTAAGCTGATTTCCTTTCTCGCGAATTTGTAGGCGTTGGAGCACTGAGATGGCTTTGGACGTTGTGTTGTGACATAGAAACTGCCGCCACGTGGTCATTATAGAGAGATTGCGGCCGTCCATATACAGTCAGTGCAGACCACGGAGAGGTTCAGGCAGAAGCGTAGCGAAGATACAATCTATATTTATCGCTTTCACAATTGATTCTAAATGGCGGCAGATGTATACAAGCGTAGCGGAGACGCTGTCTATATCGCTTGAACGACTGATTCTAAATGGCGGCAGATATTCGAGGGCATGCTGTCATCTATGGCAGCATTTTCTATTGGCAATTTCTACGCTAATGTAGTGCGTCATTAACCGACATAATTCACAAAGCTATTTCAATGCTATAGAAGCTAGAATTCTACGAAAGTAGAAACTCGAGATTGTAGTTCTATATACTCTAATTAGGAGTGGACACTTTCGAAACGACTTCGGTGACACCTCCTCACGGCCATTTGTCATATATGAACATGGCAAGACAGCTATGTGCCATCTTCCGGCTTTTTACTTTGTCCGCTGGGGAAGCACAAGAAGCTTATTATGCAAGAAATATTATTATTATTCTGATTATTCTATTAATAAAAGTGCTAAATGTGGAGGACAGTCTCGAACATTTCATTTTTTCGGAGGCGGGGTTAAGTGACATACCAGTCTTTAGTGTCATGTGCATAATTAGTGATTGAAAAGTCTTTGGTAAGATGTTCATGACTATTTTTCAAAAAAAAAATATTCAATTGTGAGCTTGGGCTGTCAGACATGTATGGTTATGCCTGCGCATTTATTATTGTCTCCAGCGACGCAGCAGAGAGACTTGGTTTTTCCGTTCCGATGTGGGAGCGGCCCACAACGTGCTAAAGCACGTTCCGAAAGACCAAATAAAGTTCATCCAACTATTCATCCATCTACCATCTCGATGAATATTTTCTTGTCCTCACTTATTGCCTCGGAAGCTTTCTTGTGTAGACAATACTTGATAAGTTAATCGTAGACTGGAAGCCTCTTAAGCGCAGTAACGGAAGTTGAAACTGGGAGTGAAGTCGTATGACATAGATGTGAAGGAAGATCAGCGTGAAACTGCGTAACACTGTATGTGTATACCAGAAAACAACTTTCCCGACAGCAAGTGACATAACAGATTTGTGTATGACGAATTTAGATCGCATCTTTAAATCTTCGAATGCGACCGACTAGACAAGATTGCAGAAGCAACAGACCCCCTCGAGGAAACTGGGGAAGCTCACAAAGGAGATGGCGAGATATTATTCTGCTTCTGCCAGAAAATAGATAGTTGAAATAAATTATTCGAAGGAATGATAATCAGGTGATTTGAGTAAGCTATGAAGAATGTAATCATAAGTTCACAATGAATATTATTAGAAACTGTTGCTGGGACTTAAAAAAGTATGAGCACTAGAGAAAAGGCAGAATGCCTGGCACTAATATTTTGAGCACGCCAGAAGATAAATGTGTTTAAGGCGGATCAAAATACTTAGAAGGCGTGTGTTGGTGGCAATTTAGAACGACACTATTATTAAAGGCAACGGGAAAATGGTAATTAAATATAAGCTTCACGTCTTACGAAAGTTTAGAGTGGGTGACAGTCTTGAGAGCTTCTCAGAATATTGTGAAAAATGCATTGGACGCGAGGACAAATATCAAGCGCCAGAGGTATGTCAGGAGTAAGTTCACGTACCTGATTGATGATGGAGAATACGCGCTTAATTGTGTTCCTAACACTGGAGAAGATATTGCTAGGATATAGAATAATGATATCTTTGTAGATAGCTTGCACAAAGAATGACGTTAATTATATAGGATCGTAACTGAGGAAAAATTGCTTTTCGTCACACCATACAAGAAGGTGGAATTCTGCAATTGTACATGTGCTCCATGATTTTTATATGATTTTTATGATTTGCTGGAAAACAAAGAGTTTCTTGGAAGATGGATGCAGAATCGACCATAGGTGGACAAAAATAATTGGGCTCACTGAAACTCATTCATGAAACACATTTTGCGCTTGGGACTCACTCAACTCACTAAAATTTTCCCGAGTCGGACGCACTCGAACTCACGCTCACAAAGAGTTTCTTCAGCGAGACTCACTCGAACTGAAACTCCACAAAGTATTACTCACCTGCACTCAGTCGGGCTCCGACTCATGGCTCGATCTGAGTCTGAGTAAGTCCTTAAGAACAGATTAGCTTTTGAATCATGTTGTCAATGCTTTTTCATCGGGGCACTTTTTGGCGCCTTTCGATATAGTACCTTCGAATAAGCGATTTGAGGCATCCTCAACCAGCAAAGACAATTTTTAAATAAATGACTACATGAGCTATATTCATCAATAGGTTCAAGAACTTCCCTGGAAAAGTTGGCGAGGGTTAGGGGAGTACAAGGAAGCACGCTAAGTAATTCACCCCTCTGATCAACAAATATTGTAATGATGTATGATCGGTGCTGTTTTGGGATATTTGTGAGTTAGTGTAAGTGTGAATATGATTGCAGGTAAGGCTCACAGTAATACTGAAAATTAGTAGATAAAACCATAGGTCGGCAAACATAACTGGAACTCGCTCAGATTCACTCAAGAAACATATACTCCGCTTTGTCCTCACTCAGACTCAGATTCCCCAAAATGTTGCTCAGCCAGACTCACTCGAACTTAAGCTCACCTAAATATTGCTCGCCCGTACCCCGTTCAGACCCGCGGCTCAGTTCATGTCTCAGCAAGTCCGAGTGAGTCGACTAATGAGTGAATTCGCCGACCTAGGGAATCGACAGTGACAATCGAGTCGCATCAAAAGGTGAGGAGATTTTAAGTGTGTGATCATTTAGAGTGCATACAAGCATGCCTCGTAGTATAGTATACATAGACATGTTAGCATGCATAGTATTGAGCAGCGCGAAACAGAAACGAGACACACAATGAAGGTCAACACGGGATAGGCCTACAGTACTATGCATGCCAACCGACTAACCCAACTTACCACTGATGTGAATGCAACAGGCAAGTGCTGAGAGTGCCATGTGTAGAGATATGGGGGAATCCAGGAAATAATTGAGTGACGCCTGAAATATGATACGTGCCTTAAAAAATCCGATTTGGACACACCCCTCTGAAGGCAATATATTCAATGCTAACAACCTTTGTTGTTTTCATGCTCCTTTAAATAAGCAGTCTATTGGCACCTCAGCTTAAGTAAACGTGAATTAAGAACTTTTCTTTTCGCGCACACATGGCTTACTGCTTTAGATTGTTTATAGTAAATTAATGTAGTAATTTTATTTCTCGAGGTTTCTACAGGTTCTGCTTTTATTATCACAAAAACAAAAACAAAAAAGTGACCGTAAAATTGAATGAAGCAAGACAGAAAGAAAAGCTAGAACTAAACCAGCAGTATTGCTTAACTGGACTCCGTTGTACAACCACCGACACTAAACGGCGTCTCTTAAGTTTGAGAGCATTACGCTGGCGGATGATCGTGCATTTCACGCCACCAGCAAAGCCTTCCTAAATTTTCCTTGTGTGCCTTGTGCCTTGAGCCGAGCCACTCACTGTCGCGATTTCAAGGTTAACGTATGTATTCTCGATGGCTTCTATACATGGCTTCACGGAGGAAATGTGTTAGGAGAATGGTGTTTCGTGAACATTTTGGCATAGGTTTCGAGCTCGCAATTACCGCCATAAGCGTTTCCTTCAGCCTAAGCAGCGGTCAGCGTGCATCGGCAGCATGACCGAGATTAGAAGTGTTTGCGTCACTCGAATTTGTTTCGATACAAAATGTGACGTGGCCCTGACAACAAATTTAAGCGAGTCATGGATACGAGATTGTCCACTGCGAGAGAATCTATTTATCATCCCTTACAAGAACCTCGACGACGTAAACGCGTCGGCTGGTGTCCGAGTACGCCTCTGGTAATCGGTCTAAGTTGCCTGTTCAATGCATAGAGGCTGCTCTTTTCCGTTACTATGACCCCTGGTGCTGTATGGGAGAACCTACAAGGTGAGGGACCAGTGGAAAGCCCGTGTACAGTTAGGTTCTGCAGATTTACCGGAACCGATAAACAAGTTGGACGTTGCTACTAAGGTGGCTAACAAGAGTCCAAACATCACTTGCGATGCAACACGAACCTTGTAAACAATAGCCACTTGAAGCAGGGAAGAGTAAAAACGTCTCAAAGATTCTATTCGCTGAATAAGTAAACCTTTGAAGAGAAATATACCCGATGTAGTGTATTCCAGTTCGTATTAGGCGGAAACAATGCGCAGTTAATATGCCGTTCTACTAAATAAATCTAGCTGCATAGAAACTGTTGATATGAAACTCAACTTTCATAGCAACCAAGCTTCGTAAAAGTAGCAAGACATGTTTCATAGCAAAACAAGTTTCATAAAAAGCAAGTTTCGTTGCAACCATGTATTATGAGTGCGTTTAAAAGCATAAAATGTGAACACATCGTCACTTAAATTCCTATTAACAATTCGTCATAAACTACATTCAGGTCTGGGATACATGGGTGTGCCGCGTTCGCAACCGAACGCTCGATGAAATCGGCCCAGAACTCGGAGCGCCGCATTACATTTCGCCTCGGCGTTCGGGCTACCGCATTGCATATAGCACCACATTACAAAGAACAGCTGCCCATCGGCGACAGCGTTATGAATATATAGCGGTAATCTGCCTGCCCCCTCAGACATCTTAACAAATAGGTCGTAAAGCATGTTCAATGATGTCACCCTGAGGTTGAACAGCATATCGTTAGGTTCCACGGCACCATTCGGCTCCACTGCACACGACTGTTTATAACCGGTGAGGTTGCCGAGTGAGGGTGCTGCTTTATACAACAGTTGAATGAGGGCATCGCTGATCTGTCCTCCAAGTGTACTGCACTTGATGCTTAACGGCGCTTGTGGATGATAAACTGGAAACTCAAATGCTGATGGAAGCAGATGAAATTCGTTTCCCTTAAGGTAGTACAAGCGTGAGCCCTCGATCTCGTGGAAACGTGCCATCACTGTGCTTGCCTCGGTGAGGCGCCGTGCTTGAGTGATGAGCTCAATGTTGACGATGGTGGATGGAGTCATATCCGGGAAGCGCCTGTACAGCTGATCCAGGTGGTCATGTTCAGCATCAGTGAAGAGGCTCAACGGGGACAATACACCTCTGTCGTTGCCATTAAACGCAGGAAGCACAGCGTCAAAATCGTTCCACTCAGGCGCAACCTCTTCTAGACGTGCTTTCAACGATTCTCGTATTGTATATAGCAAGGCGGAGACATCCTCCTTAATAAGAGGGGTGAATAAGGTCTGCATATAGCCGGCGTACAAAGGAAGGCCAATGTAGAAGTGGCAGAGGTATATGCAGAATGCCGAGTGACCAGCGATCGCCTCAGCTTCCGTCTGGTAAAAATAGTTAACCAGCTCGGCGTTGGACAGCAGCGAGGTCGGTTGCACCAACACCCAGCCTATGTAGTAAGCCATTTTGGGCTCACCCTCACTATTGACCAGCTGGAAGAACGCCTTCAAGAAGTCGGCGTTCGTGATCGTGAAAACGTAGTCACCATCTGGTGTGGCGTTGAAGTGTCTGCGAAGCTCGTTTTTCCAGACCTCATTCGGAAAGCTTCCCATGGCTAACGCCGTCAGTTCCCCCAAGCCGGCATTCTTCATTTTGTTCCAGGGAACGGCATTATACGGCTTTGTGACAGCACGAAGCACAGTGGATTCCAGCTCGATCAACTCCTCGTAGGAAGGTACCTGGCCTTCATCACGTCCGAACGCTTCGACCATTTTGTTGAAATACTTCTGGTAGGAGTTCCCATCCTTCAACATGGCTTGCCTTCGTTTGAGGGTTTGGTTGAAGTAAAGCGTGGGTGCGACTGTTAAGCGACCAGGTTGCCACGAGGATATGTGGATGAACGAGCCCCAGTTCCAGGCGGCTGCCATGGAGAACAGGATACGAAGTATGCTCGACTTGTTGGTCATCTCGGGCCAGAATACTCCGAAGTCCAGAAGTCGCATCTTTACTAACTCAAGCTCACTCCGTCGGCCCGTGTAGATACTCCTACATGACCGGAACAGTGCCGCTGCTTTTTGTACTGCTGTCTGCCCTTTCTGGGGAGATGTTGTGGTGGACACCTTCTCTGCGACCCTGTCGATGAAGCTGCGTAAAATGAACGTACTAGTGGTGAATATTACGTTCATTACTAGTAAAAGAATATTACTAGTAAATGAATGTTAGCTTTGTTTAATTCAGTTCCATTAAAAGCATTTCTACTTCAGCTTCACTAGTGGAATTTAGAGCATTTGTACTCGTGAATTAGTCACAGAGTGGTGGTTGAGGCATTCACCGAACGGTTTCGGGGCCCTCGGCAGGACCTGGTATTACTTGAGAAGCACTTAGAAAACGCCAGGCACCCACCCACCCACCCACCCACCTACCTACCTACCTACCCACCCACCCACCCACCCACCTACCTACCCACCCACCCACCCACCCACCCACCCACCCACCCACATGTAGAGCTACGCGAAGTAGTTCGTTTTGACGTGCGCGCTGTGGAAAGTGACGGGGTGCACCATCAGCGTTTCATGTTCAGACGCAGACTCCGCTTAGTGTCTGAGGGACACGTAAAAAGACACGACTTTCTCACGCGTTCAAGAACGCGTAGTCAAAACAGATAAATTAAAAGAAATATGAATATCTTACAGGTGTCAGCTGCGTCCTGTCTCAAATATCTCCACGTAGAAAATAAAAGAGTAACATTTCCCGTTGAAAATACAGGAAACACTTTTGAAGTACCATCACTAGTGGTATCATATGCTTTATTTGGCTCCGTATACTTTCCCTTCAGTGCCAAAAAAGTTGTCGCTGAGTATAGTTGAAACGTTGCTCGTTTAGTGGTATCCTAGTGCACACCTAAAGGGTTACAGAGTGACATTTATGTATTACAAGTATAAAAAAATGTGGTAACAAGGAAATCATGACATGCATGCCGTGGAAGGCATGACATACATGTCATAGTGCACTTGCAGCCGTTTCGTTAACCTGATATATACCAAAACTGGTATGACTTCAAACGAATGCGGAAAAAACGTAAACTACAGGTCATGCACTGTTTGTATTCTACTATACGTTTCATTAACATAGTATCTAGCAAAGTTTATAGACATGCATGCATGACAATGCCTTGCCGATTTATTCACATTATGTAGATTTGCCAAGTGCGTGGGTTATACCAGATACCTTTCCATTCGCGCTCGTCTCCGTAGATGCGTTCATTTCAATCAGAATACGCGGATAGCGTATAGTTTACTGAATGCGTTTTCCGGCTCCACTGCGTGTTGCCTTCAGCTCGCTCCGTATGACAGAAAGCACTTGCTATTGCATCGCTTACTGCTCGTAGACGTTGTCGATGACGGAGATCCTGTGCGAGCGCTCCCAGCCAGCGCACACGTGGGCGTGGAAGTCTATGCATGGCGGTAGCGTACTGCTGATCGTGTCATCCAGGAGCATGGCGTAGTGGCGGCAGACCGGTGTCTCGCACACGCCTCGGGACCACATCAGGGGCAGGAATATAACGACGCCCGCGATCACGATGACCAGGATGACGGCGACAGCCCAGCACCTCCTAGTGCAGGGGTTCGTGTTGACGGGAAGCGCCGGAGACGACTCTTGATATGGGGCACCCCGCAGAAGTTGCTGAAGAGCCTTGTCGTCCAGCTTCTGTACGTGCAGAAAGGTGCGCAACCGACAAGAATAAGATGGACGGGTGTAATTTTGGAAGAAGAAAAGCACTCGTCACGTAACATAACTGTGTATACTACAAGCATAGGTCGACAAAAAAAAAAAGACTGCAGCTCAGGCACACTCACTCAACATAAATATTTTGCACTAAAGGCTCACTCAAACTCCATCACCATTTTTTTTCATCATCACTCACTCGGACTAAGAGTCACCAAAAGTTTTGTCAACCGACTTGCTCCGTCTCGTGCTCACCCAAATATTAGGTAGCCACACGCACTCAAGTAAGACTCATGGCTCAGTCTGAGCCTTAATCTTAACACGCCTCTATCTGAATAAGTCAACTATATATGAGACAGCTTGGCGGCTTATAACTGCCAGGAAATACTGCAGTCTGGTACAACTGTAGAAGATCGCGGCATTTCCTCCTCAAAGGTGGATGATCGCAGCTCTGCTCCAATGGGCGTGCAGTCCTGACTGACATCACGTGTTGGACAGCCGAGAATAACATTGCCGAGAGCATGAGCGGTGCTATATTTTATTTGATGCCGCGCATCGGTCATCTGGGTGGAGCCTCTCCAATCGCATCCGACTATACAAGTAAAAAAGCATATGGGCACAAGCTGCAGCGAAAGGACGAAAATTAACGAGCGCGAATGCTTGACACCTGCGAATAACTATTACACGCTCGTAATTAACGCGCTGAAGGCTAACAACTGCGTAGATAGCCGGAAAACATGGCTTCAATGGTAATGGTGTGTACACTTATACAAAGAAGCCGTAAGTAGCCTTCTGTAAAAGTTATTTAGGACTCGTGAGTGTGTGCACGTCGGGCTGTAGAAAACACAAAATGTAGCTCAACTGCGCGTTTACAAAACACGACATGTTTGTGTATTTCGCCTGAACCACATTATGCAGCTTATGCACAATCTCGCAAACATGAATCATAACATAGTTATCTGGCTTCTCGTGGGTGGTGCACATTCCCTATACAGATCTAAAAGAGAGTACTGCGCTGGTTTTTGAAAAAAATATTTAGGAGAGGGCAGATAGTTTCTTTTTAAGATGATGTGTGAGCTTATAAGCCGAGTGCCTTACTTTGACTGAAGTATGGCAACGCATATTGCTTCCTTTTTATTTTATTGCCTAGGGCTGCTGCGCTCTATGTAGTCCTAACGGAATCTCTACTCGAGGAAGCCCTAAGATATACAGTATCACCCAAGGTACATCTCTTAATATGAGCAGTATGTGTCCAAATTATGCAGCGCATCATGAATTGTGCACAGTGCAGTAGTACAACCAGTTTTTTTTTAACTTTACGTGTCATCTTCTATCGTTTTTGTTGAGCTGCACGTACCCGTCCTTGTGGTGGACCACCTGCTGGTGTTTTGCTCACAGCTTTGACCTTGATCTTTTCCTTACTGGTTGAGTGAAGTTTCTCCAAGAATTCTGTGAAAATCTGAAAAGTAAAGAATTAGAAAGGTGTAAGATTGTGAAATTGTAACGCCAGAAAAAAGAAAGTGAATTGACTAACATTGCCTAGGGATTTCAGAGAAGCAGGGTAACAATGCAATTAGAGCGAATATCTGCACACATGGAACTACAGTCGCGGTCATCCCCCGAACTACTTTATAGGGTATATAAACTGGGAAGCACCAGTCAGTGCCACCTGGTTTTATTACAGTGAGTGTGGAACACTCGCCACACGTTCGGATTCAGCCAGTGGCAAGTTATTTTTTTGCTCACTTTCCTTTCTTCACATTTACACTACAGTTACTTCCAATAACGCTTCCCATACTACTCTTGGCATAGTCGTCTGTTATTTCTTATTCATATTGTGTCTAACAAAGAAAACCGAGCTTTTGCATGTTAAATTTTAGTGCAAAATTTTTTATCCACTTTTAGTTTATTATTGTGGTTACTTCCTTCTTATGTGTGAATTATATAATTTTAAACATTTCTGGTTTCGTTTAGCTAGTTGTTGACCATTTCTAACCTTAATATGTCCAGTAATGAGCGATTGACAATGAGCGGGATCACGCTTCATGAGAAGCGCTCCGCACTCGAAATAAATTGTAATGCCTGTTAATTGATTTCGGACTCAATGCATTATAGGTTAAAACTACACACTATGACGCTATAATCTGAAAAAACCTAAAGTAGAGCACTTTTTTGTTACGGCTAGTGACCTATTTCCAAGATGCCTGGTGCAGCAGATGTTTCTTGCATCCTTTTCGGAGGCATGGATGTCCAGGCGGTGCACGCTAAACAGCGTTCGCTAAATGCCGCAGTGAAGCGTACGAAATTGAGCCGCTCCGTCGAACTAGAGCTAGCAATATCACGCCTCGACTAGCCTCAATCCTAGTCCCTCGTCTCACGTTCTATAATTTTGATTGTTGTTTTCTCATGCCTGTAAAATTATTTTAAAGCTCGCCCACACTGCGTCGGAGTGCATTTTCTATGTTATGAAGCAGATTAAAGTGTTGCAACGCTACTTTAAAAGAATTTACCATTACAAAAGACTGATTCATTAGCAGAAAGCTCATTAAATTCACGCATACATTATTCTATAGTTTTTATCAGCATGCCAGTTTTTCCTTTCTCCTCACTTCTGTTCTAAATATCGTGTTTTGAATGTCAAGTATAACACATATTTTAAGCATATTCTGCAGATATCGCATAATACATGAATATTTACACTCCCTCACACTTAGCCTAACTGAAACTCGGCTGTTTACATTTGAAAGAACGTATTTATTGCGAGTTGGTCAAATGACTTCGTATTTCTAAGGCACGAGCCTGAAGTGTCTAATCGCGCGGCTAGCTACAGTGAAAGATGGCAGGCAAGACCACGTCCGGGACTTTCATCGAGTTAGCGGCGTAGGAACAGTGAACAGCTTGCTGTAACGTTATTCATGACGTAACCGATTACCCTGATTTGATTGTGATGACATCAAATGATGAAGTCACCACACCATATCTTCGCTTGGTCAATTGAGGGCCAGCGCTGG
Source organism: Rhipicephalus microplus (assembly GCF_013339725.1). Taxonomy (NCBI): domain Eukaryota; kingdom Metazoa; phylum Arthropoda; class Arachnida; order Ixodida; family Ixodidae; genus Rhipicephalus; species Rhipicephalus microplus. The sequence continues at coordinate 36,434,992 of NC_051170.1, forward strand.
AGGTAGTGCAACAACACGGGTTGCGCAGAAAGCTTTGGCAGTTAGAGGGGGGAAGCTGAGAACAATAAATCAAATTTCAGCGTCTATGGAGAGGCCCGTAATGTCGCTCAAGAAGCCTAATCTCTAATTGTGTAACTTAACGCATAACCAAGTGTGTAGCTTTCCTCCTTTTAACAGCGCAACATGCTGGCCCAACATTTAACAGCGAAGTAGTTCTCGGTAGAGGTTTTCATGTCCAGGGACCATCGTAAATAGTAGATCGTTGCGGGGTTTACTCAAAGAGAGCAGGTGAGTTCCACTACTTACGCCACTGACTTCACTGTTTCACCAGTGCCCACCAAGCGGAGCAGGCTAAATTTTTTACACCCTTTTACATAGCAGTGTGGCGGTTTGGGCTAGTTGGTATGCCATGACGGCAGTTATAGCGCGAAAACAGAACGATGACAAAAGGACAAGAAGGAGACGAGCGCTCGTCTCCTTCTTGTCCCTTTATCATCGTTCTGTTCTCGCGCTTTAACTACCGTCATTTTACTTAGCCTTCTACAGCTACCTAACGGCAGTGTTTTGGGGCAGTAAAAAATGAATACTCACAGATATTCTTCTTTTCTTGACCAACGGCTTGCTTGTAGGGATCGGCGCAGAAACTTCGACTTGGTCAGACTGCGCATGGTCGGCTTCTTTGACTCCTGGTTGTTCCTGCAGGGAAGATTTAGGTATGCTATGCTAAAGTCAAGGCTAACGAATTGCAGAGACGGGAAAAAAAAAACACTACACTTCGATATGCGTAGGCATGGATTGACACGTCTCATTCCGAAATAAAGTTGACTCGTGAACAAGGTTTTGTCCCTAAAAGGCTCCTACGCAATAGTAGAGTTTGAGAACAAAATTAGACTGATGGCGACCGCGAACCTGTTGCTATCAGACCATCAAAAGGTGCTAACGAATAAACACAATAATAAATAGTTTCGTGAAGAAATGTTTGTAAACTTTGGTCACTCCGTTCATATTCACTGAAACACTTATGCATGCTTGTAAGGGGAAATAAAAACAATTCAGACCCTAGAGATTTTGTTGGCGAAGTCAACGCGGAACTGAGAAAGAGCGCTTGCGGAGCCGAAGTCCCGCGAATTCCGCTCTCGTAATACCCAGTTTGTCATGTCTCTCTACCCGCCGAGGTAGCTTCGAGGCTGAGGTGCTCAGCCTTCACAAGTTCCACAAGTTGCGAAGAAGGTGGTTCAATTCTCGATACTGGAAGCCACACCTATAGATTAAAGCATACGCAAAAGAAAAAAAAAGATAAGGGAAAAATGAAAAATAGAACAACAAAACTGGAGCATTACACTTCGTGAAACGTTAGAAGAAATTGGCCCGAATCTACATGTTACACTGTAAATGTCGTCGAAAGACGATAGTCTTGCGTCTGAAGAGAGTGAACAAAACTGTTTATTCGATGTTCTGCGCTAGAAAATCGGTGAATGGTATTCTGAAGGCGCTGCGCTAGTGTGCCTCGAGCCTGTAGCGGAGGTGAACAAGCGCATCTAGGCACGTTAGACCCGAGCGCCATCTGGCAGTTATCTTCGAAAACGAAGGCGTGCGCGACCACGGAGCAAGATGCGCGCCAGTCTCGGAGGTGATCACGTGTAGAATGCAAAGCAACGGGCAGGTGCCACCACCATGTCGTCGTAGCAAAGCGTTGGAAACACCTTCTTGAGCATCGCGTTGCACTGCCAGCGCAGTGCAATAAACGCTACAGTCCTTGAGTTACTTGTGTGTGCCTCTTCTCGTATGAAGGCAGACACACAAAACATAGACGTGTTGTTATGGCGCCTCAGATATGTGCACTATTTGCTTTTTTTTTAATTGACAATCGCACAAATATGAACGCTAAACCTTGAGCAATATAGGTGGGCGCTGCGGATGGGGTTGGCCGTTTGGTGCCGTTTGAGGTATTGTTAGGGCGTACAAACAGACAAATGTACAGACAGACAGACAGACAGACAGACAGACAGACAGACAGACAGACAGACAGACAGACAGACAGACAGACAGACAGACAGACCAAAATTTTTCCGTCGAAGGTCCCCAAGAAAGACTATCGTCTTTAAAAAAAGGATATATGCTGAGAGTTAGCGCGGATTCCATCTCTGTGATGTTCCTGAATCATATGGTTTTTTTCCTCGCATGAAACCATAGATTTCTTGCACATCTTGAATAACTACTTCTTCGATTCGACTGACATAAGATTCATACGCAAGCTCTCTCGAGACCGTATATGTCGTGGTGTTTAGAAGAGCCCACCATTCTTCAGTCTTCCCGTAAAATGCATAAAGGCACGAGTGTTCACTTAGTACAAGTGGGAAATGCTCACCTGCGCTTTGTTGGGTGTCGAGTCGGCAGGCTGTCCCGGAAGCTTCACACTGAAACCATCTGCGGTGACTGCCTCTTGGCTATCCAGCTTCTCCAGCGCACGATTCTGCGTCATTTCAAAGAATGATTACGCACTGAGCGGTGTTACGACATTTGACATGTTTACGTATAAAAACCCAGCATCGTGAAGGTTAAATTTACCCTGGGGTTTTTTGTCGTTATTTGATGGATACATCATCCTGCATGGTAGTTGGGGTGTATCGCTTCCTCTGTAATACCGATTTTTGCGTGAAGTGTGAATAAGGTATGAAAAGTAAGCTAACAGAGCTTTAGATTTTACGCTAATTTCGAACATGGCATTATTTTGAGAAATCACTCGTCAGGTAAGGTGACACTAGACTTAGGCCACCATAATTGAGCCGATATTGTAAAGATTGTAGCCGAAGTTTGCCATCTTATAGCAAACGTTAACTAGCAGTGAGTCGGTCCGGTAGTATGCAAGCAAATGACGTACAGTCTAGAAAACCACTGCTCACCCTTCGCCTTTCTGGATCATGGGGGACTGGCTTTTGTATGTGATGTAGCATGCAATAATTCAGTTACGCTTAAACTTACTTGAACCCCAACATTAAATACAAGCCAACTAAATCACTAGAATAGCATTCAATTCAGACAACAAAGGTATTACATAAGTGTACTGAGTCAACTTTATTCAGCATTAGCAGAATAAAGCATAATTCCTCGAAATTTAGAAGTCATTGACCAGCCCTGAACTGTGTTCGTAGTGTGCAAGTAAATGAGGTCTTGACTCGTACACTCTATTAGACTGCACTGGCTTCGGCATCACCCCAATTTTTCCGCCAGAAATGAGACGTCCAGAAGATGAAGATTTCTGCGATTAAAACAGAGCACTGTACCATTCCCGCATATGTGACGAGTTAAAAACGTGATCCGTTGTTTCTGGTGCAACCGAACTCTGAGAATACACTCACCGTTGCCTTTGCGTCTACAGGCTCGCCGGTCTGTTCAGGGAGTTTTGTCGCAGGAACGTCGGAGCCGTTCGTTTCCTTCTGGTCGAGCTTTTCCCCACAAGTTTTCTGCACAACAAAATAATGGTGGATTCGTATTGCCTTGGTCCACATTATTTGGAGTACACAAAACGGTCACGTACTAATGCGTTGCGCCTACGCTAAGCCAGCTTCAACACGAACATCAACAAGTGCCTTAGGTGTTGCGCTGACAAGCTTTAGAACACGGATTCAATTGCCGGTGGCGGCGGTCAGACTGATTTCCGATAATTGAAAACATACTCGGTATTGGTGCACAAAGAATTCCATAACTGTGCCTTCATATCTTTCTTCGTTTAGGTGCCAGCGTCGGGGTACTGTTGACGCAAGATGGGTTAAGCTCTACTAGTATCCGTCGCTGTGAGGCAGTTGTTATGACGCTCGAGTGCCGATTAGGAGGTAGCGGGGTTGAATCCCGACCACGAAGGCCACACTTCGATGGATGCGAAAAGCTAGAAGCCCATGTACATGGATTTAGGTGCGCGTTAAAACACCCCAGGCGGTGAGAATTTCCGGAGCCTTCCACTATGCAGCATTCCTGATAATCACATTGTAGTTTTAGGGCGCTCGAAACCAGATAATATGATTACTACTTTGAAATCACAATAATCAAAGCTGAGTGTACATGGCGTAGAACTGAGTCAAAGACCGTGGTTCCCATGAAAAAAAAAACCACCCCAAAGCTTTATCGTTCGCCTTACCACCGGCTTCGTCGTCTTCTTACGAGATCTCCCTGAAGAGCAATTTGTTCGCGTACTTGAAGCCTTGCTAGCTCGAGACTGTGCCTCAGGATCCTGCAAATGGTTCGAGAGAGAGAAAAAAAAGAAGGATAGAATGTCTTAAGGTGAAAGGTTTAGATGCCTCACCAAACACGAAATGTTACCGCCAGCGTCAGCGGCGTCAATACGAGTCATGAAAAAAAATATAAAGTGTGAAGTTTGAAGTTTAAAATTCAATGCCAAATAGTTAGAAAACATCAATAAACACCCCCGTGTCACGTCATTATACATGACGTTATGTGATGCCTAAATTCGTGACGTCACGATTACCTTATCGTGATATGGTGTCATCGCATCACATCCTCTTGATCAATGATATAGGGCCGATTAAGGACGCGCTGCAAGACTATACGCGTGGTGCGGAAAGGTTTCAGAAGGGATTATAATTGCTTGCAAAAAAAAAAGATAATAGTTTTCGAGTTTCTGTCGCCTCAGGTGAATATTTAGTGGTACGCGCAATTTTTCTGTGTTATTCGAAAGAAGTACGGACGCGAAACTGAGCCATTTAGGGTAATGATAACCGGCGCACGTTTATCCTGAAAGAAGGGCTTGAAGGGACACACAACCAGTTTACACGTGTGTTCATTTATGCAACGGAAAGCTTGTCGGACCGAGTGCGTAGCTTCGAAATGTAAACGTGAAAAATGCCGCGCAACATTTATTAACATCCGTAATCTCGGGTGACCGGGAAATCGTACGCAGAACACATGCATAAAATATCTGAAGGTAACTGTGACAGCGGCTCGTGTTTATGCGGTTTACTCTACAAAAACTATACGGCTCGACATGCTCCAGTAATTTCCGCAAAAGCGCCGCTTCGCAGTTTCAACTTCATTTACGTGAAAAACAGCAAATATAATAACACATACACTCAATATTCTGAGCACTAATGATGGTGCTCTTAAAACATCCGACAATAGACTGCAATTGAAAAGACTATATAGTGCCGCATCAAGGCTCGTTCGCTAGGCCGAATGACATACAATTTTCTTTGCGACATTATAGTATGGTATCACAATCTGTTCTGGTTTAATCAAATTCCTTGATCATTATTGGGGTTAGATTCAAAGATCTCATAATTTGAAAAATTCGATCCAGAGCTCTCTTAAACGCGATAAGATGTGCCCCGTATAACAACTACAACATCTGCCTCTGGCGTTAAACGCGATTTAACAAAAAAGAAATGATGGGAAATAACGACACTCATTGATGTGAATGCTAAGCTCAGCTTCATTCTGGGCCAGCGAAAACAATGATGTTTTGGCTGTCCGCAGTTGTAGCATTGTTGTGGCAAAGATTCACGCATAGGTAAACAGAAAGTATTCATTTTCTCAAATAAAAATGCAAGCTCTTTTCCGCGCTCGCCAGCAATGCCGCATTAATACTTCATTTTAAAGTTTAGCTAGCATCCAAACATCGGAAAGAGACGCTACATTTAGCTCATCTGCGAATATATGTAACTAGTTTTAATAGCATACAGCTACAATAAAATTTCATTTGTTGTGCCTGCGCCTCATATAAAGAAATTAACGTTTCTAGTTTTCGTTTACGGGCGGGCTTTGTGCACTGAGCATGAATTTCAGTTAATTTAAAAATGCTCTGCTTGTGAGACCCATCAACGCTTCAATATGGGGCTCAGGTTTCCGCTCAATTCACTGTGGTTCTTGGAGTTGAAAAATCAGCTCAGTGGTCAACTACGCATGTTACACAGGCAAGCTCTTGTTACATAGGCAAGTTAGTAGCCGTTAAGACCAACCACGGTTGAATGTAGTTAAGCGTGGTTGGTGGTAACCGTGGTTCCCCGACATTACACAAAGCGAAAGCACGCTCGGTTAAGGCAGCCCACCCATACTGCACGGACGCCGCCATTTCCTCGGTTAACCGCCAAACCTGGGTTGCCAAGATCGGTTGCCTGACACCGTGGTTGGTGGCACAACGGTGGTTCCACGTACCATGTGGCGTAAGGGAACGGCAGTTACACGTAACCGTGGTTACGTTATTCACAGTTTAGGTTGCCTGTGTAACAAAGGTATTATCCTTCACGGCTCAGACGAGAATAGCTCGTGCCTCAACGCTGAGTTCGTGCTTCACTATGCGTGCGCGCCCAATTTGACAGGTTCCCTTACCTTCCCACCGCTTTGTCGTGATGCATCCGGGGGTGAAACACCGGTAGAGGAACGCTTGTCTTCCATCAGAGGTTCTCCAGTCGGGACGGCCGAAAATGCGTACCGGCATGCACGAGCTTCTTCTTCTTCTTATGCTTCTTCGATGTCGATGTTGGTTTCTTCAAATGTAGGACGACGAGTGGCCACTTGACGACCACTTTCTTCGTCATTCGACACTTTTCCATGTGTACCCACTCCGGTCGGTAAGCAAGGGCCTCAGTCTTCTCATTTCAGTGGTAAATTAAAGAACGTCTACAAATAAATAAATAAATAAATAAATAAATAAATAAATAAATAGGTTGAAACGCCAATATTTTTCTTCCTTATCCTCAGCCGATGGTTCATTCCAATAACATGAGATTGGTCAAGTAGTGAGGGAATCTTTCTCTTAGGTTTTGTATATATCATTCAAAAAACGGTGAAGGAAATAATACATTCATTTGGATTAGAAACTATCAGTCCCAAAGTATTTAAGCCTGACAGAACTTGAAAAAGCATTATTTAGTCACTATAATAAACTCAATTGCGAAGAAAACATTCCTGTGGCTGTACAACAGATCAGATTCCCAAACGGAAGGAGGACAAATCTGTTTTATTTGAAGCATGCCCAAGGAAGCTTTCTTGGCGCAGTCATGAACACCTTGCGATAGTGTTACCGAAAATCGCCACTCAAGGTTAGCAAATACAGTGGGGATGACGCTGGCGGTGAAGTCGTTCTTTCTTATTCCCTTAGTTTTTAAATAAATAGTTGTTTTCTTTGGAATCCGTGTGTCTGTGAAAAAGTTAGAACAGCAGAATGACGTCACCGCATCTTGACGTTCTCCTGTACGGCGAATCCCCCAATGTGATTTCCATGCTTTCGCTTGCCGACTCTGAGCGGCACCTGAAAACTTTATAATTTGTCACGGCACCTGATCTTCTATTCGCCGTGTTGGTTCCGAGCATCGTAGTATTTAATAATTTAATAAGAGGCAAGAAAGGAAGACAGCCTCTGCTCGGTGAGCGTGGGTGACTAATAAAGCTGATGGATGCTAAATCTTCTTCGGAAGTGTACCAAACAATGCGTGAGTGCAGAGTTTTACTGTCAACTAGAGCCTTGCCAACAAGTTCGTTTTCGAGTGGAATCGGCATCGCGTCTCCTTTTAATGTTCGACAGCATGCTTGACGAACGCATAGGAAAAACGTGCGTTTGCTGCCTGCCTTTCCTCTCCATTCCTCCCTCCCTCTTTCTCGCATCAAAACTTTAGCGAATTTTCGCACTCGGCCTACGCGCGCATTGATCCGCAGGAAAGTAGGGACTAAGCAATCCGCTGTAAAAAGTAGTTAAATGAATTGGGTAGGTCGCAGGACGCATGAATGTGCGCACGGGGAAGAGAGGAGGTGGGCTTTCCAGTGTCCTGAGAAGGGGGTACGCAAAGTCAGCCTCACACGTTGACACAATAGCAGAGGGAGGGGGGGGGGACATGGAACACTCCCCTCTTCCCCTGAATGGGAATCCTTCACACGGTTTCGGTGCGATTTACAATGTGTTTGGTAGCAAAATTATTTATTGGCGCTGTGCGTTGTGACTCATTTTTGCGAAGGACAATACGTCAGTCATTACAAAGTCGGTAATAATATAAATGTGTACTTAGAGCATGTAATAAGATTGCGTTTATATACTTCCTAAACATTCAATTGCTTGAGGATATTTTTCTCACGGAACCAAACAAAAATACTATATCCGGCTCCCTGCTGACTACAAGGAACAAGAAGGGACGGTCCACAGTAAACCGTCGCAGTTGACGCTCAAGCGAAGCAGTCGTTGATTCAACTGTGAAAGAGGACAGTTCATCTGGGGTACCGGGTCCGTTGCGACCGGCTTGAAAGGATACAAACTGCCTAGCTGACGACACGGCGACATCTCCGCGTCGAGCTCCGCACATACCCGACAAGTCGGCGCCTTTTGCGAACACGTCACCTTTGCCCATCGAACCGAGCAACTGCTTCAGATCCGTGACGCACTTGACGCCGAATCTCGGCAGCGTCACCTCTGCATCCCCCTGTTGTTTGAGCATTCCAAGGCAATGGAGAATCTTGCAAGCGCTCATTTTTTCTTCCACATTTGCGAGCCCTTCCACATCGTTAGGCAAGAGTATGACAAGTGACTGGTGAGGTGACTCGAAAGGTAGTTCGATGAGAGTGACTCCAAGTTCGGGCGAATCACAAACCGGGAATGGAGCCGTTTGCGTCATCATGGAG